>CM059433.1:120699450-121299450 GCA_030390025.1 Squalus acanthias
TCCCCCCCCCCCCCAAAGCCACTGCCCCTCTCCCCCCTCCCCCAGCCTCTGCCCCCTCCCCACCCGTTGAGATGGCCCAGGCCTCCACACCCCCGGACTCACACGCATCATTCCCACCTCCCTAGGAGGTCGACTCGGTTTATTTGTAACCCCTGACATGCACCAGTGTCACTGTGCCGGGGCGGGGGGTTAAACTATGTCCATCATCCTAAATGCCTGTAGCAATTTTCCACAGCTTTTTAAAGCCGAGAATAGCTGCAGAAGAAAATACCCCCAAGTATGTCCCTGACTCATTGAGGAGCCCTGCGAGCTGTACAGAATTACTGCATCAATTTCCTCACTCAAAACAAAAGTGGATGTGTGGGATAGATGTGAAATTCAAAAAAAAATTGCCAACTGCTTGTAAAGATGCAATTGGTGGCTGTTTGTCAGGGTTGATTGCCAGAGCATTCTCTAGTCTAACTGAAGTGGGCGGAGAAGGCATTTTGAACAGCACACTTATATTGTGTGGGAGGAAGCAGCACTCGGTAACTGCTTGGCAATCTGCACCTAGAACATATACAGCACCCACTCCGAGAACACGCAGCGCTGGAGGAATGTGGTGCCCGATTCAAAAAAAGGGCCGAGGAGCTGCACCAAAAATCAGATATTAATGCTGCCGGTTTCTGCAGTTTATTTCAGCAATAGTCAATTAAAAGGAACCAATGTGCTTTATTTGGGCCAGTTAGTTACAACCATTTGGGCTTTCTAAGACACAGAGAACGAATATGGATAAATCGGATTGCATTTTAGTCTTTTGGCTTTGACAAATCTACTTTAAAAAAAAATTCACAACCGTATTTTTGCTACATTTATAGAAAAAAAATGTTTTTTTTTCCAGCTCACAAAACTGCCATTCGTCCACAAAGCAAGTTAGTATTGAGATGAGAAATACAGTACTCGACCAGGTTGGAAGTCTGAGCTGCACATACTGTGGAGATGTGGGACAGCAACGCATTGCAATACATGCACTTGATCTTTCAAAAAAATCACTACTCCTTTCCCCTTTTTATTGTCTAAACTACCCCTTACATTTACTTCAGTCTATTCCCCATTTATAACCGGTCCATTTGATTTTATTCCTCTGTTCATATCGCTCTTGCTAACCGGTTTTCTGCATAATTAGTCTCATCTCTTTCTCCCTTCAATATTAGCTGACCCTGATTGGTGCCCTCTTCCTCATTTAAATGTTTCATTATTTAACCTATTCAAATTTAACCCAACCTCCCAACTGTCCCAGAACTGGTGGCAGTCCCTCTTCCTGACAACACATTTCCACCCATGCATTGGACTCCCTAATAATCTTCCTCACCCATGTGCTTGAATAGGGAAGGACAGGAAGAAATGTTGAGATTACCACTTGTAAAGTCCTGCTCCTAAACTGGTTTCCTAATCTCCTCAATTAATCTTGGGGGGCTTCAGACCTTTCTTTACCTACATGGACCACAATAACTGATTACTCCCACCCTCTCGTTGCAACATCTTTTCCAGTCTATTCAATATGTCCCTAACCCTGAGAGGCAACAAAGCATCCGGGATAGTCAGTGCAGACTGTAAGAGACTGTGTCGGCTCCACCTACTATTGAATTGCCTATCACTACTGCATTTCCAGCTGTGTTGCTGATCTCACTCCCTTACTTGAGCCCTCTCGTGTTTGTTGGTGCCATCGATATTTATTTGATGGGCCTGCCCAGAATCCTCACTATTCTCACAGGAAACTAGAGCTTCAAATCTGAGACCACAGGCTTTTCTGAGCACTCCTGTTCTAACCTTCCCTTCTTGCCTTTCCCCACCGCGACAAAGAGAGAGAGAAATGCGAGAGAGCGCGAAAAGCTAGAGAGAGAAAAGCGAGAGAGTGAGAAAGAGAAAAACCAGAGAGAGAGGAAAAAAGAGAAAAGCCAGAGAGAGAGAAAAGAGAGAGAGAGCGAGAGAGAAAAAGAGAAAAGCGAGAGAGAGAGAGAGCGAGAGAGAAAAAGTGAGAGAAAAAGCGAGAAAAGCCAGAGAGAAAAAGCGAGAGAGAGAGAAAGGGGAGAGGGGGAAAGAGAAAGAAAAACCAAGAGAGCGAGTGTGTCTGCACGCACACAGGAAAACAATCAGGTTGCTACAAAGAGAGAACAGGAAAGAAAGGTTAGCTTCAGTCTGAAAGTATCTTCAACATGTGCCCAGTGATTTCCCTCCCTCAGTTACTCAAGATGGAGGATAATGAATAATCAACTTTTTTTAATTTAATTTTCATTCCACATCTTAATGCAGCTGTTCCTGTTCTTGCTTTGTGCTTTAGAAATTCATCTGCGTTTATGAAATTTCTTCTGTTTTTAATATTTGAGCTGGCCCTTGTATTAAATATTCAACAGATTTCACATATCTTCAAAATCTTAGATGGCCAAAACTGAAGAAAGTCAGCTGGTTTTGCTCAGTGTGTCTAGGCAACGTGACTATGCATCTGGCGTTAAAGAGATAAGCAGAAACAAAAGAGATGATATCCAACACTTGTCATGAGTTCAATGAATTCCATCAAGAAATCCTGACACTCTCACTCACACACACACAGTAATCTATGTACAGTCAATCTGCAGCACTAAGTAGGGTATTTGTTTCATCAAGGATGACTTGGCACTCTGACAATGGGACATCCCACCAGATGGGCGCAAAACTCAGGGTTGTGATGGTGGTGCACTCCATGGACAGGAAGCAAAAGTCACCATTCTTTGTCTTTGCCAGTTGCAAGTGCCCCAGATGGCTACTGGAATCCTTCACCACAAGCGACTACTGAGGCAGATGACATCTCAATACCACGAGCAACTGCAGTGAAGCCCAGAGTTTGGGCTGGTCAGCTCTTTCAGCTGACTTGGAGGCAAGACAGCTAATGCTATATTTTGAGGGGGTGAGGTGAAATGGGGCTACGTCTCAGTGTTGGCATGGATCACTTCATAGAAAACCGAAAAGCATCAGTGTCAAGTTGAGGACAAAACTTGCTCAGAAACAAAACACCATCACAGATAGGTACTTAGACGACTGGTTCCTCTGGGTTTTAGCTTGCAGATGAAAAAAAGTGTCTTTGTTTACTGTGTTGCTTTGGGTAACCATGTAAACCTCTGTCACATAGGCTGGATGGAGCAGCGACACCTGGGATGACATCAACCAGGGAGGGAAGAATCAGCTTCAGCCAGCTGCTCCAGACAGCAGGGACTATCCTGCATTGGCAACAGAAAGTTGCACTTGTGTAGTGACACTGGGGAATGATTTCTTCTGAACTGGTTTGTTATTTTGCCTGAACCTCAAATTCTTTCATCACCCGGACAAGACTCAACCCGCTTTGCTCTTTAAAAAGCCTCTTCACTCACTGCACTTGAAACAACCATGGACATCGCTGTAGAAAATGGCCAACAATAGAAAATATAACACAGAAACAGGCCAGTCTGGTGGTGTTCATCCTCCCCATGAGCAGTTGTCCTCATCCAATGTGCCTGTCATCTTCTCTCCTCCTATTATTCCCCTTTCCTTCAACCACCAATCTAACCTATTCTTAAATGTTGACGCGCTCTCTGCTGTAATCACTATCTGCTCCACAGCCTCTCAACCCTCTGTGTTAAAAAAAAGTTATCCCTGCTCTCTGTCCTAAATTTCTTGCATTCAATCGTATATTGACGTCCTCTCGTTCTAGACCCCTCAATCACTGGAAACAAATCGGTTTCCATCTACTCTGTCCCATCCCTTTATAATTTTAAACACCTCCATCAAGTTACACCATTATCTCCTCTGTTTTAATGAAAACAGCCCCAATTTTTCCAAATCTTTTTGTATTTGGATTTCCTTACAATAGGCAGCATCCTTGTGCTGTACCCTCTCTATTGCCTCAACAGCCTTCCTATAATGTGGAGCCCAAAAAACTGCACTCAGTGCTCCAACTGTGGTCTTATTTTTGTACAGATTCACCATTATATCTCAAGTTTTATAATGGTCACTGTAGAAATAACCAGTGTTTTTTAATTTCTTGTAATTAAATGGATGGAATGGATTGTACCATCGTCTTCTGAAGAAAACAGCTTGCACCCATCTGCAGGAAACAGGCACGTAATTTCTCCTATTAAAAAAGTTACTGCCCAAAAAACATCACTAAGTATTCGAAGGAGGACTGTGGAGAGCGTTGGCCCAGAGAAAAATGAGGGCACGCAGATATCAGATTTACTTTGTACTCTGCAATACACGTGGGAATCTAACAGTCTATAAACCACATAAACATTGTGGTAATTGCAGCAATTGCAGACAAAGATACATACAATCAGACAGCACAGGAGGCCATTCGGCCCATCGTGTCTGTGCCGGCTCTTTGAAAGAGCCGTCCAATTAGTCCCACTCCCCCGCCCTTTCCCCCTAGCCCTGAATTTTTTTCCTTTTCAAGTTTATATCCAATTCTGTTTTGAAAGTGGTCAGGCAGTATCTGTTGATAAAAAAAAGACAGCAAGTCTCGGCTATGGACCTTTTGTCATGTTAAATGTCTCCACAGAGGCTGCCTCACCGGCCGAGTGTTGCCAGCGTTTTCTGTCCTGGTTTCAGATTTTCAGCATCTGCAGTATTTTGCTATTTGTTCAAGGACAGCTTCAAACGCAGCTCCGCCCAGGGAAGAAACATTAATTTCAAAAAAATTGTGGTCAATAAGGCTGCAAAATGAAACTGTGGAAGACTGAACGTGTAAATACTTTGAACATTTGTTCTGAATCGTTCTCTAGCAAAGGCATTAACTAGATTGGAATGAATGATTTCACTCCTCCGCTACAAAGGGGGGGAGGTGGGGGCAAGTGTAAAGGGGAGCTCAGCGTATCCGACAGCATCATTTCAGGCCTACTATTTTGTCATAGAGCTGCATCTTGGAGCACTGGGAAAGGTGCAGGAGGGCATTCAACGGCTATGATGGATTTCAATATAATTACATTGAATCTACAACACAGAAACAAGCCATTCGCCCTAACTGGTCAATGCTGGTGTTTATAATCCACATAAGCCTCTTTCCCTCTCTATTCACCTCTTCCACGCTACCCCCGTATCCCTCTATCCCCTTCGCCCTCATGTATACATCAAGCCTCCCCTTAAATGCGTCAATGGTATCTGCTTCCAATACTCCAACTGGCAGCGAGGTCCACATTTAAATTCCTTTATTGTACAAGTCAGATTAAACAGCTGTTACCATAGTGCCAGCAGACATTAATGATTCTTTTAATGTTTTTATTTAAAAGAAAATCTGATACTGAATATAGACCAACCAATGAGGAATCGGGCTTCCTAACTGATGGGAAATGGTGCACGACCACAGCAGGTGATGATCACAGGGAATCATTTATGCTGCTCATCTGAACTGTGCAGAAGCCTCACCATTGGGTGAAGAAAGTAACATTTTACAAAGACTGGAGCTGTGGTTTCTCCAGTATTAGTCTCTCTTTCTCGGTACTCACGTGTTATTAAGAATTTGAAACTTTTCTCCTTTTCTAAAGCTAAGGTCATCATCCGTTCTGGCATCGTAGTCATACAGGGCCACAAAAAGGGTTACCCCAACTGCAGACAGGAAGCAAAAGGATATCCGTCAGCAGCATGGAATAAAACTATACACCACAGCTCATTCTTTAGTGCTCAGTATCTGCTTACACAGTATACAAAAACAGTCAATTTTAATATATAGTTGCAGCACAGCGTAATCGCAGCAATGCTCATAGTACGGCCCCGAGGAGGCATTCACAGCCCACCTCCCCTTCATCAATGGCCTTCCGCAAACGTCCTGCTCCATGCACCCGAGTTGATCATTTTAGCAGCTTGTGTTTTGTAGCTTTTCACGTGTTTTACAGAGTGCAGTATAACTCCAGCCTAGTGTGAAGCCACATTCAAGAAGTGCCCAGGATTTCAGTGGATTCCTGTAGACAATTTGCAAAGTCACTTTTGAAGTCTGTGTTGGGAGAGCGCTTCCACTTACTCTCTCCTAACATTAGAGGAGAGTTGGCTGTAAGGTGGAAACACACATGCAGAGCTCTCTCCTTACTGGGCAGAGTATCAGGTGCAGGCGGCAGTGTAACGCAACCCCACCACTTGCGCATCGCTCTACACAGATACCAGTCAGACCAGTATTAGTAGTGCAATGACACGCTTATAGGTGATGCTGGAACTCAGCTGTATGATCAGGTAGAATCATTTCCAACCACTTGACCTGAATTTGCAAGTTAAAAATATATTTAAACACACGAGTGAAACAAATGACACTTTACTGACCTGGGTAATATTGTTTAAATATTTAACTAAGTGTTAACATTATACTTCCTCCACATAACTTGCGCCTTTAACGTAGTAAAACATCCCAAGGAGCATCTGTACAGTACAACCATGGTGATGTAAGCAAACTACTAGGCATTTGGTCTAAGCGTTAAACAAAGCTTTAATCAACTGTTTTACAACATGGAGGTCTAGTTGTGTCCTTGACTAGTTCCTGTTAAGAATGTCCCGCGCAAGCTGGGCCCGTGCCCGAGTATTTATACTCTCCCTGGACAGCGCCACCCGCAGGCCACTCAGTATTATTTCATAAGTCATTTCCACATGAATGACAAGATTCATGTCACATGGTTTGCACAGTACAACCATAGTTTACACAGTATAACAATGGATTGGACAGTATAAATGATTTGTACAGTAAATCATTAAATAAAAACTATTGGCTGCACAACAGTAAGAGAAAGCAAGTTGTTCACCAGTTTATGCCATTTTCTTCAAGCAGAAAGAATGCTTTGTTGTGGTGGAAGGGTTGCTGAACACAAGGGGTCTTCATTAAAGCATGGTACCATTTTTAAGGAAAACAAATTGTTAAAAAGAAAAGCAAAAAAAGTTAAAGCCATGTGGGTGTTTGTCCTACCGGTTAACGTTCCTCCGCCTCGAGTACGCAGCGTCCCCGTGTGAGTGGAGGAATGAACACCACCAAAGACGGTCAGTGTTTGCCCGCTTGTTCCATGGAAGCTGTTGTAATTTGGAATCCCCGTAACACCGAAGTTGGGATAGTGCTGAGGAGAAGGGTCGGGCCCATACCGATAGCCTGGGTTCTGGGGAATGGAACCAGCCCTCTCATCCACTGCTGCTTTTGTTGTCTCTTTGTCCTTGCATTGCACACAGCCCATTATCTAAACACCTGGGGGGAAAAAAACAACGACAACAGTCTTAGGAACCAATGCCATTTATGCAAATTGCCAATCATTGGTAGGGCAGACTCATTTTTGCACATGGCTCCAACTATAGCACAAGAACATCTGGATAGCAACAGAGCGCACACCTGGAATATCGCTCGAATTCCACTCCAGCCCCATTGCATCACTGGTAGGGCAAGTGCTTTACGATTTCTAGTGCCACCGCATTAATAGCCAGCTACTTTTAGGAGCTAAAATTTGCATCGTTCTTATGTACTGCATATTGCCAACGGCATTGTAAATTAATTAATTTTGAGAGATTCCAGGTGCAGCATGGAGATTAACCAATAGTTTATGGAGCTGATCGTTTAGTTCCCCATCAAAAAGGCACAAGTCTGAGATTATGACTACTTCTCCTCACTTGAACTTGCTGGTGTCGGTTGGAATAGGGCCATCCATTCTCAGCCAGATAAAACAACATGCAATTCCGGCAAGAAGGAAAAAGCGGCTATCCTGCACCTCACATTTGGTTGGATTGCACTTACACCTAGCTGACTGCGGAGCAGGACTGATATCCTTCACGACAGTCCTCTTAGAGATACGGCAACCCATAACACATTTTGCAACTTTAAACATAAACTCAGGTTTGTATTTTCTTGCAAGTTCATCTAAATCTTTAATTTGCCAAATAGAAACATGAAGCTGGTAATTTAATTGTACACTTATTTACACCTAGACACATTGCAACCCATAATATTCATCATCAAGAGCAAAGGAGTGATCATTCTGTTTAGAGGGAGATGCTTTAAATTTAAAGTATCACTTCTGTAAACACTTAAAAAATAAATAGATTAGAATGACTTTTACCCTTTTTAGTGTCAATTTGGGGGAATTCACCTTAAATCTTGGAATTTTAAATTTTACACCTTTCTCTCTACTTGAACTTCCAGCCCTCGATGATAGGTATCAGTGTTTTCAACCCTATCCTGATTGTTTCATTAAAAAGTCAGTGCCTTGATTAAAAAGGTTTTCTCATTCTCCTGAGCCACATTACCCAGTTCATGCAATGGTGTGGTCAGCGTGACTGAGCAGGTCGGAGACCCGTTCTTCACAGCGTCTTCATCATGCTTTCCACACGCTAGTTGCCTCACGGGCAACATATCACACTTACCTGATGGAATTCCCGGATATGCCGGTAAGTGAGAACTGTACAGAACTCTCCACATCGGGTGTGGTGGCCTCACCTACTTGCCTTTCACTAGCACTCATTACATTGAATGGGGACTCAGATTCGAGATGCTGCTCCGGGTTCTCAAAACACATCAACGAGTTCAGAATCAGATTTCCCTCGATATTTTAGTGGTTACCTTCAGGCACTGGGTCATTACTCTTTAGCAATGCAGTGAGTGAGAAAATAGCATCTCATACCTCCAGTATGTAACAGCACTGTAATATGCACAAGGTAATATATATATCGCAGTATGTAACAGCACTGTAATATGCACAAGGTAATATATATATCGCAGTATGTAACAGCACTGTAATATGCACAAGGTAATATATATCGCAGTGTGCAACAGCACTAATATGCACAAGGTAATATATATATCGCAGTATGTAACAGCACTGTAATATGCACAAGGTAATATATATATCACAGTATGTAACAGCACTGTAATATGCACAAGGTAATATATATATCGCAGTATGTAACAGCACTAATATGCACAAGGTAATATATATATCGCAGTATGTAACAGCACTAATATGCACAAGGTAATATATATATCGCAGTATGTAACAGCACTGTAATATGCACAAGGTAATATATATATATCGCAGTATGTAACAGCACGGTAATATGCACAAGGTAATATATATATCGCAGTATGTAACAGCACTAATATGCACAAGGTAATATATATATCGCAGTATGTAACAGCACTGTAATATGCACAAGGTAATATATATATCACAGTATGTAACAGCACTGTAATATGCACAAGGTAATATATATATCGCAGTATGTAACAGCACTAATATGCACAAGGTAATATATATATCGCAGTATGTAACAGCACTAATATGCACAAGGTAATATATATATCGCAGTATGTAACAGCACTGTAATATGCACAAGGTAATATATATATCGCAGTATGTAACAGCACAGTAATATGCACAAGGTAATATATATATCGCAGTATGTAACAGCACTGTAATATGCACAAGGTAATATATATATCGCAGTATGTAACAGCACTAATATGCACAAGGTAATATATATATCGCAGTATGTAACAGCACTGTAATATGCACAAGGTAATATATATATCGCAGTATGTAACAGCACTGTAATATGCACAAGGTAATATATATATCGCAGTATGTAACAGCACTGTAATATGCACAAGGTAATCTATTTTTTTCTTTATTCGTTCCTGGAATGTGGGCATCACTGGCTGGCCAGCATTTATTGACCATCCCTAATTGCCCTCGAGAAGGTGGTGGTGAACCGCCTTCTTGAACTGCTGCAGTCCGTGAGGTGAAGGTACTCCCACAGTGCTGTTAGGCAGGGAGTTCCAGGATTTTGACCCAGCGACGATGAAGGAACGGCGATATATTTCCAAGTCAGGATGGTGTGTGACTGAGAGGAACTTGGAGGTGATGGCGTTCCCATGTGCCTGCTGCCCTTGTCCTTCTAGGTGGTAGAGGTCATGGGTTTGGGAGGTGCTGTCGAAGGTGCCTTGGCGAGTTGCTGCAGTGCATCTTGTAGATGGTACACACTGCAGCCATGATGCGCTGGTGGTGGAGGGAGTGAATGTTGTTCCAATCAAGCAGCCTGCTTTGTCCTGGATGGGGTCAAGCTTCTTGAGTGTTGTTGGAGCTGCACTCATCCATGCAAGAGTATTCCATCACACTCCTTATTGTGCCTTGTAGATGGTGGGAAGTCAGGAGGCGAGACACTCGCCACAGAATACCCAGCCTCTGACCTGCTCTTGTCGCCACAGTATTTATGTGGCTGGTCCAGTTAAGTTCTGGTTAATGGTGACCCCCCCAGGATGTTGATGGTGGGGGACTCGGCGATGGTAATGCCATTGAATGTCAAAGGGCGGTGGTTAGACTCTCGCTTGTTGGAGATAATCATTGCCTGGTACTTGGTCTTGCTACATGTGGGCACGGACTGCTTCATTATTTGAGGAGTTGTGAATGGAACTGAACACTCTGCAATCATCAGCGAACATCCCAACTTCTGACCTTATGATGGAGGGAAAGGTCATTGATGAAGCAGTTGAAGATGGTTGGCCCTAGGACATTGCCCTGAGGAACTCCTGCAGCATTGTCCTGGGGCTGAGATGATTGACCTCCAACAACCATAATCATCTTCCTTTGTGCTAGGTATGACTCCAGCCAGTGGAGAGTTTTCCCCTGATTCCCATTGACTTCAATTTTACTCGGGCTCCTTGATGCTATGCTCGGTCAAATGCTGCCTTGATGTCAAGGGCAGTCATTCTCATCACCTCTGGAATTCAGCTCCTTTGTCCATGTTTGGACCAAGGCTGTAATGAGGTCTGGAGCCGAGTGGTCCTGACGGAACCCAAACTGAGCATCGGTGAGAAGGTTGTTGGTGAGTAAGTTCCACTTGATAGCACTATCGACGACACCTTCCATCACTTTGCTGATGATTGAGAGTAGACTGATGGGGCGGTAATTAGCCAGGTTGGATTTGTCCTGCTTTTTGTGGACAGGACATACCCGGGCAGTTTTTCACATTGTCGGATAGATGCCAGTGTTGTAGCTGTACTGGAACAGCTTGGCTAGAGGTGTGGCTAGTTCTGAAGCGCAAGTCTTCAGCAGGATAGCCGGAATGTTGTTGGGGCCCATAGCCTTTGCTGTATCCAGTGCGGTCAGCCATTTACATAGATACATAGATACATAGAAGATAGGAGCAGGAGTAGGCCATCCGGCCCTTCGAGCCTGCTCCGCCATTTAATGAGATCATGGCTGATCCTTCAATTCAGTATCCCGTCCCCGCCTTCTCTCCGTAACCCTTAACCCCTTTTGCCTGTAGAAATATATCTAATTCCCTCTTAAATATATTTAATGAGCTGGCGTACACTGCCCTCTGTGGCAATGAGTTCCACAGGTTCACCACTCTCTGAGTGAAGAAATTCCCCCTCATTTCTGTCCTAAATGGTTTAGCCCTTATCCTTAAATTATGTCCTCTAGTTCTGTTCTCACCCGCCAAGGGAAACATTCCTTCTGCATCTAATCTGTCTAGACCTGTCAGAATTTTATACACTTCTATGAGGTCCCCTCTCAATCTTCTAAACTCCAGTGTGTACATCCCTAAACTACATAGTCTCTCCTCATAGGTCAATCCCGCCATTCCTGGTATCAGCCTGGTGAATCGCCGCTGCACCCCCTCCATGGCAAGAACATCTTTCCTCAGATGAGGCGACCAAAACTGTACACAGTACTCGAGGTGTGGTCTCACCAGTGCCCTGTACAGCTGCAGCAAGGTATCCCTGTTCCTGTATTCCAACCCTTTTGCTATGAAGGCCAGCATACCGTTTGCCTTCTTGACCGCCTGTTGCACCTGCATGCTCGCCTTCAGTGACTGGTGTACAAGAACACCCAGGTCTCTCTGTACTTCCCCCTCTCCCAATTTATTGCCATTTAAATAATAATTTGCCCTCCCGTTCCTGCACCCAAGGTGGATAACTTCGCACTTGTCCACATTATAGTGCATCTGCCATTTATCCGCCCAATCACCCAGTCTGTCCAAATCGCTCTGGAGCTTCCTGGTCTCCTCCTCTGAGCCCACCCCCCCTCCTAGTTTAGTGTCGTCTGCAAATTTGGAAATGCTGCATTCGACTCCCTGATCCAGGTCATTAATATAAATTGTGAACAGCTGGGGACCCAGGACAGATCCCTGTGGTACCCCACTTGTTACTGCCTGCCATTCAGAAAATGAGCCGTTTATTCCAACTCTCTGTTTTCTATCTGACAGCCAGTTCTCTATCCACGTCAATACTTTCCCCTTTATCCCATGAGCTTCAATTTTCCATGCTAATCTTTTATGTGGGACCTTATCGAAGGCCTTTTGGAAGTCCAGGTACACCACATCTACTGGCTCTCCCCCATCTATTTTACCAGTTACTCCCTCAAAAAATTCCAATAGATTAGTCAAGCACGATTTACCCTTTGTAAATCCATGTTGACTCTGTCCTATCCTGTCCCCATTTGCTAAGTGCTCGGCTATTTCATCCTTAATGATGGACTCCAGCATTTTGCCCACAACTGATGTAAGGCTTACAGGTCTGTAATTACCTGCTTTTTCCCTACCCCCCTTTTTGAATAGTGGGGTAACGTTAGCTACCCTCCAATCCATGGGCACTGTTCCCGAGTCTAATGAATTCTGAAAAATCATGCTTAGTGCATCCGCTATCTCTAGGGCCACCTCCTTCAGTACCCTAGGATGCATGTTATCAGGCCCTGGGGATTTGTCCGCCTTCAATCCCTTTAGCTTCCTTAACACCATATCCTTAGAGATATTGATTTGCGTCAGTTCCTCCTTTGCCAATGTCCCTATTTTTCCCGATATCCCAGGGAGGTTTTTTGTGTCTTCCTTCGTAAAGACTGACCCAAAGTATGCATTTAGTTGGTCTGCCATTTCCTTATTTCCCATTATATATTCCCCCGTATCTGACTGCAATGGACCAACTTTGGTTTTCACCAGTCTTTTCCTCTTGATATACTTATAAAAGCTTTTGGAGTTAGTTTTTATATTTTCCGCCAGCTTGCTTTCGTAAGCTATTTTGCCCTTCTTGATTAAGCCCTTTGCCCTCCTTTGCTCTATCTTAAACTGTTCCCAATCTTCCGCTCTGGCGCGTTTTTTGGCTATTTTATACGCCCTATCTTTGGATTTTATGCTGTCTCTAATTTCTTGATATCACGTGGATTGAATCAAATTGGCTGAAGACTGACTTCTCTGGTGGTGGGGACCTCAGGAGGAGGCCGACATGGATCATCCACTCGGCACTTGTGGCTCAAGATGGTTGCCTCGTCTTTTGCACTCACGTGCTGGGCTCCACCATCATTGAGGATGGGGATATTCATGGAGCCTCCTCCTCCCGTTAGTTGTTTAATGGTCCACCACCATTCACGACTGGATGCGGCAGGACTGCAGAGCTTTGATCTGATCTGTTATGGGATCGTTTAGCCCTGTCTATAGCACGCTGCTTCCGCTGTTTAGCATGCCTGTAGTCCTGTGTTGCAGCTTCCCCAGATGCGGAATGCAACAGCACGGTCATCTGTACGAGATAATCTATATTCCAGTATGTAACTTCACTGTAATATGCACAAGGTAGTACACATTCCAATAAACCTCAATTTTCAGTAAAGCAATCTCCATACAGGAGCTTCTACCACATTCAGTGATGCAGCATCTTACATTGTTTTTGAAAGAGAGCCATTTCCTGTCAAATAATCAAATTAACCAGCAGCTTCAAATTTCATTTACTTGAGAGATGATACTCATCAGGAACTTGCAGAATCTCAGACCCAAGAGAAATATATTACATTGTGTGTGGATTGTAAAGCAGGTTTTAAAAGTGTTGAGAGTGAGGGCACAACACAATTCCGATCAGTACATAAAAAAAAGCTTTTGTGGTGCTGATGCAGTTATACTGCTTAGCCATTCATTACATAGAAAGATAAAATCATTCGTTATTCTGCATAATCTGCAAATGTTATTTCCATCGCTGCAGAATCGCATTGTAGCAAAACTGTTCTTGCAAACCTCGTGCTCGAACCAAACAGCCCCACCCCCCAGAGTGTGGAGGAGCTCAAGGCACCGCGCGCAGGGTGGACTGTGCTACGATGAAGATGAACTAGATTGCATTACTGATCGCCTACACTACTGCAGCGAGAATATCCAAGGAAATCTGGCCATTAAAAGCCAGAGTGTTACCTCAGCAGTTCTGAGACACTTTATTATTGGACCAGAAAGGCAGCGCTAGTGTGGCAGCGCTTGTGTGTGCTGGCAGCCTGCGCCCACACCCTCCAACAACCAGAAATCATTTCCTGCCCTGCAAAAGGAGAGAGAGAGAACACACTGGCTCACATACAATATTGCATTCTGGTTTTAAAGAGCAAAGGGTTATCTGCCATCGGCTGTATTGTACCCTACACACTGGAAAAAACAGACGCACTGTATGGATTTTGTTCAGCTTCACTCAGCGGCACTGAGCATTTATGGCTCAAGCATTGCAGGTCTTTTTACTGTAGTGAAAGGAGACTCCCGCAGCTCAGGCCTGCTATTTACAGTGCTTTTCATTTATTAAAGCGAGGCTGCTTATTTTTTTTTTTAAACCCCCACACGGATTATCTATTTAAATGGAGATCTGTAGATTGAAACTCAGGAGACAATGCTGAAGACGCCCCAGTTTCCTGTTCTTCACAGGGTGAAATTAACAAGGGAGCTGGGGAGCTAATTCTGCTCCAACTAATACGTCGTTTCCAAAATGCCTCTTTCGGAAATCTAAATTTGACTCCCTTAAAACCTCCAGTTAGCAATCGTGATTTACTCCCTGTTAAAAAAAGTCTATTATTAACTGTGCTCCCCCCACCCCCCTTCCCCCTCCCAGCTCCTGTTGACAGCTTCCAGCTGAATAACCAGCGAGGGCCAAGCCTAATACAAGAGCAAAATACTGCGGATATTGGAAATCTGAAATAAAAACAGAAAATGCTGGAAATACTCAGCAGGTCAGTCAGCATCTGTGAAAAGTTGCAGTTCTGGCGAAGGGTCATCGACCTGAAACGTTAACTCTGTTTCTCTCTCCACAGATGCTGCCCGGCCTGCTGAGTATTTCCTGCAATAACAACAGAAAACGCTGGAAAAACTCAGCAGGCCAGGCAGCATCCGTGGAGAGAGAAAGAGAGTTAACGTTTCAGGTCGATGACCTTTCGTCAGAACTGGGAAGAGCCGGAAATCAAATAGATTTAAGGCCAGAGTAAAGCTGGGAAAAGGGGGAGGGGATAAAAGAACACAGGGGGAGATGAAGAGACATTAAGAGATATGCAAGGCTAGAGGTGGTGTTAATGTGACAGATTAAGGCTGAAAGAAGTGTGAAATCCACTGGCAGAATGAAGGACAGCTGCCAGCTTCTAGGAGGAAAAAAAAGGTGGGGGGGGGGGGGGCAAATAAAAGGGTGGAAAAAATAAAATATAAATGTGATTGGAGCTGAGGTTATGATCTAAAATTGTTGAACTCGATATTGAGTCCAGAGGGCTGTAGCGTGCCTAAACGAAAGATGAGGTGCTGTTCCTCGAGCTTACGCTGCGCTTCCGTGGAACAGTGTAATAGGCCGAGGACGGTGAGGGCAGAGTGGGAGTGAAGCGGTGAATTAAAGTGACAGGCCACCGGGAGCTCGGGGTCCCCCTTACGGACTGAACGGAGGTGTTCCGCAAAGCGGTCACCCAATCTGCGTTTGGTCTCCCCAATGTAGAGGAGACCACATCGTGAGCAGTGGAGTATTTCCTGCATTTGTTTTGGGTCAAGTTTAATGTCGACTGGCAAGCAGCTGAATTGGACGCCGGCATCGAGGTTAGCAAATCACCATCAGGAAAGGCCAAGCTTTTTTTTTTGAGATATGCTAATGCAAAACGATGGAAAGCTGGAGATGTAAAAAAAAAAACCTCAAACTGCTTATTGATCTTTTTGTAAAAATCCCACCCCTCCACCCAAATACCACGCAGTGTGCTTCGGCTCAGAAAATGGCCCGTTTCCAGGGCTACTTCACTGCCCCCCCTGGAGTCAGCTGCTGGGAGGTGCAAGAGCACACCACCCAATTCCCTTTCCATACAAACCGGGCCAAGTTCAGCTGAAGTGATTCATGTATCCCAGCAAGTTTAAAGGAGTGTGTGTGTTATGGTGCAACAGGCTCCAGGTTTCAGCAAGTAAAAGTAGTCATTCCCAAAATGGCAGGGAGTATTTTTAATAAAATTGAGCAAACCTCAGATTTTTTTAAAAATATAAAAACCTGGAAATATCCATGCTCATTGTGGATTCCAAGATACTGGAGAATGCACCAGAGAGGTGCATAACCCCACCCAGAAGCTAAACCTTGTGGTGTGTGCGTGCGGGCGGGCATGTCCCCTCTCCCCCTTGTGGGCAACACGGTGGCATAGTGGTTAGCACTGGTGCCTCACAGCGCCAGAGACCCGGGTTCGATTCCGGCCTCGGGTGACTGTCTGTGTGGAGTTTGCACATTCTCCCCGTGTCTGCGTGGGTTTTCTCCGGGTGCTCCGGTTTCCTCCCACAGTCCAAAGATGTGCGGGTTAGGTTGATTTGGCTCTGATAAATTGACCCTTAGTGTTAGGGGGGGATTAAATATGTGGGGTTACGGGGATAGGATGGGATATGTTAGGGGGAATTAAATACGTGGGGTTACGGGGATAGGGTGGGATATGTGTCAGTGTAGGCTCTATGGGGATTCTGTGTGAGAAAGCAGGGACAGGGTACTGGATTTGGATGATCAGCCATGATCGTATTGAATGGCGGAGCAGGCTCGACGGGCCGAATGGCCTACTCCTGCTCCTAGTTTCTATGTTTCTATGTTTCTGTTACTTTTTAAATACTTTTTAAATACTGTTTTTCTGTCATTTCTTCCAGTTCTGACGAAGGGGGGGTGGGGGGGCTACACCTGAAAATGTAATGTGTCTGTCCTCTCCACAGCTTCTGGCTGAGCTGCTGTGTGTCTCCCACATTTTGTGACATTGCTCCAGGTTTTGTTGTTGTTGTTGTTGCATTCCTCGTTTAAAATGGAGAAACGTTGGGTAAAGACACAGCTGGTACCGGTGACGCGGGGTGCTCGTTTGCTGCCCGGCGTCTGCGTCACGGTCGCGTGTCTCTCTCTCTCTCTCTCTCGTCTGTGCGCGCGTGTGCTGGACTGCAGACTCGTGGAGCTCAGCACTGGCTCCTGCAGCTCACGTCAGCTTTAACATGTTTTAGTTAGTTTATAAAACATTGATACTTTTCTTAAACGCATGGCTTGGACCACTCTCTAAAGAGGTATCGACACAGTACCCTGCTGCATTTTGTATCGATCTAGTAGGAAAGTGTCCCCGAGGTGCTTCACCGAGGTGGAGAAGTGTAATTACTTTGGGTAATTACTGGCTCTCATTTTGGGTTGTCGGCTTTTCTGTGGCTGTGCCAACCCTATTTGAAGCTGTCCAACAGCTTTTGCAGTTTTCAAGCTAGCCTTGTATAAAGTCGGATTCTGTTCACAATGTTTCCATTGAAATAATATTCAAGCTAAAGGAAATTGTGCCGTACAAATTACCAGCGTTTAGTCTAGTGCCTACAAAAGAACCAGTGGGGGGGGGGGTGGAAAGTTGAGAAAATTATTTTACACAGCGAGTTGGAATGCCTGAACGGCTGGTGGAAGCAAATTCAATGGTAACTTTCAAAAGGGAATTGGATATATGCTTGAAAAGGAAAAATTTGCAGGGCTAAAGGGAAAGAGCGGGGGAGTGGGACTAATTGGATAGCTCCTTCAAAGAGCTGGCACAGACACATGACCTCCTTCTGTGCTGTAGGATTCGACAATACTACTTCTTCTTCTTAGGCAGTCCCTCGGAACCGAGGATGACTTGCTTCCACACTAAAAATGAGTTCTCAGGTGACTGATGAGTCCAATGCGGGACCTACAGTCTCTGTCACAGGTGGGGCAGACGGTGGTTGAAGGGGCAGGTGGGTGGGGTGCTTGGGTTGACGTGCGCTCCTTCCGCTGTTTGCGCTGCCTGCGCTTGCTCCCGGCGAAGAGACTCGAGGTGTTCGGCGCCTTCCCGGATGCTTCTCCTCCACTTTGTGCGGTCCTGGGCCAGGGATTCCCAGGTGTCAGTGGGGATGTTGCACTTTTTCAAGGAGGCTTTGAGGGTGTCCTTGAAGCCTTTCCTCTGCCCACTTGGGGCTCTCTTGCCATGTCAGAGCTCCGAGTAGAGCGCTTGTTTTGGGAGTCTCGTATCGGGCATGCGGACGATGTGACCCGTCCATCGGAGCTGATCGAGCGTGGTCAAAGCTTCGATGCTGGGGATGTTGGCTTGAGTGAGAACACCGATGTTGGTGCGCCTATTCTGCCAATGGATTTGCAGGATCTTGCGGAGGCAGCATTGGTGGCACCTCTCCAGTGCTTTGAGGTGCCTGCTGTACATGGTTCATGTCTCTGAGGCATACAGCAGGGCGGGTATCACTACTGCTCTGTAGACTATGAGCTTGGTGCCAGGTTTGAGGTCCTGGTCTTCAAACACTCTCTTCCTCAGGCGACCAAAGGCTGCACTGGCACACTGAAGGCAGTGTTGGACTTCATCCTCGACGTCTGCCTACAACCAAAGCATCAAGCCACTGGAATTCATTTTCTATTATTCCAGGCAGCACTGGGACTGGCCTCCAGGTTTAAAGACCTTCAGATAACAACCAGAAGCTGCCCACTGTACAGTAGGTGGTATTTCCTTGGAACGTTCACTAAGACACTGATGTCCCTTTGTCAGCTGCACATGTCGATGTAAAACCAGAGCCTGTGAACTGCGATAGCGTAGCAAAATAAAAGTGGCAAGCTTGAAACCTGCTTGCCGTTCTAGATGTGACAAAATAATTTCAACATTTAGCCACTTTAAATGCATTAGTGCAGCCTGAATTTTTGTGACTTCCACCCCCCCCCCCCCTCAATACAGTACCTGAAGAATTGAGGGTCTGTGACTTAAAATATTGTCTAAATTCCTTTTGAAACTGTGCAACCAATAACCCTCACAATATACGCACCTAGTCCCGAACAATGAGTGATGAGGAAAGGTTAAAGAAAGCGGTTAAAATGGGACCTTGTTGAGGTATAAAAATATCAAGTGGTGCAAGTAAAGTAAGCCCAGAATACTAAATCAACTTAAACTAGACAGTAGGATCAGATGGCATACACTTGAATTAGAAAGGACACTTCCATTTATATTGCACTTTTCACATCCTTATGATACTCCAAAAGCCAAAGCACTTCACAACCATGAATTACTCTTAAAGTTTGTCATTATTGAGTAGGCAAATGCAACAAGATAAACGACCAGTTGCTCAGTTTTTGGCAGTATTGTTTCATACAAATGTTGACCAGGTCACCAATAGAACTTCCTGCTGTTTCATTGTGTCCTGAAATCTTCAACATCCACTTGAACCACCAGAACAAACAGACAGTGCAACTAAACAGAAAAAGGGTCATTTTCCCTCCCCCCTGCCTCGTTTCCTGCCTCCTAAGGCACGAATTCTTGCTGGGGTACAATACCATGGGTGGCAACTGCCCTTTAATACTTCATGCAAGTGCTCATTCTTATTGTGTGAGCTTAGATAGTGAGCGCCAGCAGGTTATTAAGCCGTGGGGCAGGGAAACCAAATCAAATATCACAATCCTGTTCTCTCACAATCACTTCCCATCAGGGGTCATTAGACAATGATTGAGAATGGGATCTCTGGCTGATATTCCCACCTCCCTAGTCCAGAGGCAAGAAGGCCAGTTGTAGTACCAGCTGGAATCAGATACCTCAGGGTAATGTGATTAACATACACACGGGCAGGTTACTCGCCAACAGTTTAAGATAGAATCAACAGTAACTGAGCATTTACAGTGACATCATTTATCTGACTTTTTGTATTATCTGTAACAGGTGTTGTCAAATATGGATGAACAGCAGGAGAGAAACAGCCCGACACTCTGAGGGCGTTTGAAGGCCTCAGGTCTCATTAAGCTCTGCGACCAAGTTTTGACAATGCAGTAAAAGTGGCTCAGTGGGTAGCACTCTCGCCTCTGAGTCAGAAGGTCGTGGGCTCAAGTCCCACTCCAGAAACTTGAGCACAAAAATCAAGGCTGACACTTCAGTGCAGTACTGAGGGAGTGCGGCACGGTCAGAGGTGACGTCTTTCAGATGAGATGTTAAACCGAGGCCCCGTCTGCCCTCACAGGTGGACGTAAAAGATCCCATGGCACTATTTCAAAGAGCAGCAGGGGGGTTATCCCCGGTGTCCTGGCCAATATTTATCCCTCAACCAACACCACTTCAAAAGTACTTCATTGACTGTAAAGCGCTTTGGGACATCCTGAGGTCAAGAAAGGCACTGTATATCTTTTCTTTTAAAGTCCTCAGCCTTTAATAATCATTTTCTGCGATGAGGCCTTGTACACACCAGCTTCAAATCGCAATTCCCTCACTAGCCCCAATCTCAATTCACCCATCAGCTGCAATGTCTAGCCACAAGCTTGATGCCCAGTCCTACTTCAGACCCCAGTGTCAGCCTGGGGTTGCCTGTTTTTTGTGCGGAGAAGCAGCATTCCCGAATCCCACTTCCATCCCGAGCGGCTGCAGGCTCCACTTTACCAGAAGACTGTGTCCCCAGCTGGGTACTGAAGGCCTGTAACGAAGCTCTGATCGACTGCACGTCAGGCCGGGCTCGGCCGGTGAGCCTGCTAATCTCACCATTGGCCACACCACGTCGCCATAGATCCGTCAAGCTCGACCAGCTTCAGTATCAATCATTGTAACTCGCCAAGTCCGAGGCCCAAGGAGGGATACTAAAAGGTGAATTTAAAGTTAAATCAAACATCAAATCACTGCATGATGCCACGTACTGAACAAATACACGCTCAGCACAAACTAATGTGAAGTTAAATCACTTCCTCCCATCAGGCCCTCCAGAGATGCTAAACTCCTGCTTTAGAAATAGTGTGTGTATATTATATTCAGTTTAATAAATGTTATTAGCCAAGGTGTGATTGGCCACAGTAAGACGTTTATTTAAGTTTATCATTTCACGGAGCAACTTCCCCAGTTCTTTTTCTGCACCTTTTCAGTTTTACTTTAATCCTTTATTTACAAATATGAACTCTCACTGTTCGAAATCAGTGGCCTGCTTGGATTGGAATATAGACCGAACTCTTCGTTAACTAACATAAGCCACAAACAGAAGCCCCTATTTTAACGTGGGACATACTGGAAGTGGGTGGGGAAGCAGAGGAGAAGTCAGCGCGAGGCCCGGGCACATTTTAAACCCCCGGCCTCATTAGAAAGTGATTGCAGGATTGGGTAGCCCTCCACACCGCCCGGTGCAGCACTCGACTGTACTTAAAGCGAGGGTGAACCTCTTGAAAGCAGGGAACGTAACCTCGCTTTATTTCCTGTGTTCAGACTACTTTTAAACTGGTGTAAACAGTTGCAAAAACCCTTTCAGGTGGCCTGCTGAGCAGAAAGGCTGCCGCACGATTCTCCGATGCCTCCCTGGAGGTTTTAACTGAGTGAGTGAGGAGGAGGGAGAAGCTGTTCCCCACGAGCAGCAAGGGTATCTCTTCAAGGCCAGGAAGAATCAGGTGTGGACAGAGGTGGCTGAAAGCATCACCCCCAGGACCTATCCAGTGTAAGAAGAGGTTCCATGACCTCACATGAGCAGCAAGGTCGAGTCGTCTCCTCTCTTCACAGCGCCTCACAGCAGTCTTTTCACCATTCCCCCAGCACTCTCAACAATTCCCACCCCTCAATCACAAGGGCACCGCACCACCTCTCCTTTTTCACTACAACTTCACTCATCCCTTACTTTGCTCTCTTCACAGCACATACCAACGCCAATCTCTTCTCACACCCTACCACTTGCACAACCGCCAACTCAACCCATTCAGCATCATCTCCGTCTCTTAACACAGCCACTATATGCACAAGCCCCACACATCTCCACTCACCACCTCAATAGTCACTCACTAACGGTCACCCTCTCTATCTGCAGGACAAGACCGCACACAATCTGAAGGTAAGAGGAGTGAAGGTTGTTGGGGTGGGGCGCGTGGGGTGACTACCCAACGTTATTGCCCTCACCCAAGCAGAGCAGGTCGCCCCCAGAGATCTCCCAGGGCGTCAGCACTCTGCAGTCTCCCATGGAGAGTGGGGTCACCTCCAGAGGCACTACAGCCAGGCCCTTGCAGCAGGAGTCTGTGTCACCAGCCTTCGCAGCTTGTGTGGAAGCTCAGACAGCTGGCATGCAGGCTCTGGGCTCAAACCTTGGAGAGACAGGTGCCCACCTTGGTGGACCAAATAAGTAAGGGGCCGGATATTTCGATGCCCTACGGGTGTGTACGTGCTGTGTACACACTCGTAGGGACATTGGAAATGCTGGTTTCAGGCATGCACAGCGCATGTGCTGAAAACCGGCATTTCCGATCTGTCAAGAATGCTCGACAGATCGGACGCCTGCCCTGGAGAAGGGCCTCTGCGGGCGAATAGTTCCGCTTTCTGGAGCGCCTCCGCCCGCAGAAAACCCTTAGAAATCTTACGCCTGGTAAAAGCAGGTGTAAGGCCTGCTTTTACCAGCATAGATTTGAAAAAAAAAAGTTTTAAAAAAAATTCTCAACTCATTTATCATTTAAAAATACTTTAAAAAAGTTTATTTTTAGCCCTGTAAAAAACTTTAATTATTATTTTCAAAAAATTAAACTTTTGTTTAAAATATTTAATTTATTGTAATTTCAACTAATTTTAAAAATTATGTTTTTTTAAAAATGTATTTAATGTTTTAAAGTGTTTTTGGGGTGATCTCCATTCATATATTTGACAGGTCTATCTATCAAGTGTATGAAGGGAGATTCCCTTCTCCTATTGGCTCGCCATGGCCCACGTGATCCCAGGGATGTTTGCGAACTGCCCGCGCCCCTGGGATACATGGACCCCCCAGGGGCCCCGCGCAGTTGGAGTTTGAGGGGCCCAGGATTGGAACTATTCGCACCTCGGGAGCCCTGAGGTAAATGCGTAGATTTTTTCCAGATCGGAAGCCTCCGCACGCGGGAAGCCTCCGATCAGAAAGTACGGCCCATTGAGTCAGTCACCTTCTGCAGTCTGCTCACCAGAAGATCAGTGGGAGGGAGGAGTCCCAGCCCCACGGGAGTAGCAGTGGCACTATGGGAGCGCTGCGTGTTGCCCTCTCCCAGGCTGTCAGCACATCTGCTCCTTTCCCCAACTCCCCCCCCCCCCACCCCCCGTAACCAATCCACGGCACGGTGCCAGAAAGTCAGCTGGGCCAGACCGCCCCGGCAGCAGCAGACCCTTCACAGCCTCGAGAACCGAGGTCACCGGCCACCAGCATTAGTTATTTTAAGAGAGAGTTGGACGGGGGCATCTGGTCAGAAAACCAATTGCAGACTGTATAGGTAGTGAACCGTACATTCTGTTTTTGAACTCTGGGGCCAGCCAGATGGACTGGAATGCTCTTTCCCAGTCCTGTACATTCCTATGTCTGTATGAATACTGCTTTTATGTTTTAAAAATAGAAAGTTAGCCGACGTCCCATGCTGTTACTCGTGACAAGTCAGATGATGAGCTGTTTTGTAAGGAAACGACTGTTGGAGCGTGTAAATACTCAGTAATAATCTGCTGGTAAAGCACAAACATGTCCCTTTAACTGCACAGTCTAATTGTTAAGCAAACAGAATTCATTATTGTTGGGCTAGGGAGCTTTACAAATTGCAATGTGATCAGAGAAAGAAAGCTCTCTCTGATCATTGATTCCAAAAATCGGGAGGGAGATGCAAACCCGGAGAGAGAGAGAGAGAGAGAGGGACAAACAACAGGCAACAAGCAACAGAGAGATGACTGAATAAAGTGGGAAATGGACTGACAAGTGGCAAATGTCATTTCATACAGCTAAATGCTAGGACGAGGAGCTATGGAAAGGTTTCCTCGAGAGGGTAGGCGTCAGGACCTTACGGAAGTATTTAAGATCTTGAGGGATACAGAGGAACGGAACCATAATGTGCTTCGTATTAAAATCTACAACGATGAGAAATAGCTATTTGGTGGGAGAGATGATTGATGGGTGTGAGAAGGAAAGAGAGAGAGGAGAAAGAGAGAGAGGAGAAAGCAAGAGAAGAAAGTAAGTAGAAATATCTTCCAGATTTTGAGACTGACCTGCTGGATTGTAATGATTTCCATATTCCCGCTTCCCAAGATAAAAGAAATACAGAATGAACAAAAGGGAAAGGCAGGAAGGCAAGAAGAAAAAATATAAAAGGAAGCAACGGTAAAGGCAGGCTTTCCGATTATAATCAATTAATAGATTGCAAAATCATTAAAAAAAAATGAATGCATTACCAAGCTGCCACACATGATGGGGATGAGCGCTGAACGCTCCACTCTTCATTTGGTTAGCGAGTTCCTTTCTACAGAAAGCCGGTGTAACTCACATTAGTGATACAGAACACTCAAATGTATTTTTAGTCTTTAATTAATGCAAAAAGATAATCAAATCATGTGGGTATTCATTGACGAGGACGTGAACACTCTTGGGCAAGACACTGAAGTCACATTGGGTTGGAAACTGAGGTTATTTTCCCTGCACGGTTTTAATATATTTGACTACTTGAATAATCATTTTAATAAGGGGACAGCGCATTGTGTTTGTAGCCTGAAATTACTCTACCAGAATCAGTGTTTAACAACAACAACTTGTATTTATATAGCGCCTTTAACGTAGTAAAACGTCCCAAGGCGCTGCACAGGAGTATTTTAAGACATCAAATTTGACACCGAGCCACATAAGGATAAATTAGGGCAGGTGACCAAAAGCTTGGTCAAAGAGGTAGGTTTTAAGGAGCGTCTTAAAGGAGGAAAGAGGTGGAGAGGTTTAGGGAGGGAATTCCAGAGCTTAGGGCCTAGGGAACAGATGGCACGACCACCAATGGTTGAGCGATTATAAGCAGGGATGCTCAAGAGGGCAGAATTAGAGGAGCGCAGATATCTCGGTGGGGGAGGTTGTGGGGCTGGAGGAGATTACACAGATAGGGAGGCAGCGAGGCCATGGAGGGATTTGAAAACAAGGATGAGAATTTTGAAATCGAGGCGTTGCTTAACCGGGAGTCAATGTAGGTCAGCGAGCACAGGGGTGACGGGCGAACGGGACTTGGTGCGAGTTAGGACACGGGCAACCGAGTTTTGGAAACGTCTGTGTAGGTTCACACTTCCGCAAGCAAAGCCGGGAATAATTCAAACTGAAAGTAAGAAATGGAGTCCGAGCGCTTCTGTTGTGAAATGCTGAGTTAGAAGTATCTGTCGGCTGATGGATCAGTGAGCTTGCCATGGCACTCAGTCAGATAGACCAGGGCAATCCTAGCTTCCACCCCTGCTCTGTGCAGAGTCGACTGTTCATAGTCAGGGCTACAACTGGCCTCAGAATGCCCTGGCCAGGGAGGGAGAAACATTTCAGCCTGGATTCCTATTCGCAATTGCTATCCAGCAGTATGCAATACATTGGGCGAGGGCAGAATCACGCTTGGCTGTCACTGTACCCACGATAAAATAACCCGTCAATAAAGACTATCTAGGATCATACGTGAAGAAGGAGCCCTTGGGTGAGATACCACAGGGTTGTTAGTGCATGTGATATTGGAGCATTGGACACCACTAAAACCACCATCGCCAGGGAAAGAGTGAGGGGAAAAAAAAAAAACTGAGGGTGGGTGGATGGGGGGGGAGAGAAAGAGAGGAGAATGTGGCTGGCTTTTCTGCTGCTGCATTTGTCAGCCCTTGCTTTTCCTCCCAGTCACTCTAATGGGCGGAAAATTCACAGGCAGGCAGATGCAACAGTGGGAAGCTTTGGCTTGTGTCTTTAGAAATAAATCAAAACCAGCCTCAATGTATAAGTGTCTATGGAATGCCCATAAACAGCTCAAAACTGTTGGAACAAGTGTTCATCATCAGGGAAGAAAAATGGAGAGACAAGAAAATGCACTCAGGAGAGCAATTAATTTAAAATGTTACTGAAGAGATTCAGTAAAAAGATCAAACAGTCTCAATCAAGTTATCAGACTGACACAATCCTAAAACAATAAGCAGAGTGTTTATAAATGTTCGTAGATTCCTACTCCGTTCTTACTGCAATTTAAAAAAATCAAAAAAACAATTACATCCACGCACAGTAAATCAGAAATATTTCCACTTTTATTGCAAACTGTGCATTCAATCTACACAGAGGGTCACAATTACTTCCTTCCAATTATGAACTGTCAAAGGAGAATTGAGTCATATTGGACAAACCTCTAGAGGCGATGGAAGCAGAATAAACCATTGCATCAGACTGGCTTATGCAATGTTTCTTTATTGATATTTAAAATATATATAAAAAATAGTAAATTAATTTGTATATATGTATATTAATTTGCCATGTCTTGTATAAACATGCACACACGTATAATACACACACACACACACACACACACCTAATTAGCAAATCAAAGATTAGTACAACGGACACTGTTTACATTTTTGCTAGGTGCTCATCGTCGGGTAATCACACCTCCCGCCCTTTTATTCATCGCTGAACAGAGAGGTTCTTTTGCTGTACAATTTATAACTAAGTATATTGGGGGTGCGGGCGGAGAAGAGGGAGAAAAAGGGTTTGCATCTTTTTCAAGTTAGTGCAAACTGACAAACAATAAAGAGAAAACAAAGGCAGATCCCGTGCCCGCCAGTTAGCAGCGAAGCTGTCTCTCCTGCTCCCACCTCTGGAGATTAGCCCGTTTGCACCGTTATGAGGTGATGCAATCCCCTCCGCGTACACCCAAGATTCCAGCCTGAATGCACACACATGTTACTCAGCTCTGGCTACATTGTGCAGCATCCCTGCCGGCACTTCAAACAGAACCATGTGCTGCCTTTCCAGTGCCCCGAGCAGCGATCGCCTTTGTAATACTTTCTGCAAAAACGTATGTTTTGTCTGAGATTTATCGGCTCCACGTCTTCGTGTGAAACCGTGCAACAGGGCTTTGGAAGCTCTTAAACCAACTGGTAACCAAAGGAGTACAAACTACATGTGTTTGGATGAAGCCTCTGGTACCTCAACAAGTGACCATTCTTCAGGTACAAGCACCGAGAGTGGGTATCAGCTATTCCACTGCATGTGAACTTACCAGCTGGGGCTGCTAAGCATGTACGCGCACGCAAGATTTTGAAATGTAGTCAGTCACTATTGTTTTGTAGACCAACACAGCAGCCAATTTGTGCACAGTAAGATCCCACAAACAGCAATGAGACAAATCATCAGATAAACTTATTTTTAGTGTTTTTGGTTGAGGGATAAATATTAGCCAGGACACCGGGGACAACTCCTATGCCCTTCTTCGAATAGTGGGATCTTATACATCCACCCAAGGATGCAAATGGGGCCCTGGTTTAACATAAGGAGTAAGAGCAGGAGTAGGCCATACGGCCCCTCGAGCCTGCTCCGCCATTCAATAAGATCATGGCTGATCATCGACCTCAACTCCACTTTTCCGCCCGACTTCCATATCCCTAGATTCCCCATGAGTCCAAAAATCTATCTATCTCAGCCTTGAATATACTCAAAGACTCAGCATTCACAGCCCTCTGGGGCCAGATAATTCCAAAGATTCACAACCCTCTGAGTGAAGAAATTCTTCCTCATCTCGGTTTTAAATGGCCTACCCCTTATCCTGAGACTATGCCCCCTAGTTCTAGACACTCCAGCCAGGGGAAACAACCTCTCAGCATCTACCCTGTCAATCCCTTTCAGAATCTTGTATGTTTCAATGAGATCACCTCTCATTCTTCTAAACTCCAGAAACATCTAATGAAACATCTGATTTGAAAGACGGCGCCTCCAACAATGCCGCACTCCCTCAGTACAGCACTGAAGTGTCGGCCTGGATTCTATCCTCAGGGTCCTGGAGCAGTGCTCGACCCCGCGACCTCCTGACTCAGAAGTGACAGTGCCACGATTGAGCCAAGGCTGTGACGCTGGCTGATTAGGAGCAGGAATCCCAGCCAGTTTTCCCTAGGGCTGCTGAGGCCAACTGCAACACCCCTGCCAACCTACCTGACTGACCGCAGCTCAGTGCAGACACCAGCTGAGCCCCACAGACCAGTAACGCTCCTGGTCTGTGTGGCTCAGCTGTTCGCTGGGTGCAAACTCTCGGTGCCACTGGGGGTGATCATGTGTTAAAAACAAAAGAACTGATAAACTATCACGTGAATTTTAATGTTGCTTCCAAATCTCACAAGTGCTGCACATTCGGTGCATTAAGAAAAATAAATTAACGTGTCCCCAGGTTAGGTTTTCCATCAACTGTGTTAACGCATTAAATTATTAATAAAACTGTCAGTAAAAAACATGGTGAGAATACATCACCAAAATTAATTGTTAAATAGCAACTGAAAATGTAAATAATGCTTAAAAAAAATCCCCCAGGAATGATACAAGTGGAATAACTTTATTTTTAATTCACAAAGTCTCCAGAAGCACAGAAAGACTGAACAATGTCCCCCCCCCCCCCCACCACCCCCCAACTATTCTCACGACAACATCACAGACAGCAACATTTTTTTTCAAAAATGCGCATCATCTGGCAGGAATGAACATACTGCAGTCAACCGACACATTTCCTCAATTATTAACGGGATGTAGGATTCGTTCAAAAAAAAATCACCATTTGTTTGACAATTGACCTTGCAAGCTGCTTCTGCGACAGTGCAAGCACCGCGCTACCACCTGCCTTGGCACTGCCGATACTGCTCAGTCGCTCTGCTTCCACAAGTGCGCACTTTCCTCTCGATCGAGGAGTGCGGGAGGAGGGAGCCGGCCGCTGAACATTCCCTGTTTTTGCGTCACGCCAACCACCAGCGGAGCTGAAGCACAGGCCTCGTCGGCAGCCACCTTTTGGCTAATGAAGCTGTAATTACTTTCCGCGCTTCAATCTTCAAAATATCCCAAAACGCATTTCCTTTACTTGCCACGTACAAATACTGCCAACTAGCAGGTACAAATAGCCGAGAGTTTATGGTGCAGGACTAGCTCGAGTTCAAATCCCACCATGGCAAATTGTGAAACGGAATTCAATAAATCTGGCAGTTTGTGGGCCAGAACCAGAAAGTGTGATCGTGAAAGCTGCCGGGTTGTTGTCAAAGTCAATGTCCACCCCGACCTGGTCTGGCCTACACGTGACTCCAGTGCTACACTATGTGGTTGACCCTTAATGCCCTCCGGATGCATCCCAAGAACCAATTAAAGAATCCTACTGCCGAGTGTTCTCCCCATCTTCTTGCTATATCTCTCCCCATCTCACTCAGGTGTGAGAGTGTTCCTATCTTGCTCATGGACAAAACTACACAAGCCAGAGGGAACCGAGACACTAAAATCATATTTTATGCAAACGTTATCTTATTTTACAAGGAGTAAACTGTGAATTTACTGCATTTTGGTTTCGATTTCAAGGTTCAGTACAGTAAATTAACTGAGATTAAATCAGAGCTGGCGCTCGTGTCAAATTCCCACTTTTGATTTGCAGATTACCAATTGAAAGGCGACTAACACTCCTGGTCATCCAAGAAATGTGGCCTGAATCTTGACCAAAACGATCACTCCCTTAAATTTCTGGACTAGAGCAAAGTAACATTAACTTGACAACGTGATGACGCAGCTATCCCAATGGTGCAGAGTCTCGGTCTCCCGAGTGACACAGCAAGGCACCAGGTTCGATCTCTGGCATGTGCTGACTTAGCTGCGATGCTGTTACGGGTGCTATAGTTGGGAGCGGTTCCCCTGGGAATGGGAAGGGGGGGGGGGGGGGGGGGGAAACTCTACAGGATTTCTGCTCCCGACTATTCACCAAACCCAAATCGTAGGGACGAATCAGGATTCGCTGCAATGCCCGTGATCGAAAAGTCTGCCAAAGCTCACCTTAAAATACCTTGCAGGAAAAATGGGGGTACTGGAGGGTGCCCAGCCCCATGGAAGCATGTGGGTGGGTGGGGAAGAGAAGAGAGTTAATAACACATTCAGAAAAGAGAGAACATTGGAGAGAGAAAAATTGGGGTGGGGGCAGGGGAAAGAGGTAAAGACAACATGGCAACAACTAGAAAGAGAAAATGTAATGCATCTTTAAATGGGTTTTCTCTTGTAAAACATGCAGCCATTTTAATAAAACAAACTAATATTTTTAAGAAACTATGGGGGAAAAATTCAGTTGCTTTGCGCCTCCCATTAGCGCCCTAAGAGGGCGCTAATGGGGCGTAAAGCAACTAGCACCCGTGCGCGGCGCTGCCAACACCTCCCGCGAAATTCAGTCATGCGCAGCGCCCCGGCCGCAATCTTCGGGAGCGCCCCCTGACTTATTGCCGGACACTATGTCCGACGGGGTCAGGGGGGCCTACCTGCGGCCGGGGAGGCGCTATTTAAAGGCGAGGTGCGGGGCGGCCATTTCTGTTGCTGGCCGCCTGCCAGCACCTGCCTCCGCTCCCGTCCCCGGCCCCCCCGCGGAGTGCCGGCTGCACTCCGTGAGCCCGGCACTTCGAGTGCCGGGCTCTTTTGCCAGCACTCCCGATCCCCGAGGGCCCAGCTGGGCCCCGGGTAGCGCTGCGCAAGGCCCCTCCCCTTTAAGAAGGGGAGGAAGGCCTGCAATACCGCGGCACGTAGTGCCGCAATATTCCCTCACAGTGCCCCAAGAGGGAGCCGGGGCGCTTCTAGTAGCACCCCACTTCCCTCTTGGGGCGCTACCTCTCAATTTCCGTCGCGGGGACGCTAATTTTTCCGGGGGCACGAAAAGTAGTTTTTAGCCCTATGAATGCAACCCAATCTTCTGCAGGGGAGGACACAGACCCATGTTATTGGGGGGGCGGGGGGTGGCAAACAATAGTATATACCTAAACAGAGCCCAATTTCCAATTTTCAGAATTACAGACACGAGTCAAGATAAGGAAACCGTTCTTCAGTACCGACATGCTGGCCTCAGAAGCCACTAGCAAAATATTACATGCATGAGTGATGTAGATGGGTAAGCCGCTCCCAGGCTTCCTGTGAACGCAGCAGCTGGGAGGCAGTCGGTTCACTAATGTCCTTTAGGTCAAGAAACCTGCCGTCGTTACCCGGTCTGGCCTATATGTGACTCCAGCCCCACACCAATGTGGTTGACGCTTAACTGCCCTCTGAAGTGACCTAGCAAGACCTTTGCAGAGTGAATAGGAATGGGCAATAAATGCCGGCCTTGCCAATGATGCCCACATCCTGAGAATGATTAATTATTTTTTTATTTAAACATTTCAGGGAAGCCATCCCACTCCTATAAATCAGAAATGGCCAGACACACACACACACACACACACACACACATAGGCACCAAGTCTCACTGCTTTTATGCTGTTCTCAAAGTCTCACCAGTTATAAATCACATCAAGCACTACTTTTTGCTTGGATCTATAGTCTTGTTTTGTGACATTGTATTTTAATTAAAAAAAGATACACATGAAACCCTGAGATTGCGAGACTTCACTCTCACTCAACCGGAATGTCGAATGGTCGATGGGATGGGGTATGGAGGTCAGTGCAGTCAATTCATTTTAATGGCTGAAACATTTGGGAGTGGAATAAGTCAGGTGCACTGACCTGCATGACAGATTCTCCAATCTGTAATCCTATTGAGCGAGCGAGGCTTCACACCAGGAGCAGAGTCCCATTTTTAGGACTATAAAGTTTTGATTTGGTTGGACTTCCTCAATAAACTGAATCTTATTTCCAGGACTTTGCAACTCTATCAAAGTGTTCCTCGTAGCCATGGACAAAGACATGCACTGATGCTAGCTAAGTAGATGCCCGTGTCACACGTTGTCTTCCTCTCTTGGCTGGGAGGGGGGCGGACGGGCTGAGTGAAGAAGAGATGATGAGGAGGCGGCCGATGCGACGAGAAGGAGCGGGAATGAGGGGACTGAGGGGGAGGAAGGGGGTAAAATGAAAAACCACATTCATAAGCATACATTTTTATATCCTTCACCAAATCAGTTTCTTGAAAACACTCAAAATGATCAGGTCCAAGAGCACATCAGAATAAATGGAATCAACATGACAAGATTGAGAATCAGTATTATTGCCCCAAACCATCTGACCACTCCGTGCCAGGGCTCTCAAAACAAACAGCAGTGGATAACAAATCAGCTGGTTTCTACGGTAAGGTTACGGATAATTAATGAAGACTCCCTCAGACGTGTGAAAGCTTTAAGTGATAACAGTATGGTGGCACACTGTTGACTTTTTAATAAAAGGTTTCACCACCTGCTGTTATCAGGGTTGCCATCCATTGCCAAATCCAGAACTGGACTGGGTTGGGAGATGGGGGCGGGAGAAGAGGTCGAAGATTGTGCCTCGAGTGTTGATGTTGCCTCTGCTACTGATGAAGAAGATCTTTAAGATTAAACAGAAGCACAGGATCAGAACAGACTCTACAGTCCATCTAACTAGTCTCAAACACTAAAACTAGCCCACTCCATCCAGCATCATCCAATTCTCCCGTACGATCGACCGCCACTGTCTTCCTGGACAGCCCATTGCTACCCTCCGTGTAGATTAGTCACTGTAAATTGACTTGTGCACCTTCCCACTTCGAAGTTTGAGCCCACGCTATTTCTAAAGTTAATAATTAATGCCTCAATATCAGACACAGAAATAAAGGACTAGTTTCTTTTTTCCATATTAAAGACTGACTTTTGGTACCTGGTTTACATCTCTGAATTTTCCAGAAAGTTCATTCAAATCAAAACAAGTGGACAAACTTTCTTCACCCACCCACCCGCCCCCCCCCGCCCCCAAACTAAAAAACACCAATTTTTGTCCCACTTAAATAAACAAAAAACTAACAAGCCCATCGACGGCCAGTGTTGTGTAGAAGGTTCCCAGCAAGTTATTGCAGAACTCTGGCATCACAAACATACCATTAAGGCCAACTTGTCTCTGCTGGCCTTTATGCACCACACCAGCCTCCTCCTACAACCCATTTCTGGGAATAATATGAGGATTTAAACTGGGAAGCTCAGATTTCCCAAATATACAAAGCAAATAGCTGCCTTTACTGGACAGTCAAATGGTGGTCTTCCAAAGGCAGATCTTCAGTGTACCTTAGATCAGCAACGAGAGGGGTAGTGGGACATGCTCGGCAGGTGTGGCACACCAACTTTATATTTAAGCTTAGTGCCAAAACTGAATTGGTACAAGTTTACATGACGATAATGCAAAATGCTTAGCAAAACTGGAGTTTGTCGATGGACACTCATGCAGTGCAGGAAGTTTATTCTGTACACCTTTTGTTCATTGCAAATGGGAAAGAAAATCAGGAGTAAATATATATATATATATTAAAAAAGCAATAGATCAGTTTGCCAATTCAGTAAGTGGTTGGGAGTGTCCTGAGCTGGAGCTGATTAAGGAACTAAAAAAAATGGCATTGACCTCATTCAAATTTCATTTGCAATTCCCAGAAATAAGATTTGGGATAGAGCCCACCCACCCACCACTGACGCAACAGCATTTTAACCTGGCTCAGAGCTACAAATGGAACGACAACAATTAAAGTGTTATTGTGGCTGCTACTGGCTAGCATTGCTGTACATCACAGGTCTTCGAACGGTGGTCTGTGGAGCCGAGGTGGGTCAAAGAGGTCATGAGGTTTCTGCCAATCTGTGGTCGGGCAGTCTGTGCACTATGAGCACAGTGTGTGCCTCTTTCTCTAGTTGTTAACCTTGCAGCGTGTTATTTCCTTTGCGGTATACCAGCACCAATTTCTGTAACTGTAGTGCTGTTCTCCTTTGGAAGTTAGGGGGTCCCCCATAAGAGGCCTGCTACTAATGGTGGTGGGTGTCTGGGGGCGGGGCTGTGCCAGGAACCATCAATTTTTTGCAGGGGTTCCTTGCACAGGAAAGTTTGGAAGTGGCCTGCTCTTGCGTGTCCAAACCCAGCCCCACAGGACGTGAAGCAACATTCAAATAGAAGGCGGAAAACGAGAAAGAACTTGTATTTATACCGCGGCTTTCAGGACCTTGGGCTGTTCCAAAACGCTTTACAGACAATAAAATACTTTTGAAGTGGAGTCGCTGTTGTAGGAAAGGCAGCCGCCAATTTGTGCACAGCAAGCTCCCACAAACAGCAATGTGACATCTGTGTTAGCGATGCTGGTTGAGGGATAAATACTGGCCAGAAACGAGAGCTCTGACTGATCCCTACGAATCTCACGGCACACAGTCGTTGGCCCACGTGGCCGAGATTTGGCTTTCCACCAAAGTAAACTGGAGAAGGATGAAGTAAGCCGCTAATCTACAGAAGTGGAACAAATGCAGCGGACTGCTGCTGGATTAGGAAATTAGCAGTTTTGATTTTGAACCTCAAATAGATGCAGCCTTCTACTTCTTAAATAGTTGGTATGTCCATCATCTGCCATCCACAATGGCAACAATTATGGCACATTGGATCAAGTGACATTCAGCCCTTTCTTCTTTAAGGTTATGTTAACAAATTAGATAAAACCCACAAAGAATAAACCATCCTAATCATTACCAAATTTTTGAAACTGGCCGTGGTGCCTATTGACAGTGAACTACCTCGAAATCCTTCACTTAATGAAAGACATTCATAGCTTGGATCCCACCACTAAACACATCTTCCCCTCACTTCCCCTTTCAGCATTCCGAAGGGACCGCTCCCTCCACGACACCCTGGTCCACTCCTCTATCACCCCCAACACCCCTTCCCCTTCACCTTCCCGTGCAAGCGCAGGAGATGCAACACATGCCCTTAATCCTCCCCCCTTCCCACTGTCCAGGGCCCCAAACACCCCTTCCAGGTGAAACAGCGATTTACTTGTACTTCTTGCAATTTAGTATACTCTATTCGCTGCTCACGATGTGGTCTCCTCTACATTGGGAAGACCAAACGCAGATTGGGTGACCGCTTTGCGGAACACCTCCGTTCAGTCCGTAAGGGTGACCCCGAGCTTCCGGTCGCCTGTCACTTTAATTCACCGCTCCACTCCCACTCAGACCTCACCGTCTTAGGCCTCTTACATTGTTCCACTGAAGCTCAACATAAGCTCGAGGAACAGCCTTCTGGACTCAACATAGAGTTCAACAATTTCAGATCATAACCTCGGCTCCCATCATGTATATTTTTTTCCACACTTTTTTTTTTTGTTTGTTTGTGTTTTCTGTTCTTCTCTCCCACGTGGCAGCTGTCTTTCATTCTGCCAGTACAATTTACACTTCATCTCGAGCCATCCTCTGTTTCTTAACCTGTCCCATTACCATCTCCTTTTGCCTTGAATATCTCTTCATGTCTCTTAACCTCTCCTGCCTTCTATCCTATCACAGACCTTCCCTTTTGTTTTCATCCCCTCCCCCCTTTCCCAGCTCCGACACTTGCTTAAAAATCTGTTCCATTTCCTACTTTTTTCCAGTTCTGACGAAAGGTCATCGACCTGAAACATTGACTCTGTTTCTCTCTTCACAGATGCTGCCTGACCTGAGTATCTGCAGTATTTTAATTTTGTGTTCATAGCTTGGACTGGGTTCTGCTGTATGCTAGTAGTAGGTGCGAGGGTTCAGGGTTAGAGTTCCGAGGCGTTAATAGATACATATGTACTGCTGAGCCTCGATAAAGCAAGAAAGCGTGCAGACATTCCGCTGTGGCTAGAAAAATTCCGATGTGTCTTTCTCACACACTGGAACCAGATGCATATCCAATGGCCAAATCCAGCACTGCTGTACTGCACTTCCTTAACTATCAAAGGGCACGACTCCACATCCATCACAAGAGCAGGGGTTAGACGATTCCCTCTCCCCATGCGGATTAAAATAAAATGGAACTGCAAATTAAGACATTTTATGTTGTGGCTTTAGGCACAACCCCCACAGCTGTCTGCCCCGCCACCTCTCCTCAGACTTTACCCTGACTGTGTGCAGGATACTCTGTTCAATCCTTTAAATCTGCGGATCGGGTAGCTGCCGGGTTATTTTGGGCTGGCTTGGAACTGTTGCGTTGTCATGGGAGAGCACGACACTTAATTTGGAACTGCAAGGCACACACACACACACACACACACACAGACGCGCGCACACAGATAGAGACACAGATAGAGACACAGACAGACAGACACAGAGACACACACACACACACACACACACACACACACAGACACAAGAGGAAGCTTAAATGATCTGCTGCAGCTGCCGATCTTCCCGAATGCTCGGGAAAGTACAGCGGTTGTGTTGCGGCTTTTTGTTTTATTTTTTAAATTCCGATCTGTCTGCAAACAAATCAATTACTCGATGCCAACTTAAATAAGGCACAAAGGAAATAAAATACCAAATGGAGATGAATGCAGCACTGAAATCGATCTCGGATTGGATTCGAGGGCAGTTTAACAATGGATCCAATTTACAAAAAGAGAAAAGAAAAGATTTGCATTTATATAGCACCTTTCACGACCACCGGACGTCTCAAAGCGCTTTACAGCCAATGAAGTACTTTTGAAGTGGAGTCACTGTTGCAATGTGGGAAACGTGGCAGCCAATTTGCGCACAGCAAGCTCCCACAAACAGCAATGTGCTAATGACCAGATAATCTGTTTTTGTTATGTTGGTTGAGGGATAAATATTGAGAAAAAAGGCTACTTAAAAACCAACATCTTCCTACCATCAGGGGGGCAGAGTTCCTAAGAAAACAGACACTTGAGATTAACTCACTCGAGTCTTGGGCATCATCTGTTGGATGCAAACCATCTGCTCTTCCAACTTTGGTCTAATGTGTACGTGTCACTTTCCTCTCTGTCCCTCAGTCCATTCCTCTCTCTCGCCTTTCCCCCCCTCCACCCTCCAAACATCAGCCCAAGCCACCACAGGTTGCAGAGACTTCAAGCACCACCTCCCTCAACTCAAACTCTATCCCAAAATCCTCTACCTCAACACCTCACTGCCCACTTTCAAAGTTGCCTCCAAACCTCTTCAGCTATGCCGTCAAGCACCATTCAAATGTCCTTCAACTTCTTGTAAAGCATCATAAAAAGTTTCTATATAAGTAACCTGCTGTTGTGCTATAAAATCCCTTCTACTCCTGTTAAACTGAAGTCTTTTTATGCTAGTATAAATTAAGTAATTGCAATAGAATGGCACAGTTTCAGTTTGAATTAACACTGAATTCAAATGAAACATCTTTGAGTTCAAAGGAGTTGACAGTATATGCAAACTCCCTACTATTTAGCAATATTTTATTAAAATACCAGACAGCGGCTAACAGGACAATGTACGAACATCCGTACCAGTGTCAAAGTCAAAACGGAGAGCCTGTCAAAGTAGCATCTTTTGCAGTGATTTACTAAAACATAATTCTAGGAGAAGTGCAATTGTTTTTCATTATCTAATTGCAAAGATGCACATAAATGCTTCAAACATAATACAGAGGCTATTGTAAAAGAATAACACAGTGTGGTAAGCAAGCTCTCTGCCAAGGAGGAAGGTAGGTGCTGCCTGGCAAGGGAGCCTTTATTTCACTGCACCAAAGCTTCCATTTAAACAGAAGCTCCGCACAACCCTTTCAATAGGAGACTGGACGAAGGAGCTCTGACACCAGTCACACAGCAATCAACCAGAGTGCTGCTGGTGCAGGGAGTGCATTAAATCAGATCAAGCTGCCGGCCTTGGTGCTGAGCAAAACCCCCAGAAATAAACTGCATTTAAAATTCATTGGACCCAGGGCCTTCCTCACCCCTCGGGGTCCAGGGTCTGCCTCTCCCCTCAGGGGTCTGGCTCGCCCCTCCGGGTCCAGGGCCTTCCTCGTTCCTCGGGGTCCGGAGTCTACCTCTCCCCTCCGGGTCCGTATCTCCCCTTGGGGTCCGGGGCCTGACGTTCCCTTCATTATGGCCTTTGAGCCAGTTACATGCCGAGTGCGAACAGTGACCACAGTCACAGCGGATGCGATTTGTGACTTTGATTAGGGTCGTTTCGGTACTGCGTCAGGGGCGGAAAACTGATTGGAGGGATTCGAACATGGGGTTGCAGGAAAGGTGGGCACGGATTTGGGAGATGAAATGCGTTCAAGGACTTTGGAGAGGAAAGGGAGGTTGGCGATGGAAGCGGTAGTTTGCAAGGACAGAGGGTGAAGGGTGGGCTTTTTATGGGGTGATAATGGCAGATTTGATGGGAACAGTATCCGAGGAGAGGGAACCATAACAATATCAGCTAGCAAGGCGGTCAGAAAGAGAACTTGGGTGGTCAGCAGTTTGGTAGGGTTAGTGTCGAGAGAGCAGGAGGTGGGTCTCATGAACAAGACAAGCTCAGAGAGGGCATGAGGGGGAGTTAGGAAAGAAAGTAAAGACTGAGTTCACTCTCACCATCTACAACTTCACCTTCATAACTCCCTCCCCAAGTAACTGTATGTGCTGAAAAACAATTGTATGACAGGCACCCACTGCTTGAAGTAGCAATAGGTTTTCCTCCGGTGCAATACATACACTCACAAAATTACTGAGTATGAATAGAATATTGGCATACTGCAATCGCTGGCATGGTCCCTTCACCAAAGTCACTCCCCTGCCTCCCCCACCTCAACCCCGGGTACAAAAATAAAATAAAATGGAGAGGAAGAAAAGAAAGCAGTTGATTTAATTCGTGGCCAGTTCACAGGGAACAGGAAAGTCACTGTGGAGTCCGGGCTGCGTCTAAAATTGACTGCATTTGTCTAAGGAACAGTTGTCGTGGGGAAACTGGCTTGCTGCCGGGGGGTTAAAGGTCAGTTGGCGAGGAGCTGCCTCAGCACAAAGCCGTAGCTCAGGGCAGACGCAATCAAAAGCTCTCTCTCTCTCTCTGCTGCAGCAAATGAAGCAAAGGCCGGCCCACCCTCCGAGCCGCAGCTGAAGACCACTTTGTACAGATTGAGAGCTGGGCGGGAGGTTCCCGTCACAGTCTTCAGGTTCTCAACACCGCTTCCCTTTCCCTAGTGCGAGAAGCGGGCTGCCCCGCTACCAGATTTACTGCCACGAATTTCCGTGTCTGAGCTCCGCTAAACCTCTACGCAGCAAACGAAAGCAGCCGATGTTTAGTAACCTCCTCACAGCAGTTAGCCAACACCACCGCCCCACCCCTCCTCCCCAAAAAAAACAAGGATCGGTTTATATCGAGCGCCAAATGAGATTCTCCTCACTGTCGTGCTGCATGTTGAATCCCTTACTGTTACCAATTGGTGTTCAGTAACTTCTCACCTCAAACATCTCAACTTAATCGGATCCTACAGCAAATGGCTTCACTGTGGTGCTTTAGACCTACTGCACGTTTTGTTGCAATTGAGCAAACTCCAGCTAAGATGTCGGTTGATGTACTACAGTCACATCAATTACAGGCCTGTCCAGTTTACTACACACTGATAACTGTAAGGATGACTACTTTCACTCATCACCCCCGCCCCCCACCACCCTTCCTCAAAAAAGAGAGACCGGTCGGTTAAAGCAAAAATTTAGGTTAAAAGACAATGAACCAACATCACTGAAGCACCAATTACAGCACCACGGTTTTAAAAGGCTGGCACACCATGTTCAGAGGCATTGGTGGAACCGTAGGAGTAGGTCGCCCACCTACCCTCACAGTGTGGGTGTGGGGGAAGCAAAGGCCGTTCAGCCCATCTCACTCTCTCCAGCTTCATTCGGAATTGTGCAGGATCACTACGCAAGTCAAAAATGGACTCCACTTTTTGGGGCAGTGAAGGGCCTGTAAATCCAAACTAAGGTAACCCCCCTCCCCAATAAACACTTAAGAAAACCCTACAAGACCCCGCTCAGATTGCCTCCTCCCTGAGCGGAGGAAATCCCTATTCGAAAGCCCCCTCGAGAAGGACCCGTTATGCCGAGTTTCCCGACTGCACGGATGATGCTGATGGGAGGCTCACTTTTGACCAACTCTGAGGTGGGCTGCAGTCCCCAACAGGAATGAATGTTTTACGCTGCACTGGACTCAGCCTGCGGACCGAGCACGTTGACCCTGCAAGTTATTTTTATATTGTCTATCGGGGAGTACTTCAGATTTAAAGTACTGTCCCTCCCAAATACTTTGTTCTTTTTGCAGGCATTTCTCAATTACATTCTAGTATTGTAATCAATGGGTTAGCCTTAATATTTTTTTTTAAAGCAACTTTTCTGCCACAGGCAATCATTGGTAAATGATTCAATTGTTACTGCTCAATTGGGCTGAATTGGTGTTTCATTTTAACCCATTATAAAAGAGAAAGGAAAGAGGGACTGGCACTGAGATCATATTTGCAGTACTGAGGGAGTTGGTGTCGGAGTTAGTGTCTTGTGAATGAGACGTTAAACAGTTAGACGTCTGCCCTCTCAAGTCAATGAGAAAGATCTCATTACAACTAATCAAAGACCAACAGGGGAGTTAATCCCTGCTGGCCTGGCCAATATTTCTCTCTCATCCAACATCACTAAGAGTTCTTCATTTCTTCATCATTGTTCTCAGAAACCATGGAGATATACAGGCGAGTATGAACACTTAGCAAAAGTTCCCTTCCTCTTGGGGCAGCTGTTACAGTGATGTCGACAATTTCCAAAAGTACAGTTTGATCGGAGAGCACAAAGCACCTTTCATGATCTCGGGACATCCCAACGGCTAATTCATTACTTTGGAATTGTAACACCGTCTGTAACGTAGGGAACACAGTAGCCAATTTGCACACAGCAAGGCCCCACAAACCACTGAGAAAAATGACCAGATAATCTGTTTTTAGTGATGTTGGTTGAGCAATACGTGTTGTCCAGGACACAGAACTCCCTGCTCTTATAGAATTTTACAGCACGGAAGGAAGCCATTCGGCCCATCGTGTCTGTGCCGGCTCTTTGAAAGCAGTATCCAATTAGTTCCACTCCCCTGCAAATGTTTCCTTTTCAAGTATTTATCCATTTCCCTTTTGAAAGTTATTACTGAATCTGCCTCCACCACCCTTTCAGGCAGTGCATTCCAGATCATGAAGACTCGCTGTGTAAAAAATATTTTACTCATCTCCTCCCTGGGTTCTTTTGCCAAACATCTTAAATCTATGCCCTCTGGTTACTGACCCTCCTGCCAGTGGAAACTCCTTATTTACTCTATCACAACCCCTTTTTGAACACCTCTATTAAATCTCGCCTAATCTTCTCTGCTCTAAGAAGAACAATCCCAGCTTCTCCAGTCTCTCCACATAACTAAAGCCCCTCATCCCTGATATCATTCTGGTAAATCTCCTCTGCACCCTCTCCCCTGCTCTTCTTCAAAGTGTGTCATTTGATCTTTTACATCCACCTGAGAGGCAAGATGGGACCCCTGTTTAATATTTCATCTCAATGGGTTAAAATTAAACACCAATTCAGCCCAACGGAGCAGCACGAATTGAATAATTTGCCAATTACCCATTAAGTCATCCGTGAACAGCTAGAGCATTTTTCAAAGACCAGGTCAAGCCACCACGTGAAAATCCTGGAGATGTAAGGCAGACGGAAAGACTGTGCAGTGAGGGAACATTGCTGGTTAGAGAGAGAACAGTTTTCATGGAAAAGAAAATTCAGACGTGCTAGGAGCAGAGTGTTGGCGCAGGACGCAGTGTGGCAAAAACTAAGTTATAGATCTCTTCTCTTAGGCAGTCCCTCGGAACCGAGGATGACTTGCTTCCACATTAAAAATGAGTTCGCAGGTGACTGATGAGTCCAATGCGGGACCTACAGTCTCTGTCACAGGTGGTGCAGACAGTGGTTGAAGGGCGGGGTGTTTGGGTTGACGTGCGCTCTTTCCGCTGTTTGCACTTGGCTTCCGCTTACTCCCGGCAAAGAGACTCGAGGTGTTCGCCGCCTTCCCGGATGCTTCTCCTCCACTTTGTACGGTCTTGGGCCAGGGATTCCCAGGTGTCGGTGGGGATGTTGCACTTTTTCAAGGAGGCTTTGAGGGTGTCCTTGAAGCATCTCCTCTGCCCACCTGGGGCTCTCTTGCCATGTCGGAGCTCCGAGTAGAGCACTTGTTTTGGGAGTCTCGTATCAGGCATGCGGACAATGTGACCTGTCCATCGGAGCTGATCGAGCGTGGTCAAAGCTTCGATACTGGGGATGTTGGCCTGAGCGAGAACACTGACGTTGGTGCGGCCTATCCTGCCAATGGATTTGCAGGATCTTGCGGAGGCAGCGTTGGTGGTACCTCTCCAGTGCTTTGAGGTGCCTGCTGTACATGGTCCATGTCTCTGAGGCATACAGGAGGGCGGGTATTACTACTGCCCTGTAGACCATGAGCTTGGTGCCGGGTTTGAGGTCCTGGTCTTCAAACACTATAGATACAGAGACAGCGAGACCTGGTGAGTGACGTGCTGAGATCCAGAAGACAGGATGAAATTGTGGAAATCTCTCTCCTAATGATGCAGAAGTCCAGATCCCAAAGCAGGGGAAGCAAGCAGGCAGGAATCAAAGCCAGAGAATCCCATTGAATTCCATATGGTCGATACTTGGTCCTTCCAGGTTACTTAAATAGGGTACAATAGCAAAATAGGGTACCTGAAGTTGCCAATACACTTCAAAAGGTTTGATTTCTACTGAATTTTCTCATATCCTGCACATCAGTAAAAACAATAGGAACATATTTTCATTCTTTCAGGGCAGAGTTGTTTGGTAATACATCCAACTATTTCACAAGGTCTGATATCGTCACCCAAATCTGAAAGCCTGAGGCCTTCAATCCAGAAACACTTAATTTCCTATAGTGAAATTAACCTGTTAAAGAAATTAAAAGCCCCTTAATATGAAGGTCATTTAAAATCTGGTGGATTCTATCGACAATGAAATTGCTCCTTCTCGAATCCAGTTATCTGCGTCTACCTTTTACCCACTGGTTAATCGATGTCACCTCCATAACGCAGGGATGAAAATCATTTGCACCGCTTTTTTTTTTTAAAAGTGATTTTGAATGTGGACGCGTGTGCACGCGATGTGAATGATGGATTCGGGGCTGCGATAGTTAAAAAATAAACCCAACGTTTGGTTTATGTTCTGCAGAGATTTTACAGCAATGAGTTATCGAAATGAGTGCTTGTGGACTAAATGCTAGAATTTATTATGCAGTTTAAAAAAAAAAATTCTGCTGAATGTGCCTCGTCGAGCAAATAGAGTAAAACAATCCCAGTCCTTGGAGTAGTGACTAGGTTATCATGTAAATTCACACAAGCATCACCATTATTGTACTACCTTGTTGTTCAAGCAAATTTATAAGAAGTGTTTAATTTCATAATATCTAAAAGGACGTTATGTCCCCATCCATTTTCAGCCTGCTGACAAAAATGCATTCTACCCTTATGAGCCTGAATGTCTGATTCAAGATACCATAGTAACCAAGTTCGCAGCTAAAAGTGTTTCCTGGTTGGGTTCTGGGATATTGGTGGCGAGTGAATGTGATTAAGTAGTTTGTTAGTGATCGTTTGGCAGGTCAGTTAGTTTCCTTAGGATAGAGACATCCTCTAAATGCTTCATAGAATTGACACTCGGTTACAACAATTACACAACAATTTTGTCTCTCAGCAAACTACAGGTCAGCAGGAGCGCGATGAACTTTCCAATGGTCAGAAATAACAATGCATAATCTAATTAAGGTATCCATTATTTCCAAATTAAAATTATAAGATCTCAAAATAGTAGAGTGCGGGGTGAAATGCTTCCTACATGCACAGAGATTAACCACTTTGCAAACTAAACTTCTGGAGTTGGTAAGGTCTTGTTTTAAAAAAAAAAATTAAAATTAAACCCATCTGATCAAAGGATCAAAAATATCAAGTGCACAATCCGAAATATTGGTTCTTCCGAGTTTGACTTCCACAGACTTGAGGCCTTGGCGAGTAGGGAGGTCGAACAAATGTCGCACAGGTAAATACTTCAACCAGGGTCACCAAATCTGTTTGAGTGAATTCCTGGAGGTTTCGTCACATGACCTCCTGCCTCGAACCACCCCGCCCCCACCCTCCCGCCATTGGTCCATCCTCCGGGCGACACTACCTTCCCACACCCATTGCAAAAGGAACAGACTGTTACCCAATTGGATTAATCTTGACTGTTGGTGAAACTGCCATTCCCTCCCCTCGCAAACTCCAAATATTTTTTATAACTAATAGATGGAAGTGTTCAAAAGAAACAAAACCCCACAATACTGTGTAATGGACGTATGATTTTTCTGGAGATTAATCTTCAATTCTTGGAGACTCCAGGCCAATCATGCAGGGTTGGCAACCCTAGCTTCAACCTGAGCCCCTTCTCTCTTGGTTCCCCCTCTCTCTACTTTTGCCAAATGAAGCCTATTGAAGGGCCGAGATTGTGATCTTGGCCTTGTGCCATTATGATTTATGGTGGAACTTTTTTCTTTCTTACGCTGAGCCCGTATCGAGGGACTGCCGATTGATTTAGTAGCACGGAGACTAGAAACAGCCTCAAGCTTCACGCTGCAGTTGTTGAATTATTGAATCCAGGGAGCAGCTGACACTGAAATCTAAACAACCACACAGGCTGCAACGATTTTTCTCAATTCTCAGTTAAGCCACAACATTACATACATCAGCCTTCCTGGAAGTGGTGGTGGGATGGTGTGGGGGATGGTGGGGTTACAGTGAGAGAGAGAAAAGAATAGACAATGACCATTCTTACCATTACACACACACACACATTGTGGAGTCTGAGGTGTGCTCACCTATCCTTCCAACTGAGCAAAAAACATACAAAAACAAAATCAGATGAGGAGGAAAGAGTAAACAACGAATAGACCCCGAACAAAATGGAGAGGGGAGATGTTTTGTATTCCCTTTTAATTAAACTAAGCCAGTCCATTAGTAACCTTCCTCCCGCCAAGCAAAACTCTCTTTGGAGAACTCACCTCTCAGAACAATTGCTGCTATTAATTTTTCTCACTCCTCTGAGCCCTTTTCCCTTCGGACACTACCAGACCACTGGACACCACCAGACCACTAGTTGTGACCCAATTCCTTAAAAAAAGGAGAGAATTGGAAAGCACTTTCAAGATAAAGGTATATTCTTTTTAGGTGGTAAAATGTTAATAATTTGTCTTGCCTGTTAACAGACAACTTGCATTTCCCTACCTAACATCACCTCGGGAGCACCATCACCACAAGGACTGCAACGGTTCATGGAGAAGGCCTCACCACCACCTTCTCAGGGCAACTAGGGAATGGGCAATACATGCGGCCTTGCCAGCAGCGCCCACAACCCGAGAACAAATAGAAACGTTTAATGCCCTTCCCTCAGCTCCTGGAAGCTCGACATGTGTGAAGAGCCACTCTGATGACGTCACTGGATGCACCAGTGCATGGCTGTAAAGCAAGACTGCAGGGTAGACATCTTCCCCAATTCAGGTCGCCAGTCCAGACGCATCAGTTACAAAATAGGTTTATGGCTGGCATCCAGGAGGAAAAAGGATTTTGATCTTTAGCAGTGCCATAAAGCTACCCATTGATGGGGAAGTAGTCTACAATGAAAGAACATGCACACACACCAAAAAGATAATAAGGAAAGTCTGTAGCTGACATCAGGTCTGAAAATGGAGACATTGTAAATTCACCCAAATCTAAATCAGATCATTTACAAAACCACTTTCTGTATAAACGGTGTTGGTTTAAGCACGGTCTCCTTAACAAGTGCGGCTTTATAGACACACAAATGAAATCTACTGGCAAATATTCATAAAAGGTTTACAGAAAAGACGTCTTGGGAAAGTGCTTAGCAAACTACCGCCAGCTGTAACACAAGAGGGATGTGGCAGTGGAGTCAAAATGGGACATTCTAAGAACCCAGAGTTGGAGACAACACCCTTTTAACAACAATTCCTTTGGGCTTCACTTGTGCAACATTAAGTAGCAAAGGATCAATACACTTTAACTGGCTCTATTAATAAATTCATTGATACTGTACTTCAATTACCAGAACCCAATTAATATTTGTAATTAATATTTGTAAGTTAATTTTTTTTTAAAAGGAGACTCAGTTTATTTGATAGATGCATGTCTGTGTAAACTCCATCTCATTAACAGAAGGGCAGGCACTGCATTAAATGTTGAAAGGTCGGTATTTGGGGTTGGAGGATTGGTTGAAATCTTGCATCATTATTGTTTTTGATTTTGCCACGTGCACTGTGGGGACTGATGATACAGCACACCAACTTTCACCAAACTGCTTAATTCAAATTCAGTGTCTGCCAATACGAAGGACATTTACAAAAAACAAGAATTCATGCATTATATTAAGAAATTATTTTCATCGCCAATTTAAAATTTTTTTTCCCCCTTCAAATTCGTCTGAAGTAAAGCTTCTAGCAAATGTAGAGCGGGCTGGGGCAACTTTAATGCTCATCGAGACTCAAATCAGGGATGAGTTATCCGGTAGCTGTGAGGTTAGGAAAGCTGATAATACCTATTAATTTGGAGAGGCTTTTTAAAAAAAAAAATCATTCGCGGTATGTGGGCTGGCATTTATTGGCCACCCTTCGTTGCCCTGAGAAGGACGGTAGGTTTCCTTATCTAAAGGACATTAGTGAATCAGTTTTTTTTTTAAATGACAATCCAACAGCTTCATGGTCACTTTAACTGATACCAGCTTTTTATTTCCAGATATTGAAAAAAAAACCTGAATTCCAATTGGTCAAACTTCGATGGTTACTTGAACTCACATGTTCCAGATTATTAGTCTGGAATATTAACCTATTGTCCTTAACATCACATGTTGGTGATTCAATGCAATCTTTCAATGTCAATCACATCACTACAATGCAAATCATGTCACTGTGCTGCACATTTTGTATGAAACTGTCGGGGTGGGGGGGGGGGCGGGGGCAGGACACACAACTTCCGACACAAGATTTTAGGGAGCTGCTACAGTCTTGCGAAAGAAAACTGTGTCAGATCGAACCTTAAACCAGGCCGAATTCTCAACAATGGCACAATGGGTATGGCAGGGAGATAAAGCTGGAAATATAATAAAGTAAACTTTACCGCACACAATCACGATGTAGGTCAGGAGACAAAAAGAACTAAATTATACCCTTTCTTCTACCTCACCGCAGTCTCCCTGACACTGCCGGTAAAATGTTACTAAAACTTACACAAAATCAAAGAAGTACCTTTATAACAGAGGCTGTCAGACTTTTCCATGTGATGCTTGTGGGAGGTGGGGGGTTTGCAGAACACACAGTACAATGGCTCTAGATTAACTCCATGTGTAGTCTTTTTCAATGGAATGCATCAATGCAACAGGAATAAAACCAGGCACCAGATGTGTGCAGTTCTACCATGTGGCACGCATTCGGCACATCTTTGTTATAATAAATTCCAAAATGTTAATACATCCCTGCTGCATAATCTATAGAAAATATGGGAGAATTAGAAGACAAACTTCATCTTGAGGGCTGGATGATAAATGAATCAATTGAGGTTGACTCTTATGATGCCTTTCGGCTTATGAAGCTATTGGATTTCTCTCCACCCAGAATTGAATTACAGTCTCTTCTAGACTATCCACATTAGGAGATTATCAATTAATTTGAGAGCCAAATCTGCAATCCTGGTAGCAAAGAGGGGGTTTCTTTTTGGACCTAAATGACATTCAGGTAATATGCGGCACAAGTATGTCATAATTAATTGTGCTTTGTTAAATTATTAGTGCAACCAAAGCTTTACGGGATTTAAACAAACCAACTCGAAGGTCTACAGTTCACAACTGAGCAGCAATCTCATGTAAAACCTGTGCTCCAATAAACACTGCAGCTATAGGAAGCGAGAAGTAATCTCAGCTCGTTGAATTGGTTGATGGAATTCCTCACGGCTTTCATTTGATAAGATTCCTGCATCACCATGGCCTGAAACACAGTGCCTTTACTGCGCTTGCAGTTTTTGTTTAACACTGATCTTTAAGTATTTCTTTTTTATTCAAATTCTCAAAACTGCTGTGCTGGGATTTGAACTTATGTGCTCTGGATCATTAGTCCAGGCCTCTGGTTTACTAGTCCAGTAACATAACCACTACACTACCGTACTCACTTGTGAAATGCAGTCAAAACCCAGTTGTTGGTGGGTATGGGCCCCACAGCATAATGTCACTCGGATGCCAAAAATATTACTGCTGTGTTTAAGAAGAAAACCTCTCACTGGTGCAGCATCTCAGTTTGGGACTAAAGAACGTGGGTTAGGCAGAGTAAAGTGAGCTTTGTACATGTCGGAGCTACATCCTGGCGACGAGTACTTGATCCTGTATGGCTGACAGAAGTGGAAAAATTATGCTGTTCACCATAACTGGCATCTTATGAAGGCAACCTTCATGAGCTGAAAAGTCTGATGTTTTGTGGCTTCAATAAAAAAAAATCTTCTATTTTTGAAATAAATTATACGTTCTCCAAAAAATTCAAAGGTTGATAAGAGAATGGTCAAAGATCATTTCTATCAGCAACTGTGAATAAATTAACACATTTGGGGATACTGAGAGAAAGCTGAGCTCTGAACAGTTGTCTGAAGCAAATCGAATGACACCAAGCAGAGCATAAGATAGCAGATAGGTCAAATCTTGGTCTAAGCACAATAACAAAGACCAAGGGGGAATCTGGGTGCAGGCCACGAGACACACACAGAATGCTCAGAGTTAGCCCCTCCGCATTCGAAGCACTACGAGGACCATCGACCTGGGCCCAAGAGATTATCCAATAAAGGGGACTGTCCCCCAAGTGCTATATGACAGGGTTCAAGAGCCAACTGAAAACCAAAGAAGCTAAAGAAAGAAAAGAAAGACTTGCATTTATATAGCGCCTTTCATAACCACCGGACGTCTCAAAGCACTTTACAGCCAATGAAGTACTTTTGAAATGTAGTCACTGTTGTAATGTGGGAAATGCAGCAGCCAATTTGCACACAGCAAGCTCCCACAAACAGCAATGTAAAAATGACCAGATAATCTGTTTTTGTTATGTTGGTTGAAGGATAAATATTGGCCAGGACACCGGGGATAACTCCCCTGCTCTTCTTCAAAACAGTGCCATGGGATCTTTTACATCCACCTGAGAGAGCAGATGGGACCTCGATTTAACGTCTCATCCGAAAGACGGCACCTCCGACAGCGCAGCACTCCCTCAGCACTGCACTGGAGTGTCAGCCTAGCTTTATGTGTTCAAGTCCCTGGAGTGGGACTTGAACCCACAACCTTCTGACTCAGAACACCAAGCACAGCAGTACACATCGCCCCTGGACAAATTCATGGTATGCTCTTGAGATTCATACATACATAACACAGCAAGAGAAAGTCAAGGAGACCACCAAACCTTGTCCCTCTAGTGCTCTGACACAACAAGCTGAGCATCAATTGCATTTTGAACTCCCCAACCTTATCCAGATTATTCCAAATATTTATCACTCATTGATAAAGAAACTTTCCCCCCCAAATACATCTGTCTTAAATTTGCTTCCGTGTAAATTTACTTCTTCCGATCCTACTGTCCTGACTTGAAGTAATATTCCAGGGACAATAACTTTCAATATTTTTAAACCGCTCGATGAGATCGGTCATCAATCATGGCTTTGGGCTTAATCTTCTCTAAGTTTTCCTCATAGCTCATCCTCTTTACACTCAGGGAACATTCTTGTTCTTCTTCACACTCTCCCCCATGCAGGAATGTCGAGAGAGGGGTCACATGAATCGCCAACCTCCTATAAATGCCTTTTGCCACTGGATGTCTGATGTTAAACATTGGCTGCATTAAGTGGCAATGCCTCAGAATTGAGCTCCTCTGGATTGAGGTGTGCCACAAAATTGCAAATGTACACCGTAGATTTGTTTTGCCGAGCAGTCCGCATATTAAGAGATGCAAGGCAGGTAGAGCAGTAAACCTAGACAGCAGGAGGAGAAATAACCTCCCAAAAGGTGAATGAGCGAGATACCAATTTCAAAAATGGCCATCTCCTCGAAAGGGGCAGCCAGATTGAAAATGATGGCATACAGGAAAAAAGGGTCGAGATTGCAGCTTTCAGAAAATAGGGCCCACTTGTGTCCAATATGGAGTCACCAGAAAGGGTCCATGTCCACTCACTCAGATGAGAATTGAGAAGACCGAGGGGTTATTTTAACCTAAAGTGAAATCGGGCGGGGCGTAGAACAGATAGCCGGTCTGAGCCAGTCAGTGTCCTGCCTGGGGGGGTGGGTTAGGTTAAAATGACTCCCCAAGATTCTAAAAAAAAGGCTCGTGCTGGTGTAAGAGAGAGAGAACTGGGAAATGCTGAAATCTAATGTATGCTTTGGTGGACAAGGCAGCCCGCTGAAAATGCAATTTCATAAATTCAGCCTTTGTATGAAAATGTCATAAGGTGACAAGATAGCGTGAATTCTGAAGCTCGACTTTGCAAAAGAGTTAGCACAAAAAAAGCTCGGGAAATTTCAAGCACTGGGAAAGACCATTTGACGGAGTAATGCTGCCCCATTTCAGCTGATCTCAACTCTGCCTTCCCATGCCCATCCCCGCTTTCCACCAGGAGCGCATCCAGCAATTATTTTATTTAATACAAAAGCAAAATACTGCGGATGCTGGAAATCTGAAATAAAAACAGAAAATGCTGGAAATACTCAGCAGTTCAGGCAGCATCTGTGGAGAGAGAGAAACAGAGTCAACGTTTCAGGTCGATGACCCTTCGTCAGAACTGGAAAAAGTTGGAGATGGAACAGGTTTTTAAGCAAGTGTAGGGACAGGGAAAGGGGGGAGGAGAGGAAAGAACCAAAGGAAAGGTCTGTGCTAGGATGGAAGGCAGGAGAGATTAAGAGTCAAAAGGGATGGTGGTGCAAGGCAAAAGGAGATGGTAATGGGACAAGTTAAGAAACAAAAGATGACTCTAGATGAAGTGTAAATGGCAATGGCAGAATGATCGACAGCTGCCATGTAAGAGAGAGAAAAAAAATGGATAAAAATGATAGGGGCCGAGGTTATGGTCTGAAATTGTTGAACTCTATGTTGAGTCCAGAAGGCTGTAAAGTGCCTAATCGAAAGAGGAGGTTCTGTTCCTCGAGCTTACATTGAGCTTCATTGGAACTGTGTAAGAGGCCAAGGACGGAGGGGTTATTTTATTTGCTTCGCTGATCTTTCCTGGTAACGCGTTCCAAATGCCAATTCCCTATTTACAACTAATTTCTAAATTGCAACCCCTGGCCTTGGGACCCTTCGTTAACGCAAACAATCTGTCTGAACTGCATCAGTGTGGAGCAATTTTGTATTGTAGGTATAAAACTCGCCGTTTAATCAAAATTACACTGCAAAGCAAGAGAAAGTGGCAAATTCAGTAACTGAGCCCGACAGTTTGAAGGGAGAGACCAGCAGTTGGATTAAGTCCAGAATCGAGTTTTTAAAACATCGTTGATGCCGTTACTTTATGTTCTGTTCTTTCAGCTGCAGCTTTGTGGGAAAAAACAAACCTGGGGCATTTCCACGATATGTCTTTCATCATCTGTGGAAACTAGAGTTGGCAGGCCGGCCACAAAGCTGGACAGACACCCACATAAGTTTTGCCTGTCCTCGTACAGCCTACGTTGTTCCATGGAACACACAAGGATATCTTATTGTTTCAGATAAATATTCCCACCACCCCCGGCAAGCAAATTTTCCTTTTTAAAATAAATTTTGCAGACATTTAAAAAAAAAAAAATTCTAACCTATTAGTCATTGAGCAAGTGTCCAAATGAAACTTTAGAGTTCCACAGACTGTTTTAAAGTCTGACACAATTTTTTCCAAATTACATAGAACGTACAGCACAGAAACAAGCCATTCGGCCTCCATGGTCCACATGAGCCTCCTCCCACCCCTCTTCATCTAACCCTACAAGCATACCCTTCTATTCCTTTCTCCCTCATGTGTATCTATCCTCCCCTTAAATGCATCTAAACTATTCGCCTCAACTACTCCATGCGGTAGTGAGTTCCACATTCTCACCACTCTCTGGATAAAGAATTTCCTCCTGAATTCCTATTGGATTTATTAGTGACTATATTTATGGCCTGCAGTTTTGGTCTCCCCCACAAGTGGAAACATTTTCTCTTGCATCTACATCTCAATATACCAGTGGTTACTATAGCAACCTTTTAGAGCGCAGAATTTGATTTGCGGCTTGAAAGAAATGTGCGACTTCAGTGATAGCTGGAGCACAAATGTTTTCATTCCTTCCCAGTCTGTGAATTCCAGGCGCTGATCAGAAGGCATATGCCAGATTAATTAACCCATCCACACACAATGCCCTCGCAAATGGAACAGGATCATTTTTATTGGCTCGGTAAAAACCTAGTTTAGATTGGGCGATGCAAAGTGCAAATAATGGGTTCATTTAAATGCACTTCTGGTGAGACTTGGCGTTTGCGCAAATGGAATCACAACAGAATGCGACAGAGGAAATGGGATCCCATTGTCAGTAAAAAAAAAAAAAAATTTGCTCGGCCGTTTCCTTCTTGGGTGTCCCATTTCCCAGCTAGCCGCCAATTGTTCAGGATTGTCCTGGAGCCTCCAGGAATTAAGAATCAACCTCCAGGACACTGCTGCAAGCAACTCGGGAGAAAAACCATAGCCGCTTTAAAAATGTGTGATTTTTCCATTTTCTTTGAAAACTCTTGACTATTAGTTCTAAAAATATTGGGCGATATGGATAGAGACTGTTTGAATGAACCATCCAATCAGGTGACGAAGAGTCTGTCTGCTTTTCAATTGGCGGGGGAAGACGGTGCGCCGAGGATGGGCGGGTCAATTGACCAATGGCGGGGGAAGATGGTGCGCCGAGGATAGCGTGTCGATTGACCAATGGCGGGGGAAGACGGTGCGCTGAGGATGGACAGGTCGATTGACCAATGGCGGGGGTAGACGGTGCGCCGAGGATGGCGTGTCGATTGACCAATGGCAGGGGAAGACGGTGCGCCGAGGATGGGACAGGTCGATTGACCAATGGCGAGGGAAGATGGTGCGCCGAGGGTGGACGTGTCGATTGACCAATGGCGGGGGAAGATGGTGCGCCGAGGATGGCGTGTCGATTGACCAATGGCGGGGGAAGATGGTGCGCCGAGGATGGACAGGTCGATTGACCAATGGCGAGGGAAGATGGTGCGCCGAGGGTGGGCGTGTCGATTGACCAATGGCGGGGAAGACGGTGCGCCGAGGATGGACGTGTCGATTGACCAATGGCGGGGGAAGACAGTGCGCCAAGGATGGACGTGTCGAGCGACCAATGGCGGGGGAAGACAGTGCGACGAGGATGGGCGTGTCGAGCGATCAATGGCGGGGGAAGACGGTGCGCCGAGGATGGGCGTGTCGAGCGACCAATGGCGGGGAAGATGGTGCGCCGAGGATGGGCGTGTCGATTGATCAATGGCGGGGGAAGATGGTGCGCCGAGGATGGGCGTGTCGAGCGACCAATGGCGGGGAAGATGGTGCGCCGAGGATGGGCGTGTCGAGCGACCAATGGTGGGGGAAGATGGTGCGCCAAGGATGGGCGTGTCGATTGACCAATGGCGAGGGAAGACGGTGCGCCGAGGATGGGCATGTCGATTGACCAATGGCGGGGGAAGACAGTGCGCCGAGGATGGGCGTGTCGATTGACCAATGGCGGGGAAGACAGTGCGCCGAGGATGGGCGTGTCGAGCGATCAATGGCGGGGGAAGACAGTGCGCTGAGGATGGACGTGTCGATCGAATAATGGTGGGGGCGGGGCAGTTGAAGGCGGGATGTCATGAGATGAAACCTCCAGGAATATGTCCAGAGTTGGCCACCCGATTCACAGTAAATAGCTCCCCTCTCAATAAGCACAAACATTTACAAAACAAGTTTAAAAATAAACAAATTCACACTCAGTAATCAACTGTTGATCACTTGATTAACCATCATTGACCATAATACACTGATGTCAAGTCATCGCTCATTAACAGCAAAGAACACACTGGCTGGGTATCCACCATGACAGTTGTAGCCATGCAAATAAAAATGAAACCGACCTTGGGAATGTAACAGTTTTTAATTAGAATACGAGTGTGATTTCAGCTCAGATCCTAACTCGGGATTTACAAGACCAACAACAACTTGCATTTATATAGCAGCGCTTTTAACGTCGGAAAATGTCCCAAGGTGCTTCACAGGAGTGTAATCAGACAAAAATGGACACGGACTCAAAAGGAGGTGGGGTTAGGACAGGTGGCTAAAAGCTTGGTCAAAGAGCTAGGTTTTAAGCAGGGTCTTGAAGGAGGGAATTCCAGAGCTTATGACGTTGAAGACACTGCGGCCAATGGTGTAACAATGGGAGTGGGACACACACACACACACACACACACGAGGCCAGAGTTGGAGGAACGCACAAATCAGGAGGGTTGTAGGGCTGGAGGAGGCTATATAGAGATAGGGAGGGGAGAGGCCATGGAGGGAATTGAACACGAGGATGAGAATTTTAAAACCAAGGCATTGGTGGACCGGACACCAACGTAGATCAGCGAACAAAGGGCTGATAAATGAATGAGACTTGGTGCGGGACACAGTTAGATGACAATAAAACCCTCAAATGCTTCATTTTTGTCATTTGGGATTTTGTCTAACCTCTTCTCCGATTACTGCCTTGCACTCGCTCCGAGGTAATCTTTAAACCTCATTTTTAATTTTCAACATGTGTGAGGTAGGAGGAGGGGGTTTGAAGACAAGAATACAAAAACGTTAAAACTACGGTGGTGGAGCTGGATGACAATTCCAGTCGGCGAAATTCACCAATTGCAGTAAGAAGCTGCAGGAGTGACGTCAGGGCCCCAGGAGGATCCAATCCCAATGACCAGCCGCTGCTGTCAGCATTGGTCAGTCCAAACAGGCTGAGCTCTTGGATTAATGTATTCCGTTTCTACACGACTGGTGTGTATGGATCTTCCCATCATCGCCGACGTCGGGGGGCTCTGACCGGATCTGGTCCCCAGACCGAACCTTTGCACGGGACTCTGGCAAGGCAAACGCCACCCCTGTGAAGCGGTGTTGGAACGGAGATCGGGTCAGGGATACGGCAACACCGCAGTCCCAATTCTCCAACATACACTCCCTTCAAGTGCGGCTCCCCACGGGAAGCGGCGAATTGACCCTCTTGGGTTCATTGTCACAGCACTAATCTACGCCACACAAAAGTCAAAAACATGGTTAAATGCCTTTGCACTACAGGTCCGTTCCCCAACACACACGTGCGGAGTAAACATTTCTGGCACAGTAGTAATAAGCTTATTGTCCATCTTTAAATGTGCCAAATGCAACACAATTCAGCGATGACAAAAATCGGTCACCATCTTAACAAAATCCATAGTTTTTTCTATTAACGTGATTCTCAGCTACGATGCATCAAGAGGCCGTGAAGCCATCAGCCATCTCTTATTTTAAAAAGCAATTAAACACGCATGGCCCCAAAGTTTACCTCTTTTGTGAACATCCATTTTTTTAATTCGTTCCTGGGATGTGGGCGTCGCTGGCAAGGCCAGCATTTATTGTCCATCCCTAATTGCCCTTGCGAAGGTGGTGGTGAGCTGCCTTCTTGAACCGCTGCAGTCCGTGTGGTGAAGGTACTCCCACAGTGCTGTTCGGGAGGGAATCCAGGATTTTGACCCAGCGACGATGAAGGAACGGCGATATACTTCCAAGTCAGGGTGATGTGTGACTTGGAGGGGAACTTGGAGGTGATGGTGTTCCCATGCACCTGTTGCCTTTGTCCTTCTAAGTGGCAGAGGTCGCGGGTTTGGGAAGTGCTGCCGAAGAAGCATTGGCATCACTGCAGCTATGGTATGCCGGTGGTGGAGGGAGTGAATGTTTAAGGTGGTGGATGGGATGCCAATCAAGTGGGCTGCTTTGTCCTGGATGGTGTCGAGCTTCTTGAGTGTTGTTGGAGCTGCACTCATCCAGGCAAGTGGAGAGTATTCCATCACACTCCTTACTTGTGCCTTGTAGATGGTGGAAAGGCTTTGGGGAGTCAGGAGGTGAGACACTCGCTGCACAACACCTAGCCTGCTCTTGTAGTCCCACAGTATTTATGCGGCTGGTCCAGTTAAGTTTCTGGTCAATGGTGACCCCCAGGATATTGATGGTGGGGAATTCAACGATGGTAATGCCGTTAAAGGTCAAGGGGCAGTGGTTAGACTCTCGCCTGTTGGAGATAGTCATTGCCTGGCATTTGTGTGGCACAAATGTGACCTGCCACTTATCAGCCCAAGCCTGAATGTCGTCCAGGTCTTGCTGCATGTGGGCATGGACTGCTTCATTATCTGAGGAGTTGCAAATGACACTGAACACTGCAGTCATCAGCGAACATCCCCACTTCTGACCTTATGATGGAGGGAAGGTCATTGATGAAGCAGCTGAAGATGGTTGGGCCTCGGACACTGCCCTGAGGAACTCCTGCAGCGATGTCCTGGGGCTGTGATGATTGACCTCCAACAACCACAACCATCTTCCTTTGTGCTAGGTATGACTCCAGCCAGTGGAGCGTTTCTCCCGATTCCCATTGTCTTCAGTTATACTAGAGCTCCTTGATGCCACACTCGGTCAAATGCTGCCTTGATGTCAAGCGCAGTCACTCACCTCACCTCTGGAATTCAGCTCCTTTGACCATGTTTGGACCAAGGCTGTAATGAGGTCTGGAGCAGAGTGGTCTTGGTGGAACCCAAACTGGGCATCAATGAGCAGGTTATCGGTGAGCAAGTGCTGCTCGATAGCACTGTCGACGACACCTTCCATCACTTTGCTGATGATTGAGAGTAGACTGATGGGGCTGTAATTAGCTGGATTGGATTTGTCCTGCTTTTTGTTGACAGGTCTTACCTGGGCAGTTTTCCACATTGTCGGATAGATGCCAGTGTTGTAGCTGTACTGGAACAGCTTGGCCAGAGGCGCAGTTAGTTCTGGAGAACAAGTCTTCAGCATGACAGCCGGGATGTTGTCGGGGCCCATAGCTTTTGCTGTACCAGTGCGGTCAACCATTTCTTAATATCATGTGGAATGAATCGAATTGGCTGAAGACTGGCTTCTGTGATGGTGGGGACCTCAGGAGGAGGTCGATATGGATCATCCACTTGGCACTTCTGGCTGAAGATGGTTGCTAATGCTTCAGCTTTGTCTTTTGAACTCACGTGCTAGGCTCCACCATCATTGAGGATGGGGATATTCATGGAGCCTCCTCCTCCCATTAGTTGTTTAATGGTCCACCACCATTCAAGACTCGATGTGGCAGGACTGCAGAGCTTTGATCTGATCCGTTGATTGTGGGATTGCTTAGCTCTGTCTATAGCATGCTGCTTCTGCTTTTTAGCATGCATGTAGTCCTGTGTTGCAGCTTCCCCAGGTTGGCACCGCATTTTTAGCTACGCCTGGTGCTACTCCTGGCATGCTCTTCTACACTCCTTATTGAACCAGGGTTGGTCCACTGGCTTGATGGCAATGGTAGAGTGAGGGATATGTCGGGCCATGTGGTGGAATACAATTCTGCTGCTGCTGATGGCCCACAGCCTCTCATGGGGGCCCAGTTTTGAGCTGCTAGATCTGTTCTGAATCTATCCCATTTAGCATGGTGGTAGTGGCACACAACATGATGGAGGGTGTCCTCAGTGTGAAGACGGGACTTCATCTCCACAAGGACTGTGCAGTGGTCACTGTTACCAATACTGTCATGGACAGATGCATCTGCGACAGGTAGATTGGTGAGGACGAGGTCAAGTAGGTTTTTCCCCTTGTGTTAGTTCTCTCACCACCTGTCGCAGGTCCAGACTGGCAGCAAAATCCTTCAGGACTCAGCCAGCTCGGTCAGTAGTGGTGCTACCAATCCACTCTTGGTGATGGACATTGAAGTCCCCCACCCAGAGTACATTCTGTGCCCTTTACTCAGTGCTTCTTCCAAGTGGTGTTCAACATGGTGGAGTACTGATTCATAAGATGAGGGAGGGTAGTAGGTGGTGATCAGCAGGAGGTTTCCCTGCCCATGCTTGACCTGAAGCCATGAGACTTCATGGGGTCTGGAGTCAATGTTGAGGACTCCCAGAGCCACTCCTTCCCAATTGTATACCACTGTGCTGCCACCCCTGGTGGGTATGTCCTGCTGTTGGGACAGGACATACGCAGGGATGGTGATGGAGGAGATTGGGACATTGGCTGAAAGGTATGATTCTGTGAGTATGACTATCTCAGGCTGTTGCTCGACTAGTCTGTGGGACAGCTCTCCCAATTTTGGCACCATTCCCCAGATGTTGGTGAGGAGGACTTTACACAGTCGACTGGGCGTGCCATTGTCGTGTCCGTAGCTGGTGCCGAGGTCGATACTGGGTGGTCCGTCAGTTTTTCAAATTCTTATTGTTTTTCGTAGCGTTTTTTTTAAAAAAACAACAGAGTGGCTTGTTCGGCCATTTCAGAGGGCAGTTAAGAGTCAAGCACATTGCTGTGGGACTGGAGTCACATATAGGTCAGACCGGGTAAGGATGGCAGATTTCCTTCCCTAAAGGACATTCGTGAACCAGATGGGTTTTTAAGACAATCCGATAGTTTCATGGTCACCATTACTGATACTAACTTTTTAATTCCAGATTTATTTAATCAACTGAATTTAAATTCCCCAGCTGCCGTGGTGGGATTTGAACTCACGTCTCCAGATCATAAGTCGAGGCCTCTGGATTACTAGACCAGTAACATGCTTCCCTTGTTGCTGCCAACGAACAGATTGGCTTTGGCCCAGTGATGTAATAGAAACACCTCATTGAATACAGATGTGGAGCAAAGGCCTACAGATCGAAGCAGCTTTCAAACTGTAAAACATCATAACAAATACTAAAATTAGCTCCATTATCTTAACTCAAAGATTTTGGTACCACCATACACTGCTCTTAATTTTAATTATTTCTCAATTCGAATTGAAACTATGCAAAAAAACAACCACCAGCTTCCTGTGCGGTTTAATTTCAATTGCTTAATTTGCGCTACTGCATAATTTTTTCACCAAAAAAATTAAAATGTAGACTACACCTTTAACTCTCTCCATGACTGCATCTATTAATCACAGATTTAAAAATTCCCGTGCCTTATTGACACTCAAAGCTGCAACGATTATTCAATACCTTGTAAACCACAATTATCAAAGAATTGTTGGTTAATCAGCACATTTTTTTTTTTTATAGATGTAAAAATATGACCCAAACTTTTTTTTTTAATATTCGTTCCTGGGATGTGGGCGTCACTGGCAAGGCCAGCATTTATTGCCCATCCCTAATTGCCCTTGAGAAGGTGGTGGTGAGCTGCCTTCTTGAACTGCTGCAGTCCGTGTGGTGAAGATACTCCCTCAGTGGTGTTAGGGAGGGAGTTCCAGGATTTTGACCCGGCAGTTCTTTTGAACAGCACTGATTTAGCAGAGGGCTACTTTCCGATCATAGTCATATTTGACCCAAAGCTGCAGTTTTATGGGACAGCAGTAGTATAACAAGGAGTTAGGTCCCCATCGGACTCCTGAGCACTCAAAAGCCAAGAGGCGCAATATAATGCAATAAATGACAGGGTTGGGGAGGTGGGGGGGGGCGGGGGGGGCGGGGGAAGAGACCAGATCTATTGACTTCTGTACTGACGGACAAGGGTGGCACCATGCAAGAAGCAATAACAAGGGGCAGCTGTATCAAGAGGAGACAAAAAAAAGTAATGTTTCCTCCCTGCACCAAAGACTGGAAACCCAACAAAAGAGTGAAACAGCACTTGACACCTTTTACTGATTGAGAGAGAAGCTAATTGTAGGCTGTTACACACACATTCACACCAGTACAATATGGCATAACAAGTCCAGAAATAAACCTTTACATAAGCACTGACGGAACAGTTGAGATAAGAGCGTTGTTAAATTAATGACTACAGTGGATACGATGGACTCCAGCACCAAATTTAGGAGCCCAACTGACCAATAGGGCAACTCCGTGGCTGCATCAACATCGTAGGGTTCAACTGGGGCTGGATCAAAAATCTCAGATGAGTTATTGGGGCCAACAGCAACGTCCAGGGTCTCAGTGTTTCACAACTGTTCTGTAGGTAGTGTGGGGGGTGGTTCATTGTATTCGAATTACTAGCAGCTAAAACTTGTTTTAGTCAGCGGCAGGACAGCACGTGGTCACAAATCGTCTCCTTCTGGCCCAATCTTGTCATGTGATTCTCAACATGAACTTGGACACAGGGAGGCTGAGCCAGACTGAGCCAAATGGAGATATTTTGTGACAATTTGCTGTTCTGAAGGAGCAGTAAACAGTTGAAAAGGGGTTTTTAGTTATTAACCATTAGAATACAATGGGATTGAGGTGGCATTCTGCCCCTCTCCTTCCCCCAACTTGGCCTGAGCTCATTACAGCATCACAATATGGTAATCTAGGCCGAAGAACTAAATCAAAGAACTAGGCAGCTGCATCAGGACAGGCCAGAAATACATGGTACACCAGGAAATAAATTAGCAGCACAGAAGACGATATAGTCGGGAACAATATCAAGTCCAGACACGATGGAACGATCACAATACAGTCATTTAAGAGATTTGATTAAATCAGAGGAAGTATGGTTAAAATTGACAAAAGATTGGAGTTACCAGTCATAATATAGAACCTAAAGGTCACGGTAATCAGATTTGTTGGCGTTCCACTATTACATTTTTTTAAAATTAATTCACAGGATGTGGGCATCGCAGGCAAGGCTGGCATTTTTGGCCATCCTTAGTTGCCCTCGAGAAGGTGGTGGTAGTGGACCTTCTTGAACCACTGCAGTCAGTGTGGTGAAGGTACTCCTATAATGCGGTTAAAACAGGAGTTCCAGGATTTTGATCCAGCGACGATGACGGAACGGCACTACATGTCCAAGTCAACATGGTGTGGGGCTTGGAAGTAAACTTGCAGTTGGCGATGTTCCCATACATCTGCTGCCCATGTCCTTCTAGGTGGTGGAGGTCGTAAGTTTGAGAGATGCTGCCGAAGAAACCTTAGCGAGTTGCTGCAGTTCATCCAGTAGATGGTACACACTGCAGCCACGTTGGGCCGGTAGTGGAGGGAGTGGATGTTTAAGGTGGTGGATAAACTACCAATCAGGTGGAGTACTTTGTCCTGGATGGTGTTGAACTTCAAGTGTTGCTGCAACTACATCCATCCAGGCAAGTGGAGAGTATTCTGTCACACTCCTAACTGGTTTCTTGTAGGTGGTGGAGAGGCTTTGGAGAGTCAGCAAGTGAGTCACTCGCTGCAGAATACCCAGCCTCTGACCTGCTCTAATAGTCACCGTATTTATGTGCCTGGTCCAGTTGAGCTTCTTGTCAACGGTGATCCCAGGATGTTGATGTTGAGGGATTCGACAGTGGTAATGCCACTGACCATTAAGGGGAGGTGGTAGTCTCTCTCTCTCTTGTTGGAGATGATCATCTCCTGGCACATGTGTGGCGCTAATGTTACTTGCTATCAGCTCAAGCCCGGATGTTGGCCAAATCTTGCTGTATGTGGGCCATGGACTGTTTCATTATCCAAGGAATTGCGAATGGAACTGAACACTGCAATCATCAGCGGACATCCCCACTTCTGACCTAATGATGGAGGGAAAGTAATTTATGAAGCAGCTGAAGATGGTTGGGCCTAAGACACTGCCCTGAGGAACTCCTGCAACAATGTCCTGGGGCTGAGATGATTGGCCTCCCAACAACCACCTTTCTTTGTGCTAGGTATGACTCCAGCCACTGGAGAGTGTTTCCCTTGACCTCAGTTTTACTAGGGCTCTTGGTATTACACTTGTTTGAATAATGTCTGGATGTCAAAGGCAGTCACTCTTACCACACTTCTGAGCAGATTGTTCCTGGCAGAATCTAAACTGAGCATTGGTGAGCAGGTCAAGGATCGCAAGCTTCAACAACTCTTGGACACTAAAGCCCCTCCGGAACCTTCTTCCCCTTCACTTTCCTCTGACCCCCCTTCTCCCAATCTCACCCCCTGCCGCGTTTTCACTATCCCCTCTGACCTTTCCCTCTCTGATTCCGAACGATCAGTCCTCAGCAAAGGCCTGAGCTTCATCCCCTTACGCCCCCATCTCAATGAATTTCGAGCTCGACACGATGCTGAGCTCTTTTTCCGCCGCCTCCGTCTCCGTGCCCACTTCTCTGGCCAGGAGTCTTCCCCCCGCACGGCTGACCCTTTCTCCCGCTTTCAGAATTCTCGTTCCACCTGGACCCCTCCCTCTGGCCTCTTACCCTCTCTTGATCTTTTCATTGCTAACTGCCGCCGTGACATCGGCCAGCTCAATTTCTCTGCTCCCCTCACTCACTCCAACCTACCTCCCTCTGAACTTGCAGCACTCCATTCTCTCCGATCCAACCCTGACATTGTCATTAAACCTGCTGACAAGGGTGGCGCTGTTGTTGTTTGGCGAACCGACCTCTACCTAGCGGAAGTTGAACGCCAACTCTCTGACACCTCCTCCTACCTCCACCTGGACCATGACCCCACTACCGAACATCAAGCCACCGTGTCCAAGACTGTCACTGACCTCATCTCCTCTGGAGATCTTCCCCCCACGGCCGCCAACCTCATAGTTCCCCAACCCCGCACAGCCCGCTTCTACCTCCTTCCCAAGATCCACAAACAGGACTGCCCCGGTAGACCCATCGTTTCAGCCTGTTCTTGCCCCACGGAACTTATCTCTTCCTATCTCGACTCTATTTTTTCTCCCCTTGTCCAGTCTCTTCCCACCTACATCCGCGACTCTTCCGATGCCCTCCGCCATTTTAACAGTTTCCAGTTTCCCGGCCCCAACCGTCTCCTCTTCACTATGGACGTACAATCCCTCTACACCTCCATTCCCCACCAGGATGGCCTGAGGGCGCTCCGCTTCTTCCTTGAACAGAGGCCCAACCAGTCCCCATCCACCACCACCCTCCTCCGCCTGGCTGAACTTGTTCTCACATTGAACAACTTCTCCTTTGACTCTACCCATTTCCTCCAAATTAAAGGTGTTGCTATGGGTACCCGCATGGGTCCTAGCTATGCCTGCCTTTTCGTGGGATATGTGGAACACTCTTTGTTCCAGTCCTACTCGGGTCCCCTCCCTCACCTCTTTTTCCGGTACATTGATGACTGTATCGGTGCCGTCTCCTGCTCTCGCCCTGAACTAGAACATTTCATTCACTATGCTTCCAATTTCCACCCTTCCCTCACCTTCACATGGTCCATCTCCGACTCTTCCCTTCCCTTCCTCGACTTCTCCATCTCCATCTCTGGGGATAGGTTATTGACTAACATTCACTACAAGCCCACCGACTCCCACAGCTACCTGGACTACACTTCCTCCCACCCCGCCTCCTGTAAGGACTCTATTCCATTCTCCCAGTTTCTCCGTCTCCGCCGCATCTGCTCTGATGATGCCACCTTCCATACCAGTGCTTCCGACATGTCTTCCTTTTTCCTCAACCGAGGATTCCCCTCTACCGTGGTCGACACGGCCCTCGACCGTGTCCGTTCTATCTCCCGCACATCTGCCCTCACCCCTGCCCCTCCCTCCCGGAACCACGATAGGGTTCCCCTTGTCCTCACCTTTCACCCCACCAGCCTCCACATTCAACGGATCATCCTCCGCCATTTCCGCCACCTCCAGCGTGATCCCACCACCAAACACATCTTCCCCTCACCTCCCCTTTCAGCATTCCGCAGGGACCGCTCCCTCCGCGACACCCTAGTCCACTCCTCTACCACCCCCAGCACCCCTTCCCCTTCGCCCGGCACCTTCCCGTGCACGCGCAGGAGATGCAACACATGCCCTTATACCTCCCCTCTTCCCACTGTCCAGGGCCCCAAACACCCCTTCCAGGTGAAACAGCGATTTACTTGTACTTCCTGCAATTTAGTATACTGTATTCGCTGCTCACGATGTGGACTCCTCTACATTGGGGAGACCAAACGCAGATTGGGTGACCGCTTTGCGGAACACCTCCGTTCAGTCCGTAAGGGGGACCCCGAGCTCCCGGTGGCCTGTCACTTTAATTCACCGCTTCACTCCCACTCTGACCTCACCGTCCTCGGCCTATTACACTGTTCCACGGAAGCTCAGCGTAAGCTCGAGGAACAGCACCTCATCTTTCGTTTAGGCACGCTACAGCCCTCTGGACTCAATATCGAGTTCAACAATTTTAGATCATAACCTCAGCTCCAATCACATTTATATTTTATTTTATCCACCCTTTTATTTGTCCCCCCCACCTTTTTTTTTCCTCCTAGAAGCTGGCAGCTGTCCTTCATTCTGCCAGTGGATTTCACACTTCATTCAGCCTTAATCTGTCACATTAACACCACCTCTAGCCTGGCATATCTCTTAATGTCTCTTAATGTCTCTTCATCTCCTCCTTTGTTCCTTTATCCCCTCCCCCTTTTCCCAGCTTTACCCTGGCCTTAAATCTATTTGATTTCCAGCTCTTCCCAGTTCTGATGAAAGGTCATCGACCTGAAACGTCAACTCTCTTTCTCTCTCCACGGATGCTGCCTGGCCTGCTGAGTTTTTCCAGCGTTTTCTGTTGTTATTTCGGATTTCCAGCATCCGCAGTATTTTGCTATTGTATTGGTGAGCAGGTTATTGGTGAGCAAGCGCCGCTTGATAACACTTGACTACTCCTTCCATCACCTTGCTGATGATTGAGAGTAGGCGGATAGAACAGTAATTGGCCAGGTTGGATTTGTCCTGCTTTTTTGGACAGGATATACCTGGGCAAATTTCCATATTGTCGGGTAGATGCCAGTGTTGCAGCTGTGCTGAAACAGCTTGGCTAGAGGCGCGGCTAGTTCTGGAGCACAAGTCTTCAGCACAATAGTCGGGACGTTGTCAGGGCCTTTGCTGTGTCCGGTGCGCTCAGCTGTTTCTTGACATTATGTGGCGTGAATCGAATTGGCTGAAAACTGGCTTCTGTGACGGTGGGGACCTCAGGAGGAGGCCGAGAAGGATCATCCACTTGGCCATGGTGAGACACTTACTCCAGTTAACCAAAAGGGTTTACATTTAATTGTGTGTGTAATATATACAGCATCTCTAACAAAGGAAGGAATTTTTCTTCGAACTATTTTGAGCACTGCAGTTAATCCTCTTCCTTGCACTAGCAGAAAATGACAACCACCTGTGCTACAGTTGAAACAACTCTCAAAATACTCGCTGTTGCTATGAGAGATAATTGCAGCACATCCAATCATTCGGATGCGCACTCACCAAATGCTGTAAACCCGTAGAACCGTGTCTGTGCCCAAGACCCACATCTGGTTATTTCCCTGTAATTTGAGCAGCAACTCCCCATTCATTGGAAGAGACGAACTCAGCAAATTGAAAGAGCTACCGCACAATAGGCTGGGCTCCTTACACTCACCTTTTGAAGGACACATCCACCTGTCCACTGGCTCTCAACAGGCGTGCAGCACTACGGTCTTAGTGTATAATGCTTACTTACATTTTCAATGAGATCAAGGTGCTGTTGGTGTCGTCAAGCTGCCCAGTCGAACAAACCCGACAAAGATTATTCGATATGATCGGAAGTATACTGATTTCGCACAAACCACCATACTCGGTTCAGATGTTTTAAAAAAGACCGCCCTCCGAACCCTGCGAAAGGGCACATTACAAGTATGTATGCAAACTTTATTGTGCCCTCACACAAAATCGGTGCTTGGCCCTAAAGCTTAGAGCTCAACTGTAATCGAATAGAAACATAGAAAAAAAATAGGAGGAGGAGTAGGCCATTCAGCCCTTCGAGCCTGCTCATGGCTGATCCTCTATCTCAATACCATATTCCCGCTTTCTCCCCATACCCCTTGATGCCTTTTGTGTCTAGAAATCTATCTATCTCCTGCTTAAATATATTCAGTGACTTGGCCTCCACAGCCTTCTGTGGTAGAGAATTCCACAGGTTCACCACCCTCTGAGTGAAGAAATTTCTCCTCATCTCAGTCCTAAATGTCCTACCCCATATCCTGAGACTGTGACCCCTCATTCTAGACCCCCCAGCCAGGGGAAACATCCTCCCTGCATCCAGTCTGTCTAGCCCTGTAATACTGTATAGCAATACAAATAGCAAGTGTCATAACATCACAAGGTAAGACCGTACGAAGAAGGTTGTTTGGCCCATTTGTTCTCACCCTTCCAGACACCATCTTCCCATAAAAGCATCGAGGGATTTTGTAAATGAGCCTCGTGTCCTGACCTCAAGTACATGGCAACCTGTTCCAGCCACTCATCACCTCTCCTCCCCACCCACTCCCCCACGTAAATAAACTCTTCCTGGTGTTTCCAAGACATACAGCAAGACTTTTTTTTTTTTTTTTAACAGGCAAACTCATACAAGGTCAAATGACGAAGTATGACTTGCTTGTGCTACATTCAAGCAAAGGCGTAACAATGATCTCTCGTCCCAGACGTTTGTGTCAGTGGCCTCACTATTTTGAATGTGCACTTTGATGATCCAGCACAGATGTGAGAGAATTAAACAGGTTTGAATCGGAGAGGCCAGGTTAGCCGCACATAACCCATAATGAAGAAATAATAGAACATGTGTTGCATATAGAGTTTGAATGTATTGGTGCAACGTGATTGAGAATGCTATATCCAGAAGCACTTTAACAAACCGAACTCAATACTGTAGCTCAGTCATGTGCTAGAATCATAACTCAGGCCTACAATGCATAACTGTCAAGACACATAACTCACTAACACAGGCAATCCTTTTTCCCTGCCGAACAGTAGGTTCTGTTCTGTACCTCACGCCAATTAAGTACATTGGATACTGGGTTGTCAGACCATTTACAGAACGTGAGACTAAGCTTTCTTTGTGTGTGATGGACAGCAGCAGCTAGTAAACCAACAATGAACAGAAGTAATCAGAAGAACCAGACTGATGAATTACAGTAAACTGTATGTTAAGGTTGCATTGGCAGATGTTACTTAGGAATGATGGAGCCCCAATCATGACCAGCAAAACTAGATCCTGCATTTGAATGCACCTGATCCACCTATTCTGTCGATAGAGAAATTACAGATCTAGCATGCTCTTTATCTTACTGCACCACTGCTACATTCCCCATAACCTATCCTGCACCAGGTCCTATTTGCTCATCACAACTGTCCGCACTGATCTACAATGCCTCCCAGTCTTTAAATGCTTCAAATTTAAAATTCTCATCCTCATGTTTAAATCCCTCCATGGCCTCATTCCTCCCCATCTCTGTAACCACCGACAGCCCTACAATCATCCCCCCAAACTTGCTGTTTTTCTGACTCCAGCCTCTCGTGCGCTGCCCCCTTCTTCTGACACGACCATTGGAGGCTGTGCTTTCAGCTGCCTGGGCTCCATGCCCTCAAATTTCCTCCCCAAGCAACTAAGACTCTCCACCTCTCTCTCTCCTCCTTTAAGGCTCCACTTCTTTGACCAAGCTCTTAGTCACCATTTGTAACAGTTCCTTCTTTGACTCTGCATCCGTCTCCCCTCTCCCATGCTTCACTGAAGCACCTTGGTACATTTTTCTATGTTCAAGGTCCAAGTGAATGCAACTCATTGTTGGATAGTGGGACAGACTTTTACTCATCTGTTTAGGACTGAAATAGTAAAAGAACTGTTGGTGGAGCTCCTTGACCTCGGTAATCAGGTTCTTTGGTTTATAGAAAGAAAAGACTTGCATTTCTATCGCGTCTTTCACGACCACCAGACGTCTCAAAGCACTTTACAGCCAACGAAGTACTTTTTGGAGTGTAGTCACTGTTGTAATGTGGGAAACGCGGCAGCCCAATTTGCGCACAGCAAGCTCCCACAAACAGCAATGTGATAATGAGGGATAAATATTGGCTAGGACACCAGGGATAACTCCCCTGCTGCTCTTCGAAATAGTGCCGTGGGATCTTTTACGTCCACCTGAGAGCGCAGACGGGAGCTCGGTTTAACATCTCATCCGAAAGACAGCACCTCTGACAGTGCAGCACTCCCTCAGCACTGCACTGGAGTGTCAGCCTGGATTTTTGTGCTCAAGTCCCTGGAGTGGGATTTGAACCCATAACCTTCTAACTCAAGAGACGAGTGTGCTACCCACTGAGCCACGGCTGACACTTTAAACATCATGGTAACCCAGCTACTGCAGAAACCTTCCTTGCAACAAATGCACAACCATGACTTTGGCACAAACCAAGTTTTACACTGCATGGCATTCTATATCAGCCAAAACACAGGGCGATAATGTCAAGATGAAGGGTCAAGGGGCCGTCTGGCCTACTCCTGCTCTTATTACTTATAAAAGGAGAGCATTTTGCAGTTGTAATTTCCCAAAGCAGCCTGCGCTAGCAAATGAGTGTGCACGAATGCCGTGAAGCAGAAAGTATTTTTCTAGTTATATGCTCCAGAACACATCTGATTCTTTACCTGCATGAAGGGTAACCAAATCTAGTAGAGAGAGTAAAAACAATAAGTATGAGTAATACAGAAACAGTTTCAGTGCTTTCCCCATTCATAGACTGCTGAATAAAACTGCCAACAAGTCTAACTGCCATCAGGAGATTAGCTTTTTGCTACAACCAACATAGAATCCAATACAAACTTGCTCCGATTCACTCAGAACCTGCCGTTTGTGGGAGCTTGCTGTGCGCAAATCAGTTACCTCGTTTCCTACATTATAACAGTGACTACACTTCAAAAGTACTTCATTGGCTGAAAAGTGCTTTGGGGCGCCCGGAGGTCATGAAAGGCGCTATATAAATGCAAGTTCTTTCTTTCTATTTTTCCTTCCTGCTGAAAACTTGTGCTGCAGATCAGTGCACAGGCCAAGTGTAGAGATTTTTGCAGGTTTGGACCACTCCAAAAATGACTTGCCCTAAAAAAAGGGATTGCAAAAGGCAATCCAGCTATTTTCCCACCTCCTCTTGCCCTCCATCCCCAAGCTAAAATGATCGCGAATGCACCATATTCCACTGCTGTCAGCTTTCATCATCCCCTCATCTCTGTCGCACTCTTCTAAAACCCAAATTGTTTCCAACAGACCCCCGTTAATCGAGCACCTCTTAGTCACGTTGGGTTTTAGTGAAGTTAATGACGGCACACTGGCTCCTTTTAAGTAAAGACGACATGGAGTTCAGTTACATCGTGGTGAATATCTCCTGACCTCAGGGACCTGGAGAACTATCCTTCTCTGTATATGAAGGGCTCAACATGTGATCTGTTCTACTAAAAACTTGCATAAAAGTCATAAATCACAAACACTGTTCTGACTGTTATTTTAATGAAATAATCTGTGCATAATACCGCAGGCATCCCCAAATGGTTAGAAGACATAGGCAGCTTTTCATAGTTGCTAAGCAATAAAAAAAAAATGACGGGCAGTATTAGGGCAGGATCGCCGACAAACTGTATACTCAAGAGATCATATTCCTTCAGAATTGAAGTTATTTGAGGAGACGGGCTTCCACTACAGTAACCCCAATGCAAAACATTGATAATTCTGTAATAAATCACATTGAAAAGAGGTCTGGAGCAGTATAGGGAAGTTAATCCGTGAATAATAAAAAAAAGTGCAAGGCAGACGGCATCAGTCTAATGGACCCGTTCCAATCAATAAGTTGGCTTTTGCATCAGTGAAAATGGGCCAGAGGCTTCAAAATTAGACATTGCGAGATTTCTTTTAAACACTACCTAAATTAGCGTTATTTTCCTATAGTTTAGGTTCCCTACACCATTTCTCTGGCAGAAGATGCTGGAAACACTCAGCAGGTCAGGCAGCATCGTGGAGAGAGAAACAGAGTCAACGTTTCAGGTCGATGACCCTTGGTCAGAACTGGAAAAAGTTGGAGAAGGAACAGATTTTTAAGTAAGTGCAGGGGCAGGGAAAGGGAGGAGGGGAGGAAAGAACAAAGGGAAGCTCTGTGATAGGCTGGAAGGCAGGAGCGATTAAAAGACAAAAGGGATGATGGTGCAAGGCAAAAAGAGATGGTAATGGGACAAGTTAAGAAACAAACGATGACTCTAGATGAGGTGTAAATGGCAATGGCAGAATCATCAACAGCTGCCATGTGAGAGAAAAGAGAAAATATAGGGGCCGAGGTTATAGTCTGAAATTGTTGAACTCAATGTTAAGTCCAGAAGGCTGTAAAGTGCCTAATCGAAAGATGAGGTGCTGTTCCTCGAGCTTACATTGAGCTTAGTTGGAATAGTGTAAGAGGCTGAGGACGGAGAGGTCAGAGTGGGAGTGGAGCGGAGAATTAAACTGGCAGGCGACCGGAAGCTCGGGGTCACGCTTATGGACTGAAGGAAGGTGTTCACCTCCATTTCTCTGGCAATAGGCAGGGTTTGATTTATGTCAAGACCCCGCTCATTCCAGTTGGGAGCAGTCACTTAAAAGCCTGGGTGATCTCCTAGTCTACAACTACATCTTCAACATGTAGTGCCTTTAACATAGAAAAACATCCTGAGATGCACAGAGAGGCGTAATCAGACAGATTGGATACCAAGTCAGAGAAGGAGATATTCGGACGGGTGACCAAAAGCTGGGTCAAACAGGTGGGTTTTAAGGAAAATCTTGAAAGTGGAGGGAGGTGGAAAGGGTTAGGGTTAGGGATCGGGATCATGCAGTGAATTCTAGAGCTCAGGCAGCTGAAGGCACGGCCACAGATAGTGGGGCAAAGGGGGGAATGCAGAAAAGGCCAAAGTCGGAGGAATGGAGAGTTGGGGGGGGGGGTGGGGGAGTGGAGAAAGAGGTGAAGAGAGGTACAGAGATAGGAAGGGGTGAGGCTATGAAGGGACACGAGGCGGAGCATTTTTAATTGGAAGCATTGGGAAGCCAATGTAGGTCAGCGAGCACTGGGGCGAGAGATGGACATAGCGTCAGGTAGGTAGGCAGCTCAGCTATGCTCATTGCCTCATCACACGATTCAACTGAAAGTCCGCATAGCACGAGTCCATCTCCAATCTCTTTAAAGTGCATCAGATTAGCAAATTTATCCCTTCGCTCCAAGTATACTGAACAGACTTACTTCACTGGTGTAATTTGGACAGCTTTCCCTCCACCTCACTTGAAAGCATCAGCTCTTGCTGGGCTTTGATCCCATGGGTGCTGGTTGCTATCTCGTTGCTTGGACAAGCAACTATTCGTCATGCGCAAATTGAGACAGCATGTATTGCCAGGTGATTCAACCATAGTGTGCATCACAAGTAAGCCCAGTCTTGTCCTTCCCTAGCAAGCTATCGCTGCATAGTGATGAGGAGCAGAACCCTGGCCGAAATTCCTTTGCCTAACTCAGAACTGTGTTGCTCCTACTATCCCAAGCGAGTCCACCTGGGTGAATAATAAGGGCATTCTGTGCCCTTGCTGCCCTCAGTGCTTCCTCCAAGTGGTGTTCGACATGAAGCTGCACTGAATTGTCAGGACTACATGCCACCAACTACAGACCACTGTGCCTCCACCTCTGGTGGGTCTATCCTGCTGGTGGGACACAACATACGAAGGAACGGTGATGGAGGAGTCTGGGATAGTAGCTTAAAGTAGGACTATATTGGGCTGTTGCTTGAATAGACTGTAGGACAGCTCTCCCAACTTGGACATCAGCCCCAGTGGTTGCTGAGAAGGACTTTGTAGGGTTGAATGAGCTGGGATTGCTTAAATATTGTCCTGATCGAACACCTGGATCATTGCAATAGGTCTGTCCAAGATTCCTCTTATTTGTAGCAGTTATTTTACATCAGGGGTGGCAAGTTCCTTTCCCCGAAGGACATTAATTAATCACTTGGCTTGTATTCTCTCGAGTATAGAAGATTAAAGGGTGATCTAAACGAGGTATTTAAGATAATTAAAGGATTTGATAGGGTAGAGAGTGAAAAACTAATTTCCTCTGGTAGAGTCCAGAACAAGGGGGCAGAGCCCTAAAATTAGAGCTAGGCCATTCGGGGGTGATGTCAGGAAGCACTTCTGCACACAAAGAGTAATGGAAATCTGGAACTCTCTCCCCCGAAAAAGGTGTTGAGGCTGGGGGTCAATTGAAACTTTCAAAACGGAGATTGGTAGATTTCTGTTGACAAGGGTATTAAGGGTTACGGAACCAAGGTGGGTAACTGGAGTTTAGATACAGATCAGCCATATTCCAATTGAATGGTGGAACAGGCATGAGGGGCTGAATGGCCTCCTCCTGTTCCTATATTATACAACAGCTCTGAAGACCATTTCTTTCCTGGTGTTGGGCTATACTGACTTCAATCTCACAACTTGCCATGGTACCATAACCACTCAGCTACCGTACCAGTGTTCCTGGGATCAGCATTAATCCTGTAATATTTTAATGGATAGCTCACTATACTGATTTATTAAGTGTGATTATAATATTCTCAGAGAGGCTGATTCTTCACTGAAGGAATTTCTTGCATTCCATAATTAACTACTACTCCTGTCAGAGCAACTATCAGGAGGAACTGATTACGCAGTGATTACCACGGTTTGATTTTTTTTTAATGTGTAATTCTCATGTTGTGAGGGGTGTCAATGGAAAATGTTCCCCACTTCATACATCCACTGCCAGTATAAATCATTCCCAGATCAGTGTTACACACAGTGATGCTGCACCCTACAGAGATAATGCAGTTGGTCTATATTTGGATTTTATGAAAGAACAAGGGTATTGTATGCAAAAACTTCTGAATTTACAGATGATACCAAGGCAGGGTGAATGAGAAGGAACAATGCAATCAGATTAGGCAAGATTTAGAGCTTTTGGGCAACTGGCCAACGGGTGGCAGATGCAGTTCAACGTGCACAAGTGTCAAATTATTAGTGTTGTGAACAATGAACCCGAGAGAGGTTGTATTAAATGGAACAATGTAAAGTGTGATCAGGAAAGAGGTCCACAGTTTATATAGTGGATAAAACTGCGAGCACAGTGCATACCTGCAGTAAAGGAATACCTGCACTTGGGCATCATTTACTTGGAACAGTTTTTACCGATACAAGTTTTCAAATGTAAAAAAGGTCCACTTGTGACAGATCCATGTCTTATCCACAGGTTTCTCGCTCAAATTCAAGAGTAACCATCCTTCTATTGTGCATATTTTTGTGCCGACAACCCTTCTTCCGTTTCCTCTCAACACAAGATGTGCAGATATGGAAAATGCACAATTAAGTTACCAAAGCTTTTACTTCTGTACATAACACAACAGTATATAACAAGAGAAAACCCAGCACTCAGTCTGAATCAGCATTTCACTTCTGACTTGTATGTAGCATAGTAGATTGATGAAAGGATTATCTCATTGACTGTTAATGAGCCGACTTCAGGCAAGAATTTATGATATAACCCAAGTATTGATTTGTTCTGATGTTATATGGGGCAAGGATGGCCCGTGACAAAGGCACGTAGCCCACCAGTCCTTCTGGCTGAGTCTCAGCTTGTTCCCAATGCGAGGCAGCTTTCTGCTTCACGTATGTACCAGGTGTCAGGACATTCCAGAATTAGTCGATGCTGTAAATTGTTGATGTGTTCATATGAAATCCCTTTGTCCATTATTTTAACAAAGGCAAGAAATAGATCAACACACAAACACATTTCTGCGTCCATTAGTAATATCACATTGGACAATTTCAACCCCATTATTTCACCTCACTACAAAATACTGTTTAAAAACTTGTAACGTGCATATCTGTCTATATTAAAAAACTTGCAACAGCACAAACTTCCAGTTGTCCCACTTACTTCCAGTGTCATGAATTAGTCATACATCCGTTGACCCTCTCACATCTGTGTATTATAATGAAATAAGTAATACCAGTCCTGTGTAATGCTATAACAAGCTAAACTGTCCATACAGAGCGTCATTCTCATCTTACAGTCCTCCTAACCATGAGGTGCTTCCCATTTCCATCTACCAGCTGCCTTCATTACAAATTCTTAACCGATTTACTCAGTCTTAGAAAATATTTTCTGTCATGTTATAAATATTTCCATTCAACTTTTTAAACTTCTTTCCAATGCAAATATTTATTTTCCATTCCAGTCATTAAAAGCTTTTTTCTCTCTGCCTGGTTTAAAAATAAAAATGATGTGGCCCCGAAGAAAGAGAAATATTTTTCTTTTTAATCTAGAACTATGCATAAAGCTCTAAAATGACCACCACTAATTATATTAGCGTGCATGTGGATCTATCTAGCTATCTATCTAAAAAGAGAGAGATGAGCACTTTTTTGTTGTAAAATTAAAATGCAAAAATATTAAGTAAATCAAAATATTTAATAGTTTAAATCAATCACTCCCATTATAGAAACTGCTACCACCGTCAAAGATCAGCATCTTTACCTGTACTGTACTTCTAAGCATTGTTGAGGAGAAAAGTGAGACTTTTTTTTTTAAATATTCGTCCCTGGGATGTGAGAGTCACTGGCAAGGCCAGCATTTATTGCCCATCCCTCATTGCCCTCGAGAAGGTGGTGGTGAGCCGCCTTCTTGAACCGTTGCAGTCTGTGTGATGATGGTACTCCCACAGTGCTGTTAGGGAGGGAGTTCCAGCGACGATGAAGGAACGGCGATATATTTTCAAGTCAGGATGGTGTGTGACTTGGAGGGGAACTTGGAGGTGGTGGTGTTCCCATGCGCCTGCTGCCCTTGTCCTTCTAGGTGGAAGAGGTCGCGGGTTTGGGAGGTGCTGCTGAAGAAGCCTTGGCGAGTTGCTGCAGTGCATCTTGTAGATGGTTCACACTGCAGCCACGGTACACCGGCGGTGGAGGGAGTGAATGTTTAAGGTGAGGGCATGTGGGTAAATTTCTCTCTGCTGGCATTCAGTCATTTTCGACCCCAATTGCCCACTTTACAGCTGGTTTAAGGGCTTTGGGAAATCTATACTGGTGAAGTGGCTCGCTAGGTATTTTACAAAATGCTGAAGAATCATTATTGCTGCTGAGCGGCTAATACCAAAGAGGATCTGTTTTTTTGGTGTGAATCCTGCGTTTCAAAAATGTGCATTTCTGGATTTTCATTCGTAGTTCTTGAATGTCGGGAGGAAGAATTGTGGGACAGTAATGTTAAGTCAAAAAAACCCAGAAAAAGCTGAAAATACTCAGCAGAAGCCAGTCAGTTGTTTTCAGTGCAAGATCCTTACTCAGGGTGTCCTGGGGAAACATCTTACACCTGAAATGTCGAGTGATAGTTTTTTTACCCCCCGTTTCTGTTCGGATTTGCAGCATCTGCAATATTTTGCTTTTTGTCACTAATGTGAAAGCTTTGCTTCATTTTACAAAATACACTTTTGCTGACCTTTGCAGCGCATTTTAAATTGATTTTGGATCTTTTACAGTCTAACAAATTAACATTGAATGGTGTGGATATTAGCAGCACTGCATATAGATTCTTACTCATTTTTTCTTTAGTCTGCAACTGACACACACACAACAATGCAGGTGACAACTTCCACACTTCTCTGATTAAACCAAGCGAGCCGCGTTCTCTGAAGCACTCGAGATTAAACCTGCAGGCAAACATCAGGGAAATGAGATATGGAAATGATCCGAAACCACTGGCTATTTTAGATGTTAAGCATGTGGTGGAGGCCCACCATCTCTTTCCTGTTGGCCTACAAATAAAACAAAAAAGGGTTGTTCAAACCGAGAGCAGCATAACTGGGTCGCTGCAGCAGCTCACGATAACCCTTCGGAGTATCGCTAACTTGCGGTGAGCACGCGTATGCTGTTACAGCGGCTGTGCAAATAATTGCCGAAGCTGCTTTCGGCGAGTCGTTGGTGAGCAAAGGCAGACTCCCAGAGCATTATGCCAATCACAGAGGGCACAAGATTTGATTTGATTCCAAGTCTATGCGCTGAGATAGCATTGCCCTGCCGGATGATCAAATAACTCCAGTGCACTCACCCAGCGGAAATGCGAGGTATAGTACAAAGGAGAAAACAACAGCAGGAGCAAGATGTGAATCAGACAGTAGCAAATATCAAAGTATTACAGAAAGGGCAGTGGGGAGGCACAGAACAACGGCGCGTGGTGGTAAGCTGCACGTTCCCCTTTGGTCATTCCCCACATGCGGAGTTCATCATCTCAGCTGTGCCGACCTGGGGGACCGCCAATCGGAGGCCACATATTTCCACTAAAGGGGGAGAAAGTAGGAATACAAGAGGTCCTGAGGCATTCTCACACACCTTCGCATAGCTATTTATATAACAATGTTGCCAGAGCACTCAGACCAGGTCACCAGTCAGCCCACTCAAACCCACCCCACACACATCTCAAAAATTGGGATGAAACACATTCGACTAAAACTTCCCAAACCCGCGACCTCTACCACCTCGAAGGACAAGGGCAGCAGGTGCATGGGAACACCACCACCTCCAAGTTCCCCTCCAAGTCACACACCATCCTGACTTGGAAGTATATCGCGTTCCTTCATCGTCGCTGGGTCAGAATCCTGGAACTCCCTCCCTAACAGCATTGTGGGAGTACCATCACCACACGGACTCCAGCGGTTCAAGGCGGCGGCTCACCACCACCTTTCGAGGGCAATAAAAGCTGGCCTTGCCAGCAACGCCCACATCCCAGGAACGAATAAAAAAGAGATACCCCGTACTGCACGGAACAAAAGAATGCAAGGTAAGATGCCAATTAAGTATGAAATCCTGGTCCCTACACTGGTTTCAACTGCATCACAGGGGTGGTGGGTGCAGGGCAGAAAATAGATCGAGGTTCTTTCCAAACCTGGCTTCTCCCACCGTTTCCACTCTCGATTGGAGAGCGCGCACTGTGGAATGATTGGGCTCCAAGCGAGATGGGCCTCAAGCACACTTTCATGCATGCAATCCCATTCACTGGCAATGGGGCAGCCCTCCCAAGAACACTTGGCAAGTTAAAGAAAACTTCACGCTCCTGTTTATTTCTGAGCCAGGTGCAAAAATCAGATTTAACTACCTGAACGAGCTAACGGTTCGCATAGCAGCTGGAGTCACTCCGCGAGCCCAACCTTAACGTCTGCAGATATCCTTCCTTTTTTGACAACCAACATGCAACTAGAGGAAAAAGAAGTGAAGCTAACTGGGAAAAAGAGTAGAAGAGAGATTTAGAAGCAAGAGCCAGATGACTAACATCCTTCGGACACTTTTGAGTTGGACGCAGAAATAAGCAAAGTGGCACAATTACTGATAGTAGAGAGCAAAAAAAAAACCCATGAAGAGGCTGAGAATGAGAAATACAGCAGCCAGGCTTGACACATGCGAGCAAGAACATCAAGTCCACCTGTGGCTTCAATGAAATTTTCTTGGAATGTGTGACGCCTTGGAAAAGAAATACCAGCGCATAATTGAAAAAAACATGTGCTATTCCGATTCCAGTCAGTCTCCAGGCCTCATGCTGATTTCATTTTCATCAGCCCAGCACCTCAGGCTCCTTAAATACAATTGGGATCACGGAGGTAATCTACACACGGTCAAATTCAGACACGGGTTAGACAGCAGATCAGTGCAAACAATTAGGAAACTGCTGGAGAGATTACTGTGCAGTACAATACCCTCAGCAAATGCTGCAACTCCTGCAACCAGCCAGGAAATCCAGTTCAAGAGTCTTTAATTCAAACTGCTGACAATACTGATATAAAATACAAAATCAAAGCGTTAATGTTGAACTTGTACAAGACCTTAGTTAGGCCTCAGTTGGGAGTTTTCCGTACAGTATTGGCTGCCCAATTGTAGGACGGGTATAAAAGCAATGGATAAAGGTGCAGTGTAGATTCACCAGAATGTTACTGAGAAATGAGGGGCTACACAGTGACCGAGAGGGACTTAAGAAGTGAGGACTCGTTCGCACCAGAGCCAAGATGATTAAGGGTAATTTTGTAGAGGTCGATGGAGGGTTATAAGATAAATAGTGATAGATTGGCTTCACTCGTCGGTGAGACAGTAATGAGAGGACACAAATTTGTGATCATCACAAAGATTGAGAGAGAATGAGAAAAATAAATCTCTTTGCACAGATTGAGTGGTTAGAATGTGGAATGGAACACCGCCACAAACTGAAGCACAGTCCAGAATTTTTTTGTGTCAGAAAGAGTAACATTGAAAGGTATGGGGAGTGAGCAGCAGGGAGTCTTTGACTTGGGTGGCTCACGTGGCGGAATACACCAGTGTGGACCCGATTGGCCTGTTTCTGTGCTCTAACATTCACAGATTCCACATAGGGTTTGCCCAAGTGCATTGCTTCCTCTAGAGAAACATCACACTTACCCATTTACAAAGAGCTTAAGTGATATTTGGCAGAGTCAAGTCTGAGGACATCCAAGTGCCGCAGGGGTACTGCTGCAGATTAACCACCTATAAAACATAGAATCAGAGTCATAACGGCACAGAAGGAGGCCATTCGGCCCATTGAGTCGGTGCCGGCTCTCTGTAGAGCAATCCAGTCAGTCCCATTCCTCCGCTCTATCCCCGTAGCCCTGCAAGTTTATTTCCCTCAAGTGCCTAGCCAGTCTCCCCTTGAAGACATTGAGTGTGAATCTTGCCCGAGCAGATTACTGGGATTGCTTCTGGAAGCGCATGTGGAAATACTTTGACTCCTTGTGCAAAAGATGCCCATTAGGGCGGAGTACAGACATGTGTTTATAGGTCATTTTACATTTATCAAAGGAGGCCAAAAGACCCCAGTACAGTTAGCAGGCAACACTCATTTCTTCACGTCAAGCAAAAGGATCACAATGGCTGATAACGAGGAGGAAAGCCTCCAGTGATTCTAAAGTACTGACACTGGAGTCTCCAAAGAATAAGTCAGGTGCATTGTTTTCTTCAGTGTAAATTATGTAAATAATTCTTCTTGGGTGGAAAAAGTCACATCTCAATGATCAGCACTGTGTGACTTGTCCTCTGTGTAATATCAACATCAATATCGCAAAATGTGGGAGAAGTGCTTTTGAGGATCACGGGCAATAAAAGGGAACAAAGAAGCATTTAAAGCCAGGGAAAGATAGAACACTCACTCACAAGCTGCTTTTGTTCCATGACAGGTGAACATGAGAAGTTCAATCTTAAATGATTCGGTGCAGAGCTAAATGGATCAGTTAGTACCCTTGGCCCCATAACTTTAACTGTCAAGTACGCAGGCTAATAGGGTTGGGGCAAAGGAATGGCAGTTTAATTGCTGTGTATGGCAGTCGCTAGGTGAATGCGGAGTTGCATCTCTATTCACTTCTTTTAAATTTTGATATTTTGTTCAGAGAAAGCTCAGTAACTCGGGGAATGCTTTTGGTTTTAAATTCATTACTTTTCAGGTCACGCATGCTGAGCTCTTAATGACCACACACGTAACTGGGTACATTCTTCCAAGTGTCTTCAGTGAGTGTGCATGTGTCCACAGTGTTTCCTATTAGCAAAATCACGCAACAGTTATCAGTGCCTCAGTGAACTCTTCATGCAATTAATGAATGCTTTTCACTGCAATCATTAAAGATTTGGTGAGGTGAATGAAAAACCAAACCAAGATGAATTTTGGAAAGCCACCATCAACATTGTGGACACGTGTTTGAGTAAGTCCTGCACTATCGATGGCAACTTTACTGCTACGTAGGATGCCAACTAGAAAGAGGGAAAAAGTTTGCGAAACTACACTCCTGGTTTGGAGACTCGCTGGATGAGCGCGTGGATTGGAGAACTGGATGCAGATAGTCGCGTGTCTAATTTGCGATGCTCCCGATTTTCCAATCGTTCATTTTAATCACCGGAGAATCGGGAATGCCAGTAATCAGTAGCACGGACCTCCACACCCAATTCTCTGACCTGCACGCCCATTGACCGAGGCTCCACACTGAAAATGGAGCCTCGCTGTACTTATCCAGGGTCTTAACTTAATAATTTGCTTCGCCCTCAGTTTAGACAACACTGCTATGAATAGTGGATGTGGGGTTAGGATCCCGGTTAAAGCTCATTAGCAAAATGAAAATGTTCAAGTCTTAGAATGCCCAAGTCCTATTGTGTACAATTCTTCTACAAAAAGGGACAATCTGCCACATATTCAAATAATAAATATGATGGGAAATATCTAATAGTAGATCTGCATTATTGATTCAAATGTTCACAATCTTGGAACTGATACTTGGAGTTTTGTGGCTTTGTGACAAAAAAAGTTTCATACGTGCTTGGTTAACTTAAAAGAAAAAAGTGTCTTGGGTATAAATTGGGAGGGAGGGATCACTTGCATTTATCTTTCATGACCTCAGGATGTCCCAAAGTGCTTCACAGCCAATTAAGTACTTTTCAAGTGTAGTCACTCTTGTTATGGTGGGAATATGGAGGTCAGATTGATCCACTGAGTTGGACATCCAACCAAGTAGTAAAGAGCATCAAGGTCCCAAACTCACTTGAAATGCTGATGCATCTAAACATTACTGATCCATCTAAACATTACTGATCCCCAGACACAAATAATGCATGGCTTTTGAGCTGCATTATAGAATACCGCCCTTTGCTAAACTATTAGGCACATTATAACAAGCATTTGCCAACAAATCCAATACAAAACTTCGTTACTGTTGAGGGAATACACAAAAGGAAAGCATCAGCTGGAAAAAAGATTTGGAGATTTTTTTGAGGTGAACAAAAACCAACACTCTGTGGAGGTACCAGGTCATTATATCATAGAATGATACAGCACAGAAGGAGGCCATTCGACCCATCATGTGTGCACCGGCTCTTTGCTAGAGCTATCCAATTAATCCCACTACCCCGTTCTTTCCCTATAGCCCTGTAATTTTTTTCCTTTCAAGTATTTATCCAATTCCCTTTTGAAAGTTACCATTGAATCTGCTTCCACCACCCTTTCAGGCAGTGCATTCCGGATCACAACAACTCGCTGTGCAAAATTTTTTTACCTCATGTCGCCTCTAGTTCTTTTGTCAATCACCTTCAATCTGTGTCCTCTGGTTACTGACCCTTCAGCCACTGGAAACAGTTTCTCTTTATTTACTCTATCTAAACCCTTCATGATTTTTGAACACCTCTATCAAATCTCCTCTTGCTATCAACAAACACACATCTTCCTCACCAGACACAAATCATTTAAATGAAGAGATTCTGATTTTATTGCACAGCATGCAAGGTACAGACGCCACAAATGGTAAACGCAAACACAGACTAAAGCAGGAGCTGCTCTTGTGATCTGTAATAGAAGGGTCACAAAGAAGGACCTTTTGCAGGAATGTGTCCATCACTGGCGCTCCACTAGATCAGATTCAGCAGGCTGGCAAGTGGCTGGGATCAAGAGCAGAAACTTTGGGGTGGGGGGGGTCACAGGTCAGTCAGTCATTCATTCATTCATTAAATGTACAACACTCGGTGCTCTGAAAAACAGACTCGATGTCGCAGACAGGGCCAGAAGACAGAAGAGCCACCCGTCAAGATGTGTGACATTCAACGAGAGTTGCCAACCCTCCAGGATTGTCCAGGAGTCTCCCGGAATTGAAGAGTAATCGCCAGGACACTGCTGCGAGCAACCCAGGAGAAGAATCACAGGGAGCATTAAAACAATGGAGAGATTTTGGGAGATGGGATAAAAAGGCCACCTGACTGGCAGTCGGGCATCACCCAAATCGGGTAGTTAAGAGCCTGTTTGCTTTCCAATCGGCCTGGGAAGGCGGTGTGCACCGAGGACGGACATGCTGGGCAAGGCGTGGGGGCGGCGCGGTTGGAGGCCAGAGGCCATGTGACGAAACTTCCAGGAATACGTCCAACCAGAGTTGGCAACCCTACATTCCGCACAAACTTTAAAGTTCTAGGTGTTTCAGAAGAAAGAAAAATAAATCTCACCCCACAGTCACTGGTTTGGGGAATTTAATATGAAAATGCTTTCAAGCTCTGGCACCAAGGGCAGACACTGAAGCACGCCTCGCAACCTCAGTACACAACAGGCCCGCAGCCAGCATGTGGAAACAGCTGGTTCAGATTTGTCTGTATAAAATCCATAAACATTTTTATAAGAGCTCATAAAAATGGGAGAATTAAGTCAAAGTAAGGAACAGATCACCCAAAGTATAAGCATCGCCCCTCCCAATGTACACTGAACACTCCGCCCCTGAACCTTAATGCAAATAAAAATTGCAGTGCTCCCATGATATTTAGATTAAACGTTGTCCTCTCGACTGAAAGGCATCATATTTTAAAAAATAAAATCCATGAAAGGATGTTGTTTTTAAAAAAGAATCGCCCGAGAGTTTAGAAACGAAGGGTAATCCCTCTCAGATTTACTCCGGTGATTCAGCTGGCCACTGCTCCCTTTGGTGTGGGGCTGAGTCATCTGAACCACGTCAGCTTCAGGATCAATGCCCAGTCCGTGCAGAGTTAGATTAACCTCAGCCGGTATTCTATCTGATTGTGGTATCCTTGCCGACACTCATTGGCTCGGCTTACACATGAGGAATGACCACTTGGGGATGTTACTGGACGACTGGTGCCCGTAGAACCATGAGCAAGCAGAAGCTCTAGCGCCAGCAGAGAGAGAGAGAGAGAGAGAGAGAAAAAAATCGGAGATGAGGAGGAATTTCTTCTCTCAGAGGGTCGTGAATCTTTGGAATTCTCTACCTCAGAGAGCTGTGGAGGTTGGGTCATTGAATATATTTAAGGTGGAGATAGACAGATTTTTGAACTATAAGGGAGTCAAGGGTTATGGGGAGCAGGCAGGGGAGTGGAGTTGAGGCCAAGATCAGATCAGCCATGATCTTATTGAATGGCGGAGCAGGCTCGAGGGGCCAAATGACCTACTCCTGCTCCTACGTCTTATGTTCTTATGTAGAAAAGGAAATAAAGTTGTTATGGAGAGAAATCCATCCTTAATTTTTTGTTACCAGCCATGAAACCTGGGAATGCCCTAGCCTGCCAGAGGTCTCCGCACGGGATGTATTCAACACTGGCGTCAGTTTTAAAAAAACAAGTTTACAACCATTTCTGGAACAAATCAAAGAGTCAACGTTTCAGAAATCAAACACAAGATAAAGGTTACATTGCACGTTTTTCTGTAAAGTATAAAGCTTTGCAAGTGCTGATCAAACGTTCGAGTTTAGAAATAGGAGTGAATGGGACCCTGCAGCTTCAGGATGTTTTGACTCCTCTCATTAAGGTCCGTACGTAGCCGTTTATAAATTGTAATGTTATACAAGGCTCGGCTGCTTTCCGGGAGAACTCTTAATAGCAGCAAGATTACAGTTCCGATCGAACATCTGCATCAGGCTATGGCATGTGCTCTTTCCCAGAAGTCATACGATTCCCTCGGGTTCACTCCACTCTAAATGGTCGCCTGTGTAATTTGGTCAGACACGTGGATGGCCCCGACACTCAGAGTTCAATCCCATCTCTTACAGATCACACAATGGACCAGCTGACGCCGTTGCCAATTGTGGTGCAACACATAAAAAGCAGTTGCAAAATTTACAGCCCTCAGCTGAAATCGTCAACTCCAATTCATTGAATATATTGAAGGTGGAGAGAGACAGATTTTTGTAAACTTAAGGGAGTCAAGGATTATGGGGAGCGGGCAGGGAAGTGGAGTTGAGGCCAAGATGAGATCAGCCATGATCTTATTGAATGGCGGAGCAGGCTCGAGGGGCCAAATGACCTACTCCTGCTCCTACGTCTTATGTTCTTATTATGTATGTTCTTATGCTTTAGTCTGAGACTAGTAACACCAGCAGTAGATACCTTCAGTTTCCTCCACCCCTCCCACCCCAATATGAGCAGTTAAGTGCGCATTATTATAAAGCCATGTTTGGGAGTCAGATAAACTATAGTAAAAAGCAACAGGTTAAATTAAATTCTAAACCACTTAAATTAAAACAGAAAATGCCGGGAAATACTCAACAGGTCAGACAGCAGCTGTGGCGAGAGAATTGGCAGCGCAATTGGGAGCCCGATTTAAAATTCACTGCTGCTGCACGGGTTTCCCAGGGCTCGGGAAACCCGGCAGTGAAAGGGAGGCGGGAGCTGCTGGCTCAGCAAGTGCCTTTTCCAGCACTTTTTGTGGGCCAGGAGGAGCAGGCCCCTCCCCTCCAGGCCCCATCCAGGGGCCCCTCCCCTCCAGGCCCCATCCAGGGGCCCCTCCTCCCAGTCCCCATCACCAACCACTCTCACCAGCCACCCACCACCCCCCCTCCAACCTCCTGATTGACGGGGACCGTCCCCAAGGGTCCCCGGCATGGCCTCCTGCTGCTGGTGTTTCCTTCCATCCACCAGCCAGGCTGTCCATTTGGCCGGCTGCCGGGCAGGAAATGGAGCTAAAGAAAAATGTTAACGAGATCCTGCCATTCAGTTTGGCAGAACCTCCACATCCCCGACCTTGCCGGGTTCTTCGGCTGTTTCGGCCTCACCCGCACCCTCGCCATAAATATCGGAGCCAACCAGTCAGGTCTCATTACTTTTAATTACTCGGGCTCCTTAGTGCAAGTGAAAGAGCTCATCATTCAGCAGAGTGCCGGCAGCAGCAACAACTTTATAGAATCAGGCAGCACAGAAGGAGGCCATTCGGCCCAGCGTGCCTATGAACGAGCTATCCAATCAGTCCCACTCCCCTGCTCTCTCTCCATAGCCCTGCAAATATGTGCCTTTAATGTAGATAAACGTCCCAAGGCACCTTCACAGAACCATAACGAACACAGATGCTGAGCCAAAGGAGGAGAGATTAGGGTCGATGGGCACACAGTATTCAAACCCAAATGGCTATTCGTGTGTTGAACAAGCACACAGAGAAAGGGGAAATAGTTGAAACATCAGAGGGCACAAACACACATCCTCATACCAATGCAGCCCTTGGGTGTCCCAATGATTGGGGTAGCTCAGCCTTATTTTCATTAAAGAACTTCAGAGCTATGATATCTTGCATGCAACATCAAAGTTCCTAAGAGGATATCATTGAGGGGTTACTGTACTTAGTTCAGCTGTCCTGCTGAATTATTTAAAAACACATGTATTGCAAGTGAAATGAAAACATAGGCACATGAGGAGCGACAGGTCCAATTCCACCTCACTCATTTTTTTAAAAACAAAAATATTTGTCTAGTTTAAGAAATGGTCAAACTAATGTTTGTACTGGCTCCTACTATCGGTTTGGAGTTAACATCGATTGAACTGTACTTGTGCACAGGAAGAGGATCTAATTAACTTAAATTTAACAGTAAGGCAAACACTTACATGGCAGATACAAAAAGCTTTCTAAAGTGTAAAACTTAACTTGAAAGCTTTTTAAAAAAAAATACATTACCTCATACCCAAGGGATGAGGTAATGTGCTTTCTTTAAAAAAAGCTAGTATATTTGTCAACTAGACAAATATACAAGATGCACTGCAGCAACTCGTCAAGGCTTCTTCGGCAGCACCTCCCAAACCCGTGACCTCTTCCACCTAGAAGGACAAGGGCATCAGGTGCATGGGAACACCACCACCTCCAAGTTCCCCTCCAAATCTCTCTCACTACTGACTTGGAAATATATTGCTGTTCCTTCATGGTCACTGGGTCAAAATCCTGGAACTCCCTCCCTAACAGCACTGTGGGAGTACCTTCACCACACGGACTGCAGCGGTTCAAGGCGGCGGTTCACCACCACCTTCTCGAGGGCAATTAGGGATGGACAATAAATGCTGGCCTTGCCAGCAACATCCACATCCCAAGAACGAATAAAAAAAAAATACTTACAAGATTATAGCAGTAGTATTCCAGATACAGAGCTCACCACCAATATGGCATTACAACCAGTCATTTATCACAAGTGCGAGCTCGGTGTCACGCACTGACCAGTTATATTTCTTGGACCAAAACAGCAGCAAGGCCGAGTCACCGCTGAAGTTTCAAATCATTGACCAAGCCATCCCCAGCCACTGACTCGTCTCCTTCTTGTCCACGTTTCCTTGTCTATCTCCCCTCCCACTACAGCTCCAGTAAAGACTGCCCCACACTCCCTCAACAACAGCACAGACTAATTCCCAACTCACTCTCCACCAGCCACGACATCCCTGAAGCCGTCGACCTTCTCAATAGCTTCCCCAGCTCTACCTTAGACGGTCTCTCCCCCACTCGGACACTCCCAGTCTCCCTTTCCCATAATTCCCAGGGTACAGTTTCCATCTCTGCATGCTCAAGTGGAAAGGCCAAAGGCCAATGACTCGAGTGCATGCAGACCACCTTGACTGCCGGCCGACAGATCTCTCGCTCCATGGCCAACTCCTCCTGCCACTCTAGGATCACTCTTTGAGTGCAAGGGCAATCCCACATTCCTCTTAATGAGCAACCACCTCCTCAAACACCCTAGTTCTGCCTCTGCTCTGAATTTCAAAAGTTGAGGCGATTTGCTTGGCCACCTTTGTTGCCAGCTCCTCCTCCTGCTCGGTCTCCTCCCAGCCGCTCATCCATCCCAGCCGTGGCTCCACATTAGCTGAAATTTTCCCCATCTACTCACCAGCCTTATAGCCTCTATGAGACACACGTCCCACTCTACTTCTGAATTCTCAACTATCTCTCCTAGCCCCAGTGCTGATGGCTATCAAAATATAGCTGCTTTTGCGCAGGGTCCACTCCCTTCCACTTCAAAAGCATTGTTGTCAAGTCATCTCCTTAAAAAAAAACACCCAGCCTCTGTCTTCAACTACAATCCCATATCTAATCTCCCTTCACTGCAAGCATTCAAAAGGGAGCTGGAGAGTTCCTGTGTGTGGCCAACATGACTGCCTATAGAAGGTAGATGGGTACTGGGGGCCACTGCGGTCTCCTGAAACTTATTTGATCACCGTCAGTAATCATAAGAATATAAGAAATAGGAGCAGGAGTAGGCCATTTGGCCCTTCAAGCCTGCTCTGTTATTCAATAAGATCATGGCTGATCTTCTACTTCAACTCCTCCTTCCTGCCCGATCCCCATATCCCCCGATTCCCTTAATATCCAAAAATCTATCCATCTCTGTCTTGAATATACTCAACGACTGAGCATCCACAGCCCTCTGGGGTAGAGAATTCCCAAGATCACAACCCTCTGAGTGAAGAAATTCTTCCTCGTCTCAGTCCTAAATGGCGAATTTCCCAGAGTTTTCCCCCTAAATTAGCCCACGGTTTTTCAGCCTCTCCTAGGAGAATGTGGCCAGGGGAGGGGTAGGGGCAATGTTGTGCAGAAGTTACACTGTGACCATATAAAACTGGCTCAACAGACCAGCTAGTCTTTTCCGAAGTTAGTATCGCCTAAAGGGAGACAACAAACCAGAGATAAAACCTCCCAAGATGAATAATCAGCCATGATCGTATTGAATGGCGGAGCAGGCTCGAGGGGCCAAGTGACCTACTTCTGCTCCTACGTCTTATGTATAATCTCCAATACCGCACCCCGATACACAAATGGTGATGAAATGAAACTCTAGGATTAATTCAACCTTACAAACTGTAGTATTCAAATCTTCGTAGCTTACATTTCATAAGTTTCTCGTGCGTGGTCCCACCAGTACAGGAACCATTGCACTCCATGATTGTCTATGTCTATTAATATCTCTGTAATCTTCAATCCATTCATTGAACAGACACATATCCAGCACACATCCCCTTCTCTGCTGAAGAAACCAGTTCTTCTAATCTCTTAATGCTAGTTGATTATGAACTCATGTTGTCCATTGAAATAAATAACCAGATTACATTTGGATCCTAGATCATGTCCTTCTCAATTTTTTTTCCAATAAAGAAAAGTTTAGTCTCATTAATCTGTTTATCTTCACGCAAGGATTCTTCAAACCGTCTCAGATTCTTTAAGTGGTTATTTCGATAGGTGATTGCCAATAGTTAAGCTTAAAATCCTTTTTACAATTGAACTTTGTAATATTTGCAATTTTAACAATGTCCAGGACACATGTTAAAAAAAAAACACACATGCAGTGGATGCCCCAATTCAGAGAATAAACTCACTAATCTGCCCTCTCACCTCCATGCAAATAGCAGAGAAAACAATACTGAACACCACTGTTGAATTTCCTGCCATACTTGCTTAAAGACACAATTCAGTTTGCAGCACATTGACACGCAATTTCCCAAGTGTTTATTAATCTATAAGCAGAAAAAAAAAAATGGGCTCGTGGGCTGGCATTTAAAGTAGTCTCAATGCAGGGGGTGAAATTTATCTTTTAGTGGAGGGGAAATTCAAATTGGGATTTTTCATTTTGTACTCACCAACTATTTGGTAAAATTATTAACAGGACCAAATTCACTCCCTTAGTCCAACTCACTTGACTTTTTTTTTCCTCGAGAGCGGTCGATTGTTCCACAATTTAAACTGCAACACGTACAAACCGGTCACACTAGCTTGCCAAGCAGGAAGCAATGGCTTCCCCTTCAGGATAACAAATGACAGCAATTCACATTTTATTAGAAGGAATTGGCCATTACAGACACAAAAAAAATTGCACGATACGACATTTAACTGAGCGGATCTGACCACACACGAGTGAAGTGGCGCCAAGCGTTCTGTGCCAAGTCAAGTCAACCAGTTGCAAAAAAGAGAACCCCGTGATGCTCGAGCAATGGCTGGTATTTTCCGATCCCTACGGGTGTGTACGAGACACCCGTAGGGACCTCGCAAGTGCCGGTTTCAGGCATTCACAGCGAATGCGCTGAAAACCAGCATTTCCGATCCATCAAGAATCCTCTTGACAGATCGGACGCCTGCCCTGGAGAAGGGCCTCTGCGGGTGGAGAGTTCTGCTTTCTGCAGAATCTCCGCCCACTGAAATACCTTAAAAATCTTACACCTGGTAAAAGCAAGCATAAGGCCTGCTTTTACCAGCATAAGAGTTTTAAAAAAGTAAAAAAAAAGTTCACTCATTTATAATTTAAAAATACTTTAAAAAAAAGTTTATTTTTAGCGCCGTAAAAAACTAATTTTTTTTAAAAAAATTGTTTAAAATATTCATTTTAATGTAATTTTAAAAACGTGATTTATTTAATGTTTTGATGTCTTTTTGGAGTGATCTCCATTTGTACTTTTGACATGTCTAAGCTGTCAAAAGTATGAAGGGAGATTCCCTTCTTCCATTGGTTCCCCATGACCCACGTGATCCCAGGGACGCTTGCGAACCGTATGCGCCTCTGGGATACGTGGGCCCTGCGCATCTCGTCGTGGAGAGGCCCAGGAGCGCAACTGGCCGGACCTCTGGAGCCCTCAGGTAATGGCGTCGATTTTTTCCAGATCGGAGGCCTCCGCACGCAGGAAGCCTCCGATCGGAAAATATGGGCCATTGTGTCGGCTAACTGGGAGAGAAATTAGGGCTTATCACCACCGGCAAAGTTGTCAGGGAATATGATAGTTTTGCTTAGTGATTTATGGTGACACATTCGGAGCTGGGCTTTCTTGGTGAGTGCGCGCGCTGGAGAAGCAGTGGATGAGCATGGGGTAAGTTATGTTGCTGGCAATCAATTTAGTTTTATTTGAGGACTTTGCGGTATTTGTGGCTTCAGCCGCAGAATATGTGATGCCGGGAATTGAGAGCAGTGTCACACTGTGCCAGGTGAAGGTATTGATTTCATTTGTGACGTATATTTACCAACTATTTCTGCTTTACTCTGGGTTTTCCACGCCCCTGCACACGCCTCTTATTCTTAAACCAAAGTTTCAGTCTCGAGAAAGACGTCATTAGTAGGAAAGCTGGTAATCTCACAGTCAAAAGTAGTAGAGCACCAGAGTTATCACACTGCTCCAGAGACTACAGCTAATGACACAGAGCTGATATTGTGATACCCCACTGCCAGTGCAACCATGAGGTGAAGAACCAGGGCTACAATGCGCTCTGGCAGTGGAACCTCAAACATTCTACCCTACGATGCTAGAGAGACACGCAATACAACACTTGGGGAACTGCTTTTAAATTCAGCACCTAAGTGTCTTAAATTACATCGATCATTCTGTTAGAACAATGTTTCAACACAAGACAAGAGCGTAAAGAAATAACTTGCATTTATATAGCGCCTTTCATAACCTCAGGACATCCCAAAGCACTTTTAAACCAATGAAGTTCTTTTGAAGTGTAGTCACTGTTGTAATGTAGGACATGCGGCAGTCAATTTGCGCACAGCAAGGTCAGTCGTGACAGGCACTATATAATTGCAAGTCTTTCTTTCTCCTTGAAAGGATTTTCCTTCGGTCACAGTTCTAGCAGTCTTCTATGTTGCAGCTGGCAAGGAGAGACAAAGAGACAAGCAGAAGGGTTGGGCGTATTTGTGGTAAAACGCAGGGGGACGAAGGAGCATTATTCTACAGTCAGTGAGTCGTCTCGTGTACAATTTGTTGAAACCATAGTGCACCTGCGGGTGTCTTACATGCACATCATTTGGCAATAGTCGGACAAAATATTATTTCATGGTTTTGTAAAGGGAATATTTAAAAACCACACACACCATCGGTACATTCAGATTACATTAGCCAAAGTAGAGGTCACTTTTACTAAACATTACACCACTCGAGTAGGGTTTCCAATCCTCCCGCTTTGGGCAGGTGTCTACCGGAATGGGTGATTGTTCTCCCGAGCGCTGTTGCTGGCGACTCAGGAGAAATGGTCCATCTATGCACGGTTCGTGCACGTGCAGTACCCTGGGTATCGTGGCTCGCAACCAAACCGTGATGTCTGAGCCTCGCTGGTCCTCCCCGTTACATTGCTGGCTGTGAGAGAGTAAGAGAGAAATACAAACTGGGGGAGTGAGAGAAACAGAATCATAGAAATTTACAGCACAGAAGGAGGCCATTCAGCCCATCTTGTCCGTGCCGGCCGACAAAGAGCGATCCAGCCTAATCCCACTTCCAGCTCTTGGTCCGTAGCCTTGTAGGTTACGGCACTTCAAGTGCATGTCCAAGTACTTTTTAAATGTGATGAGGGTTTCTGCCTCTACCACCCTTTCAGGCAGTGAGTTCCAGACCCCCACCACCCTCTGGGTGAAATAGTTTCTCCTCAAATCCCCTCTAAACCTCCTACCAATTACTTTGCATCTATGCCCCCTGGTTATTGACCCTTCTGCTAAGGGAAATAGGCCCCTCATAATTTTATACACCTCAATTAGGTCTCCCCTCAGCCTCCTCTGTTCCAAAGAAAACAACCCCAGCCTATCCAATCTTTTCTCATAGCTAAAATTCCCCAGCCCAGGTAACATCCTCGTAAATCTCCTCTGTACCCTCTCTAGTGCAATCACATCCTTCCTGTAATGTGGTGACCAGAACTGTACGCAGTAATCTAGCTGTGGCCTAACTAATGTTTCATACAGTTTAAGCATAACCTCCCTGCTCTTATATTCTGTGCCTCGGCTAATAAAGGCAAGTATCCTGTATGCCTTCTTAACCGCCTTATCTACCTGTCCTGCTACTTTCAGGGATCTGTGGACATGCACTCCAAGGTCCCTCTGATCCTCTGCACTTCTCAGTGTCCTACCATTTACAGTGTATTCCCTTGCCTTGTTAGCCCTTCCCAAATGCATTACCCCTCACTTCTCCTGGATTGAATTCCATTTGCCACTGTTCTGCCCACTTGACCAGTCCATTGATATCTTCCTGCAGTCTACGGCTTTCTTCTTCATTATCAACCACACGGCCAATTTTTGTATCATCTGCAAACTTCTTAAGCATACTTCCTACATCCAAGTCCAAATCATTGATATATACCACAAAAAGCAAAGGACCCAGTACTGAGCCCTGTGGAACTCCACTGGAAACCGCCTTCAGTCACAAACACCCTTCGACCATTACCCTTTGTTTCCTGCCTCTGAACCAATTTCGGATCCAACTTGCCACTTTGCCTTGGATCCCATGGGCTTTTACTTTCATGACCAGTCTGCCATGCGGGGCCTTATCAAAAACTTTGCTAAAATCCATATAGACTCATCGACCCTCCTTGTTACCTCCTCAAAAAATTCAATCAAGTTAGTCAGACACGATCTTCCCTTAACAAATCCATGCTGACTGTTCCTGATTAATCTGTGCCTTTCTAAATGAAAATTTATCCTGTCCCTCAAAATTTTTTCCAATAATTTTCCCACCACTGAGGTTAGGCTGACTGACCTGTAATTACTCTGTCTATCCCTTTCTCGCTTTTTAAACAGCGGTACCACATTAACGGTCCTCCGGTCCTATACCTGAAGCCAGAGAGGATTGGAAAATGATAGTCAGAGCCTCCGTTATTTCTTCCCTTACTTCTCAACAGTCTGGAATACATTTCATCTGGGCCTAGGGATTTATCCACTTTCAAAGTTGCTAAACCCCTTAATACTTCCTCTTTCACTATGTTTATTGCATCTAATATTTCACATTCCTCCTCCGATTGCAATTTCTACATCGTCCCTCTCCTTTGTGAAAACAGACGCGACTGCAAAGTATTTATTAAGACCCATACCCATGTCTTCTGCCTCCACACACAGGTTACCTTTATGGTCCCTAATAGGCTCGACTCTTAATTTAGTTATCCTCTTGCTCTTAAACTGGGAGAGGAAGAGGAAGAGCAACAAACTGTAGGGAGGGGAGTTCATGTCGGCTTGTGATGTGTGTTGTTGTATAATGTGTTTTATTACGGGAGCCAGATAGCTTTGGTTCTTCTCCGAGGACTGAGCCTCATCGCCCTGAAACTGGGTTTCAGTGGTGGGGGGTGAAAGTCAGTCAATTGAATTAGGTTTGGTTTTGGTTTTATTTATTATTTTTATAACTTGCTGTGTATTGTAAAAAGTCATAGTATTGTACAAAAACTTGAGTCAGAAGTTAGTTATATTGATGATGTTTTTGTTGGATCAATGGCATTTACTTGGGGTTTCTCATTGATACGGTAGAAACATCACGGAAGTAGTTTTTATTTAAACATTACTTATCCTTAAATCTTTCTATTCATTTGTGTTCTTTGATTTATAAATATGTGTTGTTCATCTCACTATAAAACAAAAAAAAGTCAAAAATGTTATTCGGGGCTTGGTGATACTAAAACACTCAACTGAGGTAAATGCTCAGATAGTGGGTAAATGTCACATGATCAAATGTCATGTGATCAAGCATCACGAATGGTGTCACGGTAACAAATGTCACGTGATCAAATCTCCAGGAATACGTCAAAACAGAGTTGTCAACCCTACACTGGAGGATTGCATTTCAAATAACAACTTGCATTTATATAGTGTCTTTAATGTAATAAAACACCCCAAATGACTGGTAAAGGACTGGGTGGTGCAATGCATTAATTAATTGTCCAATTACATGGGCCCTAGATTTGAATCTTGTCCAGCAGGTTAGCCAAAAGTCTCTTCCACAAGGATCCTATGCGACATGCACTTGGGCAATCTTCGCTCAGTACTTTGTGCAGACAGACCACAACACAAAGCTGCCCACAATTTTGCAAACCCACTCATGTAGATCACAAGGGACTTGGCTATATACTTGAAAAAGGAGAAATCTGCAGGGCTATGGGGAAAGAACGGGGGAGTGGGACTAATTGGACAGCTCTTTCAAAGAGCCGGCACCAGCATGATGGGCTGAAAGATTCTGTGATAAGCAAGTCTGGTGGGAGAAATGGAAATTTCCCGGAGGGCGGCTTGAACGTGCATTGCTGGGCAGAGTGGAAGCAGCTCGGCTCTGCAGCTGGCTGCGCTAAAGCTGACCTGGGAGTGCTTGATGCGGACCAGAGTGATGGATCTTAATTTACCCAGCAGTGACGGTGAAAATGGGAAAGAATTCTACCTATTTTCAGCTGTTGGTCCCCAACTGGATTCCCTCCCATTCATCACATTCCTCCTTCAACCAGGTGGAATAGCCAGTCTATGCAAAGCACGCACCTAGGACTGCAGTCAATGCCACTACTGTTAATTTCTCCTCTTCTCTTGGCAAGAGAGCATCAATAAACCCTCTTGTTGCCTTGGGTCAACGAACAGAGCCCACTCACTCACAGTGCAGCTCAAAGGACAGTTAACAGCTGGATTTGGATTTGAACCCAGGCCTACCGATGACAGCTGAATATTCCACTCCATCAGTACTGCTGCAGTGGATGATGGTTACGTGATCGGAAATGCTTCTGTACCAAGGACACATACAATTATATTTGACACTGAACGACCACAATTGTTTGTACAGCGTACACTGCACAGGTAACAAGGAATCACATTTCCACCGAGGTTTGAAACATAAATGATAATTGCAAATACGTACTTCTAAAAATCCCTGCAAAGAAAGCAAATTAAGTTTGATGTCCCAGACCTTGAGCAACATCAATAATTCTAAAGAAAATGCTGGAAATACTCAGCAGGTCAGGCAGCATCTGTGGAGAGAGAAACAGAGTTAACGTTTCAGGTCGATGACCCTTCGCCAGAACTGGAAAAAGCTGGAGATGGAACAGGTTTTTAAAGCAAGTGCAGGGACAGGGAAAGGGGGGAGGGGAGGAAAGAACAAAAGGGAAGGTCTGTGATAGGATGGAAGGCAGGAGAGATTAAGAGACATTAAGAGATGGTGCAAGGCAAAAGGAGATGGTAATGGTAAGAAACAAAAGATGGCTCTAGATGAAGTGTAAATGGCAGAATGAAAGACAGCTGCCATGTGGGAGAGAGAAAAAAAAAGTAAAAATAAATAAATAAAATAAATGGGAAAAAAAGGATAGGGGCAGAGGTAGTGCCTTTCGTTTAGGCACTTTACAACCTTCTGGACTCAACATAGAGTTCAACAATTTCAGACCATAACCTCTGCCCCTATCCTTTTTTTTCTTATTTAATTTATTTTCTCTCTCCCACATGGCAGCTGTCTTTCATTCTGCCATTTACACTTCATCTAGAGCCATCTTTTGTTTCTCAACACAGACCTTCCCTTTTGTTCTTTCCTCCCCTCCCCCCTTTCCCTGCCCCCGCACTTGCTTAAAAACCTGTTCCATCTCCAGCTTTTTCCAGTTCTGACGAAGGGTCATCGACCTGAAACATTAACTCTGTTTATCTCTCCACAGATGCTGCCTGACCTGCTGAGTATTTCCAGCATTTTCTGTTTTTATTTCAGATTTCCAGCATCCGCAGTATTTTGCTTTTGTATCAATAATTCTAAATAGGATCAAATAAGGAGGAGCGCATCTGTCTAACTGAACACCTCAGTCTGTGAACTAGCCGCCTTTCAACATAAACTCAACAAACCTAACTATTCCTGGGGCAATAGCAGGCTGCTTGGTTATTCAGCAAGGTATATGTTGCATAAGCACGAGAGTTGGTCTGTACCGCTGCTCGCACACTTAAAGTGGAGAGTGTTACTTACAGGGTGATGCTGGTACATGGAACAAAATGAGAGAAAATGTGTTCCATTGCAACCATAGACATCACTCAATGAGCACAAAAAATACACACACACTCTCAGTACCAGCAATTATAAAATTATTAAACTTTTAACATCCTTTCTTCTGCCTTTTGGGTGTTTTTAGGAAGTGCTGATGGCACTCTCAACTGGCCTGAGGAAGAACTTACACCTTTCATGTCCTCAGGACATCCCAAAACACTTCACAGCTAAAGAATTACTTTTGAAGTGCAATCATTGTTATGTAGGCAAATGTGGCAGCCAAGTTACACACAAGGTTCCACAGATAGCAATGAGATAAGTAACTAGTTAATCTGCTTGGTTGATGCTAGTTGAGGTAAGCATCAGCCAGGACATAGGAAGAACGCCCTAGTCTTCAAATAGTGCCACAAGATCGGTTACATCCAGGCAGAAAGAGCCTTGGCTCAAAAAGACGACACCTCTGACAATGCAGCACTCCTTCAGTACGGCACTGAAGTGGGACTTGATCTCTCAAACTCCTGACTCAGAGGCAAGAGTGCTACTAAGTGAAGAATCTACAAGAAGTCTTGAAGGTTCAAGAACATGATTATTGATTCTGACAATGTTGGGCAGCAGAATTAAAATTGCCACTTGAACCAAAGCACCTTGGGTTCATGACTCTGTTCCCACATGGCATCAAGTTTCAGGAACATGGCTTACATTCCAACACAACTCAAATAGAGTAACAAAAGGATGTTAAAAATCAATCATTCTTTTCAGCAGTTTGATTCTTGAAAGGTTATTAACGACTTGTCAACCAACTTTGTTAGAGGAAAAACAAAACGTTCACAAGAGCGCCACTGCCCACTGAAAGCAGTTCTGCAAATTGAATTTGGTGCGACTCCAGATCAATCATAACCTTATTCACCCAGATTAAAAGAACATTGGCACAAATACATCAGATCTGCATTTTCAGATTAAGACCACACCGAAACAAAAAACCAAGCCGACCATTACAAACACTGGACTCCATTGTAAAATTAAACGGCCAATATAACCCACTTGCAACCTCCTCAAAAGGTTATGGGTTCAAACCAATCTCCTTAAATCGGTCTCCTCTGGTTCTCGACCCTTCCGCCAATGGGAACAGTTTCTCTCCATCTACTCTGTCTAAATCATGATGGGTCTAGACTGAGTAGAGAGAAAGAAACTGGTCCCATTGGCAGAAGGATCGAGAACCATAGGACACAGATTTAAGGTGATTGGCAGAAGAACCAAAGGCGACATGAGAAAAACTTTTTTTACGCAGCGAGTGGTGATGATCTGGAATGCACTGCCTGAGAGGGTGGTGGAGGCAGACTCAATCGTGGCTTTCAAAAGGGAATTGGATAAGTACTTGAAGGACAAAAATTTGCAGGGCTACGGGAAAGTACAGGGGAGTGGGACTAGTTGAAGTGTTCTTGCACAGAGCCTGCACGGGCCAAATGGCCTCCTTCTGTGCTGTAACCATTCTATGATTCTAACCCCACATAATCTAGGCTGACACTTAGGGTCAGCACTGAGGGAGTGTCACATTGTCGGAAGTGCCGTCATTCGGATGCGATGTTAAATCGAGGCCTCTTCTGCCTATTTACTGTTCACGTGGGTGTAAACGATACAGTGGCACTAGTGTGTGTGCACGTGTCTGACATTTCAGATAGATCTGTAACTTGTAGAGGCGGCAGAGATATATTGTGCGACATCTCCACTTCCCACGCTGGTGCAATGGGAGGTTCTCTTCTGAGACGAAGACTAAGGTACATTGTTGAGGGGGGGGGCGAGGGAAATAGTAAGGGGAGATTTATCCTGCAGCTGCACCGGACCCGAGAGTGCTGCTATCGGAATACACTGGGGTGCCTGAAATGACAGAGCTGTTAGACTCACCAGCATTAGCGTCCCTCACGCTGGATAAGCATGAAAAAAATCAAATCAAAAAATGAAATGAAATGAATCACAACCCTGAGAACGCAGTCACATTACATATCGGGCAAAGAAAATAACTGCATAACTGTCTCATCAATATTCGCCGCCATACAGCAGTACAAGAACAGACTGTCACTTACCAAGCGCTCTCACCATTCAGGATTTTACATTGCTTCACGTACAAGTGTGATGGAAGGCCTGTGGGACAGGGAGAACACATTATATAGATCCCAATGAAAAACTAATATCGGACATTACACAAGGAATTTTTTTTTTAAAAAAGACCGATTAGAACGATCAATTCAGGACATGTTTAGTACAACTGCAAGAAAGCATTAACACAGCTGCTCACATCCTGCCTGTGCTCATCTGCATTTAACCATTGGGGGATACAGCATCCAGACTCGGATCTTTTACCAAATTTATCAGAAGGCCAAGAGCAGGTGCTGCCAGAAGTGAGCAGAGATTCTACACCGCGTTCCCTTTGACACAGCAGAAAAGTAATGGATCCTTCGCACTGCTGGTCCTCCCTGGAGCTGAACAGTCAGCTCACCCTGGCCAACTGCCAGGAGCGGTCAGCCATTCAGAAAAAGTGTACGCTCACAAGCTTCTTCAACGGTCTCTGCAATAAAGTAAACAAATAGAAACGGCGGCCGTGATGTCCTTTTATCATCATCATCTTTTCCAGTCCCCAATGCTTCCTTGCCTTATAAAACACACGTGTTTTTAATCTTGCCCTTCCCCAGTCACATCGACATGACTACTGGAAGGAGACACGTGGTAGCAAACGCAAAAAAAGGTAAAGTTAGTGTTGGACAAGGGCAGACTGTACCATGTGTTTGTGTGTGTATATATGAGAGATTGTGTTTTTTGTTATTATTCCAGTTCTTTCTCTTGCACTGAATGTACTTTGCATGACAGAGAACCAAGAGGTGAACTGCAATTCAGTAAGTTTTCTGCTGTTGAGACAAGTGACTTTTGCATCTTGCTTTTCCTGCTCATTAGGTCTGGAAAGCCACTAGTAAATTTGCAACAGCAAAGTCATAGCCATTTACAAACACCCGGAGAAGCATCTGGGAAGGCGCCGAACACCTCGAGTCTCTTCGCCGGGAGCAAGCAGAAGCCAAGCGCAGGCAGCGCAAGGAGCGCACGTCAACCCAAGCACCCCACCCACCCGCCCCTTCAACCACCATCTGCCCCACCTGTGACAGAGACTGTAGGTCCCGCATTGGACTCATCAGTCACCTGAGAACTCATTTTTAATGTGGAAGAAAGTCATCCTCGGTTCTGAGGGACTGCCTAAGAAGAAGATGATTTACAAACAAAAAACTGGAGTAGATGACAACTATTAACTTCTCCCCTTCTACATTAGAGAAGTACAGACTTCAGCAACACATGAGCACAATTATTGTCTAAACTATGATTCTGTTGAACTTTACGTTTAGTTATTGTCCCTCCCTGTGCCACACACCATTTAGCAAACGAGCGTGATGGCAGGTGACCGCTTCTCCAAGGTCTTTGCTGTTCACAGTCCAAGCACTAGAGTCGGATTTAGCCTGTCCCCGTTCTCTTCCCCCACTCCCGCCACTCTGGAACCGTTGACACCTTCCTCAGGGGGGTCTGGCTGACATTAAGAAATGGGGAAATGAAGAGACACAAACCTGGCTCATAGCCCACTGCCAAATCACTACCACAAGGACCCCAGATTCAAATCAAATTTTTAAAAACTGTTACTTCAAAATTCAAGCATTGCAAAAACAATTGGAACATTTTCCCTCATCGCATCTGCCCAATCAGCTATAAAGCTCCCCCTGCACGAGGCACAGCGAGCAGATTAATTCACCACAGGGTACCTGCAGCACATTTCATTTTGTGGCCAATTCACTGCCTGATTTAGCAGAATTCGGCGTCGCACTGCGTTCCGGTTACGGAGGACACGGAATCCTGGCACATTATTAGCCCCTTTTTGTGATTCAGCCATTGCAGACACAATGTACAGAAAATGGAAGAGCCTGGGACAGAATCATATAAGTTCCACCGAGGGACTGCCTAAGAAGAAGATAGATAAGTTCCAACAAAAAGAATATCCACCATAAAAAAAAAGCAACACTATCTAAGAAAGAGGACAGATTTTGTAAAAAAAAAACCTTTCTAAAAAGACTAGTAACCACGATCTGAAACCAAAACGAACTGACAGCCTTTAGCTTACTCCCCATCAACCACTACTTTACACTTTAGAAAGAAAGACTTGCATTTATATAGCACCTTTCACGACCACCGGATGTCTCAAAGCGCTTTACAACCAATGAAGTACTTTTTGGAGCGTAGTCACTGTTGTAATGTGGGAAATGTACTGTAATGTACTTTTGTTAATGGGATTTAAAAAAAAATTCTGTTCAACATTTTGACAAAAAAATACTTCTGTGCCTGCAGCGGTTCTCACTGGACTCCATCCCCTTGATGCATAATGATGATCACATAAAAAGGTACTTACGCTGCACAACATTAGAAAATTATATTGCTAAGATTTATTGCCTGGTAGCTTCGCCAGGATTTTGTGTCATCTGTAATGCATTAGAAGACTGCAGCCTAGCCTCAGGATTTAGGAAGTGGTTACAAGCCTCACTTTTTCTAACCTTCATTAGATTATAACCCAGTAATTCACTGTATGATGCAACTGCATTGTAGTTGGGAACTAGGAGAATAGGAGCAGAGGAAATGCTAGACAAAAAAAAAGACAAAGGTCCATCTAGTTCGTCTTCTACCATCCTGGTCCTTGCATAATACAGCGAAAATAGCATTGTTGACTAATCATAGCAATCATTCTCTATCAATTAGTCTACAACAGACCCAGACATGACACGAGAAAAAATCCAGTGGTGGAGAGCTTTGGGAGCCACTGATAAGAATGAAAGACTTGGATTTATATAGCGCCTTTCACAACCACCGGACGTCTCAAAGCGCTTTACAGCCAATGAAGTACTTTTGAAGTGGAGTCACTGTTGTAATGTGGGAAATGCGGCAACCAATTTGCGCACAGCAAGCTCCCACAAACAGCAATATGATAATGACCAGATAATCCGTTTGTGTTATGTTGGTTGAGGGATAAATATTGGCCTCAGGACACAGAGGATAACTCCCCTGTTCTTTTGAAATAGTGCCATGAGATCTTTTACGTCCACCTGAGAGCAGATGGGGCCTCGGTTTAACGTTTCATCCGAAAGACGGCACCTCCGACAGCGCAGCACTCCCTCAGCACTGCACTGGAGTATCGGCCTAGCTTTATGTGCTCAAGTCCCTGGAGTGGGACTTGAACCCACAACCTTCTAACTCAGAGGCGGGTGTGCTACCCACTGAGCCACAGCTGAAAGTCACCTGTTCCTTCTAAGCATCATACACTCACCAAATGCCATATTTCAAATTACTCAGATTGTATCCCAAAAATACTATTTTCTGAAAGAAAGTAGATAAGCTAGTGCAGTTGTAGTGTTTCTATTTTGAAGTAAGTACAGGGCTTGGTTTTATTAAAGTTGTAGGATAGGATGTTATAACAGCGAAATTCCAGTATTGCTTGTGTTTCAATGGCCGTTTATGCTGGGCGACACACTGAATAAGTTACAGACTCAGTAGTATAAAATAACCTCGGTAAATTAAATAAAAAAAGAGGGAAAAAAATAATAGTGGAAATACGCAGGCGGTCATTCAGCATCTGTAAAGAGAAAAGGCAGATTACCATCTCAGGTGCGTACCCTTCATCAAGGATGCACAGCCAAAAAGTCACAACTGACTTCTCTCTTTTCCGGCGCGCTGTGCATTTCTAGCATTTACAGTTTTACTTCAGTATAAAGCTCAAGTTTGTCAAGCCCTCAGAGAGCATCATGAGCGTTGCCAATGCTTAGACCTGATCCCGCCGTTCATTCCAAGAACACGAGCCGACGTAGCTGCACCTGAAATGTTCTGAATCAAGCCACAAAGTTTAACACGCAACAGCTCGCTCTCCCGCAGATCTCTCTTCCAAACACTGCCATTTCCCAGAATTCTGAACTACAAGAGCAAATCGAGAGAGCTTCGAACAATTTGAACCTTGAGAAGACCTGCTGTCCATCACTTGGGAATTTCAATTCCGTTAATTAAATAAATCTGGAATTAAAAAGCTAGTATCAGTAATGGTGACCATGAAACTACCGGACTGTCATAAAAACCCATCTGGCTCACTAATGTCCTTTAGGGAAGGAAATCTGCCGCCCTTACCCGGTCTGGCCGATGTATGACTCCAGACCCACAGCAATGTGGTTGACTCTTAACTGCCCTCTAAAGTGGCCTAGCAAGCCTCAGTTGTATTTAAGAAGGTGGCTCACCACCACCTTCTCGAGGGCAATTAGGGATGGGCAATAAATGCTGGCTCTGCCGGCGACGTCCACATCCCGTGAATGAATAAAAGTGTTTACTGCGCAGAAACATTTGGCCCAACTGGTCTATGCTGGTGTTTATGTTGCACGTGACTTCCACCTACCTTACCTCATCTCACCCCATCAACACATCCTTATTAAACAGATTTGTTTTCATTTGAAGTGGGCTTTGATTTATTTATTTTTTGCTTGGCTTTTGTTTTAGCAGAGGCTGCCAGTACAGAGATGTGGCTGTTGGTGTGCACCATGTCCTTGATGCACGAAAACATTTGCACGGAGGATTAATGAGTGCAGCGTCGCCGCTGCAGAGGAGGAAACCTGTAGTTTCACTCTTGCAGTTAGTGGGAGTTGTCACTCCGCAGTACTGGGGCGCAATCATTACTTGCTATGGTCTATAATGAAGCGAGTGGTTATCATTAAAATGAAGTCAGAACTACCATCGCTGCCAAGTCTGGAAATGTCAGCGGTGAAATAAATGAGCTCCGGCTGCAGCATTTCCTGGCTTTGTGGTTTGAGCTGGGTTTGAAGGTTACCTGCAGTGCATCGTATTTGCTGGGGGTTAAAAATAAAATACTAACAGCAGTTTGGGGATTTTCTTTTCCTGTGCAATATTTAGTGTACGGCGTTTTCGTACCTTAAGACATCCTCACTTTGTTGCAATCATTTATTCCTTTAATTGCTTAAAAAAGAGTAATTATTTCCAACGATTCCCACAAACATGGTCCTCGCATTTGGATGCTTAGTCAATATCTGAGCAAAGAGACACCCTCCTCTGCCCTTGTGCCAACGGTTTGGTGCCATTGTATTGTTCAGCGACAGCACCATCCCAGTCTAGCCGCTCACATCGCATGGCTGTTGCCTCACGGTCGTTCTCCATCCATTCTGCCACCAAGCACCAATCTTGGAAGTCTAGGACTACTCAGTTTATCTCTCTACCACTGCAATGCCTGCAGACCCACTTCTCTTTATGTTACCTTCCTCGACTTTAATGAGCTGCCTTACCACTTCAACAGTCCTAAGTGCAGTGTACGATTCTGCAAGATCTTTTGATAGTGTCACATATCGAACACCCAGTTGGTTTTCCTCTCATTTAAAAAAAAAATTCACACCCACACAGACGTTCACGTGAAAGGCTCCATTTTGACTTCATGCTGATATTATTTGCCTTCCGCACACAAATGAGGTTTTTCTGAAGTTGCCAGAGATGTCCTTGCTCTCATCTCCTTCTATTTATCTCTGTAGTCACTCCCATTTTCCAAATCATGCTGATTCCAGTGTTGTAAATTTTAAGTCAAACCTTCCTTTATATCATCTGTCATATTCTTAAAAAAAATGCAAGACTGTCAGAAAGATAATGTTTGACTTACATACTAACTTGAGCTCTCTTGAAAATAAAGTGTTTGAAATCAAAGTCCATTTGAGAAACTTTTTAAATCGAGTTTTTAATCATAAGGTTGTAGGGCTTCGACCCTTGGAGTCTCATCTCATCGTAGAAAAGGAACAGTGAAAGGAATAAATAAATAAATTAAATATTTATTTATTTATTTATTTTAAACAGCTGTCCAGCTATAACCTTACTTTCCTTTGAAATGGAGGCCAGCTTCTTTAGACAACACCCCAAACCATTCACACTAGGGATAAAAAAACATGCTATTAACCAGTTTCAGCTTTTAGGGAGATGAACATGAGCTGCCAATTGAATTAAACAATTGAATTGTATATTAAATAATGTGGTTCTGAAACACCCATTAACCAATTATGCATCCTCAAGCTTCTGGTACGACCAATATTTCAAAGCCGATGGAAATACTAATATACATTTCTCTTCGGACCACCGTCCTCCCAATACCATTAGCTAAACCTGCCGTACACTTGCTCTACTATCAGGTTCCCAGACAAAAGCGTTCTATTTTACATTCAACACGTGGTCTAGGAAACAATTCATATGAAGAGATATAATACAGAAATGTTATAATACGAAGCATCAATGAGTTTCTGAAATAATGGGTGCTGTGGTTAGTAATGTCCCATTCCCACCCCCTTTTGCCTTGCACCATCATCCCTTTCGTTATTCAATCACTCCTGCCTTCCACCCCACCACAGACCTTCTCTTGTTCTTTCCAGCCCTCCCCCCTTTCCCTGCCTCTCTACTTGCTTAAAACTGGTTATGTCTCTAACTTTTTCCAGTTCTGATGAAAGGTCATCAACCTGAAACGTTAACTTTGTTTCTCTCTCCACAGATGCTGCTTGACCTGCTGAGTATTTCCAGCAGTTTCGGTTTTTATTTCAGATTTCCAGCATCCGCAGTACTTTGCTTTTATATTTTGTGTGGCTAGTAATGTGTTCACTTAAGGAAGGGTACCATTTTCTGCCATTCTTTCCAATAAAAGAACAGCTAAAGATCAGCAGCCCATATTTCTAATGCTAAGAAAGTAGCTGTTGGGGGAAAATGATCGGGTTTGCAGATATCAAGATATCCAGGAGAATTAGAACTGTAGAGGATGCTCGACTACTACAGCACATTTAGATAAAAAGAAAGACTTGCATTTATATAGTGCCTTTCACGACCTCAGGACGCCCCAAAGCACTTAACAGCCAATGAAGTACTTTTCAAGTCTACTCACTGTTGTAATGTAGAGTGTGCTGAGGGATTGGGCCAGTGACTGGCAAATGATATTTAACTTCGGAAAGTGCAGTGACATGCACGTTGGCAGGTCAAATACTGAACATACAAACACCCTTCAGGGGAAAAAAAACTAAAGCCAGTGGTGAGAGAGAGATCTGGGCATTTTAGTGCATCAGTCTCTGAAGGTTCATGACCAATGAAGCTATCACTAAAATGGATAGGTTGAGGATGTATTTACAGGTCAATTCACAACAAAACAAAGCATATTATTTTGTCCTTATACAAGACCTTGGTTAGAATACGGTGTCCAGTTTTGGTCTCCTCTCACGATGGGTGATATTGAGGCTTTGGGAAGCATGCAGAGGAGGGCCGCAGATTAATTCCCAGTTTAAAGCATCTCACCTACCCAGATAAGCTCGAAGAGCTGGGTCTCTACACTTTAGAGAAGTGTAGCCTTAAGTGTGATTTGATCAAGGTTTATAAGATGAAGGGCCTAGATTGTGTTCGTGCAGATCAATTGTGTCAACTGGATAGGTTAGGAAGGATCAGGTGTCACTCTTACAAGTTAGATGTTAAGCAGCTCTTCCTTTTACCCCTCGCTCCCACCCACCCCACACAAAGAGAATACTGGACCTCGAACAGGCTGCTGGCTCGCACGGTGGACGCGGATTCCCTTAATGTGAGAGCTGAACCTGGGGCTGAGATCACTTTGTACAAGAGTAGGTACCTTGTAATGTTAATCAGGGTGGTCTCCTGGACTAGTTTTGATTGCCTAAGGGAGTCGGAGAGGAATTTTACAGACTTTTGTCCCTCCTATTTGGCCTAGGTTTTTTTTTTTTGCCTCTACCAGGAGATTACATGGCTCCAGGTGGGGTGGGGGTGGGGGTGGGGAGTGCCTGTATTAGGAGGCACTAGGCATCACATCTGTATGACAAGCTGAATGGACCAGTGAGTATTTTCCTGTCCCTTATTTATTGTATGTTTGTAGTTACATTTGTGACTGTTGGGTTTTATTGTAGGTAGAATGGAGTCTCTGTTTAAATTCTCAATCCTTTCTTTCCCTCCATAGAGCTTATTGTACGTTGTCTTCCAGTATTCCAGGTACCCCAAAGCTTGTGAATCTGCAGACACTTCCCTGGCCATGTTTTGCCAAGACTGTGTTCTGTATACTGTGACTACAAGTAACATGTGCAAGAGCAGATGACTTTGAAGGCTAATGGCATCTTGCCCACACATCTAAATTTCTTTGAACTCGGCCACCCAATGTGTTCATTTCCTTTTTTCTTTTGTTGGTTTAGTACTCGAGTTTGATGGTCTGTGGGAAGATCATGGAAAATGGAATGTAGGAAGTTACATCAATGGCGCAAGTGGCAAAACACCACAACATTCCTTCGCTTGGTTCGAATTCTTTTCCATTTTGTCTGCAACGAGACAACCAGCGTGAAAATCGTCTAATGTGTCTGTTGATATCCCATGTGGCTGCCTTGCTTCATTAACGAAGTACAGGCAGTTGGTTAATACCTCGAAATTAAAACAGAAAATGCTGGCAATACTCAGCAGGTCAGGCAGCATCTGTGGAGAGAGAGAGAGAGAGAGAGAGAGAGAAAGAGAGTTAACGCTTCAGGTCAGTGACCTTTCGTTAACGAGTTCTGACGAAGGGTCATTGACCTGAAACGTTAACTCTGTTTCTCTCTCCAGGGATGCTGCCCGACCTGCTGAGTATTTCCAGCATTTTCTGTTTTCATTTCAGATTTCCAGCATCCACAGTATTTTGCTTTTGTTTTAGTGTTTAATACCTTGAAGTCTATTTGTTTTTATAAAATGAAGCTAATTTTCCAGTTCCCCCATAAGTAGGGTTCATCAAATCAGAGCACCAGAAAAGGCCACTTCGCCCTTTCAAGAGGGCAGATTCCAGCCTCTCGTAGACTCCATCCACTTATTCAAAGTGCCATAACATTTCTCCACAGCTAAAAGATATTCAAGAATAAACTCCAAAGCATCTATCTACACTTGCAATCAGACTTGGCTGATTGCTTTCCACAGATGACACTTCCAAGCTCCATGCATCACAGGCAGTGTCATGGACTAATTCACTGTCCCTCCGCTGCTATCTGCACACAGCATCAACGGCTGCACAATCATTACTGCAGATTTAGTCAACAAGAATTTACAGCTGCTCTTTCTCCCAAAGCGGTTCAATCCATTTCCTAACCAGAAAATGGGCCAAATTTTGCTGTAGCAGGGCATCCAATGGTGTCTGACGTTAGTTAGACTTCCCCCTGCACCCTTCAGCTCAAAACATTTTTGCCCATTAAGTTGCTGAAAGTGCGAGCTGATAACGGCACAGAGAGAGAAACAGGGCATCTGGGACCCGAGTGAACAGAACAAGCAACTGTGTATCTCCTCGTCAGCTGTGGCTCAGTGGGTAGCACACTCGCCTCGGAGTCAGAAGGTTGTGGGTTCAAGTCCCACTCCAGGGACTTGTACACATAAATCTAGGCTGAACACTCCAGTGCAGTGCTGAGGGAGTGCTGCACTGTTGGAGGTGCCGTCTTTCGGATGAGATGTTAAACCGAGGCCCCGTCTGCTCTCTCAGGTGGACGGAAAAGATCCCATGGCACTATTTCGAAGAGGAGCAGGGGAGTTATCCCCAGTGTCCAGGCCAATATTTCTTCCTCAATCAACTTAACAAAAACAGATTATCTGGTCATTTTCACATTGCTGTTTGTGGGAGCTTGCTGTGCGCAAATTGGCTGCCATGTTTCCCACATTACAACAGTGACTACACTTCAAAAGTACTTCATTGGCTGTAAAGTGCTTTGAAATAAACAGCACAAGGACCGAGAAGGAAGTGTAAATTTGAGTGGGTGAATTCAATGTCAAATCAGATACAGAAAGGGAAAGAAAGATTGGATTGAGAGAGAAAAGAGACAAATAAAAAAGTATGTTTTTTTTTTAATTTGGCATTTTTAAAATCTCCAACAATTAATAACTGAAGGAGTGAGACTCCACACTTGTAATAGTTAATTTTCAGTGCCAGAGAGGTTGTTTGACAGTAATTAACACTTATGTCATTAAAATGTACTTGCACTTGAAATGACAAGACTTAACTTTCTGTGGCGAGTTTAGTTCGTATCGACCCGGCAAGTACAAGAACTTCACGCCGTTCAATGCATATCAATGGTGAGGCAGACAGCGAGATTCCGTTTTCGCGAAGCTAACGGCAGAGTGACGCAACATGGACAGCAACTTTTGGGTATTTGCATTTAACCGCGCATCTGCCCCTCGCCTGAAGGTGCTGTACGATCTATGCATAAATAACAGTGAGCGCCATTAGCGGCGGTGTTATTTTGACAGTAAATTCTGGCCCATTAAGTGAACTGTTTTTGAAGGGTTTAGCCATTGCTGGGAGTTTGCTCCAATAGTTCACAATACGCTGGGGCTCGGGTGCTTCTAATCTCAAGTTTTGCTTAAGGGTGGCTAACTTTACACTTGTGTCTAATACCTCGGTGCTCACATTTCAAGTTAAATTCCTTGCTTACATCTACATCTCTAGCATTCGAAAGATCAGAATTATCTCTTCACGTTTCCTTTCTCTAGTGAAAGGAAGTTCATATTTGCCAATCTTTCTTTGAAATGTCTAAGTCATAGGAACATCGCAACAGGAGTAGACCATTCAGCCCCGAGCTTGTTCCGCCATTCAATTAGATCATGGTTGATCTGTATCGTAACTTCATCTACCCGCCTTGATTCCATAACCCTAAATACCTTTACCAAACAAAAATCTATCAATCTCAATTTTGAAATTTTCAATTGATCTAGTCTCGACAGCTTTTTGAGAGCGAGAGAGGCAGAGTTCCAGATTTCTACTACCCTTTATGTGGAAAATGTGCTTCCTGACATCACCCCTGAATGGCCTAGCTCTAATTTTAAGGTTATGCCCCCTTGTTCTCACCCACCAGAGGAAATAGTTTCTCTCTCAACTCCTTTGATCATCTCTAATATCACAGAAAAATTTTCTCTGAACCCTCTCCAGTCTGTCCGTCCATGTCCTTTTGAAAGTAGTGTGTGCAATGTGGAAAACCCAGTTCCAAATATGATACCACCAACGATCCATGAAAGGTGAGGATAGCTTGCTTTGTTTGACACTTATTTAAATGAATCACAGAATCTTACGACACAGGAGGTGGCCATTTGGACAATCGTGCCTGTGCTGGCTCTTTGAACGAGCTATCCAATTAGTCCCACTCCTCTGCTCTTTACCCATAGCCTTGCAAAGTTTTCCTTTTCCAGTATATATACACACACACACACACACACACACACACACACACAATTCCTTTTTGTATGTTCTTGCAATACATCCCAGCACCTAATTTGCATGGTTTGGATCAGCTTTACATTGGCCTGGCACTCTCCAGTTCTAATGTGTATTACTTTATATTAGTCCACTTTAACACCATCTATTATTCCTCAGCCCATCTGCTTAATGTGTCTAGATCCCTTTGATTGCCACTGATGTCCCTTATACTCATCATTTGGACACAGAGCTTAGTGTGATCAGCAAATTTGATAGCTAGAAGTACTCTCCTCCATATCATTTATGCCTTTTCTAAAAACAAAGTGCCCCCTTTTTTTTTATATAGAGTGGCACAACTAATAAAGAACTAAACTGTAAAAAAACAAAGAAAATGTAAATATTATTTCCAGTTCCTGCGCTGCCCACCGGTCGCTGAAGGCTGCAAGTGTACCAGCAGACACCGTATGGTCCCTCTCTCCAGGACCACCCGGGCGGAACAAAACCATGGAAGTGAGGCAGGCAACCAGAGTGACCAACCCCACGGGCCGCGTCCAACCTGGACCTGTGGATGGCCACCTTGAAGGGTGAGCAGGAGCAGCCCATACAAGCAATCCCTCCACCCAGAGTGGAATGGCACGGTGGGAATTTCCAAGAGACAGCTCAAGTTGTCAGGCGCGGGTTCCAGAGGGAGGTTTTGGGGTCTCGCGCCAATGAGAAATTCCATCCGAGCGGGGGTAGGTTCAGAGAGGATCGCTGCACACGCTCGAGCCTCCTCGACACAGCTGGAGGAGTCAGGGGCAGGGGGGGGGGGGGGCTTTTAGCGCCTGGATGGCTTTGGCTGGGGGACGCACATTAATACCAGGACATCTGCACAGCCGATGCCTCTGGCGACATCCAGCGCGCTCCTCCGCCATCCAATATGGTCCTAACTCTGGTTACCTTGGTAGCCTGGGCCCTCCTCCCCACCAGCCACGTGTCACCGAAGCCAACCACACGATGGGGGAGGAGCTCCAGCTGGAGGCAGCCATATTCCAGACCCTGATTTGATCCCGGTAGAAGACAGGCAGCTTCTGCAAGGACGCGTGGATGCCAAACAACTTACTGAAGAGTATTACGCGTGTCATAATTTAGGCCATACAGCTGGCGGAAGAAATAAGTCACCAGCGCACCCCATCTAGGAGGATCCTTGACCTACAGGGTCTGAAGGCGACAAGTCGCACCCTGGGTGTCAACGCACACCAGCGCCTGACCGTCCTTCCTAAGCGGGAGACTCAGAACCGCAGCAGAGACCCAATGCTTCCTGTCGTCCCAGAAGAAGTTGATGAGCTTCCTCTGAATCTTGGCGACAAAAATCAAGGGGAGGGATCAAAGTGACCAAACGGTTCCATAACATTGCGGCCACCAGTTGGTTTATGACCAGCACTGGACCCTTGTAGGACAGCACTCGGAGCAGTCCTGTCCAGCGCCCTAGGCGAGCGGTGACTTTGGTCTCCAGCTCTTGTCAGTTCGCTGGCCAAGCTTCCGCGGTAGGGCTAAGGTAGATTCCCAGGTACAGGAGAAGCATGGTGCTCCAGGCAAAGGGCTGGAGCTTCTCCAGCAGAGAGTCCATCCGCCACTAAGCTACCAGGAGTCCAGAACAGTTATCCCAGTTGATCCTTGTGGAGGACGAGGCAGAGCACACTTGCCGACACTCGCGCATCCTCCGCAAGTCAGTGGGATCTGGGACCAAGTGAAGCACATCATCAGCGTAAGGAGAAAGTCATACTGCACCTGGTATTGCCTGGCAGTCTCCCATCCAAGTATTAACCTTAGCATCCGGCCATCATGCATCAATAGTGTGAATAGCAGGAGACCCAGAAAGTTTCCAACAGAACTCCTCTAGTCATTCCCCATTTTTCCTTTTATCGCCTTCCAAAACCAGGAACATTTTCAATCCAGGGAACTAAAAATGGTTATGGATATATATATATATATATATAAAAAGTTATCCATGGATACATGACAGTAGATTTGTAATAACATGCTTACCATTTCTAATGCCTTCTCTGCTCTAAAGGTGAGCATTGACAGCATCCAATAAAATGATCCTAAAGAATTTTCCTACTATGGATGTTGAAGGTGGCAGGGTAGGTTGAGAAAGTGGTTAAAAAAGCATATGGGACCCTGGGCTTCCTAAATAGAGGCCTAGAGTACAAAAGCAAGGAAGTTATGATGAACCTGTATAAAACACTGGTTCAGCCTCAACTGGGAGTAGTGTGTTCAATTCTGGGCACCACACTTTGGGAAGGATGTGCAGAAAAAATTTACAAAAATGATTCCAGAGATGAGGGACTTCAGTTATGTGGATAGACTGGAGAAGATGGAGTTGTTCTCCTTAGAGCAGAGAAGGTCGAGAGGAGATTTGATAGAGGTGCTCAAAATCATGAGGGGTCTAGACAGAGTAGAGAGAAACTGTTCCCATTGACGGAAGGGTCGAGAACCAGAGGACACGGATTTAAGGTGATTGGCAGAAGAACCAAAGGCGACATGAGGAAAAACTTTTTTTTAATGCAGAGAGTGGTTAGGATCTGTAATGCACTGCCTGAAAGGGTGGTGGAGGCAGATTCAATTGTGGCTTTCTAATGGGAATTGGATAAGTACCTGAAGGAAAAAAAATGGCAGGGCTACAGGGAAATGGGACTAGCTGAAGTGCTCTTGCAGAGAGCCGGCATAGGCTCGATGGGCCAACTGGCCTCCTTCTGTGCTGTAACCATTCTATGATTCTATGAAAAACTTAGACCCCGTTTGCTTCTACAATCCACCTATTATTACCTCTTGTCTCCTCAACTTTTAATTATCTTCAACTGACTTTTGCATGTCTCAATAAAATATTTGCACTAGATTGGATGATGTTTGACCTAATTAGTTACTGTGAGCATGGTACTGTAGTAGTTGTGTTACTGAACGAACAATCTAGAGGATGGACTAATAATCCAGAGAATGCAAGTTCAAATCCTACTATAGCAGTTGAGAATTTGAATTCATTTTTTTTTTTAAAGCTGGAAATAAAAAAAAGCTGGCATCAGTGAGCATGAAACTACCAGATTGTCCTAAAAACCCAACTGGTTCACCAATGTCCTTTTGGGAAGGAAACCTGCCGTCATTACCCGGTCTGCCTATATGTGACTTCAGTCCCACAGCAACATGGTTGAATCTTAACTGCCCTCGCAATTACTCCGTTGTATCAAACCCGAGGACAATTAATACCGGCCTTGCCAGCGATGCCCGCCTCTCGAGAATGAATACAAAAAAAGCAAGGCTCTGGACCGTGCCACGTTTCTCAGTCACTCTTCCTCTCCACATCCCTTCACTATAGTTTTACATCAAGTAGGTTCAAGATCGGATAGTGGGTTGATAGCAGACATTTTTTAGGTGACAAGATTCAAATGAAAGCAACTCAAGTAGCTCGGGCAACAACCACCTTGCTCATGAAATACTGTTGCCTCCATCCCACGCACTATAGCGCTGTTTGTCTAATGACACGTGAATTCTAAAAGGCGTCCATCACATTCTGTACTGTGCAAGGCAGAAATCCAATTAATCCAAAAGAGCATCAAGTCATGATGAACCTCAAGAGCTTGTTCACCAGCTCAACCCCCAGGTTGGGCCACAGTCCACTAGTATACAGGGGTTTTAGGTTGTATGAATTCATTTTCTTTTGACAGCAATCCTTACTTTTGACACGACAGGTTAGTAGCAAGTGATGTAGGACCTCAAGGTATTGTGGAGCGTCAAATGTAGAAGAAATCACCAACCTCCAGATATTACAAAAAATATACCCCGTCAATTTTAGTGTTTTAACAACTTGGAATAAGATTATACGCATATGCTATACACGCAGACAAAAATACTGTTGCCTCCATCCCACGCACTATAGCACTGTTTGTCTAATGACGTGAAGTTTAATGTACCAGAGGCAAGTACATGTCAACTAACCCAACAGTATTAAATTCTATAATTTATAGTTCCTACATATCCACCATAGAGACTCGCACTTATGCAGGTAATTATTAACAATGCACCATCGCATTGAGAGTAGTTATTTTTACATGTTGATTCTTCAGCCAGTGATAGCCCATTTATTATGCAATGGAATTCATGCTACAAATTAGCAAATACCTGTCAGTTCCATCAACTATATTACATGATTCCTTTCAGTGCCACAAATGGCAAACAACAATGCAAAAAATTAATAGCGTAAAACCACTTAAAGCCAAAATTAGAATCTGACTAGCAGCTGCCCTGACGACAGAATATCTAGTTCATTAAGTTGTTGTATTTCAAACACGAGGTAGGACATTAGTTGTATTGCTGAAACTCACCCCCGCCCCCTCCCCGGGTTCCCGATGGACTGGCGCTGCCTCGGACAACAGGCAGAGCTGAAGCATTTGCAGCGAGAGCAGGATGGATGATGAAACAAAACAGCACAGAACAGAAAACAGAAGGTTCCGTCAACTGCTGTCACTCTCTTACTCTAGCTGGAGAACTGCATGGTTGGAGTTTGGCAGAAGGAAGCTTCATTAAAGATTTACCGGGCACGTCGAACTAGGAGATTGGTGGAGTACAGCACTCTCCAGAAGTTTGACATGCGAGTCACTATGTACTGGTGGGAGGAGAGTCAGACATCCGACATCAAATAGCTGGAGAATGACAGGTCTTCCCAGCAGGGAATACTGTCGAAGCTCAGAGGCTTTTTTTTTTAAATATAATGATGTTTTCGCCCCGTCCCCTCTCTCGGATCTTTTAGGCTGTTCCCTACTCTTGCCCAAGAGGCGCGGACAGCTTGCTCTATCAGTGTCACTTTGTGATTGGTCACCAAGAGGTATTTGAGCGCGCCTCATTATGGCAAGGCCGAGATCAAGACACAGCACACGGGAAATTCAGAGAAGTAAACGCCGGTCCTACAAATGCCAGACACCGCGTGTACCATCATCATCCACGTGGCCTACTTGTTCTAAAGGTGTAGCCCTTTTAAAACCACACACGCCTTGTGCACACAGATTGGGCTTTTAAAGGAAGAGAGTTTGCCCTAACAGCCTACAAGGGCCGATGTTCCAGGTTGGCACATAAGAAATAGGAGCAGGAGTAGGCCATAGGGCCCCACGAGCCATTCAATGAGATCATGGCTGGACTTCTACATCAACTCCGCTTTCCCGCCCTATCCCCATATCCGTCTATTCCCTTAGTGCCCCGGCACCCCTGGCGGGAGAGCTTTGCCCATACTGTGCTCACTGCCCACAACTTCCCCAACTTACAGTGCCACCCCTCCTGGTGCGAATTTGAAAAATTACTCCCAAGAGCAGTGCGAAACAGACTAGGCAAAGCTGTGGCCTGCAACTTGCCTCTGTTACTATGGGAGTGTGTTTTAAAAAAATATATAAATCTTACAAAGTGTAGAGAGAAAAAAAATTACTAAGTCTCCCCAAGACATGCATCACCCATTCCTGTTGCAAAAGATGCATTGTCACAGGAACTAAAAACTCCCACTGGCCCAGGTCTCGCCCCTGCTGTGCCTCGGTTAGAACCAGCAGAAAGTACTTGCGGGTAGTTCAGAGACCTTAGCAAAGTTAGGAATGTAGGAACAGGAGTAGGCCATTTGGCCCCTCGAGCCTGCGCCACCATTCAATGAGATCATGGCCGATCTGACATTTCACATGAGGCAGTTACATAGAAACATAGAAACATAGAATCTAGGAGCAGGAGTAGGCCATTCGGCCCATCGAGCCTGCTCCACCATTCAATACGATCATGGCTGATCATCCAAATCCAGTACCCTGTCCCTGCTTTAATCCCCACAGTACACATATCCCACCCTACCCCCATAACCCCACGTATTTAATTCCCCCTAACATATCCCATCCTATCCCCATAACCCCACATATTTAATCCCCCCCTAACACTAAGGGTCAATTTATCATAGCCAAATCAACCTAATCCACACATTTTTGGACTGTGGGAGGAAACCGGAGCACCCGGAGGAAACCCACGCAGATGGGGAAAGCCATCTAATTCGATTCAGAAGATCCTGAAGTCCCTCCATTACAGCATTGAATTATTTCTTAAACATTTACTTAAATTCAATCATAAATTCTAACGTTAAATAACTGCATTCCTGCTGTGTGTATTTTTCACAGCCATCAAAATAGGGAGAATTGGAATGGAATGGAATTTGTTTGGCAGGCTGTGCTTGGCTTTTTCAAGAACAGAGCTAACTTGGACACTACCCTTACCCAAGGTCCCTTCCCTCCCAGCATAAACTTTTCTTTTGGTCAGCCAAATGTCTGACATATATGGCGAACCATCACTGTGTTTAATAGGCTCCAATCCAAGCTACTGACAAATCAACACCATTCCCCTTTGCCTTATATGGAGTGCACACACTCTCCCTGCACGGATACAGCCTAGTCTGGAGAGTTTAGGTGCAGGTTGAGAGAGCCAGGGCTTAGGGGCCCCCGCCCCAACCCCCTCTACTGGGAGCAAAGATAGAAGAACCCCAGTCACCAGCGACAGGTCCATCCCTTCAGGCCCCATCACCCAGCCAAGCCGACTGATTAACCAGTAATGCCCTAATGTAGTGCAGCACTATCTAGCTCACGGATTGGATCACCGGATCTACCACAGAGGGCTGACTTGCTTCCAAACATCCACTGCTGGGTGGCTACGCTGTCGCCACCAACATCCCTCTCTTACCCTCTCCCCATCAATGGGCATAGAGTCATAGAGGCACAGGAGGAGGCCATCAAGTCCGTGCCAGCTCTCTGTAGAGCAATAATTGAGCGCGCTAATTTGGACAATATGCATCGATAGTCGCTATTAAGCCAAGGTACTTTTCACATCAGTTCAGTTGTGCACAGTTTGTGAAAGGGGATTGAGGGTTGAGAGAGGATAACAGCATTGGAAGGAACTCAAAACATTTATTTTTTTAAAGTAGGGGATTCGTAGGGAACATCAGTGAATAATCATACACAGACACTATATAACTGGGGGTCATTGGTAATGTAGTTCCAAATTGCATCAACACATCTCTCCCTCTAATGGGGTGCATTGAGAGATTTCCAAGAGGGGGTCTGTTGTATTGGCCTCCTGGAAAGGAATCCAGACTGCTCATTGTTTGCCTAGTTTTATGCAGAGGCCGTACATCACATGCTCTGACTAACATGTCCCACATATCTAATCCACATTTGTGGTGTGAAGGGGGAGGATATTACCACAGGGGCTGAGGCACGATCCTGATCTTGGTAATGACAACTATATTAGTCTTTCCAATGCAGGTAGTCTTTGTCCCCCATGGAGACAGGCCTAGTATGCAAGGTAGTGGACCCGAGGGGGATATCAATGCTGGTCACGGTCTTTAAATTACACTAGATTGCTTCCTAAAATGGTTGGATTCATAGGTGGGGGTGAAGGACCAGAAGCTGTGTCCAAGCATACCACTCTGGTCATATCATCCCCAGTATTCAACCAACAGGGAGGGGCAGAATCTAATTAGGTTTACGTTGTGGGGTGTGGAACATTTGATGTACGAGTCTGAGTTCACCTTCACGTCTTTGGTGATTGAGCGAGTTAGCTCCCAGTTTTCCTTCCATTTCTCTTTGGTTATTTGGTAACCATGATCTCGCTCCCATAGTCCATTCAGACTTTCTGCAAGATCTGTCAATGTAGAGGCGAGCACAATGAACGGGGCAGAGCTGCATTAAAGGGCATCATGACGAGTAGTTCTTGCTGAAGTTTGTGAGGCGTGGATGCCTCTTGGAGGAAGGAACATCAACACGTCGTGCTGAGCGAGGTGGAGTTTGTCCATTAAATTGCGGAAAGGACAAGACTTCACTTTTCAGAAAAAGCTGGCCGCGCCCAGCAATCCCTTTCTCATGCCAGGGTGGTTATCCACTCCAGAGTTCGTCAGCGCATCAGTTTGGCAAGAGCTGACAGACCCAGTGCAGACACTTCTCGGGTCTCTTGCAGGGTGTATGAAGGGAAGATTAAACAAGGCATAGGTTAGCGTAGTCTTCCCAAGGGTTCTGCAGTGAGGCTGTATTCCAAGTCATGCTATCCGCAAACAAGGGCATCCAGTAATAACAATCTATTTTTACACAGAGTTGCGATGATTTGGAATGCACTGCCTGAAAGGGCGGTGGAAGCAGATTCAATAGTAACTTTCAAAAAAGGAATTGGATAAATACTTGGAGGAGAACTTTGTATGGTTATGGGAAAAGAGATCAGTGGGACTAATTGGATAGCTTTTTCCAAAGAGCCTGCAACGGCACGATGGGCTAAATGGCCTCCTTCTGTGCTGTATGATTCTATGAACATTTACATCATTTTTATAACTATTAAAAAAAACTACAGATAACAACGCTCACTCGATAGTGATACATTTTGGTAGGAAGAACGCAGAGAGGCAATATAAACTAAAGGGTACAATTCTAAAGGGGATGCAGGAACAGAGAGACCTGGGAGCATATGTGCACAAATCATTGAAAGTTGCAGGCAGGTTGAGAAAGTAGTTAAAAAAGCATACGGGATCCTGGGCTTAATAAAGAGGCCTAAAGTACAAAAGCAAGGAAGTTATGATGAACCTTTATAAAACACTGGTTCAGCCTCAACTGGAGTAGTGTGTCCAATTCTGGGCACCGCACTTTAGGAAGGATGTGAAGGCCTCAGAGAGGGTGCAGAAAAGATTTACAAGAATGGTTCCAGGGATGAGGGACTTCATTCGATAGACTGGAGAATCTGTGGTTGTTCTTAGAACAGAGAAGGTTGAGAGGAGATTTGAAAGAGGTGTTCAAAATTATGAGGGGTCTGGACAGATTAGAGAGAAACTGTTCCCATTGGCGGAAGGGTCGAGAACCAGAGGACACAGATTTAAGGTGATTGACAGGAGAACCAAAGGCGACATGAGGAAAAACTTACTTTTTTTTTTACGCAGGGGTGTTTAGGATCTGGAATGCACTGCCTGAGAGGGTGGTAGAGGCAGATTCAATCATGGCTTTCAAAAGGGAATTGGATAAGTACCTGAAGGAAAAACCTTTGCAGGGCTACGGGGAAAGGGCGGGGGAGTGGGACTAGCTAACGTGCTCTTGCAGAGAGCCAACATGGGCTTGACAGGCCAAATGGACTCCGTCTGTGCTGTAACCATTCTATGATTCTATGAAGTACAGTAGTCACTAGTCGTATGTGGTGCAGAGGTCACTTTGATAGAATTATACTAAAGCAGTACATTGAAAACTAGGACCACTATAAACATTTCCATAAATCCAGCTGTACAGCATACTTTCAATAAAAGCTCTCTAAGTAATGATTCCACTCAATACTGGCAGACCAATAAGCGGTGTCTGATCCAATTGATCGAGACTCCTAATCGTCGTCAGTGAAAGAAATGATAAACCAGAAAACTTTCTGCCAAATTGTTGCATCCTTCTCGTCTAATCCATCAGGATGTTTGCTGTGGGGGAGGGAGATGGTTAATGTGCTGCAGCCTAGCTCCTGGCTCCATTCAGCGCCACCAAGCTTCACAAAAAACACAGCACGTCCCCATAATGATGAATCACACAAGCAGCAAACTGCACCAAATCCCGCGACGCGATTCCATTGACTACTTTGGATATTTATCTTTTTTTTTGGCCAGGCAAGGCTCGCTCTGATTTCGTTCCACCTCACGAATGTTTTCTATCCGCTCCGGCTCATTTAATTAAACAAAATCTCAAACAGCAAAAAAAAAAAATTCTCTTTAGTTCAACATCTTGGCTTCCTCGCCGTTCTACTGCACACTCTCAAACAATGCAGAGTATTGACTGGTAGGAAGGGTTCAAAGTGCCAGCACGGGTCTCTTGACAGCACCGCTCATTTTTTCCATGGAAAGATTGATACACACATATTTTTTGGCCCATCAATATTAACATTTTGCCCGAGTGCACGAGTGATCTGTGAATTTGATGGGCCAGAGATTGCTGGAGTGGGGTGTCTCGCGGCAAGCGCTGCGGATTGGATCTTTTAACGATAGCAAAATACTTGGATCTTTTAACCTCGGCCTTCAGGCCGTATTATTCTTGCACCGTAAATTTGCTGGAAATGAGAGAAACAAAAGAACTAAACAGCAAGGCACTCCTCACTTGCAGGAGGACGCCAGAGCGCTTTACAAGAAGGAGCAAAAGGATACGGGGAAGTGTAATGGAGGGGTTAGGATGGGAAACTGAAGACAGTCAGGGTGCCGAGGAGGTATTAAAAGGGAGGTAGTCAGGCAGAGATAAATGGGTAGATGAATCCAAAGGGCAGATGCACAGTGACTAGACGAGCAGCCACCAATGGTGGAAATGGGAAGGGGGTGGCGGGGTGAAAAGCTGTACGTGAGCAATGACACAGATTAAATTAGGGTGGGCACCAGGCCACAGGAAGGTTGAAAATGACTCAACGCAGAGCCCACGGAGTGTGCGTGTAGGGGGGGGCCTCAGCGCCGGTGAGGATCCAGCCTGTGCTGGTTTGGATGAGCTACAGCCAATGCCGAAGGGACCAGCCAGAAGGCCGCTGGAGAAATGATGTAGTGAGGTGATGAAGTCACGGACCAGCCCATCACACAGTCAATTTAGTGTGTGGAAACCAATTTTAGGAAAATAGAGCAGGCTGAGAGTTAGAACTGGGGGTCATCAGCATAGCTGTGGAGCGCATTAGCCCTGTGCTTGGAGATACTGTCGTCAAGGGGATAGTACGCAGATAGCCAAGAGGAGGGGGCAAGGGTACTCCTAGGGTACAGTGGGGGTGACCCCGACAGCAAAAGAGGAGAAGCCACTGGCAGCGACATAGTGCCTGTATCAAGTCGGATTAAAGCTGATCCAAGAGAGACCTGGTGGACTGCAGAGGAAAGCTCTGGGTTCGTTTTGGTTCTCAATATATAGATGATTTATACCTGGGCATGGGGAGCACAATGTCAAAATCTGACGATGACACTAAAGTAGGGGGTTTGACAAACGGCGAGGAGGACAGTAAAAGAAAGGTCGGTTAGTGGAATGGGCAGACAGGCGGAAGATCCAACTCAGTGTGGCGAAGTACGAGGTACAATGCTGAAGGGAGAGGACGAATAGCGAAACCTAGAGCTTCCAAAGGCACAGTTCCCTGAAAGTGCAGGGAGATAAAGCAATAAAAGGTCAACACCATCAGGGATTTTATAAATAGAGGCAAAGAGTGCAAGAGTAAAGAAGTAATGATACATTTGTACTGGTTAGGTCGCATTCAGAGTACTGAGTGCAGCTGTGGCTGGGACATTATACAAAGGCCGGAGAGTGTGTAGAGAACAGATTCACCAGGACCAGCAGCTGTAAAGAGAGACTGGAGACACTGGGACTATTTCCACCACAGCAGAGAAGGCTAAAGAGGAGGTTGAAAAGAAAAGATGTTAAAGTTGACAGAGTGAACAGGGAAAGACGATTTCATGTGATTGGAGTCAGTGATGAGGGGTCATCAATTTAAAGTAGTCACAGAGTGAGGAAAGAGGCAACGAGAAATTTCTTCAGAGTTGTTGGCGCATAGAATCTTTTGCCACATAGAGTAGAGGTGGATGACATTCCATCCTTTAAAGGGATAACTGGATCAATGTTTGAAGCAGAGGGAGATACAGGGTTTAGCAGAGGATTTGGGGCAATGGGCTTGGTTTCCGATCGCTCTGGCAAAGAGCCAGCACAGACAGGATGGGACAAAAAGCCTCCCTCTACACTGTGCACCTTTAGACTTCTATATTCTGCGCCAAGAAGGATTAATAAAAACAAAAATAAAAGGAAACTCAACCGAAAGGAAGCGGAGGCAAGGTAGGAGCACCTGCAGGGAAAAAATGTTTCAAACTCAAAAAAACATGGAGATGACACAGCTCCCACTTACTTTTAAATATTTGTGATGTTGGAAATGAATCATAACACACCCAATTTAATAACTGATTGATAAAACATACCGGAAACAAAGCCCAAAGCAAATGAACGCAGCAAAACGTTGAGAACACATTTACAGAAGCAAGTTCAGCAAAGCAGGTAAATACAAATACAAGAGATGAGAGAAAGGGACCAAGGCTGAGCCAGCTGGGAGTCACGAAGAAGATTGGACCGAATATTAGAACCGGCGGGAAAAACAGGAAACTTGAAGCGATCTGCGTTCAGGCTGTCAATTTATGCTGATTGCAGCGGTGATCATTTATTTACCACCACAGACTGGGGCCTTCATTTCCCCCGAGTGGGTGAGCCTGCATTCAACATCATCTCCAAGCTGCCCCCTCTTACTGGGTTTTAATCGTGGCCACAAGCCGATTGCACATCATTCCCCCCTGCCCCCGCTCCCTTTTCACACGTGGCATTTAGGCTCGTGGTGCGGATTTAAACTCCTTGTTGCATTCACAGTATCTCGCCGCTGCAGAGAAAAAAAATAACCACATGCTGAAAAATAAAGGCTGCCCCGACAACCCCCGCCTGCAGAATGATTCCATGACGTTGCATGACGTCAACTTATCTGATATTAAGCCCACTGCCACTCACAATCTGTCCCCGAGATATTTTCAAAAGAAGCCGCGAGTGCCATCTGTGAGCCCACATTCCTGCCACCGACAAGCTGACAGAATGGAATCACTGCTCTTGTCACCCGTGTGTCACTTGCCAGTGGAATAAATAGCAATGTGCTGCGTCTGTACAATGAATAATGAATAATCAAGCCATTAAGAGAAAGACTAACAGTGGAAAATCCTGTAACATGCTTTGAATCAATCCTGTGTGGAGTATTTTGAGCATTTTTTTCTCTCAAACTGCAAATACGAAATACTAAACTGTTGTGACGAGATATTTAACAAGTCCTCAATTTTAAAAAATGGAGGTGCTTACCTTTTCTTTCACAATGGTATAAAAAAAAGTCAACCTCTACTACTAAATGATGTGGTCAAATACAGACACACAATATAAAGAGCATTGGAATAGACCCAGAGATGGCTTTCCGACCACATATCCGCTCCATCACCAAGACCGCCTACCTCCACCTCCGTAACATCGCTCGACTCCGACTCTGCCTCAGCCCATCTGCTGCTGAAACCCTCATCCATGCCTTTGTTACCTCTGGACTCGACTATTCCAACGCTCTCCTAGCCGGCCTCCCATCTTCCGCCCTCCATAAACTTGTGCTCATCCAAAACTCTGCTGCCCGTATTTTAACTCGCTCCGAATCTCGATCACCCCTGTGCTTGCTGACCCTCATTGGCTCCCGGTCTGACACTGTCTCAATTTTAAAATCCTCATTTTTTTTCAAAATTCCTCCATGGCCTCACCCCACCCCATCTCTGTAGCCTCCTCCAGCCCTACAAGTCTTTGGGATCTCTGTGGTCCTCCAATTCTGGCCTCTTGCGCATCCCCGATTTTAATCGCTTCACCACTGGCGGCCGTACTTTCAGCTGCCTTGGCCCCAAGCTCTGGAATTTCTTCCCTAAACTTCTCCGCCTCTCTTTCCTCTTTCAAGATGCTCCTTAAAACCGACCTCTTTGATCAAGCTTTTGGTCATCTGTCCGGATATCTCCTTCTGTGGCTCGATGTCAAAAAATTTATTTTTTATTGACATCGTTCTGGTTAAGTGCCTTGAGACATTTTACGACATTAAATGTGATATAAATGTAAGTTGCTGCTTAGTGTTAGAAGCTCCCTCACTGGATAAAAATCAGCATGCAACTGAGCCAGTTAGTTTGTGCTAAGTTAGCTGACCCAAGGAAGGATCGAAATGGGGCATTTTAAATCGGTTTCACCGTCTCCGTGTAAGGAAAAGCTGCCGGGATTCCCACTCCTGATTGCTGACCAGTGAACCTTGCTGAAAGGTGCAAGGACAGGGTCGGGCTCGGCTAGGATGCCCTCAAATGGTCCATTAACTTGCTGACAATCATGTGAAAAATGACGAGATAGTGTAGAGCTGCTGCACTGCAGCACAAGTCAACATGTGCAGGAGGAGGAAGAAATACTGTCCAAATAAGAGTTAGTAAAATCAGGAAAGGAATGTCCAGCCTTTGAGTAAAGCTGCTACAGTGGCCCTGAAAGTCATCTCCTCAATTACACTGGACAAGCTCTTAAAAAAAAAAAACAACACTCTGGCTACATTCCTGAACTTGTGACTCCCACCCCTGCACATAGGGATGGGCGGTACACCCCAGTGTGCTCACCACGTCAATTATAGTGGCAAACCCACTTGGCAACTGGGCCTAACCATGCTGGGAAACAGATCACGGCACAGCTGGTGTACAGCAGACTGCAAAGTCAAGTTCATATTTCAAGTGTTCAGATCCTCGAGCCACATGCTGGATAACTTAATCCAATTGTTGAGGTGTGCGAATGAAAAGCAGGTTCCCCGTTCCATACTCACCTTTATTACAAGAGGATTTGAGTATAAGAATAAAGGCGTCTTACTGCAATTATATAGGGCCCTGGTGAGACCACACCCGGAGTATTGTGTACAGTTTTGGTCTCCTTACCTAAGGAAGGATATACTTGCCATAGAGGGAGTGCAACGAAGGTTCACCAGACTGGTTCCTGGGATGGGGGGGGATTGTCCTATGAGGAGAGATTGAGTAGACTAGGCCTATATTCTCTGGAGTTCAGAAAAATGAGAGGTGATCTCATTGAAACATACAAAATTCTTACAGGGCTCGACAAGGTAGATGCAGGGAGGATGTTTCCCCTGGCTGGGGAGTCTAGAACCAGGGGTTACAGTCTCAGAATAAGGGGTCGGCCATTTAGGACTGAGATGAGGAGAAATTTCTTCACTCAGAGGGTGGTGAATCTTTGGAATTCTCTACTCCAGAGGGCTGTGGAGGCTCAGTTGTTGAGTATATTCAAGATGTGGAGATGCCGGCGTTGGACTGGGGTGGACAAAAATGAGAAGTCGCACAACACCAGGTTATAGTCCAACAGATTTATTTAATTATATTCAAGACAGAGATCGATAGATTTTTGGATATTAAGGGAATCAAGGGATATGGGGATAGTGCTGGAAAGTGGAGATGAGGTAGAAGATCAGCCCTGATCTTTTTGAATGGTGGAGCAGGCTCAAGGGGCCGAATGGCCGACTCCTGCTCCTATTTCTTATGTTATGTTCGAGCCAACGTTAGCAAACAGAGGAAAATATATTCCTCAGCTCCAGCAGTCTCCAAGTGTGGGGCAGGCAGTTTGAGAGTCCATCTCATGACCATTAGGGCTGATGTGCATTTGATCCCTGCAGATTGATCCCGACTTGACTAGCACCTTTTCCGGAGGCACCCCTCTGGAATTTTCACCCCTGAAATGAGCTTTCCTTCATTAGGTGTCAGCTGCCAACATTGCAGGAGTAGACAAAAGGCTGAGAACATTTTGGGTGTCTCCTCCTCCTCAGGGGGTCACGCCCTCCCCCCCACCCCTGCCCTCAGAAACCACAGAGGGATCCTCCCAGAAGGGGCATCAGAAATACATGAACTCAACATCCCAGCTGTACATTTATAAACTAGTGCATTTGTGAATAAAATTTAGTATAGATATAACTGGACGATGAATGATGATGGAATACTCTCCACTTGCCTGGATGAGTGCAGCTCCAACAACACTCAAGAAGCTCGACACCATCCAGGACAAAGCAGCCCGCTTGATTGGCATCCCATCCACCACCTTAAACATTCACTCCCTCCACCACCAGCGTACCGTGGCTGCAGTGTGTACCATCTACAAGATGCACTGCAGCAACTCACCAAGGCTTCTTCGGCAGCACCTCCCAAACCCACGACCTCTTCCACCTAGAAGGACAAGGGCAGCAGGTGCATGGGAACACCACCACCTCCAAGTTACACACCATCCTGACTTGGAAGTATATCGCCGTTCCTTCATCGTTGCTGGGTCAAAATCCTGGAACTCCCTCCCTAACAGCACTGTGGGAGTACCTTCACCACATGGACTGCAGCGGTTCAAGAAGGCGGTTCACCACCACCTTCTCAAGAGCAATTAGGGATGGGCAATAAATTCTTGCCAGCGACACCCACATCCCATGAATGAATAAAAAAATTACCAAGCTTTAAGAAAATATACAGGCTTTATCAAAATATATATGGTTATTAAGTTATATTTATTTGCTCCTTGTGAATGAGGCAATAGGTATCGCTAATTAACAGTGGGATTAGGAAGAGCCAGTTGTTGTTGTCTTTTCCCTCACTGGGTGGAATAGGAGGGTGACATGATGTTGTGAAGTGGAGGCACAGATGCATTCTTGGTCTCTTCCCCTCTTTTTTTCCCCTTCATTCACGAGATGTGGCCATCATTGGCAAGGCCAGCATTTATTGCCTATCCCCAAATGCCCTTGAGAAGGTGGCGAGCCTCTTGATAACTGAGTGGCTTGCTAGGCCATTTCAGAGGGCAGTTAAGAGTCAACCACTAATACAATAGCAAAATGCTGCGGATGCTGGCAATCTGAAATAACAGAAAATGCTGGAAACACTCAGCAGGTCAGGCAGCATTGAGGAGAGAGAAACAGAGTCAACGTTTCCGGTCAAACCCTTCAGAACACGTAGGGTCGAATCGTTGACTCTGTTTCCCTCTCCTCGATTATTAGTCCAGGCCTCGGTATTACTAGTCCAGTAACATTACCATTATGCTACTGTTCCCTGCAACTGGTTGTTGCCACCGCGAGCCTAGCCAGTCTTTTTTTTTTTAAAGTGAAAATTTATAAAGAACTATCTAAAAATAAATGTTTTTAAAAGCAAAAAAAGGTGGAAGGATGTACAGAACCAGATGAAAACGTCTCAACTCACAGTGCTCACGTGATGCAACAGTGACTTACGCCCATCAGAAAAGGCAAATTTCACCGGCTGATAAATTCCACCCTCGGGTTTGTAACCGGTGTGAAAGCAGCATTTGTGCTCGGGCCCGGTCATCACTGGGACTTCAGTAAATGCTTCACTCTCCGCACCACCCACCCCATGCAACCTCCAAAACTAGTAACTGCAGGTTAAGTGCGAGGTCAGCAGCGTGAAACTGGACAATGTGAACAAACCCTCAGCATTAGAACAAGTCGAGATGTTGTCCTTCCAAGCTTCGTCTGTGTCTCGAGTACTTTGAGCTGCAGAACACTATGGTGGAGTACATGCTGTTACAGGTCTATCACAGAATAGTACAGCACAGAAGGAGGCCATTCGGGCCATCGAGTCTATCGGGGGGGGGAGTGGGACTAGCTGAAGTGCTCTTGCAGAGAGCCGGCACTGGCTCGACGGGCCGGATGGCCTCCTTCTATGCTGTAACCATTCTCTGATTCTATTCTCTCACTTGTGGTAGAATAATTTGAGGTGATGAATTAATTCACAAGAAGCGAACTGCAAAATATTGAAGCGTATTTGGTTTAAGTGTGATTTTTCCGATAGCATCTTTGCATTGATACTATACAAGCTCTCGTGAGAACGCTGCGCTGGTTTGTAGAATACTTTTTTAAAAACATTGCATGCAGGTTGTATCCACACACAGAAGCAAGACCCTCTTTGCTGTGCACCATGAAGGCAAAGGTCTAAAACAGCATAGGATATGAAATTGAACCCTAGTCCCAGCCATGACATCCTCTATCCCAAGAGCAAACTTTTGCAATGGTGGAAATCCAGAAGGCGAATATCTTCTTTTAGTTTAAAATAAAGTTGCATTTGTCTCTATAATGAACAACCTAACAAAATTACAGGAGGAAGTGGCTTTGAAGTCTGCAATTTCTGTCACCGATTTCTTTTAGCAGTTATGGAGAAAGGGAGATATTCTATCGACAGGAATTTATCTGCCTCCCACCAGTTATTGAGAGGAATTCCAATCCTGCTTTTTGTAAAGAAAAGGTAAATTGGATCTATCCCCAGCTGTTAACTGCTGCATATAAATGGAGTTCCATACAGTTCCCTTCCCATTAACTATGAAATTATGACTCTTAATTTTCCCCTTAAACTTGCTGGTTTCACCCGATAGGTCCACTGGAATCACTATTTTGAGAGCAATTCTCATTCAGCCTTCCATTCAAAAGCAAAGTGCCAGCAGCAATACTGCGGTGACATTTAGTTTAATTCCGGTTAGTAAAAGGACAAAATTTGCATTCAAACCTTTTCAAACTGTAGCTGACTTGAAGACCGGTTTCGTGTCAACAGTGCCGATAACCAGTTTCTCCAGTCACAACCACTCTAACGTGGGATTTAGACAGGAATCTAGAAGGCCGGTTCCAAGCACTATTGAGTGAGGATGCGCCACTGGCTACCGATACCACGAAAACAGCCAAGCAGCCAGGTATTGACGAGAAACCTGAACTGCTTACATCTCAAAAAAAGGTGCAAAATGTCAAACTCCTCAAACTATTGAACAGTGGCCCGTTGCGCAATTCAGAGAACGGATATAAAGGGGACATACTTTCACAAGACAAAGAGGGAGTGGCAAAGTGCCATAGCCTGACTGAGCAGCAAAGCATTCAGTCAACAACAAAATACAAACCATTAAACGCAACAGACAGCAACATCGATAATCAAATGGTTTCTTTTCCACGACAGCACGGCCCTAATATATCAGCAGGTTAAGAGTAAGTGATTTCTGCAGGTCTTGGACTGATCCTGCTTGTCTCTCAGTCGAGTCACAATGAAGTGTAATACGGAAACCAAAGCTTCGAGCCAGTGCATGGTTTTTTATTCCTGTCACATGGAGATGGAATGAGTTAGTGGCCGAACTAGCTTTCAAGTCAGCAAGTCTGTAACTCCACAGGGTCAGAACTCCAAAAAAAAAAAGAACCGACAGCATTTACTTTTGCAGCGCTAAAGATGCATCACTTTTCATATAAAAGAAAAATCAAGCAGAAACCTGAAGTATTCAGCGATTAAAAATAAATGGAGAAACTGAGGAGTGGGTTTAGAAATGTATTAACTTGACATCCATTGAAGTGGGGACTCATCATTCTATCCCGCTTACAGTATCATGCTTCTCGCCAGGTGACTGCTGTCAAGATGTTTTGTGCTGTTAAACAGATTTGTTCCTGAAAGAGTGAAGCTGGTAATTAACCCCCATTTTTAAAATGAAGAAAGTCAGTGTGTTCCCAGACTAGACCATGGGCAATGAAACAAAGTGCAACAGTAAATGCCACTCACTAATGATAGATTATTCATACATTCCCTTCAGGAATAAAAACCCCACTTGAAAAACGGTCCAACCGTGGCTAACAAGAGAAGTTAAAGATAGTGTTAGATTAAAGGAAGAGGCTTATAATGTTGCCACAAAGAGTAGCAAGCCTGAGGATTTTAGAATTCAGAAAAGGAGGACCAAGAAATTGATAGAGAGAGAAAATAGAATGAGAGTAAACTAGCGAGAGACATAAAAACAGATTGTAAAAGCTTCCGTAGGTATGGAAAAAGGAAGAAATTGGGAAATGTTAACGTGGGTCCCTTACTGGCAGAGACAGGAGAAATTATAATGGGGAATAAGGAAATGACAGTGAAATTAAACAAATACTTTGTATCTGCCTTCACGGAAGAAGACACAAAAACATTCTGGAAATAGTGGGGAGCAAAGTAGTAGTACTGGTGAAATTAATGGGACTAAAAGCCAACAAATCCCCTGGACATGATGGCCTCCATCCTAGGATTTTAAAAGTGGTGGCTACAGAGGTAGTAGATGCATTGGTTTTGATCTTCCAGAATTCCCTAGATTCTAGAATGGTTCCCGCGGATTGGAAGGTGAAAAATGTAACACTGCTATTCAAGAAAGGAGGGAAGAGAGAAAATAGGGCACTCCAGGCCAGTTAGCCTGACATCAGCCATCGGGAAAATGCTAGAATCCACTATTAAGGAAGTGGTAACAGGGCACTTAGAAAATCGTAATATGATTAGGCAGAGTCAACATGGTTTTATGAAAGGGAAATAGTTTTTGACAAATCTATTCATTTTTTTGAGGTTGTGCTAGCAGGGTCAATAAGGGGGAACCAGTAGATGTAGTGTATTTAGATTTTCAGAAAGCATTTGATAAGGTACCACACAAGAGGTTATTACACAAAATTAGGGCTCATGGGATTGCAGGTAATATATTAGCATGGATAGGGGACTGGTTAACAGACAGAAAACAGAGTAGGAATAAATGGGTCATTTTTGGATTGGCAGGCTGTAACTAGTGGGGTACTACAAGGATTAGTGCTTGGGCTTCAGATATTTACAATCTATATCAATGACTTAGATGAGGGAACCAAGTGTAATGTATCCAAATTTACTGATGATACAAAGCTAGTGGGAAAGCAAGTTGTGAGGAGGTTGCAAAGGAATATAGACAGGTTAAGTGAGTCGGCAAGTACATGGCAGATGGAATATAATGGGCCAAAAATTCATCCCGCTGCGCGAGAGTACGCACTGCGTACTCTCACGTATTCTCTCTCCAATTGCCGGTTTTCTGCATGCCCTGCGCATGCGCTGAAAACCGGCACTTGGTCTTTTGAAAAGGGGGCGGTTCCTCGGTGCATCGCGTGCGCGCTACAGGCTGCGCGCACGCTGTGCACTTCGTGCTTTGGACGCGCAGGTAAGGACGGAAGATTTTAGAAATGGAAAAAGGAGGAGTAAGACCCACTTTTAACAAGTAGTGAATTAAGTATTTTTTTGAATTTTTTTTAACAGGTATATCTTTTTTAGAGACTTTAAAGACAGGTAAGTTTATTTTTATAACTTTTTAAAAGATTTTAAATTTTTTCAAAAATTTAATTTTTTATTTAAAATGGTTAATTTATTTAACTATACTTATTTTATTAATGTGATGGTTTTTTTTTTAATTTAATTGAGGTTTAGCTGTTATTTTGGGGGGGGTGTAAGATTCATAGATTTCACAGCACGTATGTGAAACTTATGAATGGAAGATGGTGTGCTGCCATTGGCTCTAACTGAGTCACGTGATCCCACAGCTCGCACGAATTCACTACGCCGGTGGGATACGCAAGCACTGCCCAGCTGATGTCTGGAACATCAAGTTCGTGCGAGCTGGATCTGAAAAAGCCAACGCGGAGTGAGAGATCGCGGGGAAGCCTTACCCCCGCGGGAACAGAGCGAGATCAATTTCTGGGCCATTGTGGATAAATGTAGAGTTACCCACTTTGGTGGGAAAAATAGAAACGCAGAATATTTTTTAAATGGAGAGAGATTGGGAAATGTTGGTGTTCAGAGGGACCTGGGTGTCCTTGTACACAAATCACAAAGTTAACATGCAGGTACAGCAAGCAATTAGAAAAGCAAATGCTATGATAGCCTTTATTACAAAGGAATTAGACTAGAAGAGTAAAGAAGTCTCACTGCAATTTTATAAGGCCTTATTGAGACCACACCTGGAGTATTGTGTACAGTTTTGGTCTCCTTACCCAAGGAAAGATATACTTGCCTTAGTGGGAGTGCAATGAAGGTTCACCAGACTGATTCCTGGGATGAGGATTGTCCTATGAGGAGAAACTGAGGATACTAGGCCTATATCCCCTAGAATTTAGAAGAATGAGAGGTGATCTCATTGAAACATAAAATTCTTACGGGGCTCGACAGGCTAGATACTGGGAGGATGTTTCCCCTGGTTGGGAAGTCTAGAACTAGGGGTCAGTCTCAGAATAAGGGGTCAGCCATTTAGGACTAAGATGAGGAGAAATTTCTTCACTCAAAGGGTTGCGAATCTTTGGAAATCTCTATGCTAGAGGGCTGTGGATGCTCAGTCATTAAGTATGTTCAAGACAGAGATCGATAGATTTTTGGATATTAAGGGAATCAAGGGATATGGGGAAAGTGCGGGAAGGTGGAGTTGAGGTAGAAGATCAGCCATGATCTTATTGAATGGCGGAAAGGGCCGAACGAGCTACTCCTGCTCCTATTTCTTATGTTCTTGTACCTGTGCTCCAATCAGCAAGTCAGACACAATTTCATCTACCTTGTACAATTAGGGCCCTCTCCCCTGCATGCCTCGATTCAAAGAGACAGAAGACAGGGGGAATGTATCACAGCACCAATTCCTAGCAGTATCATATTTGCACTTGTATTCTAAAGAGCAGGTTTTAATATATGGAAATAAAAATCAACAGTGCATACATCATTATCTGAAGTTTGGGGTGTGTAACTTCCAAGAAGCCAGAAGTATAATTTTCCATTAAAAAAAAGTTTTATATTCACTTACATTTATATTAACGTGTACAGATTTTAAACTTCAATTTAACTGCTACCAAAATTAAATTGTAGTGTTCACATCAGAGAAGAACATGGGAGGACATGCTGACTGTGGTGTGAGACAGCAGAGAACTCTGGGAGCTGGAGCCCACTATACCAGAGAGGCAGGTAAAGCTTCACTTCTTGTGGCTCTCCGAGAGACATCAGTGACAGGTTGTCTGGTAGTGCAGTGACTCTGAACCAGTAATAGAATTACTCTAGGTGGGCTGGGTAAGCTGTAGATGGGGGTGGAGGAGTGCAGAACGGAGGAGTGCAGATGTTATAAATACTGTATAAAAAGAAACACAGTATTGATGCGTAGTTTCCACTTATTCCTTAATTATGGTCTGCCCACACTGAAAACCTGTCCAATATTTTTTATAAAAAAAATATATGTTTATATTTAATTTGGCTAGCTCGTTCAAAGAGCCAGCACAGGCACAATGGGCTGAATGGCCTCCTTCTGTGCTCTATGATTCTACATCCAACCATTATAGAGTTGAATTTCCCTTCTAAAAACACACTTCTACCTCACATTTGGCAATTCATATTTACCAAAGGACGAGCACATCACCTGGACAGACTTGCATTTATATAGCGCCTTTCATCACCTCAGGACGTTCCAAGGCGCTTTACAACCAATGAAGAATTTGTTGAAGTGGAGTCACTGTTGTAATGTAGGAAAGGCAGCAGCCAATTTGCACACAGCAAGCTCCCACAAATAGCAATGATCTGTTTTATTGATGTTGGTTGAGGGATAAATATTGGTCAGGCAATGGGGGAGAACTCCCCTGCTCTGCTGTCTTGGGATCTTTACATCCACTTGAGAGGGCAGACGGGGGCTCGGTTTAAAAATCTCATCCGAAAGATGCCACCTCCAACAACGCAGTAAATATAAAGGTGAGGCAGTACTCACTCAGTACTGCACTGGAGTGTCAGTCTGGATTATGTGCTCAAGTAGTGGGATTCTCAACCTTCTGACTCAGAGGTGAGAGTGCTACCACGGAGCCAAGGCCGACACCTATATTTTCTATCTCTGTATTTATGGTCCTGTAGGTTAGGTTTTTAAATAAGATGGGTTGTCCTATCTTTGGTCCCCTACATTTTTCCTCACAGGGACCAAATTACCTCATGTGTTTTTGCTCTGTGATGCTTTTCCTTCAGAATGCAGATATCAAACTACCGGTCTGCTGACCTGGAAAGTCACTAGATCCTAATGCGCTTGTTAATACATCATCATGGAACTAGTCAACGTTGCGCTGGGAAGCACAGTGCAGACAGACACTATCCACACAGACACATGTTGCTGGAATAAAATTCACCCCACCGTGTTAGTCACGCCTGCATGCTGAACTGTAGCTGAAAGTGCATCGTTAAATAAGATTAAAATTACTTGCTCCCAAATGCACTTAAAATTAATGAAACGCATTTAAGTGCAATTACCGTCCTTGCTCAAGCATCACAAATCTTAAGAAACTAACTGAGGACTTTGGGGAGTATTAATATTGCAAATGCCACTCAAAACAATGTAGCAGGCACAATGATTAAACAATAAAATCCAACGCAGCCAAAGATCTGAACATTATACGCTGCTGCGCTCCTTAGGAAGGCACTTTCTTGTCATTGGTATGAATTGCTGCTGCCAGGGGCTGGGCCATTATTGTCGACACCCATTCAAGTAATTAGAGAATAATGGATGCTTTAGGCGAGTGTGTGCGTGGCGCCTGGCTGATACTGGCGTAAGGACAGGGTCGCCAAAAGGCCACAACCCGATCAGGTATCCTCAAGCACCTCATTGTTCTCCCACTCACGCCGCCCCCCGTAGATACATTTACCCCCAGCATTCGTGGATAATCAGGAACGCACCACTGGGACTGGTTATCGCTGACGTCTTCATTTCGGTATGCTCGTTACCATACACACCTATATATTCAAATTCTTACATGGATGTGCACTCCATTGGAAGCTGCAGCATTCTAAACGATTCCAATGGGAATTCCACTAAAAATGACCATATTTACCTGTAATAATTCCCGGTCATGCGACTAGCGGCACTCAATGGCTCGTTGTAGCTCCCTGCTGCTGGATTATCTTTTCTCCACAAAATTCCTCAAAATGCTTTCTGAAAAAAGAAACGGTCATCAATTCTTCCCCGCAGCAGCTGAAATATCTAATATCTGAAGTAAGATTTATAATATCAAAGTATGATTAAATGTATCCATCCAGTTGCCTTGTGTGTCTTTTAATGCTCTCATTAAAGTTTTTACTAAGGAGGGCCGAGCCTCTCCCAAAATGTGCTTGCACTTGATCATTTTGCCCACAGCTGGGAATCTGTCAGCTGGATGCAGATTGTGCGGTCTGAGCATGTGCAGTGGCCCCTACTTTCTCCAAGCAAGGTGCATTGTTACATTTCAAACCGCTCAACTGATGTTATCTTTCTTTAGCTTTGAACAGTTTCAATTCAGTTATTTTCCAACATTATCTTACGAAAAGCTAAGGCGTCAATCTCAAAAGCTTTATTCAGATGAAGTTTATGTTTGACAGATACGTTTCAAGAGAGGCTATGTGTATGTGTGTGTGTGTGCATGCATGAATGAGTGAATGAGACAAAAATGAGAAGTCGCACAACACCAGGAGTGAATGAGAGACAAAGGGCTGGATGTTTACTGGGGCGGGTTGCGTAGGCGGGGTGGGGGGAGGGGTTGGAGTTTCCATCGGGAAACCCGGAACTCTGGGTTTCCTCTCACAAGCAACCTGTGGCCCCGCCAGGTTCAATGCCCGGAAGTCAGCCTGATTGACAGGCTTGGCCTCCAGTCGGGCGGGGAGCATTCCGATGGACCAGGTGGGTCCGATCTCCGACCCTGTGGGGTGGGAGTGGAGGGTGCAGTCTGATTGGGGGTGGAGGAGGCTGTTCTAGCCTCATTGCAGCTTCCGGGTTTCCCGAGGCCCAGCAAACCCGGCCAGCCGCAGTAAAACCTGCAAAGCAGGTTAAATCCGAGGCTTCCAGTCTCATTAACATATTTTAAATGCCAACCTGCCTCCTGGGAGCGTGTTGCCTGTCCGCCACAGTAAGATTGGCTTCCTGACACGATTGGAATTTTTGCCCATTTAACTTCCTGCCCATGTTAAAATTCCCCCAAAAAGTACTGATTAGATACCTATGTAGCTTTGTGGTCTATAAACTTAAGCATATTAAGCTGGGATGGACAAAAAGAGTCATTTCTCATTCTAATTTTGAGTTTATTTTTCAAAAGCAAAGCACAGAATTTTGCAGCAAATATTATCTCCCCTTTTTTGACAGAAAATTTCAACATTCTAATCACTGACAGGTATGTGAGCGAGCAACTTTCCTCATTCTAATTTGATTTCTCCTTTTGAATGCACAAGTTGAATTTTGAAAGGAAGCAAAGCCTTTTTGAGGGAAACTAAGAGTAGGAGGCGGAAGAGTGGAGGGCCAGTTGTAGCACCCCTACTGCCAACCTAGCTTGAGATCAGCTAACTCAACACAGACTAGGGATCAAACCCAGCACAGTCTTGGTCTGTGAGGCTGAGCTACTCTCTGAGTAAATTGACTGAGCCAGACATTGGGACAGCTGCATGACATTTGGGCTGCTCAAATCTGAAATCGGAAACAAAAGGAAAGATAGGTGGGTCCAAGTAGCATGTTGGGCTACCAACGTAAAGCACACCAGCAGGTTCCATCTCCTGAACCACTGTGTGCCCAATCTCAGCCACACCTCTTTGTCCCTCGCCACTTCCAATGTAATGTAAGGGTATAAAATCAAAGAGGAACTTTGTCTCTGTTGCATTATCAGAGGCTTAGGATGCTGGTGGTGCCTTACCTGTGGAAAACACAGTGGGTCATCCCCGGGGGGAAGTTGGGAAGGTTATGATTGGTTTCTAAGAGATAGTTTAACCCCCATTTCCACCACCACCACCCCACCGACCAAAATAGTAATGTTAACATGTAATCATGAAGAAATATACCAACTCTGAAGTACACCAGAGGCAACTGTTTGCCTATCAGCAAAGAAATCTGCTTTGGGTGATTGCTGTTCCTGGTATCTTTCTCCTGGTGTCTTTCTCCCAAGTGGAGAAGGTATAAAATAGAACTGATTTAAAAAGTTAACAAGAGCCGGGTCTGAAAAGCCATGAAAAATAAGGTTTGCAAAAAAGTCACTAGCACAGAGTCAAACATCAGTCCTTGTAAGATAGAAGGCACATATATCAGAGAGGAATGCTACTGAGTTATAGAAGCAGACCCATTACAAGCACTTTTCTATGGACGCTATTCTGAAACCCAAGCCATTCTGATGAGACAGAGATGCCAGTTAGCTCCGTTACTAGCATGTTGTTTCGACCTTTAATCCTTAGCGCAAGTTGCCAAATCAGAAGAGGAAAAAAAGACATTTGCCAAGATGCTTTATTTCAGTCAGTCAGTCAAGCTCAGTGGAGCAGAACAGTTAAACGCTGAGGGAGTGAGCGGCTCAGAAAGCCTCCTTATTGCTTAACAGGCTGGGCGAGTGAGTTCATTAGAGAGTCTGCTGACTGACTCCTCCAATCAGTTATCTCATAAATAGTGCCACCATTGATCTCGACACAAGCCATAAACTTGCTGTCTTCCCGGCGCTTTGAAATGTGCTGGCACAGGTCCGTTCCTTAATTGGATCATATGTCATATGTGCAGCAATGACCTGGCTCCCAGTTTTTTTTTTGATAGTGCCATCATCAAGCCTGGGTTCAAATCCAAACTCGAGTTAACACTTGCACGCCACCACCCCCTCCCCCAGCCGGTTCATCTGGTGCAGCATCGGCAGGCAAGTGGAGGGAAGTAAGGTGCCCAGCTGTCCCAAGAGGAGGGGGAAATAATCCGCAGCTCCGATCCAGGAGGATTACCCAGGCCACAGAGAATTGCTTCTCCTCTCAGTCAGGGCAGAGTGTGCATGGTCCAGCATACTTCACAACAGGGGAAAATGGCACCAAACATTTCAACAAGGAGGGGCTTTTGTTTAAATTTAAGTTTGTGAGTAGGAGTAATTAGTGATCTCAATCTATGCTTTGACCAACAACAATGAAGGGTCGAAATTCTGACAGTAAATATTTTTCAGGAAAACCCCAGTTACAAATGCACTCCGAGATCTCAAACATTTATTCCCAACTGCAGGAGGTGGGAACCATGCCCCAAATCGCTGGTCTCTCAGACATCGTTTCCCAGAGGCCAGCTCAAAAACAGCAATTGGCAGAGAAGGGAGCAGTAGGCATGCTGCCTGCATTCTCTCTCAGCCAAGCAAAAGAGCGCGCGCACACAAACGTGTGCAGCCTGAACTGGAAAGGCTGTGGAGGCTCAGTCGTTGAGTATATTCAAGACAGAGATCGATAGATCTTTGAATATTAAGGGAATCAAGGGATATGGGGGATAGTGCAGGAAAGTGGAGATCAGGTAGAAGATCAGCCGTGATCTTATTGAATGGCGGAGCAGACTCAAAAGGGTCAAATGGCCTACTCCTGCTCCTATTTCTTATGTTCTTATGTTATGTTCTAATGATTGTAAGATAAAGGAAACACAGCATCACTAAAGGACACCCTCCACATGCGATTCCACCTTAATTCAACAGGCAGTAACTGAAGACAAAAAGCAAATCACTTCAGACCTCAACTATAGCTCCCACTTTCTCTGACAGGAAGTGCTGGCATTGTGGGATAGGCAAGTGCTGGTGTTTCGGGGGCGGGGGCGGAGGAGGGGGAAGAATGCGGGTGTGGGGGAGGGGGAGGGATTTAGAATGCGGGTGTGGGGGAGGGGGGAGGGGAAGAATGCGGGTGTGGGGGAGGGGGAGGGGGAAGAATGCGGGGGAGGGGCTGTTTCTCTCCAAAGATGCTGGCTGACAGACCTGTGGAGTGTTTCCAGCACTTTCTGCTTCTGTTACTGAAGACAAACACTTGCATTTTGCAAAACCAGATTGGGATGGGGTGGGAACAGCCCTCTCTCTCCAACCCCCTCCCGCGCTCAGGCATATACTATAATGGTTCAGCTTCATTAGCAGGGTACGAAAGGATTAGGCGATTATTGAACAAACAAAAAAAAGTGACTAGGTTCCAGCTACCATAATCCCAAGAGAAGGATGGAGATGTCCACTGGGATTCATGCGCGATTTTACTTCAAGTGTCACTATCTTTTTCCTCTGATTTTAGTGATGGCGCCTTTCTCTTTCTTCCTATTTAATTTTCTATTTCTCTTCTCATGTTGCCACTGCTTACAAAACTTTGTTCATATTTTGAGGGGATGCGTGCTGCTCTCCCCCTCCCCCTGAAGAAGTGTAACAGTCCGTGTTTGCTGCAATCTAGTCCAACCACCCCCTCGCACTGCAGATAATTACTATGCACCTACAAGGCAAGTGCAAAAAATGAGTCACAGTCTCAATTTGAAAGCAGCTCTGTGGATACATTTCACGGTTTTAAAATTCATTTTAAAATTCTAATCCTTGTTTTCCAATCCCTCCATGGCCTCACCCTTCCCTATCTCTGTAACCTCCTCCAGCCCCCACAGCCCTGAGAGATTTCGGCGCTCTTCCAATTCGGGCCTCTTGCGCATCCCCGATTTCCATCGGCCCACCATTGGCGGCCGCGCCTTCAGCTGCCTCGGCCCCAAGTTCTGGAATTCCCTCACTAACCCTCTCCACCGGTCCTCCTTTAGGACACTCCTTAAAACCTAGCCCTTTGACCAAGCTTTTGGTCACCTGTCTTAATATCGCCTCATGTGGCTCGGTGTCAAATTATTTTGATAACGCTCCTGTGAAGAGCCTGCTTCGTTGAAGGCGCTGTATAAATACAAGTTGTTGTTGTTCCATAGTAGCATCGCAAAAGGCATTCCAGACAGTCCACGCACCCGGACTCATGAGTTTGTGCCTATACAGTCACCATTTGAAAATTTACACCATTTTAAGCTGGGATATCAAAGCAGAATAGAGAAGCTAGGTGGGGTAGAGCAGGAAGAACATGGAGAAACAGAAATTTGACTTAAAAATTGAAAAGGCACACCTGCATGTACACACCGTTTTGAAAACGCAACTTCAAATCGTTTATCCCCAATGTCTCAGACGGCCATTATACAGAAAATTACAGACTGCGTAGAGAATTTATTCAGCCAGATAACCTAACACCACACAACAGCAGGTGAGCACTCAAAATGAGAAACCCCTGTGGTTTTGAAAGCTGGCAGATGCTGCACACTCCACAATTTGTCATTCTTGAAAAGATATAATTTAAATACGCTAAGTAGTCTTGTACTTGGATTAATGCGTTTCATTCCTATTTCTGAAGGATAGGAATTCACTGAACTGCGTACGGGATTTAATCAATTGGACCAAATTGGAAGGCTGTAACATATCTCGGGGTTTAGAGAACGCAATGCTTGTTCAGCCTATCGGCATTAACGTCAAAACACACTAACCCGTGTTCCTATATAAATCTATATAGTGTGGCACATAGCATGGTAGATAGTGGCAGACAGCATGTTCAAGGAAAGGGATGTGAACTGAAATGATATTTATTTTATCTCACCTTACACAGAATATACACATATATTAATATACACAGATATATCTGCATCCATCCCATGGCATTGCACACACGGGGTATGAAGACCAAGTGTAATCTTCAGGTGAAGCAGGGAATAAATTGGACAACAGTGCACTGACTGAACGCAATCCCCATTTTAAAGTCCTTGCTTTTATATCATTAGCTAGCTGGTAAAACTTGGGGTAATTAGAGAAGGTTGAGGGGTAAAGTAATAAGGGGGTTTAAAACGATAAAGGGATTCAGTAGGGTAGGGAGTCTGCAAGGACAGAGAGTGTGCTGGATGGGGTTTTGCAACCTCGGCTCCAATGCACAACAAGAGTGAATTCGGTTTCTTTTGGGGTGTTCTGGGAGCAGAGTAGGGTTTCCGTGCTCGAGAAAGTGGCACCGAATCATTCCTCCGTAGAAGATTCAGTAATCGGATACCCAAGCAAGGCAGGTTTGCAGTACTCCAGCAAGCTGGAGATAACTGGCCAGCATGCCTGGGGGATTGGAGATGGAGGGTGTGAAATTCAACTTCGACAGGGATGCGAAACGGGTGGTAGCAGATCAGCCGACCGTCCTGCACTCCGCCCCCCCGTTTTCCTTTCCATTGAGGCGGGTTGTATAATGGGCAGATAATCCACTACCGCCATCGCCAAAGTTGAATTTCACACCGAGTCCTTCCACTTGGTTTCAGGTGACCCTCCGAGAGAATATCTTAGCAGCAGCACCACCACCACCTTGTATTTATGTAGCACCTTTAACATAGTAAAACGTTCCAAGGTGCTTCACAGGAGTATTAAAAGACAAAAAATTTGACACCGAGCCACAGAAGGAGAAATTAGGGCAGGTGACCAAAAGCTTGGTCAAAGAGGTAGGTTTTAAGGAGCGTCTTAAAAGGAGAAAAGAGGCAGAGAGGTTTAGGCAGGGAATTCCAGAGCTTAGGGCCTCGGCAGCTGAAGGCATGGCCACCAATGGTTGAGTGATTATAATCAGGGATGCTCAAGAGAGCAGAATTAGAGGAGCGCAGATACCTCGGGGGGTTGTGGGGCTGGAGGAGATCAATAGGGTGGCCCTGGCTGGAAACGCAGCAGGAAGCTTACTGGTAACTCTGTACTGGTGAGCTACGTACCTTTAGCCCACTAAACTCTAGCAGTATTACTGTACACGCCTGGGGGTTGCTGAGCCTTCCAAATATGCATCTAAAATTCTCCGGCTTAGGTTAGTAAAGGTGCGTCTCGAATGGGAGGCAGTGTGCACTGCACAGGAGAGAAACAAAACCTACTTGCGTGTAGTTTGGTTTGGAGACTTAAGGGAATGGGTTTCCATGTCTGTCGCACAGCCAGCTGACCAAGATAAACATAACTCATACAAACTTACAAGTTGTGCAACATTATAGAACCTTCCAAAATAAGACCAGACTGGCAGAAACATTCTGCATTGTTTCAGGATGCAAAAATGGACTTCCCCCACCCACAACCCCCTCCTTTAACTTTAGACAGGAAGAATACATCCTGTCTCAACAGCTGAGCTCGGTGTTCCAGCACCCACCCACACCGTTCTATTCAGCCTGGCCGTCTCCGCGCTGCGTGAATGTTCAGGGAAGACATGGCTCTGCCTGCCCTCCAGATCAGCATGCTGGGATGGGCACTAAACCCAGACGGCTGGCAAGGGCACATTTTAAAGAAGGACACGGCTGCTGCCGCCGACGAAATGGAGGCGTTGCGCAGGCGCAGTTTCAGTGTTTTTTTTTTCGGTTGTTCGCCAACGGACAAGAAAAATATCGCCACCATCAAAGAAAACACTTCCAGCGGGAAAGGAGGGAGGGGGGGGGGGGGGTGTGGAGAAAAGTGATCGCTACTGCCGAACAGAGCCGCGTCAGGAAAAGAAAATCTGCGCCGGCAAAACTCAGCAAACGTCCATTTTTTATTCATTTTCTTCTCCTTTCCCTTCACACGGAGTTCGCGCTCCAAACAAATAAATCTCCGCAACTTTTCCCCCCCCCCCCCGCAAAATTATTATACATTAATACTTAAACCAACCGGCGATATTATACATTATTAAACCAATCCCGAGCTCCACAGATTGATACGATATTACGATATTATTATACATTAATAATTAAACCACCACAGATTTATGCACAGAATGCTTCTGCGCAGCTTCTGGTTCGTTGGCAGCAGTCACTCTGCCTAAAGATCATGGTTGCCGTGTGGCATGTTATTGTATCTTAATTGCAAGCTATTGCGCTGCCAGAGCAGGCAGCAAGACCACAACTAATGTGCAGTAGATAAGTGAACAAAAACAAACAAAGCCACTTGTACATCTGATCTGATTGGTGGGTCATATGAAGCATTACAACTACAGCTCTGGGACTTGCACTTGAATCTCAACTCGAGTGAAAGAAAAGATACAAAGGTCTCATGCGGAAGAAAGTCTCAAATGGATAAGTGATGTCCAGGGACGGGCAAAACTTGACAAAACTACCGAGCCCCATTACATAATAGGAGCAGGAGTCGGCCATTCGGCCCCTTGAGCCTGCCCCGCCATTCAATAAGATCATGGCTGATCTGATCTTGGCCTCAACGCCACTTCCCTGCCCGCTCCCCATAACCCTTCACTCGCTCAAATATATGTCCATCTCCGCCTTGAATATATTCAATGACTCCGCCTCCACAGCTCTCTGGGGTAAAGAATTCCAAAGGTTCACAACCCTCAGAGAAGAAATTCCTCCTCATCACCGTCTTAAATGGGCGATCCCTTATCCTGAAACTGTGCCCCCTAGTTCTAGATTTCCCCACGAGGGGAAACATCCTCCCTGCATCTACCCTGCCAAGCCCCAGGGAGTAGAGACAAGTACTTGCTCAGTTCAATTCTGCTTATGAGTCAGATAGGTGGTTGCTGCGATAGCCGAGTTCCAGTAACCTTGATCAATTTCCAGGAATTTAGCAATTTGGCTCTGGTAGCCTCAGGAGGTATTACTTAGGAGTAATAGAGACTACAAAGGTCACACACAAATGCAGCAAGGTCAACCGCCGGGGTCAGAGGGCATTGCCTGGGCAATTCAGCATCAAGAGCTGTGCCCTGCCGTGCCCGACATTACAGTCCATGATGCTGCCACTTGGTGCAACGCGGAAACATTCCGCTCTGAGAAATGGTCTCCTTCACCTCCACCTGTATGGGAAGCAAGTTCCAGCGACCTGACTGTGAAGCATAAAAGCACCCTAGCTAGTCATCTGAACCCAGAGAAAACGAGCGAGAGCTTGTCCCACACAACTTAAAACAGCTATTTTTTTTTTGAAGCACCATGGATTAAGATCCAGTCAAAATTCCTCCAATGACAAGTTCTCTACTTCAACCATACTGGTGGGCTGTGTGTGTGTGGGGGGGGGGGGGGGGGGAAAGAAGGGGGGTTGGCTAAGAAGCGGGAGAGAGGAATGATGGCGAATGGCAGCTAAATGCTTCCTACAAAGAAGAGACTGGTTACCCTGGGCTACTATCGCCATTCCTCGAATGGATGGTTACACAGTGGCGATTGACAGGTCCCCGGCTCACCTTAGGAGTGGGGAGGGCACACGGCCCAAGTAGTCTGAGCAAATGAAAACCGGAGGAGAGGTAAAAAAAAACCTCAGGTCACACCAAATGGAGCCTAGGCCCTTCCCTACAGGCAGGGGCAAGAGAGAGAAAAATCAATCATTGGTAATATGTAGTCTAGACTAGTCTTGTGCAATAATAGCGCCTGGATCAGTGATATTGGCAGCATCTCATCAGTCCGCCCTTTCAGCCAGTTGGGCCATGACTTTACCAAAACAATGGAACGAGGTGGAAGCAGCAACTTAAACACACACTTTTCGGAAAAGCAGTATTACGTTGTTGAGACTGCCGCGAAACACGAATGGAGGCTGAATCCATATGTGGAAAACAAGAAGCTTTTATTCACTGCATGGCAAAACAAAACGTCTGAGAAAGCTGCTCCCAGAATTCTCTGGGTAAACTCCCAGAATTCTCTGGGTAAAACCTGAGGCCCCGCCCCCTTCTGCCTTAAAGGGAAGGGGCTGGAAATTTGTCCACAGACGGAAGAGTGGATTATGCCCGTTTTAGATGGCGATCCGCCACAACGTAACGCTTTTATATCCCAAGTGATTGTCCACTCTTCACCCTCACCTGGCTGCGCTTACCAGTGGCTCATGAATGAAGTAAACAGCATTTCTTAAAAGGCAAATTTCTTAAAAATATACAAGGATATTCATTACATAATGCATAGTAGACTCTAAATAGTGGTCCGCTAGTACTCGGCATCAAGACATTACATAATGAGCGTGTTTTTGTGGACTGCACAGGTACCACATGATCATTGGTCAGGTGTCCTCTGGGGGAATGGAGTCAATCTCCAACTGAACATGGTTATCAAGCCGAAACATTTTCTGAGTTGAAGTCAGTCATTGAAAATATTGCATTAGTCCTCCCCTAAAGAGTTGTCAGGATCTGTAATTATACCATTAATCAGTGGAAACATTCACGTCGTGACATAAATCTGGGCGCTGGCTGTGTTAAACAATGCAATTGTTTTTATGACCTAATTATGGAATAAAGAAACGCCAAAAAGCAAAAAAACAATCTGATGTGCCAGAGGGTTGCAAAGCACTCCTCTCTGTTCCAGTTAAAGCACACAAAAGGCTGCTAGCTCCTCCAATTGATCCGACTCCATTACTAGTCCTAGCGCTAGGATTACGGTAAAGTGTATGGTGCAGTTGTGAAATTTTCGTATTGTGGAGAACTCGCAGCAGTACAGTTCTAGATTGTGTCCATCCAAACTCGAATTGCATCTGGAAAGAGCACTAAGTTAGAGAACCATAGGCTGAAGTACTGATGATCATACCTCTTAAAAAGACAACACTCCAACCCAATTCAATGGCAACCAAGACTATGGGGAAAGGGGGGGGGGGTGGGGTTTAAAAATTTGTTTATGGGATCTGGGCATCGCTGGCAATGCCAGCATTTGTTGCCCTTGAGAAGGTGGTGGTGAGCCGCCTTCTTGAACCGCTGCAGTCCGTGTGGTGAAGGTACTCCCACAGTGCTGTTAGGGAGGGAGTTCCAGGATTTTGACCCAGCGACGATGAAGGATCGGCAATATACTTCTAAGTCAGGATGGTGCGTGACTTGGAGGGGAACTTGGAGGTGGTGGTGTTCCCATGTGCCTGCTGCTCTTGTCCTTCTAGGTGGAAGAGGTCGTGGGTTTGGGAGGTGCTGCCGAAGAAGCCTTGGTGAGTTGCTGCAGTGCATCTTGTAGATGGTGCACACTGCAGCCACGGTACGCCGGTGGTGGAGGGAGTGAATGTTTAAGGTGGTGGATGGGGTGCCAATCAAACGTCGTCCAGGTCTTGTTGCATGCGGGCATGGACTGCTTCATTATCTGTGGAGTTGTGAATGGCGCTGAACACTGCAGTCATCAGCAAACATCCCCATTTCTGACCTTATGTTGGAGGGAAGGTCATTGTTGAAGCAGCTGAAGATGGTTGGGCCTAGGACACTGCCCTGAGGAACTCCTGCAGCGATGTCCTGGGGCTGTGATGATTGACCTTCAATCACCACAACCATCTTCCTTTGTGCGAGGTATGACTCCAGCCAGTGGAGAGTTTTCCCCTGGATTCCCATTGACTTCAGTTTTACTAGGGCTGTCCAGTGGGACTAACTGGACAGCTCTTTCAAAAGAGCCGGCACAGGCACGATGGGCTGAATGGCCTCCTTCTGTGGTGTATGATTCTATGAAGTGGAGGTGGTACAGAATGAAGCAAAGAAGATACCCCTGCTTCCACTCCAGGGCACCATCTCCAAAGGATGTCACTGCAGCATTTTTGGGTGGAGGAAGACGACTGATGGGCTCAGCTGGCCATTACTGCGGTTGGCAGTACCAGTCTTACACTGCAGGTTAGTTGTAGGTGTCCTTGTGCACAGACAGCACAGCTCTGCATCTGGCTGTCCGCTGTCCCAGAGCCTGGGTAACCAGTTCCACCCCATCACCGTCAGGTAGGTGCAGCTCAGCTATTAGATATTGGTGGGAGGGTACAAAAAAAAGGGGGGGCACAGTCTGCCCCTGGTGAAGTGTGACCCGACTGGCAACTCCCTGTTGCTTTCTCCAAAAGACTCAGGTACAAAGTAGAACTCAGTTGGGAAACCCGTTGTCCCAATGTCATGGACATACTAAGAAAACAATGGCAGTGCCAGGACACTTAGCACATAGCCCAAGTGGAAACAGAAAAAGCAACAAATAAGCAAAAATACTTACTGTGGATTCTTTAAATGTACTTCTGTAAGCAGCACACCCAGCAGTACAGGACATCCATTTTATATGCTCGGACTGACTCCAGAGTGTTATGGATGTCTAAGTGAGGTAAGCGGGGGGGCTAATTTTATCATTAACTGCAAACCCATGGGCATCTCTGGCACCAGTACAAAACCCAGCCAGAAAATTAGATGAGACAATAATCTGGAGTAATAGTGATGGCACGCTCGCCTGAGTCAGAAGGCTGTGGGTTCAAGTCCCACTCCAGAGACTTGAGCATATAATCTAGACTGACACTCCAGTGCAGTACTGAGGGAGTGCTGCACTGTTGGAGGTGCCGTCTTTCGGATGAGACCAAGGCCCCGTCTGCGACCAAGATCCGTCTGCTCTCTCTCAGGTGGACATAAAAGATCCCATAGCACTATTTCGAAGAGGAGCAGCGGAGTTCGTGCCAGTGTCCTGGCCAATATTTATCGCTCAATTGACATCACTAAAACAGATTCTCCCATCATTATCACATTGCCGTTTGTGGGACCATGCTGTGTGCAAATTGGCTGCCGCATTTCCTACTTTACAACAGTGACTACACTTCAAAATACTTCATTGGTTTTAAGCGCATTGGGCTGTCCGGAGGTCGTGAAAGGTGCTATATAAATGCAAGTTTTTCTTTTTTAATGGGTCTCTACCCATTTTTGATTGGTTACACCCACTAATCAGGCATAATAGATGGAATAAAATCTACCCTCCTCACTCCAGTTAGACTAGGGACTTACCACACCAGGAATCACTGGGCAGTTACTGAAGAGATATGAAAATTACTTTCAACAATCAAAACACTGTTATTGGGCATTTGCCCTATGGATACATAGGAACAGGAGTTGGCCATTCAGCCCCTTGAGCCCATTTTGCCATTCAATTAGATCATGGCTGATCTGTACCTCAATTTCATTTATCCGCCTTTGATCCATATCCCCGATACCTTTACCGATAGAAATCCGTCCATCTCGGTCTTGATCATTTCAACTGACCCAGCATCCACAGCTTTTTGGAGGACGAAATTCCAGATTTCCACTACCCTTTGTGCAGAAAAACTGCTTCCTAGTTTCAGTTCTAAATGGCCTAGGCTGAGGGCAACGGAGACAATCGCCCGTCCCTTCAGAATGCACTAGTTCCTGCTGACTACCATGGTTTTTTTTTTTTTAATTCGTTCATGGGATGTGGGCGTCACTGGCAAGGCCAGCATTTATTGCCCATCCCTAATTGCCCTTGGAATGTGGTGGTGGTGGTGAGCCGCCTTCTTGAACTGCTGCAGTCCATGTAGCAGTTTGGTACAACTGAGTGGCTTGCTCGGCCATGTCAGAGGGCAGTTAAGAGTCAACCACATTGCTGTGGGTCTGGAGCCAAATATAGGCCAGACCGGGTAAGGACGGCAGATTTCCTTCCCTGAAAAAGGACATTAGTGAACCAGATGGGGTTTTTACGACAATCTGATAGTTTCAGTGTCACTGATACTAGCTTTTTATTCCAGATTTATTTAATTAAATTTAAATTCCACAGCTGACGTGGTGGGATTTGAACTCATGTCAACGGATCACTAGTCCAGGCCACTGGATTACTAATCCATTAACTAGTGAAGTATTAGGCCACCTGACCTAGTTTTCCTCACTGTTTTTTACACTTGCAAGCTACATCAGTCTTCATTTTATAGTTCGCATACACACCCATCACACTTTCCAACCACCAGCATCACTTCACCAAACAGAGGCTGCGTGCCAAGATAAGGGGCTTTCCATCTAGGTGTTCCTAGACTCTGCCACCGAGTATTTCCTTTTTGAAATGTATTTCTCTCTGAAATGTTTGACTTGTTGGTAGGGCTAGGTGGGGAGATTTAGCTTCTAGGCTCCAGGGCGGTGCAGTTTCTAATATCAGCCGATGCTGTTACATCGACTGCACCGAGGGCCGTCACCTTTTATCAAGTCCAAAACTGGACAGAGGGGCCCAGCCAGGCCAGGGAGTGATTTTAGGAAGAGAACATTTTATAAATTGTATCAAGGCAAAGTTCTTCAACTAGCATGGGGCGTCAATATTGAGCAGGTATAAACGATGTATTTATTTCAGTGCTACTCATCTCCATGTTGAACTTCATTTCAAAGGCCCTGGTGGTTTGGCAGAAACAGCTCAGATTTGTCAAGTTTCAATATTTTAGTGTAAAACGTGCTATTTTGGATGAAAAAAAGCTATTCCACTGAAAACTGGGTCAAAACAAGGAAAACTGGACATTTGCCACCCAACTTATTTAACAGTGGCATTTGACACTTCAAATACCACATTACACTTTTGAAAAAAGGTACCCATCCCTCATATAAAAGATTCAAAATATAGAACAGCTAGACATTTTATATTTAAGAAAGAAAAAAAACGGTTTGAAGAGAATGGAAAGGAAAGCAGGGATTGAAGTGAACCAGGTCAGTAGTCAAGGCTTTCAAACTGCAGGCCAATAACCACCTCGAAGGGTGGTTATAATTGTACTGAACTACACAGAAATTACAACACAAACCAGCCTGTGTTGGTGCTGCTCCGCCACGTGAGCAGCTGCCCTAACCCCATGTGCCTGCCCTGTTCCCATATCCCTCTAACCCCCCTTGCCTTCCATCACCTATCGAACCTATTCTTAAATTGAATGGATTCTGCTTCAATTACACAATTTCTGTGTAAAGATGTTTCTCCAGCTCTCTGTCCAAAATCTCTTACATTTGGATCCCCTTGTTCGAGATCCCTCAACCACTGGAAACATGGTTTCTATCTACTCTGTCCCATTCGTACCTGATTTTAATCACCTCCATCAAATCACCCCATAAGCTCCCCTGTTCTAAGTCTTCATATTCGCATTTCCTCATACCAGGCAGCATCTTGAACATCCTTCCTATAGTGTGGAGCTCAAAACTACACACAGTTCTCCAACTGTGGCCTTACTAAGGTTTAATGTCGATTCAACATTACATATCAGACTTTTATATTTTATACCACTTAGCTTTTTATTGCCGCATCCACTGAAGGTGCTGCTTTTAACCCTGAACCCGCAAATCCTTCTGCTCTTCTACATCATCCAGGTTTCCCTCACAAGTATTACGACTTCTATTATAAAAAAAATCAAAATGCACCACCGCTCATTTACTGACATTGAATTCCATCAACCACTTTTTTGCTCATTTCACCATCTTATCAATATTAATGCAGCTCCAGTCAGCCTATTTTAGTATTGTCTATAAATTTGGAGACCACTCCCTCTAGCTCTATATACATAAGAAACAGGAGGCCAATCGGCCCCTCGAGCCTGCTCCGCCATTCAATAAGATCATGGCTGATCTTCTGCCTCAACTCCACTTTCCTGCTCTCTCCCCATACCCCTTGACTCCCTTGTAGCTCAAATGTCTGTCAATCTCCGCCTTGAATATATTCAGTGACTCCGCCTCCACAGCTCTCTGGGGTAGAGAATTCCAAAGATTCACGACCCTCTGAGAGAAGAAATTCCTCCTCATCTCCGTCTTAAATGGGCGACCCCTTATTCTGAAACTATGCCCCCTAGTTCTAGATGCCCCCACTAGGGGAAACATCCTCTCAGCCTCCACCCTGTCAATCCCCCTCAGAATCTTATATATTTCAATAAGATCACCTCTCATTCTTCTAAACTCCAATGAGTATCGGCCCAACCTGCTCAACCTTTCCTCATACGTCAACCCCTTCATCCCAAGAATCAACCTAGTGAACCTTCTCTGCACTGCCTCCTATCTAAATCACTGAGGTACACAGTGAACCGAAGCGATCCCAGAGCAGACCCTTGTAGGTTACCCACTTCCGACCACTCTTGAGAAATTGCCTTTAACTCTTATTCTCATATATACCACATAATCATCTCCAAAAGTCTCCTGTGTGGTACCTTGGCAAAAGGCTTTCTGTTTTCACTCTGCATCGACATTGCAGTCATGATGTAAATACAGCATGTCAAGGGAAGAATGTTGGCCAGGATACAAGAACAAGCCCCTCTCTTTTTCAAAATAGTAGGGGGCATAGTTTCAGAATAAGGGGTCGCCCATTTAAGACGGAGATGAGGAGGAATTTCTTCTCAGAGGGTCGTGAATCTTTGGAATTCTCTACCCGAGAGAGCTGTGGAGGCGGAGTCACTGAATATATTCAAGGTGGAGACTGACAGACATTTGAACTACAAGGGAGTCAAGGGGTATGGGGAGAGAGCGGGAAAGTGGTGTTGAGGACACGATTGGATCAGCCATGATCTTATTGAATGGCGGAGCAGGCTCAAGGGGCCGATTGGCCTACTCCTGGCTCCTGTTTATGTTCTTATGAAGGTCCTCTTCATGCAGATGGTGGTGAAAGGCTGGAACAAACTGCCCAGGGAGGTAGTGAAGGCCAATAGTGTGCAAAAAATGAAGGGAGCATTAGACATTTGAATACTGTATAAGGCGATCTTGCCAACCCTGGGGACTCTGGTTTGGAGGCGGGACATCCAGGAAAAATGGCAGAATTTGGGGGCGGGTACTCATCCCGCCCCCAACCCACCTCCGAGCCATCTTCCCAGGAGGCGGGTAGCCGACCCGCGTGGGGTCCCGTCTCCTGGAGGTGGGAAGGGGATTACAGCCACTTAACTGGATTATCCCCATTTTTCCAGCAGAAATGCGGGCTTCCCGACGTCAGGAATCCCCGCCAGGGTCACCGAGGCGTGCAGCGGGTCGGAGGGGTCCAAAAGTGCGCTGTGGAGGTAAGTGATGGGTGCAAGTGTGGAGAGGCAAGTGTGTGAGGTGAGTGAAAAGTGATAGAAAATGTTTACTTACCTTTGTTTCTTCCTGCAGGCTTCAACAGTTGGGGATATGGAGACTCTCGCATCTCACCGGCAGAGATGACAGATGGCCGCTGCATTCTCCAGTGCAACAACCATCTAATTTCTGCTCACAAGAGGTTTGATGAGTCTTGAATACAAGAACTCATCAAACTCCATAGAATGTCAATGTTTGACAGCTTCACAGAGCTGTCAAACGATAACAATTCTTGTGTCAAAAATTGACAGATGAAACGTCATACGCTGACGTTCTCTGTAACCGGCTTTCCCTTAATTAGCCTGCTAAGCCCGCTGGGCGGGCTTAACAAGGTCAATCAAGGGAAAATAGCGTGGGTTGGCCACAAGTCGATGGAGGCGGGACTGAAACCTGACAAGCAGCAGTCCCGCCTCCAACGCGCCCCCATTGGCAAAATCGCCCCCATAGACACACATCATGAACTGGTGCCACTTTATAATCACATTAACCTTTTTTTAAAGCAAAGAAGGGAATTCATCTCCTCTACCCAGGTTGTGGAGAATTTCACTTGCTGCGAAAACGAGATGTAACTGGGCTCATTCTTTTAGAAAATCCAGCTCCAAAACTCCGCAACTGCCAACTGCAATTCTTTGAGAACCACGAGAAGATTTTCAAGCGGAATATAAACTGCATCCAAGAAAGAGAAATAACTGGCCAGTTCTACAACATGTGGCAGCAATTTCCTCCTTTTCATCCACAATGCCAGCATTCATCGTTTTGCATTATATTCAGTTTCATCAAGTACCATGGAGTGAAATGTGATCTTTGTAATATTTTGGACTGTGCCAGAGTGTTGAGGAGGTAAATGAACATGTTCTTTCACTGTTGCCAACTGCAATGTCATTCAATCAAATTTCAGATTTTTCATTCTCGACCTCATTTGCCTTTGGCCGTTATAATGGGGTCATCACAGTGATACAGATCCATTTTTTTCCCCCCCTCTTCTGAACGCTAGAGATCTTTACTGATTTCAGGAGCTTAATGCATTAGTTTCTCGGGGTTTTGCTCATCTCAGATTTCGCCACTTTTCTCCTCGAAAGTTCTTTGAACTTGCAAGTGCTGATAATTCATGACAACGATTCTTTTCTAAGCCACCTCTTTTTGCACGATTCCCTGGAAAGGACTCCAGGAACTTCCCGATAAAAATGGATCGCTGCTTAGGTGTACGGAACTATCTTCTTTCTTTGGAAATGTCTCCCCCTTGTATTGAAGCTGCAAATGTTATCTTAAGAGCTAGTAATACAATGTATGTGTCAGGCTTGAAAATGTGTTACCGGGCCAGATTCCTGTTCACTAGACCAAATCAGGCTTCCCCTTGCCCGGTTATGATTTCCTCTTGGCTCCAAAACACACAGACCCAATCCCTTTGAAGTCTAGATATATGATGTACACAGCAGGAAAGGCCCTATATACAGGTCTACTATTGCCTGGTTTCTGACTTTGAGTATTCTTCAGATGATACGTAGCAGATTAAATATTAAAATAGTCTTCTTAGACAACGTGACCTGAATCAGGACCAACTGCTAATATTGTTCAGACTTCCCAACCCCACCCCCACCTCCCACAGTAAAAGCGTTCAACCAAATGGCTCTTTTATAGAGGGTTTTTTTTTTTAAACCCTAAAATTTATGGGTTTTGTTAAAAAAAAGTTAAATAAGCATCTCAAATTTCCAGGAAACAAGCAATAATACCTGGAAAGACCAAAATAGCATCAAATACAAATTCAGGAAAATCTCAGCAGTTTTCAACACCAAAATACAGCACTGATCATTCATAGTTGAAACAATGACTAAAAATGAATATATTAACAACTTACCTTTAATGTCGAAAAAACAACCCAAGGCACTTCACATGGGTGTAAAGAAATAAAAATGGAGACTGAGCCAAAGAAGAAGATATTAGGAGAAGTGACCAAAAGCGGAGTCAGAGAGGTGGGTTTTAAAGAGCATCTTAACGGGAGGAATGTTTAGACAGGGAGGGTATTCCCGAATATGGAGCCCTAGCAGCTGAAGGTACAGCCGCCAATGGAGGGATGAAGGGGAGAGTGCGGAAGATGAACAAGAGGCTGGAGGAGGTTGCGGCAGTATGAAGACCATGAGTGTTTCAAACACAATGATGAAAATGATAACATTGTGGGATTGGGAGACCAGGAGCCAATGTAGGTCAGTGAAGGTGGGGGGGAGAGAGAAAGAGTGATGGGCGAGCAGTGTGGACAGCAGAGTTTTGGATGAGCTGAAGTTTGTGGAGGGTAGAGGATGGATGCCAGCCAGGAGAGCATTGACGTTTTGAGGTGACAAGGGCCCAAATGAAGTTTTCAGCAGCAGATGGCCTGAGGTGGGGCAGAGACGGGTGATAGAGGTGGAAGTAGGCTGTCTTTGTGATGGAGTGGATATAGGTCAGGAGCTGAGCTCGGGGTCTATACCGAGGTTGGAAAGATTGTGGTTCAGCCTCAGACAGAGGCTGGGGAAGGGATAGTCGGTGACATCTCAGCACTCCTCCAATTCTGGCCTCTTGCACATCCCTTATTTTCATCGCTCCACCGTTGGCGGCCGTGCTTTCGGCTGCCTAGGCCCAAAACTCTGGAATTCCCTCCCTAACTCTCTCGAGCTCTCTCTAATCCTTTAGGATGCTCCTTAAAACCTACCTCTGACCAAGCTTTTGGTCATCTGTCCCAATATCTCCTAATGTGGCTCGGTGTCAAATTTTGTTTGATAACACTCCTATGAAGCACCTTGGAACGTTTTACTACATTAAACGCACTATATAAATGTAAGTTGTTGTGGTGAATGTATAGGGGGGAAAATTGGGTCGTGCCCTCTTTGAGGGCGCTAACTTCGCTGGGGTGCTAACTTCGTTTAGCGCCCCGAGAAAGTTAGCGCCCCCGCACCCAAAATTGAATAGTAGCACCCCAAGCAGGAGGCGGGGCGCTACTGGAAGCGCTCCCCCTCCCTCTTGGGCGCTCCCATTGAATATCGCGGCGCTATGTGCAGCGTTGGCACGTAGCGCCGCGATACTGCAGGCCTCCCTCCCCTGATTAAAGGGGAGGGGCCTAGTGCAGTGCGCACTGGGGCCCTGCTGGACCACCGGGGAGCGGGGTGCCGGCAAAAGAGCCTGGCACACATGAGGAATGCTAGGCTGACCAATCTCGGCCGGCACCCTGCGGGAGGAGGCGAGAGGGGGCAGGAGCTGGCAGGCAGCACAAAAAAAATGGCCACCCGGCACCTGACCTTTAATTTGCGCCGACCCGGCCTCAAACACAGGCACCCTGACCCCGTCAGACATAGCGTCCGGCAGTCCCAATGAGCTGGGCAATGGAGGCCAGGCATTGGAGGAGGATTGTGTGATTGATTGCCAAAGGCTTTAGAGATGTCAAGGAGGGATAATGCATCACAGCCAGTCAATTAAAAAGCTTTTCATTTTTCTACACAAATAACTTTATGGATACATATCAGATGTCAATTCCCCTTCAAAAAATGCCAGAAATTCGTATTTGTCAAAAGAGAAATAAAAGCGTTAAACTATAAAGCGCAAGTAATGGATACCCAGCAGTTACTATAATTAAATCATCTGATTGAGAGGCTGAAGATAAAAGGACAACAAGCAAACCCTCACATGCTCATTTCAGGGTTCAGATGGTCCTAAAATTGCTCCATGATTTTATTGTCTTTATTTTTAAAAATATGTTGCTGCTCCCTGCGTCACAAATGCTCACCACCCACGAATTAACCGTTGTAAAGCAATTACTCAATTTGCCGCCAGGCAATAATGCAGCCAATACTGGTTAAAGTTCAATCCTTCTCCCACACTACGTCACTTACAGCCTTTAACATGGTAAGTGCCAAGGCACTTTAAATATTGCTGCTGACATCCAACTTTGAATACAGCTTCTCTGGTAACAGGATATTCAGTGACCCATACATAGGACGATCAATATCAAAATCAATAGAGACTTTTAAAATGTCTAATCATGTTTTACAATAAAAGGTAAATAAATAAATGATCAGAAAATGAGAGCACCTGGGAATCATCGATGGATTTTTTTTGGGGAAAACATAGGATGGCCATTTTCACAGTGGATAATGCCAACTCATTTCAATTTATTTTTAAAAAGGCAACTCTCAGAATCCATTTTAGAAACTTAATAGTCCAAGTGTTTTACAATCGGCAGTTGTTGTAAAAGTGGATGGCTGGGGGTGGGAAAGAGGCTGGGAGGCACAGTGGGCAAGACATTGTGCCTTTCACCTTGTGACTCGAATTCAAATCCAGCCCATGTTATTGTACTGAAAACCTCCCGTCTGTTGCAAGGGTCTATGCCAAATGATCTCGGGCAGTTTCGACCCAGTTCTTATTTGGTTACCGACCCACAGCACAAACCTAGCACTTTGGCTACTACATTCAGGGAGGTCAACAAACACAGCGGCTGGTGTGGGAAATGGAAAATGTCACATTGGTGCAGTAGTAGGTGTTTATCCGGAGGTCAAGGTTCACTGCTGGGTAGAGGAGAAGGAGCTTTACTTGCTTCTAGCAATCCTGGCTGGCCTCCCACGTTCGACCCCATGTAAACTTGAGGTCATCCAAACTCAGCTGCCCGTGTCCTAACTCGCACCAAGTCCCGTTCACCCATCACCCCTGTGCTCGCTGACCTATATTGGCTCCCGGTTAAGCAATGCCTCAATTCTAAAATTCTCATCCTTGTTTTCAAATCCCTCCATGGCCTCGCCCCTCCCTATCTCTGTAATCTCCTCCAGCCCCACAACGCCCCCCCCACTCTCGCCCCCGAGATATCTGCGCTCCTCTAATTCTGCTCTCGAGCATCCCTGATTATAATCGCTCAACCATAGGTGGCCGTGCCTTCTGTTGCCTAGGCCCTAAGCTCTGGAATTCCCGGTCTAAACCTCTCTACCTCTCTATCCTCCTTTAAGATGTTCCTTAAAACCTACCTCTGGTGACCTGCCCTAATTTCTCCTCATGTGGCTCGGTGTCAAATTTTTTGTCTTATAATACTCCTGCGAAGCTTCTTGGGACATTTTACTACGTTAAAGGCGCTATATAAATAAAAGTTGTTGTTGCGGTTCTGTACCCGACTTGGAAGTGCCTTCCTAGCAACCTGTTGATCATCTTCTAATAAAGAAATGTTTCCCTGGCATCTGTCCTTCATAAGCTGGAGTGCGTACCACTCGTGTCCCAAAGACCCAAGGTACTGGGGTTTACGCAAAGGCACGTGAGCAGACAGACATCAGTGCCCAGCTATCATCACAGCCCGCGTTGAGGGCGTATACCTCAGAGAACAGTAAAAAAGAGATTTTTTAAAACGCAGTTACACCCTTCTTGAAACATACTGGTACAAAACACTTGGTAGATTTTCAACTCTATAAATGAAAAACAGTCAACTCTGCAATGTTAAAATCGAAATCCGTGAAGGAAATTTTGATTTGCTAGTAAACTTATACCAGAACAATCATCATGGAAACCCATTTTGTTTTTCTACTAAAATGAGCTCCAACTAAGGCTGGTTTTTTTTTCCAGTCTCGCTCATGGTTTGTCCAACACAACACAAATACTGTTGGGAAAAACAGACCTCAGCCTCCACATTATTTTAAATAGGCAGGTAGGTGTTTCCTTACTGTTAGTTTTCATTAACTTTGTCAAGCTTCTGCCCACGATGCATTTTTGACAGTCATCCTCCAGGATTCAGCGAAAACAAAAACAGCAACAGCATGGTTTTTTTTAAGCTGGCTCACAAAAACAAAATATGAAGCAAATCCACTGTATGTGATCACCGAACCTCACAGTCACCAAATCACGAGAGAATAATCCATCTGCAGGATTGACAAGGCAACAATCGGAGAAGTTCAGATTTGACGAAAACCAGAATAAAACTCTAGTAGTTCTTAACTGGTATTTGACTGGTGTTGAATCACTCCGATGTATTTTTTTTTAAAAACAATCTCTACCAAGGAGTTAATGAGGATGCTTTCAGATTTGGGTGCATTTCTTTCTCAAAACAGGTGTCATAACAATTGTGTACAGCCAGACTCTCCACGCTGTTGGTGTGGTGACACTCAGAGATTAATGATCTTGAGGCAATGACTGCACATTTCGAGTGAAAAAAATTCAGCAGCGGATTACCAAGAAATAGCACAACCAAATAGATAGACGATCTGATGTGATACTGTGTTAGATCAGAGTGAATAGATCAAACTACATCATGCAAGTGAGCTGTTCTGTCACAGGAATGGTAGCTGCAGGTAACAATTTGATGGGCGTACTGGGAGTTGGAGCCGGGCTCTAAAGGCGCATGAACTGTCCAGAGGCTGCAGTTTTGTTACTTCTGTGGTAATTTTACATGCCAAGTTGTTCTCTCTGTGTTAGAAAGGTTGCATTTTCCAATTTTAAAATTGATTAATCTTTATCCTTTGTGTGTCGGAACTTAACTGGAAACAGTGGTGGAGGCACTGTGAAATCTGATCACATGGTGCAGTTCATGACAGTCAAAAGTAGCCCACTGTCATACAAAAAGCAGCATCACACTGCCACGCAGGTCTCGGGCATTTTGTAACGCGTCATCTGCTGTTATCACGAGGTGGTTTTATTTAATTTGGGGCCAGTCTTGGTATCGACTGCAGCCATTGCCTGTTGTGAATGGGTGACAACAGCTCAATGCAGGATTAAGGATTGCACAGCAGGTTTGAAAAATCATTTGTACTTTCCTTTTAAAACCAAACATTTCTATTTCAAATATTTATTAGAGTTAATAAGTGAAAGCCAGCACGTATTTGTTAAAGGCAAATAGTGTTTGACTAACTCGATTGTGTTCTTTGATGCAGGAATGGAGAGAGTCGACGAGGGCAGTGTGGTTATGTTGTGTATGTGGACTTTCAAAAGACGTTTGATAAAATACCACATAATAGACTTGTTAGCAAAATTGAAGCCAATGGGATTAAAGGGGCAGTGGCAGCGTGGAGACGAAATTGGCTAAGGGAGAGAAAGTAGAGAGTAGTGGTGAGCGGTTGTTTTTCAGACTGAGGGAGGTATGGAGGGAAGGGAGAGTGGTGTTCCCCGGGAGGCAGATTAGGACCAATGTTCCAGCTAAGCTGTGTGGCCATGCAGCTGTCTGGAGGTCCCGCGCAGCCCGGGACTGGCTTTTCAAATGGGAGATTTCGCATACGCGAAGTTTTAATGGGCCACACAGCCCATTAAAGGGACCACGCACCCAAAAGAAATTAGGGTAAACACTGATTAGGATCACTGCTCTTTTGAAAAAGAAAGAAATACTTGCATTTATATAGCGCCTTTCACGACCACTGGACATCCCAAAGCGTTTTACAGCCAATGAAGTACTTTTGAAGTGCAGTCACTGTTGTAATGTGGGAAACACAGCAGCCAATTTGCGCACAGCAAGCTCCCACAAACAGCAATGTGATAATGGCCAGATAATCTATTTTTAGTGATGTTGATTGAGGGATAAATATTGGCCAGGACACCAGGGATTACTCCCCTGCTCTTCTTTGAAATGGTGCCATGGGATCTTTTACATCCAGCTGAGGGGGCAGACGGAGGCTCAGTATAACGTCTCATCCAAAAGATAGCACCTCCGACAGTGCAGCACTCCCTCAGTACTGCACTGGAATGTCAGCCTAGATTTTGTGTGCTCAAGTCTCTGGAGTGGGACTTGAACCCACAACCTTCTGACTCGGGAGAGGGTGCTACCCACTGAGCCACAGCTGACACTATTAATATATATTAATGAGCGGGACTTGGGTATACAGGGCATAATTTAAAAGTCTGCAGATGACAAAACTTGGAAATGTGGTAAACAATGAGAATAGTAGCAGACTCCAGGAGGACATAGACAGACTAGTAAAATAGACAGACTAGTAAAATGGGCAGACATGTGGCGAATGAAATTAAACACAGAAGTGTGAAGTGATACATTTTGGTAGGAGGAAAGAGAGAGGCAATATAAACTAAATGGTACAATATTAAAGGGGATGCAGGAACAGGGAGACCTGGGGGTGTATGTACACAAATCTTTGAAGGTGGCAGGACAAGTTGAGAAGGCTGTTAAAACACCATATGGGATCCTTAGCTTTATAAACAGAGGAATAGAGTACAAAAGCAAGGAAGTTATGCTAAACCTTTATAAAACACTAGTTAGGCCTCAGCTGGAGTATTGTGCTCAATTCTCGACACCACACTTTAGGAAGGATGTCAAGGCCTTGGAGAGGGTACAGAGAGGAGGAGATTTACTAGAATGGTGACAGGGATAAAAGACTGTAGTTACGTGGCGAGACTGGAGAAGCTGGGGTTGCTCTCCTTAGAGCAGAGAAGGGTAAGGAGAGATTTGATAGAGGAGTTCAAAATCATGAAGGGTTTTAATAGAGTAAATAAAGAGAAACTGTTTCCATTGGCAGAAGGGTCAGTAACCAGAGGGCAGAAATAAAGGTAATTGGCAAAGAAGAGGCAAATTGAGCTGTGCATTCCTGAAAGGGTGGGCATATAAAGAGAGTCACAAAATCATTATTGCAAAATTAGGTGCAAAACCAGCAGTCTTGCAAAATCAGGGCTTATGTTTGTTTGTTATTTTCTTCATTTTATTTCCCTCTACAAATTATCCTGTACCCTAGTGTCAATCGCCCTTGAAGATTAAAATTCAAGATTTTTGAGATTTTAAACATTAAAATGAATTAGTCTGTCAATCTCTTATGCTGTTCCTCAGAGACAAAGTAAACAAACATTTGTATCTGTCCTTTCCTGTAACTAACTCTCAGATTGTCTCTCACTGTCTGATACTTTCTGTCTCCCTCTCTATGTCTCTGTTTATTTTCCACTCTGGTTGCCTCTCACTCTCCTTCTGTCTTTGTGTGTGGCTTTCACACACACTCATTGTCCTCGATCTGAGACTGTGAGGTGGAATTTCCTCCACTATCCCACTTGCAAATAGGCGGGACAGCCACAGAGAAGGGGGCAAAATTTGGTAGTGCGGCCTACTGCCCCTCACCATCCCAACCTGAATTGCCTTCCCCTGCCAGGGCTGCTTTTGGCCACACCTTCCCGATCTGCTACATGCAAATGCCAGTGTACTTCCCCCAAAATGTTATTTCATATTTGTGTAAAACGGTGTCAGAAAGTACGGTATGACAAACCCAAGAGAAATGCAAACTGCTTACATGCAATAAAGAGTAGAAACACACTCTGGAGCCCCCCGAGCAACTAAACATACTTTGTAGTTAAAGGAGAAAATTGTCTCCATGGTAAAGCATCTGTAAAACTGAACCCCCCACCCCACCCATTTCTTGCGTTTGATATAATCAGCATAATCGACAGAATCAGACCATTTTACACCCCCACCCTTCTGCCCTACTCGAATGTTCTCCTGACTAGCTCTCAAACTTCTACTACTCTGTAACTGTAATCCATCTAGCAGATGGGCAAAGATGGTCTGGGGTAGCTCATTGCCAGGAGTTTCCCTCTTTCTTTGTGAGGAAGCATAGACTCTTCACTTGGCACCTCCTCATAACTGGCCACCAGCATGTTTTACATCAGTGACCGTTCCTGCAACAGGATTCAAAAAGCACCACTCCTTCACCGACTGCCAGAATCGAGATCTCAGTTGGTGTTTTTAAATGAACAGTTACCATTCAAGTCAAGCGTACGATCTCTCCCACTGGAAGGCTGTTAAAGAATGATATGAAAAGATGCAAGACAGCTGGATCCAGTTAATAATTGCATTGTTGTAATTTTCTATTCAGTACTGCTTTTAGAAGATGTAACAAGCTTGAGTTGTGCGAGACACCTGAAACAGCACATCCCATAGGGCTGTAAAGTAAATTAAAAAAATCTCGGACCTGGTGGGAGCTTTATTACATTCATGATCGCTACCACAAGGAGTAGTTGAGCTGATTGGCATAGATGCATTTCAGGGGAAGCTCGATAAGCACATGAGAGAGAAAAGAATAGGTTATGCTGATAGGGTTAGATGAAGAGTGGTGGGAGGAGGCTCGTGTGGAGCATAAACACCAGCATGGACCAGTTAGGCCGCATGGCCCGTTTCTGTGCTGTACACATGATGTAACTCGATGAGGAGTACCTCATGCTCCCACTACGAGAAGAGGCAAGAGTAACTGCCCTCGACATCAGAGCAGCATTCAACTGAGTGTGGCACTAAGAATTCCTAGTAAAACTGAAGTTAGTGAGGGTCAAAGAAAAAACCCTCCAGTGGCTGAAGTCATACCTGACACACAGGAAGATGATCTGCAGTTGTTGAAGGTCAATCTTAGTTGGCCCAATCGAATTCAGCCACTTCCCTCTCTCATAAGTTCAGGATTGAGGCTGTTCACTGATGATTACACAGTGTTCAGCCACATACATAATGAATCTGCCCACAGCCAGAACCTGCACAACATCTAGCTTGGGCTGATGGTGCAGGTAACATTCATACCTCCCAAGTGGCAGGTAATAATCATCTCCAGCAAGAAAACAGCCCAAGCACCTTCAACAGCATTGATTCCCTTACCATCGACATCCTGTGGTGTCACCGCTGACCTGAAGTTTAATTAGACCAGCTATACCAACACCATAACTACAAGAGCAGAGTGGCGGCTCGGTACTGGCCAATGAGTGGATCACTGCCTGATCCCTCAGAGACTCTCCACCATCTACAAGGCTCACGTTAAGATGGAATATTCACTACTCGCCCGGAGGGGTGCAGCCGCAACACTCAAGAAAATCAACACCGTCCAAGACAAAGCAGTCCGTTTGATTAGTGCCCCTGCACTCAATACCCACCTTCTCCACCACCACTGCAGTGTGGCTGCAGATTGTACCATCTGAAAGATGCACTGCAACAACTCAGCAAGCGGATTTCAACAGCACCTCTGAGCCCCTTGACCTCCACCACCGAGAAGGACGAGAGCAGCAATATCGTGGCAACACCATCACCTCCAGGTCACACACAATCCTGACTTGGACATTTACCGGTTTCCCTTCAGTGCCATAGTCAATATGGTTGGAATTCCCTACCTGACGTTGTGGGAGCACCATCAGCACAAAGGCTGCAGTGGTTCAAGGAGAAAACCCACCACCACCACCACCTTCTCATAGCAACTCGGGTTGTGTAATAAATGTGCCCTTACCACCATCACCCGAATCCCAAGAATACTTTTTATTAAATCACTGTCTGCTTGGTCCTATAATAGGCAGACACACAAATGTAAAATTGCCCCATTTTGTAAATGTACTGTTTGCTTTCAACCCCTGCGTTAGAAAACTGGACTATTTCCCATCTGACCAACCTTCATCATTAAAAATGTGATCCGCTTCAGTAAATGCCTTACATGTTATACACTGATTGCAGTCTCTGCTTCTCACAAGGCAGCATTCAAATGGCAAATCCATCAAAACATTCAATCCTTTAGCTCAAAACTACCATTGCCTTGCTATTGTCTCAGGCCTGCTCAATTGTTTTCAATTTTAAAATTCTCATCCTCGTTTTCAAATCCCTCCATAGCCTTGTCCCTCCCTATCTCTAACCTCCTCCAGGCCTACAAGCCTCCGAGATCTCTGCACTCCTCCAATTCTGGCCTCTTGCGCATCCCCGATTTTAAATCTCTCCACGATCGGTGGCTGTGCCTTCAGTTGCCTTGGCCCCAAGCTCTCAAATTCCCTCCCTAAACCTCTCCACCTCTCTCTCTCCTCCTTTAAAACGCTTCTTAAAACCTACCTCTTAGACCAAGCTTTTGGTTACCTGTCCTAATATCTCATGTGGCTCAGTGTCAAATTTTGTTTGATAACGCTCCTGTGAAGCGCCTTGGGACGGTTTACTACATTAAAAGGCGCTATATATCAGACGTGATATCAAGAACCGGCTGAGCGCACTGGATACAGCAAAGCCTATGGGCCCCGACAACATCCCGGCTGTCGTGCTGAAGACTTGTGCTCCAGAACTAGCCGCGCTTCTAGCCAAGCTGTTCCAGTACAGCTACAACACTGGCATCTATCCAACAATGTGGAAAACTGCCCAGGTATGTCCTGTCCACAAAAAGCAGGACAAATCCAATCTGGCCAATTACCGCCCCATCAGTCTACTCTCAATCATCAGCAAAGTGATGGAAGGTGTCATCGACAGTGCTATCAAACGGCACTTACTCACCAATAACCTGCTCACTGATGCCCAGTTTGGGTTCCGCCAGACCACTCGGCTCCAGACCTCATTACAGCCTTGGTCCAAAAATGGATAAAGGAGCTGAATTCCAGAGGTGAGGTGAGAGTCACTTCCTTTGACATCAAGGCAGCATTTGACCGAGTGTGGCATCAAGGAGCCCTAGTAAAACTGAAGTCAATGGGAATCGGGGGAAAACTCTCCACTGGCTGGAGTCATACCTAGGAAGATGGTTGGAGGTCAATCATTTCAGCCCCAGGACATCGCTGCAGGAATTCCTCAGGGCAGTGTCCTAGGCCCAACCATCTTCAGCTGCTTCATCAATGACCTTCCCTCCAACATAAGGTTAGAAATGGGGATGTTTGCTGATGACTGCAGTGTCCAGTGCCATTAATAACTCCTCAGATAAAGAAGCAGTCTATGCCTGCATTCAACAAGACCTGGATGACATTCAGGCTTGGGCTGATAAGTGGCAGGTAATATTCGCGCCACACAAGTGCCAGGCAATGACTATCTCCAACAAGCGAGAGTCTAACCACTGCCCCTTGACATCGCTGAATCCCCCACCATCAACATCCTGGGGGTCACCATTGACCAGAAACTTAACTGGACCAGCCACATAAAAACCGTGGCAACAAGAGCAGGTCAGAGGCTAGGTATTCTGCGGCGAGTGTCTCTCCTCCTGACTCCCCAAAGCCTTTCCACCATCTACAAAAGGTACAAGTAAGGAGTGTGATGGAATACTCTCCACTTGCCTGGATGAGTGCAGCTCCAACAACACTCAAGAAGCTCGACACCATCCAGGACAAAGCAGCCCGCTTGATTGGCACCCCATCGACCACCTTAAACATTCACTCCCTCCACCACCGGCGTACCGTGGCTGCAGTGTGTACCATCTACAAGATGCACTGCAGCAACTCGCCAAGGCTTCTTCGGCAGCACCTCCCAAACCCGCGACCTCTACCACCTAGAAGGACAAGGACAGCAGGCGCTTGGGAACACCGCCACCTGCAAATTCCCCTCCAAGTCACACACCATCCTGACTTAGAAGTATCTCGCCGATCCTTTATCGTCGCTGGGTCAAAATCCTGGAGCTCCCTACATAACAGCACTGTGGGAGTACATTCACCACACGGATTGCAGCGGTTCAAGATATATATAAATAAATGCAAGTTATTGTTGTGTGCAAGTCCTTGGCTGCAGCAGTCAGCAATTCGTGTATTCTTGTGGTGAACAAACTTCCTTCGGCTGAGTACAAGTGGGTTTGTAAAAGGCTTGGCTGCCAGCACTGTGCAGGCTGCAAATATGTGTGCATGCGTGTGCACTGGCTGGGGGGGAAATTCCACACTTCGGTGGCAAACGACGACATTGAACCAATTCTCCACCAGCCACACATTCGAATCCCACTTTTCTGCTCGCTACCCTGACCCCTTTTAATAGTCCTCTTTCCTCGACCTTACTCCCTTTGAAAAGGATTTATGGACCCCCCTACTTCAACAATAGTTTGTGCCAGAAAATCCCACATCCTAACCACCCGCTGTGCAACGATATTTTTCTGACCTCACTTTTAATTTGTTTTGTAATTTGTTTAAATTTGCAGCCTCTCATTAGCGTACCGCTGATCAGTGGAAACAATCCATCACTGTTAACCTCAACTTTGTCCTTTGTAATCTTGAAGACCTCAAACAAGTCACCCCTTAACCTTCTCCGCTTCAGTGGAAAGAGCGCTAACTTCTCCAATCTCTATCCACAAGTATAACTCCCTGTTCCAGGTAACATCCCAGTGAAGCTGCACTTTCTCCACTGCTCCGACAGCTCTCCTACAATGGAATGCTCAAAACCACACACAAAACTGCAACTGCAGTTTAACCAAGGTCATGTAACAAGTCTAACGTTTCCTCCACGCTTTTTTATTCTATGTCTGTGAATATATAATTGCGGATTCGGTTCGGCCGGTTTATGGCTGTACCTATTTGTGTTGCCACCTTTATTAAGTTGTGTTTCTGCACACCAAGATTCCCCCTCTGCTCCTCTACTCCATTTCAAATCTTCTAACCACTTGTAATAGATTGAAAGTCCCCACGTTAGTTTCCAGCTGGCAGGTCTTCCCCGATATTCTGGGGAAGGTCCATCCAAACTAGTGGTGAGAAAACATGCATCTCATGTCAATTCAGGAGCGCTCAGCCCACTTGTGTCCAGAGCAAACAGCAGCCTGCACTTTTTTTTTTTTTAAATATTCATTCCTGGGATGTGGGCATTGTTGGCAAAGCCAGCATTTATTGCCCATCCCTAGTTGCCTGAGAAGGTGGTGGTGAGCCACCTTCTTGAACCGCTGCAGTCCGTGTGGTGAAGGTACTCCCACGCTGCTGTTAGGGAGGGAGTTCCAGGATTTTGACCCAGTGACGATGAAGGATCGGCGATATATTTCCAAGTCAGGATGGTGTGTGACTTGGAGGGGAACTTGGAGATGGTGGTGTTCCCATACGCCTGCTGCCCTTGTCCTTGTCGGTGGTAGAGGTCGTGGGTTTGGGAGGTGCTGTTGAAGAAACCCTGGCTGTTTGCTGCAGTGCATCTTGTAGATGGTACACACTGCAGCCACGGTACACCGGTGGTGGAGGGAGTGAATGTTTGTGGTGGATGGGCTTTGTCCTGGATGGTGTCGAGCTTCTTGAGTGTTGTAGGAGCTCATCCAGGCAAGTGTAGAGTATTCCATCACACTCCTGACTTGTGCCTTGTAGATGGTGGAAAGGCTTTGGGAAGTCAGGAGGTGAGACACTCGCCGCAGAATACCCAGCCTCTGACCTGCTCTTGTAGCCACAGTATTTATGTGGCTGGTCCAGTTATGTTTATGGTCAATGGTGACCCCCCCAGGATGTTGATGGTGGGGGATGCGGTAATGATAATGCCATTGAATGTCAATGGGAGGTGCCAGAAATAGCATTTACATTATTGCTCAGTTAGCACTGCCGCTGGAGGCAGTCGGGATAATCCTGCGATCGGGATCAACAGGATCAAGGGCAGTAGCATCACTTCCTTACCTCACAGCACTACCGCTGAAGGTGGGGCTGGCTGCAGCAAGTGCTGTGTGGTAATCGTGCTACTGTCTAACTTGGCAGCTTGAACACACTTGCTTCAGACACAATGGTCTATTGTGATCCACTAAACCGCTTTATGTTGCGGAAGTGCTTCAAGAGCAGTGCTGCAACATAACCAAGGCTGTCGGTGCTGCGCAAGCTGCCATCGTCTGGTGCAGTTACACTGCAGGCACTGGTCTCCAGACACTGCTTACAGCGGTGCAAAGTTGGCCATGTGGTTATACTGCTGGCTTTGCACCTGTGCTCCAATTAGGCAAAAATGAAGCTCAGTGCGACATGCAGGCACGGACCCACACTCAGCAGCATCCAAATACCAGTTAAACATTTAGAGGGACCGGTTGCTAAGATTAGCAAGTTTTGAAACAAAAATTAAAAGAAAGTATGATGACGATAAACTGGTTGCAGTTTCACTACAGCTGATGCAAACCCCAAGCAGCATGACGGCAAACCGTCTCAACACGCGACGTGCCGGCAGGTCAATAACATCTCGCCCAGGTAGGGCTGCCAACTCTGGTTGGACGTATTCCAATAGAATCGTAGAAACTTACAGCACAGGAAGGCATTCGGTCCGTCGTGCCTATGCTGGCTCTTTGAAAGAGCAGTCGTGCTTAGTCCCACATCCCCGCTTTTTTGTCCGTAACGCTGCAAGTTCCTCATCCTCAAGGACCTGTCCAACTCCCTTTTAAAATTATTTATGGAATCAGCTTCCACCACCTTTTCAGGTCGAGCGTTCCAGATCCCGACAACTCAGTGAAAAAAAAAATTCTCCTCATCTCCTCCCTTGATCTTTTCCAATAATTCGGAATCCATGACCTCTAGTTATTGACCCACACGCCAGGGGCAGTATCTATTCCCTATTTACTCTATCAAATTCCTGGAGGTTTCACCACAGGCTCCCTCGCCGCCAACCGCCCGACCCCCCACGCTCCCACCGTTGGTTGCCCGACATGTCCATCCTCACAACACACCGCCTTCCCCCACCAAGTGTAAAGTGAACAGACTGGAACTCAATTGGATGATTCTTGACCAATTTTCCCATCTCCAATATTTTTATGACGAATAAAATGAAGGCGCTCAAAGAAAATGAAAACAACTTGCTTTTTTTTTTTTAAGTGCCCCTATGATTTTTTTTCCCCAGGGTTACTCGCAGCCAGTGTCCTGGAGATTAATCTTTAGTTCTAGCCTAATCCTGGAGGGTTGAGAACCATTCTCCCTGGTTAAGCCACTGTCGCAAACAGTTGCGATGACAAAGACAATGAGAGCACAGTATATTTCCAGCAGATTCCGGAACCATCGAGGCAGCAGGCAAACTTGCGCACGCGCGTTCGTTTTAAATTGGCAATTTGCACATTTCGTTTTCTGATCACCAAACCATCCCCAAGGAGTGTCTGTGGCATGGCAAGAAGTGACAAACCGCATTACTGGAGCACAGAGACGGGCTCAGAGCATCCACAGCCAGGAAAGATGGCAGACTCTCCAGGTGAGCAGCAGTATTGACACCTACCATAAGGGGCCTCCGCTCCAGGCAACAGCACCACCTCATTTACAAAGTATTTACAGCACAGAAACAGGCCATTCGGCCCAACAGGTCCATGCCGGTGTTTATGCTCCACACGAGCCTCCTCCCACCCTTCTTCATCTCACCCCATCAACATATCCTTCTATTCCTTTCTCCCTCATGTGCTTATCTAGCTTCCCCTTAAATGCATCTGTGTTATTCGTCTCAACTATTCCTTGTGGTAGCGAGTTCCACATTCTAACCACTCTCTGAGCAAGAAGTTTCTCCTGAATTCCTTATTGGATTTATTAGTGACTATCTTATATTTATGGCCCCCCAGTTCTGATCTCGCCCGCAGGTGGAAACTTCTCTATGTCTACCCCATCAAACCCATTTATGATCATAAAAGATCTCAGTCAGGTCACCCATCAGTCTTTTTTCTAGAGAAAAGATTCTCAACCTGTTCAATCTTTCCTGATAGGTATAACCTTTTACATTACAGCTCTGCTGCTAATGTCCAAGGAACATATATTAGAGGGCACAACAGTCTCTCAGTGTATGAGTCAGTTGAGTTAGCAGATTTATTATCAACCTTTAATTACCATGATACTAATAGTCCGCCCCCCTCCCACACAACTCGTGATCGGTGAACTTTCAATAGTTATTTACTTGAAATTATTTTTTCAACCAAGTGCACCGTTTTATTACAGTTCAAGCCCCATTTCCTGAGCTGATGTCACAAAATAAATCCACCCGGATATATTTTATTCGAGAAAATCCCTCCCCAGGAGAAACTTCTTTCACTTGTGGGGAAGAGCATAACTAGAGGCCATCAATATAAGATAGTCACCAAGAAATCCAATAGGGAATTCAGAAGAAACTTCTTTACCCAGAGAGTGGTTAGAATGTGGAACTTGCTACCACAGGGAGTAGTAGAGGCGACTAGCAGAGATGCATTCGAGGGGAAGTTAGATAAACACATGAGAGGGAAAGGAATAGAAGGTTATGCTGATAGGATTAGATGAAGAAGGGTGGGAGGAGGCTCGTGTGGAGCATAAACACCGGTATAGACCTGTTGGGTCGAACGGCCTGTTTCTGTGCTGTAAATACTATGCAATGTGCAAAAGTTGTTGTACCGAGTTACACGCTGAATTCAAGACGTACCTCATTCATTCTCCAACGTGTCAGGACATTGGCTTGTCCCAACGTCTCAGGACATTGGCTTGTGTTGGCCAACACAAAATCACCTTGCTGGCCTGAGCCAGTAGGCTGATCCTGTTCAGTTCACCAGCAGCTAAAAACAAAAAATGGTTGGCAATCTGGCTGCCATTTATGCAGCCAGAGGTTGGCGCTGCCACTCTGTTGACCCGTCAGGACTGCCAGCTGCAGCAGCGACACAAAGTATGTACACGATACGTAATTTGCAGTGACCAAAAGATTAAAAGACACTGAAGGCTGGAAATTTGAAATAAAACAGATGAGCTGGAAACATCGGCAGGTCAGTTAGCATCGGAAAGAAAAAAGCCAAATTTGACGTTTTGGGTGGAACCCTTCCTCAGGACCGTTAAAGGTACAGTCCCTTCTAAAGTATTAATCCCCTTGTTCACTTTTGGATGCGGGCTGACCTGCCGTATGCTTCCTGCATCTTCTGTTTTCGGAACTGATGTGTGATGTTAAATAATGCAATCTTAAGAGGCTTTGGTTAGAAAACTGAAGAGCTAATTTCTAACAGTTAGAAAATTAGTCAGCTTCCAAACAATTGGAAAGAAGGGGGCATTTCACCCTGCAGTGTCTTCCTTTGCTTTCGGTTATGAGCAAAAAGGGGTGACTCTCACTTGAAGCATTAACCAGCAGTGTCTTCAGTTTGTGTCCTTAATTGAACAATGTGGATTTGGAGAGAGAAGGGACAGTACAGATCTCATGAGGTAAGAATGGGGAGGATAAAAAATGGGTGAATGCCCATTTTTGTCCCGAATTAGTGAAATAACAAAGTCTCAGGCGCGTGTGGCTTTGAAACATGCGATTTGAGTCGTTTTTTTGTTAGCAGCTCATTCATCACTAAAAACAGAAACTCTCCTATTTTCTTTAAAGGAAAATTTTCACTACCAAAGATGTTTTACATTTCTTACTATCATCGTAGTTGGCGGATTTGCATCTTCAGTGTATGGCTTGGAGCAGAACTCCAAGAGATGTTTCTCTAGGCTATAAATCACACACGACAGCTGTAGCCATTTACATAGAAATTACAACACAGAAACTGGCCGTTTGACACAACTGTGCTGGTGTTTATCCTCCTCACAAGCTGGAGTCCGAATCCCATGTGCTTGCCCTGTTCCACTTTCCTTCAATCCCCTATCTAACTTATCAAATGTTGACTTGGCTCTGCTTCAATCACGAGTGAATGCCAGAGCCTCACAGCCCTCTGTGTAAAAACATTTCCCTGCTCTCTGTACTGAATTGCTTTTTAAGCAATTACATATTGTATTAAATCTTGCATTTATGTTCACTTGTTCTAGACCCCGCAAACACTGGAAACAATTTTTCTAGCTACTTGGTCCCATCCCTTCATAACTTTAAACACCTCTTATCCACCCTATAATCTCCTCTGTTCTAATGAAAGTGTCGCACTTTTTTATTGGTCACCTCACCTCTGCGACAGAATACATCTTCATGGAGCTGACAGGCTTAAAACAGCATCAGAAACTTGAAGAACGCGTTACATTTGAAATAAAGACTTGCATTTATACCGCGCCTCTCATGACGTCCCAAAGCGCTTTTAGAACCAATTAAGTACTTTTGAAGTGTAGTCACTGTTGTAAAGTAGCAAATGCTGCAGCCAATTTGCACTCAGCAAGCTCCCACAAACAGCAATGAAATAAATGACCAGATCATCTGTTTTAGGTGAAGGCTGAGGGATAAATGTTGACCAGGATACCGGGGAGAACTCCTCTCTTCTTCAAATAGTGCCATGGGATCTTTTACGTCCACCCAAGAGGTAAGACTGAGCTCTCCCTCAGTACTGCACTGGAGTGTCAGTCTAGATTACATGCTCAAGTCTCTGGGGTGGGACTTGAACCCACAACCCTCTGACTCAGAGACAAGAATGTTACCATTAAGCCACAGCTGCACCAACAGACTAAACACATGTACAGCAAGCAGAATATGTTCCAACTGGAATCATAGCAAGTTTACAGGACGAGGCAGTGCTTCAGCCCACTGTGTCTGTGCTGGTCCTCTCAAAGAACTGCTCCCTTAGTCCCCATTCCCATACCCTTTGTTTTTCCAAATGTTTACCTTTCCTTTTTAAAACCGATTATGGATTCTGCTTCCACTGCTGTTTCTGGCAAGGCATTTTATGTCCTGACAATATGGTTTAAAAAAAAAAACAATCTTCTATCCTCTCCCTTTGTTCATCATCCTAAATTGATGCCTTCTAGTCACTGGCTCAAAGTAAAGCACTTTGGGTCGTCCGGAGGACATGAAAGGCTCTACATAAATGCAAGTCTTTCTTTCCTTTTTTATCTCATCAGATCTTCTCTTGACTCTTGTTCTAATGGAAAGAGCCCCAGTTTCTCTAGTCTCCCCTTATAACTAATACCACCCGGTACTATCTTAGTGAATCTATTCTGCACCCACTCAGTGGCCTCGAGAGCCTTTCTAAAGCAAGATACTCAATATTCTAACTGGTGTAACCAACTATTTGAACAGGTGCAGCATCACCTTTTAGCTTTTGTACTCTAGGTCCCTATTTATAAAACCTAGAATCAGACATTCACTTATGTGAACCCTGAAGTCTCTCTGCTTTGATTCTCTTTTTAATGTTTTACCATTTATTCTCCTTTTAAAGTTTTACCATTGAATGGCCATGCCCTCTCACCTTTCCACCCAAAATTATCACCCCACATTCCTCTATTAAATTTCATCTGAAATCTCTGCACCCAATCTACTCACCCGTGTCCTCCTGCAGTCACATAAATCTTCTTCAAAATTTACAGATGACACAAAAATTTGGATTTGCCAACTGAGGCTGGCTAGTTATCCTGCTCCACCCATAATAAAAATACGGTTAGAAAAGGCCACTTTTAGTAATGGAACAATTCATACTTTTAGTAACCATATGGCACAACACCAAAGTTTCAGATTTGTAACTCCCAGGTGCTAGTACTTTTTTTTTCTACTTTACCACTATAGCCATATAAGAATTAGGAGCAGGCCATATGGCCCCTCGAGCCTGCTCTGCCATTCAATAAGATCATGTCTGATCTTTGACCTCAACTCCACTTTCCTGCCCTAGCCCCACATCCCTGAATTCCTCTGAAGTCCAAAAATCTATCTATCGCAGCCTTGAACATACTCAATGACTGAGCATTCACAGCACTTTGGGGCAGAGAATTCCAAAGATTCACAACCCTCGGAGTAACGAAATTCCTCCTCATCTCAGTCTTAAAAGGCCGACCCCTTATCCTGAGACTATGCCCCCTAGTTCTAGACTCTCCAGCCAGGGGAAACAACCTCTCAGCATCTACCCTGTCAATCCCCCTCAGAATCTTGTATGTTTCAATGAGATCACCTCTCATTCTTCTAAACTCGAGAGTATAGGCCCAATCTACTCAATCTCTCCTCATAAGACAACCCTCTCATCCCAGGGATAAATCTAGTGAACCTTTGTTGCACCGCCTCTAAGGCAAGTACATACTTCTTTCAAATAAGGAGACCAAAACTGTGCACAGTACTCCAGGTCTGGTCTCAACAAGGCCCAGTATGATTGTAGCAAGACTTCCTTACTCTTGTACTCCAACCCTCTAGCAATAAAGGCCAACATGTCATTTGCCTTCCTAGTTGCTTGCTGTACCTGCATGCTAACTCTGTTTCTTGTACTAGGACACCTAAATCTCTCTGAACACCAACATTTAATAGTTTCTTACCATTTAAAAAATATTCTGTTTTCCTATTCTTCCTACCAAAGTGAATAACCTCGCATTTCCCCACATTATACTCCATCTGCCACTTTATTGCCCACTCACTTAACCTGTCGATATCCCTTCGCAGGCTCTTTGCATCCTCCTCACATCTTACTTTACTCTAGATACATTGCACTCAGTCCCTTCATCTAAGTCATTAATATAGATTGTAAATAGCTGAGGCCCAAGCACTATTCCTTGCAGCACCCCACTAGTTGCAGCCTGCCAATCTGAAAATGATCCATTTATCCCTACTCTCTTTTCTGTCCATTAACCAATCCTTTATCCATGCTAATACCTTACCCCCAACCCCATGTGCCTTTATCTTGCTTAACAACCTTTTATGTGGCACCTTATCGAATGCCTTTTGGAAATCCAAATATACTACATCCATTGATTCCCCTTTATCTATCCTGCTAGTTACGTCCTCAAAAACTCTAATAAATTTGTCAAACACAATTTACCTTTCATAAAACTATGTTGACTCTGCCTAATCATATTATGATTTAAGTTTCCTGTTACCATTTCCTTAATAATGGATTCCAGCATTTTTCCGACGACCGATGTCTGGCTAACTGGCCTGTTTTCTCTCTCCCTCCTTTCCTGAATAGCGGGGTTACATTTGCTACCTTCCAATCGGCTGAGACCTTTCCTGAATCTAGGGAATTTTGGAAGATCAAAACCAATGCATCCACTATCTCTTCAGCCACCTATTTTAGAACCCTAGGATGTAGACCATCAGGTCCAGGGGATTTGTCAGCTTTTAGTCCCATTAGGTTCTCAAGTACTTTTTCTCTACTGATATTAATTACTTTACGTTCCTCGCTCTCATTAGCCCCTTGGTTCCCCACTATTTTTGGTATACTTTGTGTCTTCTACTGTGAAGACATATACAGAATATTTGTTTAAAGCCTCTGCCATTTCCTTGTTCCCCAATATAATTTCTCCTGTCTCAGCCTCTAAGGGACCAACACTTACTTTTGCTACTCTCTTCCTTTTTACATACTTGTAGAAGCTCTTGCAATCTGTTTTTATATTGCTAATTTACTCTCATTCTATTTTCTCCCATATCATCAATTTTTTGGTCATCCTTTGCTGGTTTCTAAAGCTCTCCCAATCCCCAGCCTTACTACTATTCTTTGCAACATTATAAGCCTCTTTTAATCTAATACTATCCTTAACTTCTTTAGTTAGCCACGGATGGATTACTTTTCCCATGGAGTTTTTATTTCTCAACGGAATGTATATTCGGTGAGAATTTTGGAATATTTCTTTAAATGATTGCCACTGCTTATCTACTTTCCTACCTTTTAATCTAATTTCCCAATCTACCTTAGCCAACTCGCCCCCCATACCTACGCAATTGGCTTTGTTTAGGTTTAAGACTCTAGTGTTGGACTTAAGAATGTCACTTTCAAACTCGATGTGAAATTCTATCATATTATGATCACTCCATATGATTGGTAATACATTTATGCAGCTTTTCAATAAAGAACAGTCCATATTTCCTACATTACAACAGTGACTACACTTCAAAAATACTTCATTGGCTGTAAAGTGCTTTGGGATGCCCCGAGGTTGTGAAAGGCGCTATATAAATGCAAGTCTTTTTTTCTTTTTATATTCTACACTTATTAATTTACTGTCATCCAAATTTTATATGGTTGAGGAAAGAGTCAAGTGACTATTTAAAAGAAAATTTCTTAATCTATAGAATGTCCATATTTAATTTCTAAACACAACCATTAATATTTATCCACTAGAAAGAACTTGTATCTATAACAGCACCTTTTATCTCCTCAGGGGGACATTCGAAAGCATTTTACAGTGAATTAACTACTTCAGGAGTGTAGCCACTGTTATGTTGGGGAACACAGCAGCCAAATTGCATACAGCAAAGTCCCACAAACAGCACTGAGATAAAGGCTAAGTTAATCTGGTTTGGTGCTGTTGGTTGAGGGAGAACTCCTGTGCTCTTTTTTTGAAAAGACCGGGCCTCGGTTTAATGTCTCATCTGAAAGACACCACCTCAGGCAGTGCAGCACTCCCTCAGTATGGCACTGAAGTGTCAGCCGGGATGATGTGCTCAAACCCTGGCATGGGGTTTAAACCTACAGCCTTCTGACTCAGATGAGAGTGCTACCACTGAGTCAGAGTTTAAAACTACTTTTTGCTAAAAATGTTCAAAGAAACTGTTCCATTAAAAAAATTAAGTTTTCAGAAAATTGTCAAAATTTGTAAACTTTAGTGAAATCATTATATTCATAAAGGGCCTTCATAATAAATGGTTTTAATGATTTAAGTAAATTCTCATTAACTGCTGTAAACACAAAAAATAATTTCAGGATGTCCAAAAGACGGAGTTTAGGAACATAGGGAGAAAAATTTGGTTGGTTAGCGCCTCCAGGGGGTGCTAACGGGGCGCTAGGAACTTAGCGCCCGAGCGCAGCAATTTTAGCGCCGCTCGCGAAACTGACCAGTCATTTTGCGGCGGTGCTAAACACTACCGCCACGATCTCCTGCGTCCACAGATCGTGACATCAGTCAAGCGTGCAACGCCCTGGTAGCGCCCCAGACCGGGTATTGAGTCGCGCCCCCTGCCTTAGCGCCTGCCGCTAGGAACGACAGATAGAGGGGAACGTTTTCAAGTCAGGAAGGGGCTGGGGGAAGCGCTATTTAAAGGCGGGCGCTTCCTGCCTTTTCTTGTCGGCAAAATTTTTGGTTTTAACGCTGTCCTAAGGAGTTTTGGCCCTCAGCACCACTTTTGAGGTTCCCTAAGCGCCGAGCTCTTTCCCTGGGCCTATCCATTCGTGCTTCCAACACAATTGCTTTTGAGGTCTCTCCAGGCCGAGATTCAAGGCTGCAATGAGCAGGCTGAGGCTGGCCAGCAAGGTGGCCCCTCCCCTTTAAGAACTGGACAGCGCCAGTGTGTCTGGCTTCCATGGTAACGGGTATCGCCTGAGCTTCGGTAGCGCCTCGCTCCCTGACGTTTGCGCCTTGAGAGGTGTGTAGCACCTGATTTAGCGCTCCAATCACCTCCAGGGGCGATAGAGGTGAATTTTGCAGTCGGAGGCGATAATTAGTGCTGGGTGCTAAACTTTGCGCCCGGCCGATATTAGTGCCAAAAATGGGCGACACCCAATTTTCCCCCAAAAGAATTCGGTGGACCTAAAATCGGCAATGCCGAAATTTGGCCTTTTAAAAAAAAAACCTGTTCTTTTAAATGCTGGTAAAATATAAAATTCTACATTGATCTAACTCGGTTGATGAGCATATGGACAGATAGAACACAATACTGATCAGCAAAGCGACAGCCTCGAACGGAAATGTTTATTAAGCAGCAATTCAACCAACTGATCAAAGTGACACTACAGGTTTCTCAACATCAGACGACATTGTGGAGCTGGTTTTCAAATGACTCGTTTACTCTTGAAGTTTTCTTTTTACAATCCTGCAATAGTCCCTTTCAGATCTTTTGCAGTTTGAACCTAGTTTCAGGCTGTAGCGATGATTGGCCACAAAGGTGTGTGGGTTTGTGTGTCAAATGGGCTGAGTGAAGAAAGACGGGCTCTTAAAAAATTAAAAAAGACTTGCAACATTTTCCACAATTTTGATTCTCATTACTGTAGCAAATGTTAGCAGTCTTTCAAATGTTAACATTGATCCCACTACCGTTTGTTGCCCTGCCCCCTCCGTGGTCTATCAGCCTGTCCTGGTCACATTTCTAAGCTGTAGAGCTGGTAATCAGTTATCAAGCCCAACTGCGGCTTCCACCGAGAAACAGTGGGTGGCCTGTGTTCGCATGAAACCCAGATTGTCACGAAATAATTCTGCATTGTTGTACAAGCTGCAACAAAAATCCCCCAAATACTTGGACTGCATTTCTTCCGGATTTAGCCAAGGGAAAACAAAGTTAGAGCCCGCCACCGTTTCAAATGATCATTTATTGTAGCCAATGCCCAGAAGATTCGCAAATGTGAAAGCTCTCTTCAGGCATCATCTCACAAACCACGATTAAGCCGGCATTACATTGGGAGTTTAGTAAAGCTTCCTTACCCCAACCCCCGAATATTTTTTCCTGGTAGGATCAAATTGTCGTTTTTGAATCTGATTAAAAAAATGCACAGCTCCCAGATCAAAATCTGAGGCAAGTTTTGTATTTTCCCCCCCAAAACTGATCATAGTCTCCACGGTCACACAATAGCAGTCACTCACAGTGCCTCCAAATGACTCAAGGTCATACACTTTTATGTAAATGTACAAATACTTTGTCGAATGCCAAAAGGGCAAGCTCCGAGGAGAGGTTGAAGAGCCTGGGAGTGTTTACTCTGGGAAAGAGGAAGCCGAGGGAAAGATGTCATTCAAGCAGTGAAGATTCTCAAGCGAATAGATAGATGGAACCCGGTGACAGGTTTGAGATTGCCGCAAGTTCTAAAACTAGGGGACATGCGCTCAAGCGTAGGGGAAGGAAGGCAACTTTACAGGGCGCTGGTGAGACCGCACCTGGAGTACTGCGTACAGTTGTGGTCTCCATGTTTAAGGAAGGATATACTTGCATTGGAGGCAGTGCAGAGAAGGTTCACTAGGTTGATTCCTGGGATGAAGGGGTTGACATATGACGAAAGGTTGAGCCTATACTCATTGGAGTTTAGAAGAATGAGAGGTGATCTTATTGAAATATCTAAGATTCTGAGGGGGATTGACAGGGTAGATGCGGAGAGGATGTTTCCCCTAGTGGGGGAATCTAGAACTAGGGGGCACAGTTTCAGAATAAGGGGTCGCCCATTTAAGACGGAGATGAGGAGGAATTTCTTCTCTCAGAGGGTCGTGAATCTTTGGAATTCTCTACCCCAGAGAGCTGTGGAGGCGGAGTCATTGAATATATTCACGGTGGAGACTGACAGACATTTGAACAAAAGGGAGTCAAGGGGTATGGGGAGAGAGCGGGAAAGTGGTGTTGAGGCCAAGATTGGATCAGCCATGATCTTATTGAATGGCGGAGCAGGCTCGAGGGGCCGATTGGCCTACTCCTGGCTCCTGTTTATGTTCCTATGAAGGCCCTCTTCATGCAGATGGTGGTGAAAGGCTGGAACAAACTGCCCAGGAAGGTAGTGAAGGCCAATAGTGTGCAAAAAATGAAGGGAGCATTAGACATTTGAATAGAAGGCATTATTTTTGGGGGGGGTCGACCAGATGGGCTAAAGTGTCTTTTCTAATCCTGGACTTCGTGTTCCGAAGAATTAGTTCAAGGATCCGAAAAAAGAAAATGTTTGTGAAGGGATTATCCTTCCTCCCACGACAACATTTTTGTCACTTTGGCAGTAGTTCAATATATGCAAAAGAAAGTGAAAATATATGTTTTTAAAGAAAATAAATGATTTCTACTTGTTTAAAAAAAGGGATGCAATTAATATATGTTGGAAGAACTACTTTTAAAAGCAACAACATCAAAAAGGCACTTTAAAAAAAGGTTTAGTGACAAAAACATTTTCAGAGTTAATTTTCAATAGAGTTTTACTTTGAAATCCCTCCATGGCCTCGCCCCTCCCCATCTCTGTAACCTCCTCCGGCTTTACAATCCTCCGAGATCTCCACACTCCTCCAATTCTGGTATCTTGCTCATCCCTGATTATAAATCGCTCCACCATTGGTGGCCGTGCCTTTAGCTGCCTAGGCTGCAAGCTCTAGAATTCCCTCCCTAAACCTCTCCGCCTCGCGACCTCTCTATCCTCCTTTAAGACACTCCTTAAAACCTACCTCTTTGACCATGCTTTTGGTCATCTGTCCTAATATCTCCTTATGTGGCTCGGTGTCAAATTTTGTTCGATAACACTCCTGTGAAGCGCCTAGAGACGTTTTACTATGTTATAGGTGCTATATAAATGCAAGTTGTTGTTGAAACACAAAAAAAGTGGAAAATATTTCATATCCAAATATCAAACACACTTGCATCAAAGCAAGGAGTAGAACTCAACCCCGGACAATCTAACTTCCCCGTCAAACCCATACTTGTTTCATATTGTATCGGGAAACAAACTCAAGTGGAACAAAACTGCAAAAGTGAGTGAAAAAAAATTCACAATTTATTTACAAAAATACAGGGGGAAAGAGGACCAACCAAACTTGTATTGAAACAAAACGCTTTGATCTACAGATCTGACATTACGCATCCTCGAGATCCGGAATGGGTTTCTCTTTGGCTTGTGAGCAGAGAGAGTTAGGATCTCAAAAGTTCAACGTGTTGAGATGCAACTCATGCAAGTGGCTCAAACGTGACTAGAAAAATAAACCTCCCTGGCGCCGGCAGAAAGGAAGCAACAAAACGACCAAAACCACCGGGTTGGTACCATTTGTAGTCAAAACCCATCCTAGTGTGAGCTGACCTCAGTGTGCTCATCAGGCGCACACATTCTTCAACTAGGCCAAGATCTACATAGAAATAAAAAGTACTTTTGTTTGAGAAGAGAGAAAAAAAAAATGCTGTCGACTGTGCTGGGAGACTACATGAGCTTTCGCATACTGAATCCCACATCTTGGAAACTCTGCTACACCTATCTTAAACCCACATCCTGTACCAGTAGTTGCACAACAGCAACAAGTAGAATTTAAAAGCCTGCAGACCTATAAGAAGAGCATCTGGGTAGTACTTCTACACATTACTACAGGGGATTTATTTTCAACTGAAATATGTACGGTGCTCTTCTGGGAAAGATACCACTTAAGAGGAGCAGGTTGTAGCTATGCTTGGAGTGCCGTAGATAAATTAAATATTAATAGGAATATAAATTAACAAGAATTTAAACAACCCAGTGATGAAAGGATTGGTATAAATGCAACATCACGCAATAACTTAAGAAGGGCAAACGATCAGTCACGTGCAACCTTTCCTGGCTTTTCACCCAACACCACCACCTTTCAGCCCCTCACCAGCACTTTAAAGCAAGCTGGTGGTTCAAATGAAAGAGCTGGCGAGAGAAGCAAGTGCCGACTACGAGCAACTCTCGCAGTCACCAGCTGGGCTTACAGACCCAGCATCCGCACCAGCCCACTCGGCTTACTGGCACTTCATTTCTAACCCTACCCCGAAACCGGGCGAGCCGAGCGTCTGCTCACTGTACAACCAGCTGGAAACCTCCCTTCGCGCCAAGGAGCGCGGAGAGGCGCAGAACAGCAGCATTATAAAACATGCAGGCGATTAAAATGAACATACTAGACGACAGGAAGGGGAGACAAGACGGAGACTGGAAGAAAAGTATTTCCTGGAACTGCTCACGATGTGGGTCAATTTATGCTGCATTAAACTGACTGCCCTGGCTTTACTAGAACTTGGACAAGTCAAGAGTGGCTTACATTTGTGCAGCACTAAGGTGTGAATCTTTCAGCACTCTTCCAACAGAAGACACAGCTGTGGATTGAATTGGCACTAATGCCATTGGTTACTGCAAAATAAACCACGTTGGGGAAGGGGTCATTAAAGGGAAGTGGCGGAGGACCTTTTCCAAACAAACATCATTTTAAAAATGAATACGTTTCCCAAATCTAGATAAACATTACACAGAGCCACTTAACCTCAGTGTTGAGACTGTGTTCCTCCTGACTGCCTCCCATCTCATTTAACTGGAAAGCAGGAGCAAGACGTCGCAGCAACAGTTTCAACAAGGATGCAAGTACCGCATTACGCTTCCAAGTAACTTTTTACAAAGTTGCACATCACTGCACGCACAATTCACGCCAGTCCTCCAGAAACAAGCTCACTTTTGACCAGTTCAAACCAAAAGCAACTAAATGCTCCTTTGCTTTACTACAGCTGATCAGTCGGGTGTACCCATCATGCATTTTGGCTGAACAATAGAATGGGAACAAGCTGGGGCTTGTTCTGAGCGACGTCAACCCATCGCTGAGCAAGAAGCCTTGTGCACACTGGAAATTCATACCAACGTTATGAAAGTTTAACGAACAATTTAATTTGATAATGAATAGCATATTTTATTACAAAAATATTCAGATAACCGAGCGATTCGGCCACAGTGTGAGACTGCAGCAGGAGGCTGGTGGGCCTGTATGTTTACACTGCACTTACAAACTGCTCAAGCTTTGCTGATTGCAATTTGCAAGAGTCCTCCAGCTTTGAAAACTCCTAGGACCGATGTGGCCTTTACAAATAGTTCTGGCAGGTGTCTCGCATTGAAAATTTGGACTACTTTGCTCTCGGTCCGTAAAAGATTAAAATTATAAACCCGGGATGTCGAAAACTATGGTACGGTGACTTTCATTTCATTAACTACTTTTTTTTCCCCCCCAACTCCTTGAGTTTCAAGAAATTTAAATATTTATCCTCGTTCTAAAATAACCGCCAATCTTTGCAATATAAAAGTACTGCATAAAAGCTGGTGTGCCAAGCTAGGCATAAAACTTGGTACCTTCTTTCTTCCTGCCCCCGCCGCCCCCCCCCCCCCCCACCCCCCAGATATTTTCAATGATATGAAATCCACAAAATAGGCTGTGACAATCGGAGGTAAAGTACCACCAAGGATGCCGGAGCTGCCCTATTGGACAACGGTACTGACAAATGCAGCAAAAGGGCAACAGGACCAGGAATTCCCCAGATTCAGTTCAGTCTGTGCTGCGTTCACTGATCTCAATGAGCTTGGGCGCTACAGTCAATGGCAACAACCCTTGGCTAGGGTGGGGCTCTCGCTCCTGATCACAGGAACAGGAGCAGGCAGTTTTAGCCCCTCGAGCCTGCGCCACCATTCCATTAGATCGTGGCTGATCTGCACCGAAAACTTCATTTACCCGCCTTTGATCCACGTCTCTTGATACCCTTACCCAACAAAAATTTAGCAATCTCAGTCTTGAAAGCTTCAATTGACCCAGCATCCACAGCTTTCTGGGGGAAAAGACAGTTCCAGATTTCCACTACCCTTTGTGTGAAAAAGTGCTTCCTGATTTCACTCCTGAATGGCCTAGCTCTAATTTTAAGATTATGCTCCCTTTTCTAGATTCCACACCAGAGAAAGTAGATTCTTTTTATCTACCCTATCAAAACATTTTATCATTTTAAACACCTTGATTAGATCATCCCTCAATCTTCTATACTCAAGGGAATAGAAGCCAAGTTTATGCAACCTATCCTACTAATTTAACCCTTTAACCCCCGGTATCACTCTGGTGATTCTGCACTGCACCCCCTCAAAGCGAATATATCCTTCCTGAGGTGCAGTGCCCAAAACTAAACACAATACGCTCGATGGGGTCTGGCCAAGGCTCTGTACAACTGAAACATCACTTCCTCACTTTTGTATTCCAGCCTCCTTGAGGTAAAGGCCAACACTCCAATAGCCTTTTTGATTGCTTTTTGCATCTGTCTAACTTTTAGCGTTGTGTACCTCGACACCCAAATCTCTGTTTCTCCACAATTTCGAGTTTCTCACCATTTTAGGAGAATATTCCGATTTGTCTTTCTCAAATCCAAAGTGGATGACCTCACACTTCCCCACCTGCCATAGTTTTTGCCCACTCACTTAATCTTTGTAACTTCCGGCTCCCATCTGCACCACTTACTGTGCCTCCTAACTTATCACTGATCATTATCCAGTGACTCCGACTGGAAAGTGCATGTGTGGGGACATCAGGTGAGCATGGGGCGGGGCTCGACTATGATGCCCCTTTGCTGACACCCATCATCTAAGCCCCTACATGAAGAACAGTCCGAGTGAAGCATTGGAGGGCTGCCGGCACATATAGAACCATGTCCATCAGCAGCTTCGGAAGAGGAGGAGATGGAGATATTGGGGGGTGGGAGAAATATTCACTGCTTTAAAAAAATGCTAACAGAACCACCGGCAGGCACTTTAAATGTTTGATGTGGCATTATGACTAATCTACCTGCTGGCAAAACTCTTAGCACCTTCTGTGACCATATTTATACAGTAAATGCCAAAAGATGTGTAGAGACAATTTCATCACCACTGTTGTGGATGGCAATGGAAGAGATGTGTATGTACATTCAACTTAGCAGACATTTTAAAATCAGGAATAAAAAAAACTCAAGGTATATTACATATGACTATTTTTATAATCTTATACAAGTTCAAGGTCGTCAGGAGTTGGTGGAAATTACTAATCATTCAAACTATGCTCGTGATTTACAAGATATGAGCCTTGCACTTAACGTACAAATACTGTACATACACAAAACATAATATAATTAACCCGGGGTTACCACACTATGCAAAACTCTTGCAGTTGTCATCTGATGTTATATAATCTTACCTACTTCCATTCCAATAGCAGTGAGTTTCCATTCATAGCATGCTTATTTTGAGGATGGAGGGTGGGGGGAAATCAGAAATCAAGTTTGTATTCTACAATACTCTTATCAGGCTGCAATAACACTATCAATTTTAAAAAGTGACCCGCCAAACTTCAGAAGATTGATGTTCAATAACTACAACCAAACCCGATCGTTACCAAGAGCAAAACAGTTTGTGGTTAGGCAACACTCGCTTCCCAACTGAGGGGGAAAAATAGCGCTGCAATTCACTGTAAACACTGCTTCGTACGTTTATGGTCTGTATATTGTAACCAATAGTTCACAAGACTATTACACAGTAATTACAGCACAGAAACAGGCCATTCGGCCCAACAAGTCTATGCTCCACACGAGCCTCCTCCCATCCTTCTTCATCTAACCCCATCGACATATCCTTCTATTCCTTTGTATTTGACCACATTGAATCCTTCATAACTGGCGCAGATTGCTGCTTCCACATTAACTGACTGCTTTTTATAATGGGGAGTTATCAAAGCAAGCACACTTTATTCTGGATTACACACACGCACAAAATCCCATGTATCATCGGTCACCCATTTAAACTTGTTTAATTCCACTCTTCACACAAAGTGTTGCTGGAGCTTGGAACGCTTTGCCACAGGGAGTAGCTGAAGCAGTGACCATCTCACCTTTTAAAGGGAAGAATAGATAAACAGTTGAAGCAGAGGAAGATGCGGGGCTATGGGGAGAGGGCAAGGTAGCAGCATTAGTTTTATTTAATTCCTCTAGGAAAGGGAAGGAAAACCACAATGGGCCGGATGGCTTCCTTCTGCACTATAAGCTTCCATGGTGAACAGCGCTGGATTTTTGCAAGTTTACCCTTAACTTGGCACCATTTTCAAAGTTCTTCTTTCTTGGACACTTTCAAGATGTAATGGTGAATCTATACAAGACCTTGGCAAGACCACAGTTGGAATACTGCGTGCAACTTTGAGCTCCGCACTACAGGAAAGATCTGGAGGCAATAGGGAGGGTACAGCGCAGTTTCACTAGGATGCTGCCTGGTATGCAGAAATACAAATACAAAGAACAACTTGAAAAATTAGGGATGATTTGTTAGAGGTGCTTAAAATTCTGAAGGGATGGAATGGAGTAGATAGAAATAAACTGTTTCCAGTGTTGAGGGGTCTGGGACATGGATATATGATTAAATGCAAGAGATTTAGGACAAAGAACAGGAGAAACTTTTTTCAAAAAAAACACAGGATTGAGGCGCTGTGGAATGCACCGCAGGAGTTAGTGACTGAAGCAGAGACAGCAACAACATTTAAAGAATAGGTTAGATAGGTGGAGGAAGGGAAGAGGAATAAAAAGGGATATGGGGACAGAGCCGGCACATGGGATTACAAGTATTGGTTGTGTGCAAGATAAACACCCATACAAACTGGTCGAGTATCGATTGTGTGGAAAATAAACAATACAAACTGGGCGGAAGCAACACCATTTTCTGAGTTGTAATAACTGTGCAACTCTTCTCATTCATTTATTTTCTGGTCGTTGCTTATGTTTCCCATTTCTTGACTGATTTACAGTTTAAAATGTACACGTTCACTTTCAATGTCATGGGAAGGCCCTGCGGTACAGATGTATACGGGATTTTTGAAATGTATGATGATTGGTCTTCTAAACGTAAACAGGTTCCAACCACTACTAAATAGCGGCCAACATGTGTGTGCCATCACCATCTCCCATCCAGAACCTGTTACATTTCAGATTGTTTTTGTCCCGATTTAACCTCGCCCCAAATGTTTTAGTAACCAACGTTGTGGGGAAATATATATCGCCCTCGGTAGCTGTAGTCATATTACAGAGAATGCAACAAAACAATTCAGCGGTAAATTACAAATGATCAAAACAATAATTTTACTACAGAAGTTTCAGGCTCCCAGTAGAAATATATATAAAAAGTCTCAAGGCAAACGAGATTTAATTGAGGATAATTTATGTGTACATTGATAATGATAAGAGTCCTTCTATAGGGTCCTATATAGAAGCACTGTGCACAGAAACTCTCCTGTAGAAAGGTTTTCCCCCTATACATATATAAGATTTCACATAGAAACATTTCACCCATGTAATTCTCTAAATCCAATGCAGAAAGACTGGTCACAAAAAGGCTTAGAGTCTGCAATAAAGGCTTCGTGCATGCTGCACATAGATAAGGACTGCTTGCAGAAAAACATCCCATTAAATCCCAACACAGAAAGAGTCCAACAAGATCTCAGATGGCATGAACCCCTCCTCCTGCGATAGCTGCACCTGTGTATCGTGACAGCGCTCAACGGAACATAGTCCCAGACACTGCACAAGTCTGGGACCTCAATGTCCCGGCGCTGATGCAGTTACAACACACCTCAGTCTCTAAACAGGGGGGGGGGGGACGGGACGGAAGTGAGAGCTGTAGAGCGGAGTTTGGAGAAGGGGATACTTTGGATCAACAATTTGTAATCCGAGTGTCAACATTACATTGAACACACGTCAAACGAACATAGCTGACCGTCTACATTTAAACTTAGGAGAGAGACTGGATTAAAACGAGTGGGAGGGGAAAACGCGAAGTAAGAGAAACAAAAGCTCAAAAGAAAGCGTTCCAATTGTGAAGTAGCGGAATGTAATTCAAACGAAATCAAACAAGGAGCAGCCAGTGCCAGCGCAAACCCTAACCCTAAAGTAGATAAGCAGGATTCATTTCTGTGACCACCAAATAAATCAGTCTTTTCGTAACAAACTTTCGCTGGTGGGTTGGGAAACAATGTAACGTTATATTTTGAAAAAAACTATCTTTAAATATCATATCAAACTGCACACACAAGAGTCTGGAGACTTCACACTGCGGCTGCAACCCAGTGTTTGTTACCAACATATGTTGCCAGCGGTGAAGTGAACACTTCAAAATAAGGTCATTGGCAGGACGGGAAAGAGAGATAAAATACACAAGCAACATAAATAAAACTGCATGACTGATTTATGTTTACTGGCCGGTACCACCCTTCCACCCGTTATGGGGGTTTATTTATTTATTAATAACGGTACTTGAAAGCTTTTAGGCGAACAGGCTGCTGCAATCTCTCCCCAACCCAAAAACAACAAAATCCTATTTTGGCAAAAATCACATTTCACAAAATACATGGAAACTGCTACAAATAAACGTCTGACAGCGAGAGAGAAAAATAAGAATTCTAATTTGAAACTACACAGACAATAAATCCGCTAGGTGCAGATGACAAATGCATGTAGTAGTGTGTGTGTGTTGCCTGGTGTGAGCAATCTACTGCAGCCTCTCCAGCCCACATCACAACCCTCTCCCCCCATCTCCCCAGCAGCTCCCTCTCCACAACATTCAAGGCAAACTTCAAATAAAACTGCAAACTCGTTATTTTAAAATGCAAACAAAAAAAAGCACTCGCACTTACCTGAGAAACCAGCAGGCTCGCATTCACATCTCCTTTGACTGTTCCCCTCCCTGCCTTGCTTGCTTGCTTCCTTCCCACACCCACCGCTCCCCTACGCTGCCTTTATTATTCAAGCCTCTAATTTCTGCCCGAACTCGCTCTTTGTGCTGGGGGGCCGAAAGGCTCTTACGTCACTGGGCTCGGCGTGCAACCTAACCTGCTGACAGTGCGGAAGTGTCGTCGCTGCGGAAAGAAACAAGCTGCTGACATCACAATGGAAATAGAACGGGGCGGAGGTGGTGGGGTTCTGTGCCGGAGGCGGGAGCTTCCAACAAATCCCTCTTTCATACTCAGTGACAGAGGAAAGAACTGTGGAGGCAAAGTTGTCCATTCATTTCCAAAATCAATCTCCAAGCCGCGAAGAGCGTGTGAAGCTGCCTTTGGAAACTTCCCGAGATTACTTCTGCGCCTGACTGTGTTAAGGCTAATTTGCTGAGATTTTTTTTCTATCGGTGACGTTGACTGCAATCCCATTGAAAATCGCGGTTTTTTCTTTCCCACCGAGCCATGCAGCAAGAAATTCACAAGTTAATTGCAGATGAGGAAGGCCATTCGGCCCATCTTAATTAATTCATCCATCCAGAGATCTCCCAAACATCCTCCCCATTCTAGCATCCAGTTGTTTCTTCAGTGATTCCAGGGTTTTTGCCTCCATGACTCTTTCTGGAAGTTTATTCCACACATTTGAAGAATTTCCTGATATCAGACCTAAGATTATCTTTTCCCATAGTTTAAATTAAAGCAATATTGCGGTTTAACTTACTTTATATCCTTAACAATTTTATATGAATCTCTATAAGATCACCCCTCAGACACATCCTTTCCAAGCTGGAAGGTCCCAGACCCAGAGTATTCCTCATAACTCATGTCCCATGACACTCATGTCCCCTGATCAGCCTTGTGGCTCTGTACTACTTCCAGATCTTGAACGTCTCTTTTGTTTAGAACCATTCAGTATAAATCAAACAACACCATTTTGTTACTATATAGGTCGTTGGTCAGGGGAGTACTGTGCCCAGTTTTGGTCCCTCACATGGCCGGTCTACTATAGTGGCCTTGGAAAAGGACAGAGGAGAATGATTCCTAGCTTAAAGAACCTCAGCTACTTAGATAGGCTGAAGGACCTTGGTCTATTTACTTTAGAGCAGCATTGACTTAAAGGTGAGCTGATAGAGGTCTACAAAATAATTAAGGGGCTGGATAGTGTGTCTATTGAGTAATTATTTCCAGTTTAACAGATTGGAGAGGACCAGGGGACATGAGTTTAAACTACGCAAGAGTAGGAATAGACTGGATGTTAGGCGGATCTTCTTTTCCCAGTGAGTAGTGAGCCTGTGGAATACGTTGCTGGCTGGTTAGGTGAATGCTGACCCTTTGGACTAGTTCTTGACTGGGGCAGAAATCGCATCTTGTAGAAGGTAAGTGTCTTTATAAATAACACTTGGTCCATGTGATCTCCTGGACTGGTTTCCAGCGCCTGAGGGGGTGGGAAAGGAAATTTGCAGATTAATTTTTCCCTTATTGGCCCTGGGTTTTGCCTCTCCCAGGAGATTACATAGCTGCGAGGGTGGGCTTGATGGACCAGCTGGTCTTTTCCTGTCCATCAATTTTGTATATTCGTATGTTTCTTGGGACCAGAATTAGATGCACCATACAATTTGATCATTACCTCCTCTGACTTATATTCTGTTTTGGCTTTGTAGTTCAATATCCTATTAGATTTGTGGATTACTGCTCTGCATTGGTTGGACAAAATTAGTGTTGAGTCACTGATCACTCCTAGGTCTCTTTCAACTTCATTCTTAGCTATCTGAACACCATTCATGGAGTATGCCACCTATTTTCTTTCCTATGTTTAACACTTCATACTTGGCTGTATTAAATTTCATTTGCCATTGTTCTATCCATTTACATATCTTGTCCAATTATAGAGTTATACAGCACAGAAAGAGGCCCTTCGGCCCATCGTGTCCGTACCGGCCATCAAGCCCTGTCTATTCTAATCCCATTTTCCAGCACTTGGTCCGTAGCCTTGTATGCTATGGCGTTTCAAGTGCTCATCTAAATGCTTCTTGAATGTTGTGAGGGTTCCTGCCTCTATCACCCTTTCAGGCAGTGAGTTCCAGATTCCAACCACTCTCTGGGTGAAAAAGTTTTTCCTCAAATCCCCTCTAAACCTCCTGCCCCTTACCTTGAAACTATGCCCCCTGGTTATTGACCCCTCTACTAAGGGGAAAAGTTCCTTTCTATCTACCCTTTCTATGCCCCTCATAATTTTGTACACCTCAATCAGGTCCCCCCTCAGCCTTCTCTGCTCTCAGGAAAACAACCCCAGCCTGTCCAGTCTCTCTTCATAGCTGAAGCGCTCCAGCCCAGGTAACATCCTGGTGAATCTCCTCTGCACCCTCTCCAATGCAATCACATCCTTCCTATAGTGTGGCGACCAGAACTGCACACAGTATTCCAGCTGTGGCCTAACTAGCGTTTTGTACAGCTCCATCATAACCTCCCTGCTCTTCTATTCTATGCCTCGGCTAATGAAGGCAAGTATCCTATATGCCTTTTTAACCACCTTATCTACCTGTCCTGTTGCCTTCAGGGATCTATGTACATGCACACCAAGGTCCCTTTGATTCTCTGTCCTTCCTAGGGTCCTACCATTCATTGTGTATTCCCTTGCCTTGTTAGTCCTCCCAAAATGCATCACCTCACACTTTTCAGGGTTAAATTCCATTTGCCACTGTTCTGCCCATCTGACCAACCCATCTATATCATCCTGTAGCCTGAGGCTTCCCTCCTCGCTATTTACCACTCCACCAATTTTCGTGTCATCTGCGAACTTACTGATCATACCTCCTACATTCATATCTAAATCATTAATGTACACTACAAACAGCAAAGAACCCAGCACCGATCCCTGCGGTACACCACTGGACACAGGCTTCCAGTCACAAAAACAACCTTCGACCATCACCCTCTGCCTCCTGCCACTAAGCCAATTTTGGATCTAATGTGCCAAATTGTCCTGTATCCCATGGGCTCTTACCTTCTTGACCAGTCTCCCATGTGGGACTTTGTCAAAAGCCTTACTGAAGTCCATGTAGACTACATCAACTGCACTACCCTCATCCACACACCTAGTCACCCCCTCGAAAAATTCATTCAAATTGGTTAGACATGATCTCCCCCTGACAAAGCCATGCTGACTATCCTTGATTAATCCTTGCCTCTCCAAGTGGAGACTAATTCTGTCCCTCAGAATTTTTTCCAATAATTTCCCTACCACTGATGTTAAGCTCACTGGCCTGTAATTCCCTGGTTTATCCCTACTACCCTTCTTGAATAATGGTACTACGTTAGCAGTCCTCTGGTACCTCCCCTGTGGCCAGAGAGGTTCTGAAAATTTGTGTCAGAGCCCCTGCAATCTTCCCTCTTGCCTCACACAGCAGCCTGGGATACATCTCGTCTGGGCCTGGGGATTTATCCACTTTTAAGCCCGCTAAAACCGCTAGTACCTCCTCCCTCTCAATACTAATTTGTTAAAGTATATCACAAACCCCCTGCCTGATTTCTATGCCTACATCGTCCTTCTCCATAGTGAACACAGATGCAAAATATTCATTTAAAACCTAACCTACATCTTCCGGCTCTACATACAGATTGCCACTTTGGTCCCTAATAGGCCCTACTCTTTCCCTGGTTATCCTTTTGCCCTTAATATACTTATAAAACCCCTTGGGATTTTCCTTTATTTTGCCCGCCAGTGTTTTTTCATGCCCCCTCTTCGCTCTCCTAATTTCTTTTTTAAGTACCCCCCTGCACTTTCTATACTCCTCTAGGGCTTCCACTGTTTTTAGTCCTTTGTATCTGCCAAAAGCCTCCCTTTTTTTCCTAATCCATTCTTGTATATCCCTTGACATCCAGGGTTCCCTGGGCTTGTTGGTCCCACCCTTGACCTTTACGGGAACATGTTGGCGTTGTACTCTCTCTATTTCCTTTCGGAAAGACTCCCACTGCTCTGATGTGGATTTTCCTACAAGTAGCTGATCCCAGTCCACTTTGGCCAGATCCTCCCTTATCATATTAAAATCGGCCTTCCCCCAATTTAGAACCTTTATTTCCAGTCCATCTTTGTCCTTTTCCATGACTACCTTAAATCTCACCGAATTATGGTCACTGTCACCAAAATGCTCTCCTACTGACACTTCTACCACTTTCCTGGCTACATTCCCTAGAATTAGGTCCAGTACCGCCCCCTCTCTTGTAGGACTTTCTACATGCTGGCTCAAAAAGCTCTCCTGGATGCACTTAAGAATTCCGCACCCTCTAAGCCTTTCGCACTCTGACTATCCCAGTTAATATTGGGGAAGTTGAAATCCCCTACTATTATTACCCTATTATTTCTACACTTCTCTGAGATTTGCCTACATATCTGTTCCTCTATCTCCCCCTGACTGTTTGGGGGCCTATAGTACACTCCCAGCAAAGTGCTTGCCCCCTTTTTATTTTTAACTTCTACCCATATGGCCTCATTAGAGGAACCTGCTAAGATATTATCCCTCCTTACAGCAGTAATTCACTTTGTAATTTCTGAGCTGCCTCCTCTGATTCATAAGAACATAAGAAATAGGAGCAGGAGTAGGCCATTTGGACCCTCGAGCCTGCTCTGCCATTCAATAAGATCATGGCTGATCTTCTACCTCAACTCCACTTTCCTGCACTATCCCCATATCCCTTGATTCCCTTAATATCCAAAAATCTGTCGATCTCTGTCTTGAATATACTCAACGACTGAGCCTCCACAGCCCGCTGGGGTAGAGAAATCCAAAGATTCACCACCCTCAGTGAAGAAATTTCTCCTCATCTCAGTCCTAAATGGCCGACCCCTTATTCTGAGACTGTGACCCCCTGGTTCTAGGCTCCCCAGCCAGGGGAAGCATCCTCCCTGCATCTACCCTGTCAAGCCCTGTAAGAGTTTTGTATGTTTCAATGAGATCACCTCTCATTCTTCTAAACTCTAGAGAATATAGGCATAGTCTACTTGATCTCTCCTCATAGGACAATCCCCCCCATCCCAGGAATCAGTCTGGTGAACCTTCATTGCACTCCCTCTATGGCAAGTATATCCTTCCTTAGGTAAGGAGAACAAAACTACACAATTCTCCAGGTGTGCTCTCACCAGGGCCCTATATAATTGCAGTAAGAAGTCTTTACTCTTTTACTCAAATCCTCTTGTAATAAAGAGCAACATACCATTTGCTTTCCTAATTGCTTGCTGTACCTGTATGTTAACTTTCAGTGATTTGTGTACAAGGACACCCAGGTCCCTCTGAACACCAACATTTACCAATCTCTCACCATTTAAAAAATATTCTGCTTTTCTGTTTTTCCTACCAAAGTGGATAACTTCACATTTCTCCACATTATATTCCAATTGCCATGTTCTTGCCCACTCACTTAGCCTGACTATTTCCCCCTGAAGCCTCATTGCATCCTCCTCACAATTACATTCCCACCCAGCTTTGTATCATCATTCCACTGCTCTCCTAGTAAGGTATTGCCTTCTAATTTGACCAATTTATTGAGTTTTTGAATCCAGGTCATTCATGTAAATTAGAAACAGTAGTGGTCCTAACGCCAAGCCCTGAGTCACCCCACTCAGTACTCTGACATAATTCATTTAATAAGGACTCATTCTTTCCTACCCTTCAGCCAGTTTCTTATAAGAACATAATAAATAAGAGCAGGAGTAGACCATACGGCCCCACGAGCCTGTGCCGCCATTCAATAAGATCATGGCTGATCATCGACCTCAACTCCACTTTCCCGCCCGATCTCCATATCCCTTGATTCCCCATGAGTCCAAAAATCTATCTATCTCAGCCTTGAATGTACTCAAAGACTCAGCATTCACAGCCCTCTGGGGCAGAGAATTCCAAAGATTCACAACCCTCTGAGTGAAGAAATTCCTCCTCATCTCAGTCTTAAATGGCCTACCCCTTATCCTGAGACTATGTCCCCTAGTTCTAGACACTCCAGCCAGGGGAAACAACCTCTCAGCATCTACCCTGTCAATCCCCTTCAGAATCTTGTATGTTTCAATGAGATCACCTCTCATTCTTCTAAACTCCAGAGAGTATAGGCCCATTCTACGCAATCTCTCATCATAGGACAGCCCTCTCATCCCAGGAATCAATCTAGTGAACTTTCGTTGCACCGCCTCCAAGGCAAGTATATCCTTCCTTAGATAAGGAGACCAAAACTGTGCACAGTACTCCAGATGTGGTCTCACCAAGGCCCTGTACAATGGTAGAAAGACTTTGTTACTCTTGTACTCCAACCCCCTTGCAATAAATGCCAACATGCCATTTGCCTTCCTTATTGCTTGCTGTACCTGTATGCTAGCTTTCTGTGTTTCTTGCACGAGGACACCCAAATCTCTCTGAACACCAACATTTCAAAGTTTCTCACCATTTAAAAAATATTCTGTTTTTCTATTCTTCCTACCAAAGTGAATAACCTCACATTTCCCTACATTATACTCCATCTGCCACCTTACTGCCCACTCACTTAGTCTATCTATATCCCTTTGCAGACTCTTTGTGTTCTCCTCACAGCTTACTGTCCTACCTAGCTTTGTATCATCAGCAAACTTGGATACATTACACTCGGTCCCTTCATCTAGGTCATTAATATAGATTGTAAATAGCTGAGGCCCCAACACTGATCCTTGCGGACAGTTAGAGCCTAGGGTTTTCCATTCCTAAAGTTTCGCACAGTCCACTTGTTATGTTACAGCCGCAAAGAAGTTGAGGAGTTTGGCCAAGCAGGATTTTCCCCTTCTGAACAGATGCTGACTGCTTTTAACTGGGTTAGTGTTTATATAGATAATCCTCACGCTTACTACTCTCATTATTGTACAGGTACAGAAATAAGACTAATGGTTGGTAGTTGCCTGAGTCTGTTTTGTCACCCTTTTTCAACATGGGTACTAGACTGCTTTGTTTCCAATCTTCTGGTACTTCCCCGATGTTTCTCAGAGAGATTTGGGTGTCCGAGTACAAGAAACACAGAAAGCTAGCATGCAGGTACAGCAAGCAATAAGGACGGCAAATGGAATTTTGGCCTTTATTGCAAGGAGGTTGGAGTATAAGAGTAAGGAAGCCTTGCTACAATTGTACAGGGCTTTTGGTGAGACCACACCTGGAGTACTGTGCACAGTTTTGGTCTCTTTATCTAAGGAAGATGTACTTGCCTTGGTGGCGGTGCAACGAAGGTTCACTAGATTGATTCCAGGGATGAGAGGGTTGTCCTATAAGGAGAAATAGAGTAGATTGGGCCTTTACTCTCTGGTAACATTGAAACACATTAGATTCTGAGGGGAATTGACAGGATAGATGCTGAGAGATTGTTTCCCCTAGTTAGAGAGTCTAGAATAAGGGGGCATAGTCTCAGGATAAGGGGTCGGCCATTTAAGACCGAGATGAGGAGGAATTTCATCACTTAGAGGGTTGTGAATCTTTGAAATTCTCTACCACAAAGGGTTGTGGATGCTGAGTCATTGAATATATTCAAGGCTCAGATAGGAAGATTTTTGGACTCTAGGGGAATCAAGTGATATGAGGATCAGGGCGGGAAAGTGGAATTGAAGTCGAAGATCAACCATGATCTTACTGAGGGACCGTATGGCCTACTCCTAATTCTCATGTTCTTATGTTCTTGTGTTCAATGTCCATTGACTCCCTCATAATGATTATGAATGGCTCACAAATTTTATCCCTAGATTTTCTTAGCACTCTGGGATAAAACCATTTGGGGGAAAATGGTCCCACAAACAGCAGTGTGATAATGACCAGATCATCTCTATAAGGTCACCTCTCGGATGCCTCCATTCAAGACTGAAATATGTAAATGTTTCAGTCTTTCCTTATAACTCTGACCCCTAATACTGTGGATCAATCTTGTGGCTCCTCTTTGCCCCCCCTCTCCAATATCTCACTGGAGTCACAGTAACCAGAACTGGACACAATACTCAAACTGTAGTTTGACCAGAGCACTGTATGCTTTGATCATGACTTGGTCTGACTTGTATTCTACTGCTTTGGCTATATAGTTCAGCATCCTCTAGGCTTTGCTGATCACTACGCTGCATTGGCTAGGCATGCTGAACATCTTTAACTTGCTCCTTAGCTATTTTAATGCCATTCATAGAGTACATGCATTATAAATTCAGGAAGTGGACAAGTCGCATCAACACCATGGCTGCAAGAGCAGGACAGAGGCTGGGTAATCTGTGAAGAATAGCTTCACTTCCTGACCCCTCAAAGCCTCTCTACTATCTACACGGCTCAAGTTAGGACTCTGATGGAATAGTCACCACTCACCTGGGTAGGTACAGCTGCAGCAACACGCAAGAAGCTCAACACCATCTAGGACAGAGCAGTTCGCTTGATCACGGTCACACGTCATCCCGACTTGGACATAATGCCATTCCTTCATTGTTGCTAGGCCAGAATCCTGGAACCGGGGTAACAATTTCATAGCCTCATCTCTGACGCATTCTCCCTTTGAGTGTGGCTTCCCACTTGGAGTGCAGGATTGATCCAGGATTTCTTTTGTGACTGTTAAACTATCCATTACTCGAATATCAAGGTTTCTTCCACAGTCCCAACCATCTTCAGTTACTTCATCAATGGCCTTCCCTCCATCATAAGGTCAGAAGTGGGGATGTTCGCTGATGATTGCACAGTGTTCAGCTCCGTTCGCAATTCCTCAGATAATGAAGCAGTCCATGCCCGCATGCAGCAAGACCTGGACAACGTCCAGACTTGGGCTGATAAGTGGAAAGTAACATTTGCACCACACAAGTGCCAGACAATGACCATCTCCAACAAGAGAGAGCATAACCACCTCTCCTTGACCAGCCAGCAACCCCGTAAAAGTGGATGGCCATATTTCGCTATTGCCTTGCTGTGATGCCAAAGGTGGTGAGTTCGCCTGCTGTCCTGTAAGGATCATCAAATGAATGCTTGTACCGTAGCTTGGCTGATACTGCAGAGATTACCGATGGCTGCATGAAATGACCCTGTGTCATAAAGGGTAGCTGTACTAATTAGAGATAACTTAATGGCAGTAGAAAAAAGGGACATAACTAACTTTAAGATAGAAACAGAATCCATATGGCTTGAAATAAAGGATAAGAAGGGATCGATCATGCTAATAGTGGTATTCTACTGACCACCTACTAGTAGAAGGGAAATGGAAGAAGAAATGTGTAAGCAAATCTATGCAATGAGCAAAAGACATAGACTAATAATCAAGGGAGATTTCAACTTCCCCAAATAAACTGGCAAAAGAGATAAGGAAAGGGGAAAGGGAATTGATTTTTTTACAGTGTGCACAGGACTCCTTTCTTGCCCAATGCGTAAGAAGCCCAACGAGAGGAATCATTAATAGAAAAGCAAAATACTGCGGAGAGAGAAACAGTGTTAACGTTTCAGGTCGATGACCTTACATCAGAGGAATCATTGTTGGATCTAGTAATGGGAAATGAACCAGAGCAGATAAGAGATAAGCATAGGGGAACAATAGCGATTTGAACATAATAAGGTTTAAGATAATGAAAACTATAGACCAGTTAGCTGGTGTAAAGATGTAATAGAAAAACATCTAGAAACCAAAGATACAATAAAGATTAGTCAGAACGGATTTCAAAAGGGAAGATCATGCTTGACCAAACCTTATTGAATTATTTGAATAAGTAACAGAAAGAGTAGATAAGTGTAATGTAGTAGATGTAATGTATTTGGATTTTCAAAAGGCCTTCATTAAGGATCGGCATAACAGACTCATGACTAAGGTCAGAAAAAAGAAAGACTTGCATTTATATAGCGCCTTTCACGACCTCGGGATGTCCCAAAGCGCTTAACAGCTAATGAAGTACTTTTGAGGTGTAGTCACTGTTGTAATGTAGGAAACGCGGCAGTCAAAAAACTGATTATCTGGTCATTATCACTTTGCTGTTTGTGGGAGCACAGCAAGCTCCAACAAACAGCAATGTGATAATGACCAGATAATCTGTTTTTTAGTGATGTTGATTGAAGGATAAATATTGGCCAGGACACCCCTGCTCTTTGGAATAGTGCCATGGGATCTTTTACCTCTACCTGAGAGAGCAGACGGGGCCTCGGTTTAATGTCTCATCTGAAAGACGGCACCTCTGAGAGTGCAGCACTCCTTCAGCACTGCACTGGCGTGGCAACCTAGATTTTTGTGCTCAAGTCTCTGGTGTGGGTCATGAACCTACAACCTTCTGACTCGGAGGTGAGAGTGCTACCCACTGAGCCACGACTGACAGAGCATGTGGTATCAGGGGATAGTAGCAGGATGGATAGCAAGCTGACTACAAAACAGACTGGCGGAACGTGGGAAGTGGTGTTCCACAGGGATCGGTGCTGGGGCCACTGTTGTTTACCATATACATAAACAATTTGGACTCGGGAATCAGAAGTACAATTTCAAAAATTGAGGATGATGCCAAATTGGGGGGTATAGTTAATACTGAGGAAGACTGTGCAGACTGACAAATTACAAGAAGACGTTAATAAACTTGCAGATGGGCGCATAAATGGCAAATTAATTTTGATATAGATAAGTGTGAAAAGGTGCATTTTAGTAGGAGGAATAAGGAGGCCATACACTCCTTGGAAAATAGGTGTCTAAGTGGGATACAGATTCACAAATCACTAGAAGTAGCAATGCAGGATAACAAGGCTATAAGAATGCAAATAAAGCACTGAGGTTCATTTCGAGAGGAATAGGATTGAAAAGCAGGGAGGTTATGTTAAACTTGTATAGAACCTTGGCGAGACCACACTTAAAGTAGTGTGCACAGTTCTGGTCTCCATATTACAAAAAGGATATAAAGGCACTGGAGACAGTGCAAAACAAGATTTACAAGGATAATACCAGAACTGAGGGGTTAGAACTATCAGGAAAAATTGAACAGGCTGGAGATCTTTTCTCTAGAAAAGGAGGCTGAGGGGTAACCTAATGGAGTACTTTAAAATTCTGAATAGGTTTCATAGGGTAGACATAGAGCAGATGTTTCCACTTGTGGGGATACAAAATAATTGGTCTCAGTGCCTTTGGGTATAATTGGCCTCAGTGCCTTTGGGTATAATTGGCCTCAGTGCCTTTGGGTTAGCAAGGATGAAAATCAGCCAGAGCTTCTTTCTGTGGTGGAATACACTGTAAACCACTCATTATCTGGTCTCACACATGAAGTAGCTCCAGAAGGCTGCCAGCTACTGCGGAACACTGTACCTCGGCAACAATTATTAATCCCAGGAGGGAGGAGGAAAAAAATTGCAGAAAGGCGAGTTTGAAAAGAAAAATCTCCATAACTTGCTGCAGTTACGGCAATATCTCTTTTAGGGCCAAAATAGAATCTTTTATAATTTTTTAAAATTATAAACAGCAAATTGTAATTGATAGTCCAGTGTTAGTATTTTGAGATGAACATTTATGGATTGGAGCACTGAAGAACAAAAAAAAGGAGGCGGAGTGAAACATGGCTTGATACTTGTACATTGTTAGTGTCCAGCGTTTGGGTTGAAGCTGATGTGTGCAAAAGTGAAAAAGGTGAAGATAATTCAAGGGCAAGAAGTTTCATTGGAGGGGCAGGAAATTACAACTGAATTTTGCAGACAGAATTTCTGTATTAGGATCAGTTTGCTTCTTTGCCAGCCCTCTTAGGTTAGACATTGACTACTGTAATGCTTGTGCACCATCATAAGATACCAGGACTCAAGCAATGTTGTTGAATAAGTATTGGTAATGTTCATACGTTGGGAACAGTGGCATAGTAGTTATGTTACTCGACTAGTAATCCAGAGGCCGAGACTAATGATCTGGAGACATGAGTTCAAATCCCACCATGGCAGCTGTGGAATTTAAATTCAGTTCATTAAATAAATCAATAATGGTGACTATGAAACTACTGGATTGTCATAAAAACCCATCTGGTTCACTAAAGTCATTTAGGGAAGGAAATCTGCCGTCCTTACCTGGTCTGGCCTATATGTGACTCCAGACCCACAGCAATGTGGTTGACTCTTAAATGGCCTAGCAAGCCACTCAAAGGCAATTAGGGATGGGCAATAAATACTGGCCAAATCAGCGACGCCCACATCCTGTGAATGAATAAAAACATAATGCTACACTAATTTATAATATTCCACGTTGCAAGTTTACTGAATACCAGCAGACTCTCCGGTGGTATTGCTCACTGAGTTGGAGGAAAGATGTCAAGGCCTTGGAGAGGGTGAAGAGGAGATTTACTAGAATGGTACCAGGGATGAGAGAAAAGGGAATTGGATATATATTTAAAAAATAAAAATTTGCAGGGCTATGGGACAAGAGCAGGGGGAAGGTGGACTAATTGGATAGCTCTTTCAAAGAGCCAGCACAGGCACGATGAAAGAAAGAAAGACTTGCATTTATATAGCACCTTTCAGGGCCACTGGACGTCCCAAAGCACTTTACAGCCAATTAAATACTTTTGAAGTTTAGTCACTGTTGGGGTTTGAAGTCTCATATGAAAGATGGCACTGTGGGGGTAACATTTGGTGGGCTGCATCCTCCATAAATGCTGCCTGAGTCTACTTTGCTTCAGCCTGTGCTCCTCCTTCTCCATGATAATGGCTTACAAGGATATACCAATGGGGAATGCCATACCTGCTCCTGTAAAGCCATCACTGCAGGTCGAGAGTGATGGTGTGGGTACAGTGCGTGGTAGGACAGATGTTACATAGCCTGTGGAAGAAGCTTTGGGCTTTCTCAACAGACTGGTCCCGCTGGGCCTATCTGGAGGTTCGGGCGGAATTCCCGGAAACACACCCAATCATGCTGCAAGATTCTGCTGGGATTTAGGGAAGTGGGCAGAAGAAATGGGGTCACCACTTTTTGCTGAATCTAAAGCCAGACAAGAGAGAAGACAAGGGCAGGGGTTAAGAACATAAGAAATAGGAGCAGGAGTCGGCCATTTGGCCCTTCGAGCCTGCTCCGCCATTCAATAGGATCATGGCTGATCTTCTACCTCATCTCCACTTTCCTAAACTATCCCCATATCCCTTGATTCCTTTAATATTCAAAAATCTATCAATCTCTGTCTTGAATATACTCAACGACTGAACCTCCACAGCCCTCTGGAGTAGAGAATTCCAAAGATTCACCACCCTCTGAGTGAAGAAATTTCTCCTCATCTCAGTCCTAAATGGCCGACCCCTTATTCTGAGACTGTGATCCCTGGTTCTAGACTCCCCAGCCAGGGGAAGCATCCTCCCAGCATTTACCCTGTCAAGCCCTGTAAGAATTTTGTATGTTTCAATGAGATCACCTCTCATTCTTCTAAACTCTAGAGAATATAGGCCTTGTCTGCTCAATCTCTCCTCATAGGACAATCCCCCCATTCCAGGAACCAGTCTGATGAATCTTCGTTGCACTCCCTCTATGGCAAGTATATTCTTCCTTGGGTAAGGAGACCAAAACTGTACACAATACTCCAGGTGTGGTCTCACCAGGGCCCTATATAATTGCAGTAAGACATCTTTACTCTTATACTCAAATCCTCTTGTAATAAAGGCCAACATACCATTTGCTTTCCGAATTGCTTACTGTACCTGCATGTTAACTTTCAGTGATTCGTGTACAAGGACACCCAGATCCCTCTGAACACCAACATTTCCCAATCTCTCACCATTTAAAAAATACCCTGATTTTCTATTTTTCAACCAAAGTGGATAACTTCACATTTCCCCACATTATATTCCATTTGCCATGTTCTTGCCCACTCACTTTGAAGGGATAATTATTAGTCCTAGCCCCTTTAGGGCTACCCTGGATCAGGCGTATTCCTCAGACTAACCTGAAAATGTTACCGTCCTCCAGAAAGCACTTTTAATAAGTTTAGCTAGACTGTAACGTTCCGGATATTATGAGGGTCCGGAAAACTCCCCCAGAATTCTGCAACTCCTCACCAAAGAGTGTACAGAGATTGAGTTCACGAGTTTGATACAGAAGTCTTAGGTGAGACAATTCTAAAAATATATAGATTTATTAAAGAACCAACATGTAATTTACAGTTGGTGAGTCAATCGCAACATTAACAGTTCCAAAAAGAGGAAGCTTTACAATCTTATTATCAGAGATCCTTACTCTCAAATCTTAACTTCGCTACAGTTTTACAGTTCTTAAAGTTTATTCAGGATATCCACCAAAATCAAATACAGTACCTTTGATCCCCGAGGTACAAAGAGTTGTAGACTTACAGAGCCTGCCTCTGAAGCCGAGAATCACTTTGCCCCTTTACAGCGAGTCTACTATCCCATTTGAGAGTTCAATATTTATACCCTTTTCCAGTGGTATTTCCTTTAAGGTTTTCTGCTGATGTAAGCTAATTATCTCTAGTCATTTTTCTGCTGACCCCTGCAATTCTTACAGTTACCTCAGCTGGTAGCATTACAGAATCATGTCTCATCTCTAGGTGTTCTAAGTTTACCATAAAAAATGGTGTAACAGCAGGTGCGTTTTTTACTTGACCACTAACTGGTCTGTAGTTCCCCGTTTTCTCCCTCACTCCTTCTTAAATAGTGGGGCTGCATTTGCTACCTTCCAATCTGCAGGAACCATTCCAGAATCTATGGAATTTTGGAAGATGACAACCAATGCATCCACTATCTCTATAGCCATCTCTTTCAAAACCCTAGGATGTAGGCCATCAGGTCCAGGGGATTTATTGGCTTTCAGTCCCATTAATTTCTCCAGTACTACTTTTTTACTAATACTAATATCTTTCAGTTTCTCATTCTCGCTGGAGCCTTGGTTGTCCACTATTTCTGGGAAGTTTTTTGCGTCTTCTTCCGTGAAGACAGACACAAAGTATTTCTTTAATTTCTCTGCCATTTCCTTATTCCCTATTATAATTTCTCCTGTCTCAGCCTGTAAGGGACCCACATTTACTTTCGCTAATCTTTTCCTTTTTACATACCTATAGAAGCTTTTACAGTCTGTTTTTATGTCTCTCGCTAGTTTACTCTCATTCTATTTTGGGCTCAGGACTTGAATATTTAAGCTTGCTTTGCTGCTGGTGAGGATTCATTGACAATCTTGAGGACATTTAAAATGAAAGCCTCATTAGACACAGGCAGAAGTGGAAAAAATGAAGTTATATTTTAATGATCACGCTTTTGCTGCCCCATTTCAAATTTGAGAATGTTCCAAACTCGCAACTCAAAAGGCAGACTGTTCAGTCCGAAGACAGAATCACAATGGTAGCACTTAGTTTCTCAGTCGGAGTTTTCTGGCATTATTCATAGCAGTTTGATGGATTTCCCCTAACAGAGTCCTGCCTAGTTCTGGCCAGTCTCGCTCTGATTGAATCGCACTGGGAGAAAGCACAATATCATACCATGCTGTAATGGCAACATGAATTCCTCGCTCCCACACCCAAATCAGTGCAGTCCAGGGCAGATTGAACTAATTTCAGAAGGAGAAAAATAGTTATGTGATATATGCAATCTTTACAAGTGCGACTTCTGTAACGTGAGTTGGTACAAGGGAGCGTCATGGGATCAGTAGGCCTGGCAGAACTAATACAAACCGCCTTTTTATTGCTGCGTGTTGTGCACCTTTTTTTAATTAGTGTTCCAGACAGCAGATCTCGAGTGTCATCTGCAGTACAAACCTTCTGTAATTGACAGGACTAATGGATCGGCAGTGTACATTTCATTAACCTGACAACATTTCTTAAACAGTTGAACTGAGAGGTCTTGAACTGCCAACTTAAAACCTTGGTACTTAAGTCAACCAACTTTCATTTAGCAAAATCTTAACTGAAAACCCAATGCACCAAACAACTTAGGATCTCATTCGGATCAACCAGAGAGAGAGAGGTCAACATTAGCCATTTCTGTCTATTGGGTACAGTCATGATCCTCATTACCAATGAAGCACATACAGAAACTGCAGATAGATACTGAGACAATATTATAACAGGCACAATGTCATATTTTGCATCCACATCGTATGATTGATTCCTGGAGGATATTGTGAGCCTAGGTTCAGCGCTCAACCGGCTGAGAGACACAACTTCTAAACTGGAACCACATTGTGCACTATTGTATGTCACAGCCACATTTAGAGGGCTCTTCTGCCTCCCCAACCACTTTCATCTCAGTAATATTGTTTAATGGTACAGCGATTGAAGGAGTGAGGAGTCCACAGTAATTTAGAGCAGAAGGTGCCACAAAAAGCACTTATTCAATTTCTGGCTCACCGCTGTTCTAACCACTGAACCAGTGAATACACCATGATGTTAGCAAAGTGTTTGCGGTGCATCATGTTAAAAATCAAACATCAGAAATTAACTTTGGTCTTATTTGTTTTTAGTTTGGTTTTATTCGTGTCGAACTGAAGGTAAAATCACAAGATAGGTACAGATGAGGAAGTTCATTGCACCCATCTTAGCTCATCTATCTGGAAACAGCCCAAAGTGCACCGCCCCCCATCACAATATCCAACTATTTCTTAAATAATTCCATGTTTTTCCCGATGTAGTTGTCCACTCTGCGTTTGACCACAAGTTCAATATTTGCCTTTTACTAGTGTGAAGCTGTGGTAATAACTTCTGGGCCCTGTATGTGGTGTCGGAGGCAATTTCTTCGCTGTCGATGATATTTTTATAGTCTTAATGCAGAAGGACATCAGAAATGCATGTAAGTGAGTAATACTTGTTTCCGAGTGCAAAAAGCTGTTTTGTTTCAGCACATTAAAATGAGCAAAAGAGCCTCTCGGCATGTTGTAAGAAGCAATTGCATTAGAGGAGGCACCAACCTGACATTGGGTAATGAAATTCAGTGCTCAAAGTTAATACACAGACTCTCTTCCGAATACCCAGCTCGCGCTTCATAAACCATGTTATTCAGACAGGGGAAAAAAAGACTTCCACTTACTGACAGCAACCATCACCAGCACGGCATCAATTGTCAACCGTATATTGTCACTAAATGATGACTGGAGGTTACCGATTGCTGATCAAAATAAAGGGGAAGCTGGAAAGATTAATATAAGAAATTATTATACTTATTAGAAAATTAGATTGCAAAAATAATTTTCTGTCAAACAAAGTGTGACAATTTCACTTCTAAAATTATTTCCTAAAATATAAACCGGGATTTTATCCATATCTCTTCAATGTGAGGTTGAGGTTGGAGACGGTTTAACCATCTCTGGGGCAAGTGATTTGCTGCAACAAGCGAGTTGTTCTCACTCAGATCCACTAACAAACTTAGCAGTTTCACCGAGTTTGAGCAAAGCTCCAGCAGTCCCCCAACAATTTAAAAAAAAAATCTATTTGTTCTCGGGATGTCGGTGACACCGGGGCTGACAAGGCCACATTTATTGCCCATCCCTAGTTGCCCTGAGAAGGTGGTGGTTGTGGGGCCTTCTCCTTGAACTGCTGCAATCCTTGGGGATTCCAGGATTCTGACCCAGCAGCGTTGAAGAAATTCCGATATATATCCAAGTCAGGTTGGTGTGTGACCTGGAGGGGAACTTAGAGGTGATGGTGTTCCCACGATATTGCTGCTCTTGTCCTTCTTGGTGGTAGAGGTTGCAGGGGAGTGAGGTACAATCAATGTATCCTTGGTGACTTCTGTAGGTCGTATATACCACAGCCATGGTGCGTCGGTGCTGGATATTGAGTCCAGTGGAGAGGCATCCATCAACTAGATTGCTGTGGCCTGGATAGTTTGAGCTTCTTGAAGGTTGTTGTGGCTGAGTGGTGAGTGTTTCATTAGACTCCTGACTTGAGCCTTGCAGATGGTGGGAGGCTTTGAGGAATCAGGAGGTGAGCCACTCGCTGCGGAATACCCAGCCTCTGCCCTGCTCTTATTGCCATGTTGTTGATATGGCTAGTCCAGTAAAGCTTCTGGTCAATGGTGATGCCAAGATGTTGGTGGCAGGGAACTCGGCGATGGTAACCCTGAACGGGAGATGCTACCTGTTGCGCTTAAAGTTATTTTACTTATGGGTGTGGGAAGGCTGATGTATGCAGCTGCGACTGACCTTTAGTAGCAATCTTCCAACATATGACAATGTGTCAACTGCAGTTCAGGACACTTCAGCTGTGTTCCCTGAATTAACTATGTTAGGAAGTATAGTTTTTGAATAAATATCTGAGATTCCTAATTTAATTCACAGTAGAAGACACAAAAAGCGTACCAAAAATGGTGGGAACCAAGGGTCTAATGAGGGTGAGGAACTTAACGTAATTAATGTAAGTAGAGAAAAAGTACTGGAGAAACTAATGGGACTAAAAGCTGACAAATCCCCTGGACCTGACTGCCTGTATCCTAGGGTTGGAAAAGAGGTGGCTGAAGAGATAGTGGATGCATTGGTTTTCATCTTCCAAAATTCCCTAGATTCTGGAATCGTCCCAGCGGATTGGAAGGTTGCAAATGTAACACCGCTATTCAAGAAAGGAGGGAGAGAAAAAACAGGGAACTACAGGCCAGTTAGCCTGACATCAGTCGTCAGAAAATGCTGGAATCCATTGTTAAGGAAGTGGTATCAAGTCACTTAGAAAATCATAACATGATTAGGCAGAGTCAACATGGTTTTATGAAAGGGAAATTGTGTTTGACAAATTTATTAGAGTTTTTTGAGGATGTAACTAGCAGGATAGATAAAGGGGAACCAGTGGATGTAGTATATTTGGATTTCCAAAAGGCATTCGATAAGGTGCCACATAAAAGATTATTACACAAGATTAGAGCTCATGGGATTGGGCGTAATATAGTAGCATGGATAGAGGATTGGTTAATAGACAGAAAACAGAGAGTAGGGATAAACGGATCTTTTTCAGGTTGGCAGGCTGTAACTAGTGGGGTGACCCAAGGATCAGTGTTGGGGCCTCAGCTATTTACAATCTATATTAATGACCTAGATGAAGGGACCGAGTGTAATGTATCCAAGTTTGCTGATGATACAAAGTTAGATGGGACAGTAAGCTGTGAGGAGAACACAAAGGCCGTGATTTTGCTGGCGGGTTTGGAGGCGGGTCAGGTGGTAAAATTGCAAAAAATGACGGCGGGTTCCGATCCCGCCATCAACCCGCCTCCGTGCAACTTTGCTAAAGACGGGCTCCCAGACTTCCATTCGGTTCCGCCACCAAGCGGCGGGATAGGCACTTAAGGTAGTTAACTGCTTGTTAACTGCCTGGATAATGCTGTTTTGACAGCCATTTTACATTTTACCACTTTTTCTGCATGTTCCACGCCGTTCCCAACCCACGCCAGCTAGTTGTGTCGAGTTCACAAGTGGCTGCCTTCTTGACAACTGCAGCTCCAGCATAAAAACGGAGCTCTCAACAAGGATCAGTTGCAGGTGGCAGAACTTTGTTTTTTCAGGTCTTGGAAAACCTTTTGCAGGTCTACTGATCTTGGAAGCTGAGATCCATTTCCACTGTGACCTCCTGGGAAAACCCTCTCCCCACATTGACTGAGCACTTCTTCAACGGAGATATCTACCAGCAGCATGGGAACCATTTATTTCCTTTCATCCTGGTCCTCAGATTCGGAGGAAGAGCAGCCGCGGCAGCAGCAGAACCAGGAACAACAGCAGCACCAACAGCAGAAGCGCCAGCCTCCTGCTCACCCACCTGATGGTGCCCAGGGCAGAAGGCGTCAGCGCAGGGCTGCACGTCGCCGCAGGAGATACCCCCAACACAGGGTTTACAGGCCGAGGATAACCTTCCTCAACATGACTGAGCAGCAGTGCCAAAGGAGGCTGAGACTTTCGCGAGAGGTAGTCGGTGACATCTGTGCAATGCTGCACCAACACCTGGAGCCCAGAGGAACGAGTGGACATCCCTCACCAGTGGCTGTCAAAGTCACCACTGCCCTCAATTCTTTTGCTTCAGGATCCTTCCAGGGCTCATCAGCAGACATCAGCGGCATCTCCCAGTCAGCCGCACACACTTGCATCACGCAGGTAACCGATGCCCTCTTTGCTAAGGCGCACAACTACATCCACTTCTCGACGGATCAAGCAAGTGTAACCACGCGTGCGGTTGGCTTTGCAAATGTGGCAGGCTTGCCAAGGGTGCAGGGCATCATGGACTGTACAGATGTGGCCCTTAGGGCACCCCATCACAACCCAGCTGTTTTTGTCAACCACAAGGGCTTCCACTCCCTCAACGTGCAGCTGGTGTGTAACCACAGGAAGGACATTTTGCATGTTTGCGCAAAGTACCCTGGCAGTTGTCACGACTCATTCATCCTGTGGCAGTCTAGTGTGCCTCCGCTCTTCAATCCGCCAAACCAACTTTTCGGGTGGCTACTTGGAGACGAGGGCTATCCCCTGAAGACGTGGCTGATGATGCCGTTGAGAAGGCCATCGAACGAAGCTGAGAAGCGCTACAATGCCAGCCACATTTTGACCAGATCCATCATCGAGCAAACCATCGGCTTGCTGAAGATGCGATTCAGATGCCTTGACAGATCAGGTGGAGCCCTACAGTATTCAGCAGCCAGGGTCTCCAGAATCGTCGTGGTCTGCTGTGCACTGCACAACATCGTACAGCATCGTGGCTTGCAGCTGCCTGAGGAACAAGTGGCTCAACGCATAGCCTCCTCAGATGAGGAGGAGGAGGAAGAAGACCTTGTGGAGGCGGATGCGCCAGTTCCAGCAGCACGCGAGCACATTGCTGCCCGTGATGCATAAGAACATAAGACGCAGGAGCAGGAGTAGGTCATTTGGCCCCTCGAGCCTGCTCCGCCATTCAATAAGATCATGGCTGATCTGATCTTGGCCTCAACTCCACTTCCCTGCCCACTCCCCATAACCCTTGACTCCCTTATCGTTCAAAAATCTGTCTATCTCCACCTTAAATATATTCAATGACCCAGCCTCCACAGCTCTCTGGGGAAGAGAATTCCAAAGATTCACGACCCTCTGAGAGAAGAAATTCCTCCTCATTTCCGATTTAAAAGGATGCCCCCTTATTCTGAAATTATGCCCCCTCGTTCTAGATTCCCCCACGAGGGGAAACATCCTCTCTGCATCTACCCTGTCAAGCCCCTTTCAGAATCTTATGTTTCAATAAGATGATCTCTCATTCTTCTAAACTCCAATGAGTATAGGCTCAACCTTTCTTCATAAGATAACCCCTTCATCTCTGGAATCAACATTGTGAACCTTCTCTGAACTGCCTCCAACGCAAGTATATCCTTCCTTAAATAAGGAGACTAAAACTGTATGCAGTACTCCAAGTGTGGTCTCACCAACGCCCTGTACAGTTGTAACATGACTTCCCTACTTTTATACTCCATTCCCTTTGCAATAAAGGCCAACACTCCATTTGCCTTCCTAATTACTTGCTGTACCTGCATGCTAACTTTTTGTGATTCATGTACAAGGACCCCCAGATCCCTCTGTACCTCAGTATTTTATAATCTCTCCCCATTTAAATAATAATTTGTTTTTTTATTTTTCCTACCAAAGTGGATAACCTCGCATTTTCCCACATTAAACTCCATCTGCCAGATTTTTGCCCACTCACTTAGCCTATCTATATCCCTTTGGAGATTATCTGCGTCCTCCACATAATTTGCTTTCCCACCTATCTTTGTATCATCAGCAAATTTAGCAACATTACACTCAGTCCCTTCATCCAAGTCATTAATATAGATTGTAAATAGTTGAGGCCCCAGCACTGATCCCTGCGGCACCCCACTAGTTACAGTTTGCCAACCTGAAAATGACCCATTTATCCCGACTCTCTGTTTTCTGTTAGTTAGCCAATCCTCTATCCATGCTAATATATTACCCCCAACTTCATGAGCTCTTACCTTGTGTAGTAACCTTTTATGTGGCACCTTATCGAATGCCTTCTGGAAATCCAAATACAGGACATCTACTGGTTCCCCTTTATCCACCCTGCTCGTTACACCCTCAGAGAACCCCAGCAAATTTGTCAAACATGATTTCCCTTTCATAAAACCATGCTGACTCTGCTTGACTATATTATGATTTTCTAAATGTCCTGCTATCTCTTCTCTTCTCTTAGGCAGTCCCTCAGAACCGAAGATGACTTGCTTCCACATTAAAAATGAGTTCTCAGGTGCTATCACTTCCTTAATGATGGACTCCAGCATTTTCCCAATGACAGATGTTAGGCTAACTGGTCAATAGCTGCCTGCTTTCTGTCTCCCTCCTTTCTTAAATAGGGGCGTTACATTTGCGGTTTTCCAGTCCGCTGGGACCTCTCCAGAATCCAGGGAATTTTGGTAGATTACAACCAATATCTCCACTATCTCTGCAGCCACCTCTTTTAAGACTCTAAAATGCACTAATCTTTGCCAGATTTGCTTAAGTAGACGAATCAAACAAATGTAGCTGGCACCACCTTAACACACCATACACAATGTACAAGAACCTGTGGGTTCCTATCTCTCTCACCGCCATCATTACAAATGCAAGTCGCCCTGAGCCCTCAATGTGGAACTTCCATTTCCGAGATCACATAGGCCAGAACTTCAACTGTTTGCCATCACTTCTGTTTAATCCATTCATAAAAGGATGACAATGTCAAAAATTAAAGACAACAGAACACCCAAGTGACTACCCTTGTGACTAATTGTGCTTTATCTTCCTCTTACGCGTGCTTCTACGTGGTGCTTCCCCTGTGGCTTCAGCAGATGTGGAGGCACCTTGCTCACTTTCATGCTGCTCCTGCTTCGACACCTTTGGCGGGCGTCCTCTGGGTTTGCGCGCCTGTGAGGGCTCGGCAACAGTCTGCTCCTCCTGCGTCTGTGCAGGGGCTGAGATGCCCATCTCAGTTGGGTGAGGACTCTGGTGGGGATCTGAACGAGGGCTATTCAGTGGCATGGGAGTGTGAGCGCTTGGAGAGGAGCCCCCACTTCCTTGTTGCCTGCCTCCAACATCCCTCTCATGGGTCAGCCCCACTTCAATGCTAGCAAGTAGCTTGACAGCACCTTGCTACATATCAGGGGGGCCATGAGGACCCGTATCTGCACTGGCAGTCCTACTCAAAAGGACTTCCATGAAGCTCTGGTTTCTCTGCTCAATAGCTGCCCATCGCTCTTCCAGAGATGTCAGTCTATTCTGAACATTCACCATGTTTTCCTGACTCTGGCGACTTATTTCCTCCATGACCGTAGCCATCCTTTCCACGGAGGTTGCCATCCTTTCCGTGGTGGTGCGTTCATGCGCCTCTACAAAGGCACTGCTCATGTTAGACATGGACTCCTCCATCCTCTCCACACTCGCAGTAACCCTGGAGACAAAACCTGCCAGAGACTCCTGCACCTGTTCCTGGAGTTCCAGCACCGCTCTCTTTCTGGATGGCCCCAGAGGCACAGGATCCACATGCAGTTGAGCAGAGCTGGGAGTGCCCTGCGGCCTCCGACGAGGACTCTCCACTGCTGTCCCTGTCTCCACCATCTGCTGATGCTCACTTGTGAGCTGTGATACACCAGGTGACAACACTACTCTGTCGCGAAGGGCCGACCGAGGTGTGCGTATCTGCACTGGTGCTGGGTGCACTTAATTCTGCTGACGTTGCATCCTCAGAGGTTGCAGGTTCCTCTGAGGTGTCTTCTGGCTCCGGCTCCTCCTCCTGGACAGTGGGGAGGGGGGCTGTCGATGGTCCTGTGGGGGAGTAAAAGCATAAGTTACACATGCGATATTAAGTTACCAGTCACTCATGCAATGTAAATGAGAGGGATGCAAATCTATTCTGTCACCAGCTTGCTCTGCTGCGCCCGTCTGACCGTCCTCCACTTCCAGATCCTCATCACCTCCGATTATTTCGAAGGCAGCCTCCTCAGCGTTGATCAAATGGGCAATTGAAGGTGGCCCTCCTCCTGTCCTAGCCCTCTCCCTATTACTGTGGGCTCTCTTTTCCTGCAATGAGGGACACAAGTGGAGTTTAAGTGAGAATGATGGAGTGAGTGTGGAGAAGCCATAGCATAGATGCTTAGAAGGAGACAAAGATGGAGTGAGGTGCCAATACCAAGGGCCCTCCCTGTGCGTTGTTAGTTGTTGGCATTACATAACAATGATAGCGAGTGTGAGGGCAGCATAGTCGAATAGTGAAGTGATTGTGTACATAGAGAGAGAGAGGGATGTTTAAGGGTGCAAGGGATGTAAGGGTAAAGTGGGATGTGGAGGAGTAGGTTGACAATGCAGAGTACTGGTGATGAGAGATGGGGAGCAGATTGAGGGTAATGGTGATGTTATACTCACTTTCCCTGAGCGGACCAGGTCATTGAACCTTTTTCGGCACTGCACCCAGGTTCGACTGCACATCGATCTGGAGCTGACCTGCTGTGCAATTTACAGCCACCCAGCTTTGGTCTGCTGTGGTGGCTTCTTCCTCCCAGAGGATGGGAAGAGTACCTCCTTTTGACCTCTGACTCCCTTCACAAAAGCATGGAGGGAGTCATCAGCAAATCGTGGTGAGGCCTTCGCCCTTCAGGTTGCCATGTCAGCAGTAGTTAGCAGGGTAGACAATCCAGAAGCAAAAAATGAGAGAATGAACCAAGGCTGCATGGGCCCCTTAAATGCAGCTGGCTCACAGACGTCAGCAGAGATGAGTTCCAGACCCACAAAGTAATTGGCCAGGGGAGCACCCGCAGGGACTCAATTGCCCAATTAGGGCAAAATCGCAAATTTTTACCGGCTGAAAGCGGAGGCGGGACCGGAACCTGCCCCGCACCTACCCCGCCACCAATGATAAAACCGCGGCCAAAGAGTCTGCAAAGGGATATAGATAGACGAAGTGAGTGGGCAGTAAGGTGGCAGATGGAGTATAATGTAGGGAAATGTGAGGTTATTCACTTTGGTAGGAAGAATAGAAAAACAGAATTTTTTTAAATGGTGAGAAACTTTAAATGTTGGTGTTCAGAGAGATTTGGGTGTCCTCATGCAAGAAACACAGAAAGCTAGCATGCAGGTACAGCAAGCAATAAGGAAGGCAAATGGCATGTTGGCCTTTATTGCAAGGGGGTTGGAGTATAAGAGTAAGGAAGTCTTGCTACAATTGTTCAGGGCTTTGGTGAGACCACACCTGGAGTACTGTGCACAGTTTTGGTCTCCTTATCTAAGGAAGGATATACTTGCCTTAGAGGCGGTGCAACAAAGGTTCACTAGATTGATTCCTGGGATGAGAGGGCTGTCCTATGATGAGAGATTGTGTAGATTGGGCCTATACTCTCTGGAGTTTAGAAGAATGAGAGGTGATCTCATTGAAACATACAAGTTACTGAAGGGGATTGACAGGGTAGATGTTGAGAGGTTGTTTCCCCTGGCTGGAGTGTCTAGAACTAGGGGGCATAATCTCAGGATAAGGGGTTGGCCATTTAAGACCGAGATGAGGAGGAATTTCTTTTTGTTTTATTCGTTCATGGGATGTGGGCATCGCTGGCAAGGCCAGCATTTATTGCCCATCCCTAGTTGCCCTTGAGAAGGTGGTGGTGAGCCTCCTTCTTGAACCGCTGCTGTCCATGTGATGAATGTACTCCCACAGTGCTGTTAGGGAGGGAGTTCCAGGATTTTGACCCAGCGACGATGAAGGAACGGTGATATATTTATAAGTCAGAGGGTTGTGAATCTTTGTAATTCTCTGCCCCAGAGGGCTGTGGATGCTGAGTCTTTGAGTATATTCAAGGCTGAGGTAGATAGATGTTTTAGACTCTAGGGGAATCAAGGGATATGGAGATCGGGCGGGAACGTGGAGTTGAGGTCGATGATCAGCCATGATCTTATTGAATGGCAGAGCAGGCTTGAGGGGCCGTATGGTCTACTCCTGCTCTTATTTCTTATGTTCTTAATTCCTCAACCAGAGATGTGTGAACAAGGCAGTGAGTTAATTCAGGTAATTACCTCATTGCTAATTTCTACCATAAACAGTGGACAGAATATTTTAAGAGAATCTTTCAGAGACATAGTTCAATGCTAGTGAAGTCTACGCACGAGAGCAGTGTAACCAAGAAGGTCGACTAAACCTTCTCATCTGACCTGGAGAAATAGATATTTACTTACAGTTGCACTATAAATAGTTGGTCATGTTTTAACCTAAAGCCTCGAATAGCTCGAATAGCCAGTACTAGCGTTGGGAGTAATGTGGAGTGAAGAACAGACTCAAAGGACCATGCATTAGCATTGGCCCACTGACAGACTGGAGACAAAATTAAAGATAACCAGGTTGAGCAGGCTTTCAATTTATTTTGATATTAAGTCTTATCAGCCTGCTACTAATTGATACGTGGATTTCATGTGATTTTACTAATAATTACAAGTTGAAAGAGACTTGCACTATTCCACCTTCATTACCAGTATACCAATTATTTTACTCTAGTGGAATGAATTAGCATTTGTATGTGCACTCCATGACTGTCGAGTATTGTATTTATTATGTGTAGTGATAGGGTGACACATGCCAGATGTTATTGTGCTAAGACACACCCATTGTAAAGAAGGAGTGTACCTTAGCACATTAACATCTGGCATGTGTATATCTCCTCTTTCCAAAAAGGGGAAGGCGGGTTTTGTAGGGAAAATGCCCTATCAATTGCCTGAATTAGTGGGACATAAATATGCCATGCCTTATCTGGCTCTGTCTAAGACCCTTTATTAAAGGAAGATTGAAAAGTTAGGGGAGTAAAAATGAAACTTGGTATGCCTGGGTATCTGTGCCTCATTAGCTTTGACATCTGCCAGAGACTTACATTCAGATACTGTTAGTAATGATTGACCCACAAAGAGGTGAACCCTTTGGACATATGTGTCACATTGGTCAATTGCATGGAAAGGGGTTTTTCTTTGTATTTAAGGTATATAAGTTGCTTGATACGCCTCCTTGCAGATTCTGCTTGTTTTTGTTAGCTGTAGTTCCTCTTTGTTAGTTAGAAAATCCTCTTTGTCTTCTCTTTTGTACTAACCTTTAACTAGCAGATGCAGAAGAGTACTTTTACCAGTGTGAAGTATATTCCAGACAAAACGTAAAAGGTTCTAAAGGTCAGATTGTACAGCTATACCCGCCAGTTACAGGCGGAGATAAGTGTGAAAGAAAAAAAAATCTTGCATTTATATAGCGCCTTTCACGACCTCAGGACGTCCCAAAGCGCTTTACAGCCAATGAAGTATTTTTGAAGCATAGTCACTGCTGTAATGTAGGAAACACGGCAGCCAATTTGCTCCCACAAACAGCAATGAGATAATGATAAGATAATCTGCTAAATGTATCACTTAATTGTAAAAGTTGTCTGAGATAAAGGAAGGTGAGAGTTAAGTCAGCCAGTCACTCATGTGTAAGGTGGGTTCAGCTGCAACAAAGAATCCAAGTGGAACAGATAACTCTGTCACCGAAGGGGCTCATCAACTTGACCTCCCAGAAGCTATGGCCACCTTCCCAGGGTAGGAAGAAGATCAAGGTCGTACAAGGACAAGATCGTATAAGCTCTGGAAACATTGCTAACTACCAGCACATAGATTCTAATCTATGCAACAGACTGGCTATCCAATGCTGTTAACTTGTCAGCTGTCTGACATGTTACTCCTAGTCTAGTCTCACTAATTTGCACCAGTCTCAGACACTAATCTCAACTCTAGTTTGATGTTCAGCAATCCTGTTACTGCTGAATTACAGTGATATACTGAGCTGCCCTTACAACCTCTGTTATTCAATTTGTTGAGTAACCCTGTCTATTAATTATTTGTTGGTCAAATTGCTAGGTCTATAACTATTTATACTCAAAGTTTAATTTTAAGTAGTGATAATTGTGATCTTGTAGTCGATAAATAGTTGTTCGCGCATGACTTCTTGTCTGATTTCTTCCTTGATGATTTGGCAAGATTCACTCAGTAGCTTGTGGGCATCCAAATTGAGGGTTAGTAAAGCAAATTCATATTCAATCCAAACTGAGTGATGCAAGACAGTTCGGTGAGCCAAACTTAGACTTAATTCACTCTTGTACCGAATCTTGGCTGTAAACCCTGGATAGTTTCTTAGTGAGGAGCGGCGCGAGGGGGGGGTTAAGGATTCATCTGGTCCCTTGGCATATATGTGCCAGGGCACCGAAACCCAGTGTTCTTACAGGGTGCTCTTCTGAAGTTGGAGCGAAGGTATGTTTTCAGGCACAATAGAAGAAGCTTTACACCACATCTGGGCCACAAGCGCTCGTTGCACACGGAGTTCTTATGACACATTTAAAATTGGTGTTTATACAAAGACTTTGCCATTCAGGCGAATCTGCAGTTTCGAATATTTGATCTAGCAACTACACCCGTATGTTTTATTTAGCAAGAACAGTTAAGAATTAATAATCAACTTTGGATGATATAAATGTAGGTAGAAACTCCATCCTCAATCACATGTTTAGCATTGTGTTCCAGCGATCAGAACTAATAGCACGACAGCTCGGAGCAACATTAATGGCCCCTTTCCCTGCCCCTACACTTGCTTAAAAACCTGTTCCATCTCCAGCTTTTTCCAGTTCTGACGAAGGGTCATCGACCTGAAACGTTAACTCTGTTTCTCTCGCCACAGATGCTGCCTGACCTGCTGAGTATTTCCGGCATTTTCTGTTTTTATTTCAGATTTGCAGCATCTGCAGTATTTTGCTTTTGTATTAATGGCACTGTGCTGGACATGTACGAGATTAAACAGCCCTGAATGGTAACCATGCCACTGGAATAACAATGTAAAAACATGCTAATAATGCCAGATTTAGAGACTGCGTTTGGAAAGGCAGTTAATGAGACCCTACAATCCATTAATAACAACAGAAAACGCTGGAAAAACTCAGCAGGCCAGGCAACATCCGTGGAGAGAGAAAGAGAGTTAACGTTTCAGGTCGAAACCCTTCGTCGGAACTGCTACAATCCATTGTTGCTGTCTCAATCAGTTGTGTGGAGCGTTGCACACCCGCGGCTTCTCTGTTGATGCACCCTAGACATCCAGGATATTGGTGTGGCTCTTCCTCTGGCTCCATTTCAGATTCCCACTCCGCAGCTGAATCCAATAAAATTACATTTGGTGTCTCATCAGGGCTGTTGGAAAATGCTTGTGAAATGATATCAGTGTTGATTTGCTGCCATGCTTCCCTCAGCCAGCTGCACCCAGCACGGATTCCTTGCCGGAGTTAAAGCCTGGTCACCTCTCATGGCCCTCTCCGCCCATTTCTTTCTGATACTGCCTTAGAGAGATTATTATATTCCCACATTGAGAAGCTGAAGGACATATTGGCCATTTGTTCTGGTATGACAGCAATTCTTCTCCCAAGCTGGGAGGTAGATGACCTTTGAAAGAATGAAATACTCATGATGTTTTCTCCTTCAAAACAATTCTGGCCCAGTTTTGTTTTCCTCCACCCGCTCTTCTGTGTCTCGATCATTCTGCCCCATTCCCTTTCCCCTCTGTATCAGTTCAGCTCAGTGTTTGTGTCAGCCAGTGGCTCAGTGGGTAGCACCCTCGCCTCTGAACCAGAAGGCTGTGGGTTCAAGTCCCACTCCAGGGACTTGAGCACATAAATCTAGGCTGACACTCTAGTGCAGTGCTGAGGGAGTGCTGCACTGTCGGAGGTGCCGTCTTTCGGATGAGACGTTAAACCGGGGCCCCGTCTGCTCTCTCAGGTGGACGTAAAAGATCCTATGGCACTATTTCAAAGAAGAGCAGGGGAGTTATCCCTGGTGTCCTGGCCAATATTTATCCCTCACATCACTAAAAAACAGATTATCTGGTCATTATCACATTGCTGTTTGTGGGACCTTGCTGTGCACAAATTGGCTGCCGCATTTCCTACATTACAACAGTGACTACACTTCAAAAAGTACTTCATTGGCTGTGAAGTGCTTTGGGACATAACAACAGAAAACGCTGGAAAAACTCAGCAGGCCAGGCAGCATCCGTGGAGAGAGAAAGAGAGTTGACGTTTCAGGTCGATGACCTTTCATCAGAACTGGGAAGAGCTGGAAATCAAATAGATTTAAGGCCAGGGTAAAGCTGGGAAAAGGGGGAGGGGATAAAGGAACAAAAGAGGAGATGAAGAGACATTAAGAGACATTAAGAGATATGCAAGGCTAGAGGTGGTGTTAATGTGACAGATTAAGGCTGAATGAAGTGTGAAATCTACTGGCAGAATGAAGGACAGCTGCCAGCTTCTAGGAGGAAAAAAAAGGTGGGGGGGACAAATAAAAGGGTGGATAAAATAAAATATAAATGTGATTGGAGCTGAGGTTATGATCTAAAATTGTTGAACTCGATATTGAGTCCAGAGGGCTGTAGCGTGCCTAAACGAAAGATGAGGTGCTGTTCCTCGAGCTTACGCTGAGCTTCCGTGGAACAGTGTATTAGGCCGAGGACGGTGAGGTCAGAGTGGGAGTGAAGCGGTGAATTAAAGTGACAGGCCACCGGGAGCTCGGGGTCCCCCTTACGGACTGAACGGAGGTGTTCCGCAAAGCGGTCACCCAATCTGCGTTTGGTCTCCCCAATGTAGAGGAGTCCACATCGTGAGCAGCGAATACAGTATACTAAATTGCAGGAAGTACAAGTAAATCGCTGTTTCACCTGGAAGGGGTGTTTGGGGCCCTGGACAGTGGGAAGAGGGGAGGTATAAGGGCATGTGTTGCATCTCCTGCGCGTGCACGGGAAGGTGCCGGGCGAAGGGGAAGGGGTGCTGGGGGTGGTAGAGGAGTGGACTAGGGTGTCGCGGAGGGAGCGGTCCCTGCGGAATGCTGAAAGGGGAGGTGAGGGGAAGATGTGTTTGGTGGTGGGATCACGCTGGAGGTGGCGGAAATGGCGGAGGATGATCCGTTGAATGTGGAGGCTGGTGATTATCAGGAATGCAAGGAAAAGGGAATACTTTACTCCACACACAGGGTGTCCCCATTAGCAGGTTTCTCCAGTGAATGTGTTGCTTTTCCTGCAGTGCACAGCGTGCAGTCAACACGGTCTGTTATACAGTCCCTTCCCATTATATTTCAGAGTACAGGAGAGAGAACAATTTAAACACGGCAGGACATTTTTCAAGCCTCAAAGTTTTACAAATGGTGAACACACTGTGTCTTTATAGTTCAAACATTCCCTTGTAATTAAATAATTCAATCTGGAACTAACTCAGAGTGAGAGAGCCCAGGTACGATCCCACGCTGATCACTCCATGATTTCACATTTCACAACTTCAATACTCTGTGCTCTGCAACACTTTCCATTTTCTATTGGCTCTTTTCACATCACCTTTAAATCTTCTGGTCAGCATGACTGTGATAAACATAAACATAATCCATTGCTGCCTGAAGATAGAACATCCTGGAATTACATCTGGTGACAAAACCATCTCAATCTCAGTCTGTGCACGATTCATTTAAAGCAAGGTTACAGAAAAGGGAAAATTACTGCAGTGATTAATCTCTGTTGCCCAAAGGTGGGCCGACCACCCATGTACAACTGGGGTTAGCCCTGTGTATTTGCAATATGGAGACTTTGTCATCCAGGTCTTGTTGCATGCAGGCATGGACTGCTTCATTATCTGAGGAGTTGCGAATGGAACTGAACACTGTGCAATCATCAGTGAACATCCCCACTTCTGACCTTATGATGGAGGGAATGTCATTGATGAAGCAGCTGAAGATGGTTGGGCCTAGGACACTGCCCCGAAGAACTCCTGCAGCGCTGTCCTGGGGCTCAGATGATTGACCTGCAACCACCACAACCATCTTCCTTTGTGCTAGGTATGACTCCAGCCAGTGGAGAGTTTACCCCTGATTCCCATTGACTTCAATTTTACTAGGGCTCCTTGATGCCACACTCGGTCAAATGCTGCCGTGATGTCAAGGGCAGTCACTCTCACCTCACCTCTGGAATTCAGCTCCTTTGTCCATGTTTGGACCAAGGCTGTAATGAGGTCTGGAGCCGAGTGATCCTGGCAGAACCTAAACTGAACATCGGTGAGCAGATTATTGGTGAGTAAGTGCCATTTGGTAGTACTGTCGACGACACCTTCCATCACTTTGCTGATAATTGAGAGTAGGCTGATGGGGTGGTAATTGGCCGGATTGGATTTGTCCTGCTTTTTGTGGACAGGACATAGCTGGGCAGTTTTCCACATTGTTGGGTAAATGCCAGTGTTGTAGCTGTACTGGAACAGCTTGGCTAGATGCGTGGCTAGTTCTGGAGCACGAGTCTTCAGCACGACAGCCGGGATGTTGTCAAGGGCCCACAGCCTTTGCTGTATCCAATGCGCTCAGCCATTTCTTGATATCACGTGGAGTGAATCGAATTGGCTGAAGACTGGCTTCTGTGATGGTGGGGACCTCAGGAGGAGGCCGATATGGATCATCCACTTGGCACTTCTGGCTGCAGATGGTTGCAAACGCTTCAGCCTTGTCTTTTGCACTCGCGTGCTGGGCTCTGTCATCATTGAGGATGGGGATATTCATGGAGCCTCCTCCTCCCGTTAGTTGTTTAATGGTCCACCACCATTGATGACTGGATGTGGCAGGAATGCAGAGCTTTGATCTGATCTGTTGGAAGACACTTGCATTCAGTCGCAAATAACAATGGAACTGGTGTAATAAAAAGAAAAAAATACTGGAAAATACTCTGCAGGTCAGGCATCATCTGTGGAGAGAGAAACATAGTTAACTCTTCCTTTCTCTGCATGGTTCTCTCTCTTTGTTCATCTCTGTATGTCTTTCTCTTTCTGTATGTCTCTTTTTCCATATGTCTTGCTGTGTTTCTCTCAGCATGTCTCTCTCATTCTGTATCTCTCTCTCATTTTGTATCTCTCTCTCTTTCTGTATGAACGGGGCTGAGTGAGCGGCTAGGTAAAAATGTTCTAGCCTGTGGTGGCAGCTGGCTAACAAATGGCTTACCAACACCACATTTCCTTCCCCCTTCTCTCTCCTGTAGCAGGTGACCAAACTAGTACAGACGCCCACGCAACATGTAACACAGTTGAAACAACAACAGAAAACGCTGGAAAAACTCAGCAGGCCAGGCAACATCCATGGAGAGAGAAACAGAGTTAACGTTTCAGGTCGAAACCCTTCGTCAGAACTCACAGTTGACCCTGCCCTGACCCCCCGATATTCTGGTGGGGTCAGGAGCAAGGTCAGTTGCCATCTTACACTGGCAGAGCAGGGCCCATCATCACTTCTCTTCCGTGTGACTGTCTTTCCTCTGCATTGTTAACAAGTCCTAAAATCATGCCTTGCAGAACAATACCGGCTGGGGTAAATATTATTCCACTTTTCAAAATAGTACTCTTGGTATTAAAACGAAACATGCGAAAACGATAAAGAAAATTGTTGAGTGTTAGCAAGATTGTCAGAAATGATATGAACTAATACAAAGTATACTCTGTCTGTAAACTTTGTACTGTTTTATAAACCACCTGAATGGGTCGGACAGCCGAAATCTGAAACGTTGAATTTTATGTCACAAGACTTCAAAACCTGACTTGCTTTGGTATCTGATTATACAGGATTCGCATTGCGTGTATATAATTCAACAGGACAATTTTGTCGTTCCACTTTTAGCTATACAGTAAAATATATCCTTTGATCCACTTTTAGCTGCACAGTCTGCTGTGGCAAAAAAAAGACATTTCTGGTTTTCAATCTAAAAGGATGATAGTGGTTAAATAATGATCCGCCCCAGTAATTAAAGGGCTGATTTTAACCCTTGCCATGCCCGTGGCCCTCAAAGTCACCGCCGCCCTGAATTTTTACACCCCTGGATCCTTTGCAGTCTGCTGCAGGGGACGTCAGCCACATCTCCCAGTCTGTGGTTCACAGCTGCATTAAGCAAGTGACCGACGCTCTCTTTGCCAGAGGTGAGTCTGACAATAACTTCCCCGCTGACCTCAACAGCCAGCAGGACAGAGCTCGAGGCTTTGCAGCAGTGGCTGGCTTCCCCGGGTCCAGGAAGTGATTGACTGTACACACGTAGCCATCAGAGCAGCAGAACATGAGCCGGCAACATTTAATAAATAGAAAAGGATACCGCTCTCAATATACAGACAGTGGTCAATCACAGGAACAACATCATGCAGATCCGTACAAGGCATCCAGGGAGCTACCATCATGCTTTTATACTCAAGATACTCTCCCACCACCCCGCTATTTGACCCTGTGAGGAACGTTACAGGATGGGGACAAGGGACTTGACTGCTAACTACCCCTGAGCAATCCTACCATCCCTCAGCAGTACAGATATAATCCAATACAAAAAGAAAATACTGCAGATGCTGGAAATCTGAAATAAAAACAGAAAATGCTGGAGATACTCAGCAGGTCAGGCAGCATCTGTGAAGAGAGAAACAGAGTTAACGTTTCAGGTCGATGACCTTTAGTCAGAACTGGAAAAAACAGGAAATGGAACAGATTTTTAAGCCTGTGGGAGCTGGGAAAGGGGGGAGGGGATGAAAGAACAAAAGGGAAGGTTTGTGATAGGATAGAAGGCAGGAGAGGTTAAGAGACATTAAGAAATATTCATTACCATCTCCTTTTGCCTTGAATATCTCTTAATGTCTCTTAATCTCTCCTGCCTTCTATCCTATCACAGACCTTCCCTTTTGTTCTTTCATCCCCTCCCCCCTTTCCCAGCTCCCACAGGCTTAAAAATCTGTTCCATTTCCTGCTTTTTTCCAGTTCTGACGAAAGGTCATCGACCTGAAACGTTAACTCTGTTTCTCTCTTCACAGATGCTGCCCGACCTGCTGAGTATCTCCAGCATTTTCCGTTTTTATTTCAGATATAATCCAAGCCTGGGCACAACCGGGATCCGTATCGAGCGCACGACAGGATTGCTCAAACAGAGTTTCGGTGTCTGGACTGCCCGTAATGTACCCCAGGAAGATTGTGGTCATCGTGGTCTGCTGAACATTGCATCGCAGCGATGCCTGCGTTTGAAGGAAGAAAGCAGCAGCAGTCGCCATCAGATGAGCAAGATCTCGTAAAAGGAGAGGAAGGAGGGCCACTTCACTACTTTGCACTCTTCATCGCTCAGCAATTCCGCTGAGCTTTGCACACCGCTGCCCTGAGAACTTAGACAGAGCCCCCCTGTCTTGTTACTATATTCCCCACTCCCTTCAGCCTGCATTAACGAACATTCAAACAACTTCTATATCAATGACATTCTGACAATGCAGACTCAGAAGCTGCTATAAAACCACAATGCAGGCGAAAGTGCCAAATGTGATCAAGGTGATTAATTTAATGTCTTCCATTCATTTATCACCCAGACAATCAACCCATAGTACTTTTCTTCAAAGAAGGTATCCTAACTCTACTACACCTACAAGGGGCTGCCCTCGTGGCCTGAGCACAGCTGGTGGAAGACTGCTGGTCATCATGCGGGGACCCTTGAGATGTTCGTGGCTGATAAATTCTAGGTGCTCGAGGCTGCGAGGATCAGTCTGGCCCAGCTGACTTGCTGGCACTCTGGAGAGTGTTAGTTCAGGGTGGGGAAAGGTGTTTATTTTATTTTCTCATCCACCCTTTTATTTGCCCCCCCCCCTTTTTTTTTCCTCCTAGAAGCTGGCAGCTGTCCTTCATTCTGCCATTGCACTTCACACTTCTTTCAGCCTTAACCTGTCACATTAACACCACCTCTTGCCTTGATATCTCTTAATGTCTCTTAATCTCTCCTTTTGTTCTTTTATCCCCTCCCCCTTTTCCCAGCTTTATCCTTGCTTTAAATCTATTTGATTTCCTGCTGTCTCCAGTTCTGATGAAAGGTCTTCGACCTGAAACGTTAACTCTGTTTCTCTCTCCACGGATGCTGCCTCGCCTGCTGAGTTTTTCCAGCGTTTTCTGTTGTTATTTCGGATTTCCAGCATCTGCAGTATTTTGCTATCATCATAGTGGGGAAAGGTGTGCCTGAATGTGCAGACGTCCTGAGAGAGGCCAGCATGCACAGCGTCCATTGCACCAGTGCCACTCCCTCAGGGCTGGGCCTGGTCACTTCCACTGATCTGTGTCAGCTGTGGCTCAGTGGGTAGCGCACTTGCCTCTGAGTCAGAAGGTTGTGGGTTCATAGTCCCACTCCGGGGACTTGAGCACATAAAGCTAGGCTGACACTCCCAGTGCAGTGCTGAGGGAGTGCTGCACTGTCGGAAGTGCCGTCTTTCAGATGCGACGTTAAACCGAGGCCCCGTCTGCTCTCTCAGGTGGACGTAAAAGATCCCATGGCACTATTTCGAAGAAGAGCAGGGGAGTTACCCCCGGTGTCCTGGCCAATATTTATCCCTCAATCAACATAACAAAAACAGATTATCTGGTCATTATCACATTGCTGTTTGTGGGAGCTTGCTGTGCGCAAATTGGCTGCCACATTTCCCACATTACAACAGTGACTCCACTTCAAAAAGTACTTAATTGGCTGTAAAGCACTTTGAGACGTCCGGTGGTCGTGAAAGGTGCTATATAAATGCAAGTCTTTCTTTGATCTGCAGGAAAGCAGAGTGCAGAAGATGACCGACCCCTTCAAAGCCCCGATCCATTCGATCCAACATTGTGTGGCCCCGAGTTAAAATCGGGGTGTCAAGATTGTAGTGTAAAACAGTTAAGGACCACTGCTGAGAAGTTACTGATCTCTGTGTTCTGTACCATTCCTGGACACAAGTTGACTGCAGTGATTGTTGCTGCAGATACTCTTAACAATTGCAGCTAGGTTTGGTTTCAGTTTAACATGGCTGTATCTCTCTGGGCATTTATGGCGAGCAATTGGGGCAGTCAGGGTCTAGGAGTGCTGATAGGACAGGCATGGAATCTACTTGGGGTAGATCTGGGGACTGAGAGCAAGTGGAGAGCATTGGCAAACCAGGGAACAGAGGTCAGAGGTGGGCAGAGTGGGGTCTGCAAGAGGGACTTGGAAACACTTTGGTAGAGGTGTCCAGAAACACCTGGTGCAGGCCAGGGAGCACTCAGGGATGTGTGTTATTTGCTCATGCAGGTGAAAAAGCTAAACAGCCATGAATAGGAACAATGAGGCCTGTGTGCACATCCGTTTTCCTGCATATGTTGCTTCAATCAGGGCCCGGCTGGAGAGGGGGGAGAAAGTGTGGGCTGTGAAGTATTGGGGGAGACCGTACTCACGGTTGAGATGTTCTGGAGGCTCGGAGGAATAACAACAACAACTTGCATTTAACAATAGCAAAATACTGCAGATGCTGGAAATCTGAAATAACAACAGAAAATGCTGGAAACACTCAGCAGGTCAGGCAGCATCCGTGGAGAGAGAAACAGAGTTGACATTTCAAGTCAACCTGAAACGTTGACTCTGTTTTTCTCTCTCCACGGATGCTGCCTGACCTGCTGAGTGTTTCCAGCATTTTCTGTTGTTACCTGTATTTCTATAATGCCATTAATGTAGTAAAACATCCCAAGACCCTTCACAGGAGCGTTATCAAACAGAATTTGACACCGAGCCACATGAGGAGAAATGAGGGCAGATCTTGGTCAAAGAGCTAGGTTATCAGGAGCGTCTTAAAGGAGGAAAGAGAGGTAGAGAGGCGGAGAGGTTTAGGGAGGGAATTCCGGAGCTTAGGGCCTAGGCATCAGGTTTGTATAGTCATTGGAGTGACTGGAGTAAAGTGGATAAATATATGGGTAAATACGTTTTTCTTCTAATTGTTGACTATTCTTATGTGTTTATTTATGATGTTATAAATTTTAAATCTATATGGCGAGATGGATAAGGAACTATCACGCTAGCTGTATCTTTTTTGCTGCAATGATCGGGCAGAATTATGTCTTGGTGACTGAGGAGACGGTTTACGGGGAGAGCAATATTTTGTGCAATATGTTTGGAGTTATGACGGAAATAGAAAACAACCAATGAGAAAGCAAGAAAAGGCACAGCACACGCAGTCCACCAATAAAGAAGAAGAACATTGACATATGTTTATTACTTTCACGATGATAACTGCAGACACAAGAGCCTAAGGCCTGACTGAAAGTGTGAGATCTGCCCCCTGCTGCTAGTATGCTGACCGCACGCAAATATCCCGTATCAGTCCAATCTTAATATTGTAGGCAAGCTTCAGGTAAGGCAAACACCTGTAACTGGCAGCTCGCTCATTCGTGCTGCACCTCCGGCAGTGCAGCACTCCCTCAGTAGCACACTCACCTAGATTTTGTGCTCAAGTCTCTAGAGTGGGAGCTTGAATCCACAACCTTCTGACGCAGAGGCAAGAGTGTTGCCCACTGAGCCACTGGCTGATGACTTGACACCACATTAGGTGGGTTTATGAATCTGCCAGTGAGTTTAGAGATCGTTTTTGCAGTGCGGAAGGACCAGCTACATTGAGTAGGGCAGGAAATAATCCATTCGTTTTAAGAATATCGAGCAATTGCAAAATTCTCGTGTTTCTACTGATGGGATGTGTGCTTTGAATTCAGCCCCAAACATAGAGATCCAGCACACGCACGAGCAAAGTGGACTCTTACTGTCACTCTTGGTCGAGCGGCTGGCAAACTGAATGTCCCATCGTACACTGAAGGAATGTGTTACTGTAAATAATGTGGAGATGCCGGCGTTGGACTGGGGTGGACAAAAATGAGAAGTCGCACAACACCAGGTTATAGTCCAACAGTAAAATTAAATAAATCTGTTGGACTATAACCTGGTGTTGTGCGACTTCTCATTACTGTAAATAGGTCTCAGAACCTATTGCCGACTCTAGGTGGCAGTGCATGTTGACAAACATACACCCTACCTGCAGAGCAAAGTTTCTATTTAATAGCTGTATCACTAGATCATTACAGATAAAGCCCGTCTTAATACATCCATCCCGAGAGATCCTAACGTTTCCCCCCTTTGTAACATCTAATTGTTTCTCAAATGACTCCAGGGATTTTTGCCTCCGCGACTCTATCTGGAAGTTTATTCCACACATTGATCACTCTTTGTGTGAAGAAGAATTTCCTGGCACCAGTCGTACGAGTTTGAATCTGTGTCCCTTACTTCTACTCCTGTAGTTTAATGTAAAATAATATTATTTTAAGGGTTACCTTTTCCTACCCGCTTAATAACCTTACATACCTTTATAAGATCACCTCCTATCCAGGCTGCAGAGCCCCAAGTTTCTCCAGCCGTTTCTCATAACTCAGACACCTGACACTGGCAATCAGCCCTGTGGCTCTTCCGTGTACTGCCTCCAGCACTGGAGTGCCTCATGTAGTACAATGCCCCCTTTCTCACAGAACTACTTTCCCCTGTTGCGGGCTAACTCATCACTGTGAGATTACATAGAGTTACATCGAATTTACAGCACAGCAACAGGCCATTCGGCCCAACTGCTCTATGCCGCCTGTTTATAAGAACATAAGAATTAGGAGCAGGAGTCGGCCATACGGCCCCTCGAGCCTGCTCCACCATTCAATAGGATCATGGCTGATCTTTGACCTCAACTCCACTTTCCCGCCCGATCTCCATATCCCTTGATTCCCCTAGAGTTCAAAAATCTATCGATCTCAGCCTTGAATATACTCAATGACTCAGCATCCACAGCCCTCTGGGGTAAAGAATTCCAAAGATTCACAGCCATCTGAGTGAAGGAATTTCTCCTCATCTCAGTCCTAAATGACCGACCCCTTATCCTGAGAGCTCCTTATGCTCCACAGACCCTCCCCTCACCTTACTTCATCTCACTCTATCTGCATAACCCTCTATTCCCTTCTCCCTCATGCGTTTATCTAGCTTCCCCTTAAATGCTTCTATACTATCCGCCTCAACCACTCCCCGTGGTGGCAGGTTCCACACTCTCACCACTCGCTTAGTTATCAAAAAACTCAAAGTAATCCACCAGGTGGTTTAGCATCATTCAGCATGAAAATAGCACATGGAAAACAGTAGAGCCCAGTGGAAAACAATGCCTTCAGGAAACACATTCAACTCCGTCGCCCATGATTGAGCATTGTACATCCTCGCCGAGCACATCATGATGGCATCATGCTGCCATTTCCATGGCAACAGAGCACCACAAACCCAATCACATCATGGAAAGAGGGAGCAAGCCAACAGCTGCAATTATAAAACCTGCCGCCCGCAGAACAATACTGTATACAATTTAAACTTTCATAAATGGAAAAAGACCCTAAAAAAGGAAGAGCTTTGTACTGAGTTGAAAGAGAATGTTCACCGGTATCAGCAGAAACCGTTCTACAAGTACCAGAACTACAGAAATGGCAACAACCTGCAAATCAACCACAATCAATAAGGGAATGGCACACCGGGTATAAACCCATTACTTAGGAATAATTTGGCCAGTTTTTGACAGGTATGGAAAATAAAAGACAAATAAGATGTGATTGGATAGGTACTCAAGTACCAGTAATTCTTGGCATTTACATAAGAACATACGAATTAGGAGCAGGAGTAGGCGATACGTCCCTCGAGCCTGCTCTGCTATTTAATAAGACCTTGGCTGATCTTCAACCTCAACTCCATTTTCCCGCCCGATCCCCATATCCCTCGATTCCCCATGAGTCCAAAAATCTATCGATCTCAGCCTTGAATATACTCAAAGACTCAGCATCCACAGCCCTCTGGGGCAGAGAATTCCAAAGATTCACAACCCTCTGAGTGAAGAAATTCCTCCTCATCTCAGTCTTAAATGGCCGACCCCTTATCCTGAGACTATGCCCCCTAGTTCTAGACACTCCAGCCAGGGGAAACAACCTCTCAGCATCTACCCTGTCAATCCCCTTCAGAATATTATGTTTCAATGATATCACCTCACAATCTTCTAAACTCCAGAGAGTATAAGCCCATTCTGCACAATTTAATTCCCACTATTTGGGAAAACAAGGCATAGTCCAGTTGGTAAGATGTCCTTAACATGATATTTCATGTCATTTTGTATATTTTGTCACTGATTCAGCATGCTGGGGACTATTTTATGCTGGTCGACTAATCACCTCACTCGACCAATTATTTAGGGTAGGGAGTGGGAGGGGAGGACAGATTCAATTAACTTGTCATTCTGCACATTTTGAATTTTAGAGTGGTGCCCTCCACCAGTGTTGTATGCTCAGGCTCAGCTTTATTGCTATTGTCAAACTGAAGACGGTTTGATTCAAGTTGTTGCTGCTTTAAAAGAATTTACAATATAAAATATTCCAGTTGGACATAATAACATCCATTGCATTTTAAAGGAAATTCATTGATTGTGAGGTGCTTTTGGGATAAGGTGTGAGATAAATGCAAGTTCCTTCTCCTATTCATCTCATGCTGAAGTGTATGGACGCATCGTGTGGTACTAGTGATGATCTTCTCTACGTGCTTGCGTGGTTCTGTATCCCACTGTATTAGTGCATTATTTTGAATGTACATGTTGGGCGTGGATACAAGTACAGCACAGGCAGGAAACTAGTTCTCTAGTTCTTCTCAGGCAGTCCCTCGGAACCGAGGATGACTTGCTTCCACATTAAAAATAAGTTCTCAGGTGACTGATGAGTCCAATGCGGGACCTACAGTCTCTGTCACAGGTGGGGCAGACAGTGGTTGAAGGGGCAGGTGGGTGGGGTGCTTGGGTTGACGTGCGCTCCTTGCGCTGCCTGCGCTTGGCTTCCGCTTGCTCCTGGCGAAGAGACTCGAGGTGTTCGGCGCCTTCCCGGATGCTTCTCCTCCACTTTGTGCGGTCTTGGGCCAGGGATTCCCAGGTGTCAGTGGGGATGTTATACTTTTTCAAGGAGGCTTTGAGGGTGTCCTTGAAGCATTTTCTCTGCCCACCTGGGCTCTCTTGCCGTGCCGGAGCTCTGAGTAGAGCGCTTGTTTTGGGAGTCTCGTATCGGGCATGCGGACAATGTGACCCGTCCATCGGAGCTGATCGAGCATGGTCAAAGCTTCGATGCTGGGGATGTTGGCCTGAGCAAGAACACTGACGTTGGTGCGCCTATCCTGCCAATGGATTTGCAGGATCTTGCGGAGGCAGCGTTGGTGGTACCTCTCCAGTGCTTTGAGGTGCCTGCTGTACATGGTCCATGTCTCTGAGGCATACAGCAGGGCGGGTATCACTGCTGCTCTGTAGACCATGAGCTTGGTGCCGGGTTTGAGGTCCTGGTCTTCAAACACTCTCTTCCTCAGGCGACCGAAGGCTGCACTGGCACACTGAAGGCGTTGTTGGACTTCGTCGTCGACATCTGCCCTTGTTGACAGTAGGCTCCCGAGGTATGGAAAGTGGTCCATGTTGTCCAAGGCCTTGTCGTGGATTTTGATAATCGGGGGGCAGTACTGTGTGGTGGGGGCAGGTTGGTAGAGGACCTTTGTCTTACGGATGTTTAGTGTAAGGCCCATGCTCTCGTACGCTTCGGTGAAGATGTTGATGATGGTTTGGAGTTCGACCTTCGAGTGAGCGCAGACGCAAGCGTCGTCTGCATACTGTAATTCGACGACAGAGGATGGGGCGACCTTGGATCTGGACTGGAGGCGACGGAGGTTGAACAGTTTCCCGTTTGTTCTGTAAATTAGCTCCACTCCAGCGGGGAGCTTACTGAGGGTGAGATGGAGCATTGCAGCCAGGAAGATCGAGAAGAGCGTTGGTGCGATGACACAGCCTTACTTGACCCCGGTTCGTACGTGAATTGGGTCTGTGGTGGAACCGTTGGTCAGGATCACGGCTTACATGTCGTCGTGAAGCAGGCGGAGGATGGTGACAAACTTTTGAGGGCAGCTGAATTTGAGGAGGACACTCCATAATCCCTCACGGTTGACACGGTTGATACAAGTACAGCACAGGCAGGAAACTAGTTCTCTAGTTATATTAACGGTAGGAGGAGGCACAAAATAGAAGGAGACCACCTGTGACTGAACATTCCAGAAACCGAAGCAGTTACACCCAGAAGGATTGGAATGCTCCAGAACGCTCTGTTCCTCTGACTCTGGCCTCTTGTGCAGCCCTTCGCCCCACCATTGGTGGCTGTGCCTTTATTCACCGAGGCCCCGCGCTCTGGAATTCCCTCCCTAAACACCTCCACCTTTCCTCGTCTCTCTCCTCCTTTAAGACAAACCCACCTCTTTGACCAATGTTTTTGGTCACCCCTCTTAATATCTCCTTCTTTGGTTCAGCTTCTATTTTGGTCTGAATGCGCCTCTGTGAAGCGCTTTGGGACATTTTTCTTTGTTAAAGGTGCAATCTCGGCCTAAGTTGTTGTATCTTGTGTGGTTGAATAATGCGGGCTGGAGGAGGAAGAAGGTGATCTCGGAGGAGGATACAGAAGTGAGAAAAATAAACCTCTACTTGCAAAACCAGATAATTATTGCAAATAAATTCTGTCTTGCACTGTTAAACTTAGATATAAATGGTACTTTGCAGTATTTGCAATGGCACGGTACTCCTGGGAAAATATGTACAAGTTACAGGGTGATAAACGACAACAAACACTGTTTCATCAACATCTGTTATCTTACCTGAGTTCTAAAATATGTACCGCGTTGTTCACCGATTTATTGAGTGCAGGTTGCTGAGTTTTGGTAGGACCTGTCACTCAAAGCAGCCTCCTCAGAGTAATATTCTGGATTTTGGGGCCAGTTTAGCCACAGGAGGACTGGATTTTGTTCATCGCAACCTCCTCAGAAAGGCCTTCAGGCCTCAAGGGAGATCGGAACGAAAACATCTCAGAACTACAAGCAGGAGTCATGTGGGGCTGATTTCCTCTTGTCCCGTCTGTAATGACATCGGCGGGAAGATTTCCTTTGATCAGTGTTCCCAGTGAAACCATAAACAACATTCTTTCTGCATTTAGTTAAAATATCACTACTTGAAGCAGCGAGCCTCGTGGTGGATTTGGCTCTCGTGCAGTGAGCCAACTGACTGGAGACGCAATCTGATCTACTTAGCTGTATCCACTCTGGTTACATAATTGCAAGCTAAAGTCAGCCCAGAATATCACTTCAAAGTACGTCAGAAAAGTAGATGGAAATTGGCGAAAAGTAAATTTAAAACAAATCTCGGAAAGGATTTCTTTGAATTAAAAATGTTTGGAATAATCTATTGGGCAAGGTAGTCGAGACAAAAAGCATTATAGATGTTCAGTGTGCAGCTGGATGCTATAATGGGAGAGCTGGGGCACTCGAGGGACGGCTATTTCTCATTCTTGACTTTTCCTGTGTTATTATATTCTTGTATCCAATGTTGTCATGTTATTATCCGCATGGGTGTCACCAGATCACACTCTGGCAACTACATTGGGTAGAGTACATAAGGAGAAACTGTTTGCAGTGGCAGCAGGGTCAGTAACCACATGACACAGATTTAAGGTAATTGGCAAAAGAAGCAGAGGCGCGAGGAGGAAAAAATGTTTACGCAGCGAGTTGTTGTGATCTGAAATGCACTGACTGAAAGGGTGGTGGAAGCAGATTCAACAGTAACTTTCAAAAGGGAATTGGGTAGCTACTTGAAGGGCAAAAGTTTTCAGGGCCAAGGGGAGAGAATATGGGAGTGGGACTAATTAGATGGCTCTTTCAAAGAGCTGGCACAGGCACCATGGGCCAAGTGGCCTCCTTCTGTGTTGTATCATTCTGTGATTCCTTGATTTCCAATGCCTGATATAACAGGTGAATATCCTCCTTCGACGTGCTTTGTGAGTGTGGCGGATATCAAAGACCAGCATGTGTCTTGCGTGGCTGACGGGTCCCTTGGTCCATTGTTGCAGATTCTCCTATTTAAATAGGGTACTTGAGAGTAACCTCTAAGGAGGAACAATCAACCAGTAGAAGTTCTTCATGCTATTTGACATGTCTTCAAAGGTGTGCAGATGGCTCCCTTCTGCCCAAGGGTCTTCACTCCCTCTGCCCTCATTCCTGCTTTCCTTTGTAACACAGTGACAGCTTCTGAACGGGGCTTTAAAAAACAGAATGACGATGAATCGCTGGAGACGTCAATTAATTTTCGTGAAAGGACTGTAAATGAGCTGCGGATGTGTTTACAAAGCGATGGTTCCAGAAAACAGAGAAACAGAAATTAATTTAATCGAATTTACCAAATGTTACTGGCAAGCAACGTGCTCTTGTTTGTCTCCAGCTGACTGTTTCTTTTTACTTATTACATTTGGACACAAATCTTAAGTTGTTGACACATTTTCTACAGCCCTACGTGTTTGTGCCAGTTTGGAAACCAACAGTTTTGCATATAATGGTGGGCCAGGCCTCTGCTTACTGTCTGGTGTGATCCTTCTTTGATGGTAAGTGCTCAGTGGCTGTTGATAGTTTCCCCTTACCAGGGATTTGATTTCCTCCCATGCCTCATCACCATCCTCATCGGGAATGGTTATAGCTTCAGGGAGGGGTGCAGCAGAGCAACATGAAGATGAATCTTCATCCCCCTTTTTACTCCTATGAGTCCACAGCAACTTCAATATTGTTAAAATTATTCCAAGGCCCAGGGATGGAAACCTTGGTTTATTTTTTTTCCTCCCTCCATGGCTAATTATGGTATAGCTGATGTGAAAACAGTGTTGACTAAAGGACTTCAGTTTTGATATCATTCCAGGTTAGGGTTGCCAACCCTCCAGGATGGCCCTGGAGTCTCTAGGAAGTGAAGGTTGATCTCCAGGACAACGTAGGAGAAAGATCATAAGGGCATTGAAAAAAATCATTTTCTTTCAACACTTGTGTTTATTAGTTATAAATATGCTGTTTGACTGACAGTCAAGATCCATCCAATCGGGTAACAAAGAGTCTCTTGGCTTTCCGATTGGCATGGGAAGGCGGGGTGCCGGGAGAATGGATGTGTCAGGCGACCAATGGCGGAAGCGTGGGGGCGGGGCAGTTGGAGGCCGGAGGTCATGTGATGAAACCTCCAGGAATACGTCCAATCAGAGTTGGCGACCCTATTCCAGGTACAATTAATTAATGTGCGTACCTGTAGAATTTACCGGGAACGGTAGCATAGTGGTTATGTTACTGGACTAGTAATCCAAGAGGCCTGGACTAATGATCCGGGAGACGTGAGTTCAAATCCCACCACGGCAGCTGGGGAATTTAAATTCAGTTAATTAAATAAATCTGGAATAAACAAGCTAGTATCAGTAATGGTGACCATGAAACTACTGGATTGTCGTAAAAACCCATCTGGTTCACTAATGTCCTTTAGGGAAGGAAATCTGCTGTCCTTATCTGGTCTGGTCTATATGTGACTCCAGACCCACAGCAATGTGGTTGACTCTAAATTGCCCTCTGAAATGGCCTAGCAAGCCACTCAGTATGTACCAAACTGTTACAAAGAACAGTGGTTCAAGAAGGTGGCTCACCACCACTTCCCATCAATTGCCAGCAACGCCCACATCCCATGACTGAATAAATACAGAAATGCCACAGAAGAACCATGGTGCAGTGTCACTTTAGGGTTGATTCTGTGAGTTTGGGCGGCGGGGGAGGGTTGGGGGAGCCACACATATCAGAAAATTGCCAATGTGCTTCCCATGATTTTCCATCCATTGTAATTTAGAGCAGATTGCCCACAATTTCCCAAGATACCATTTTGTTTTGGGTTTCGCTTTCGAACTTCGCTTGCAATTCCTCCTAAAGACTGCGCTCTCCACCAAACCTGCATGAAGGCTGCGAGTCCCGCCTTCAGCCTTTCCAATGGGACAGCTCTCCGAAATCTGGTCATTTTATTGCTGAATATCGCTGTCAATTATCTCCCTCGCAACCCTGCAACCCTCCAAGATATCCACGCTCCACTAATTCTGGCCTCTTGCTGATCCCCGATTATTATCACTCCACCATTGGCGGCCGTGCCTTCAGCTGCCTCGGCCCTAAGCAGAGGCGGCGGACCTGGGTGGAGCGGCTGCGGCGAGGCGGAGCTGAGAAAAGGCGGCGGCGACCAGGTAGGCTTACCAATCTGAGCCCCGAGAGCGGAAGAGAGTAGTAGAAAATAATCAAGGTGTGACATCACCAGAAAGCAGGTAAGTGATTGGTTGGTGAGTATTTCTCTTTTTCTCCTTTTTTCCATACTTAAATTCTGTGGTTTATAGTTTCTAGAGTCTCTGTGGTGTAGCGGGGACTGCTGTTAAGCAAGGGCCCTTGAGTATATCATTTAATTGAAGTGAAATTGGTGGGATTCAATTAGTTTAATTTTAATTAATGAAAAAAAGGGTAAGTCATGGCAGCAGAGCTCGGTGCCGTGATATGCTCCTCCTGCAATATGTGGGAAATCAGGGACACTTCCTGTGTCCCTGACGACCATGTGTGTGGGAAATGTATCCAGCTGCAGCTACTGACGGACCGCATTGCGGCGCTGGAGCTGCGGATGGATGCATATTGGAGCATTCGCGACGCTGAGAACATCGTGAATAACACGTTTAGCGAGTTGGTCACACCGCAGGTAAAGGGTGTACAGGCAGGAAGTGAATGGGTGACCACCAGGCAGAGTAAGAGGTGCAGGCAGGCAGTGCAGGGGTCCCCTGTGGCCATCCCCCTCTCAAACAGATATACCACTTTGGATGCTGTTGGGGGGGATGACTTATCAGGGGAAGGCGGCAGCAGCCAACTTCCTGGCACCATGGGTGGCTCTGCTGCACAGGCTGGGAGGAAAAAGTGTGGAAGAGCTATAGTGATAGGGGATTCAATTGTAAGGGGAATAGATAGGCGTTTCTGCAGCCGCAATCGAGACTCCAGGATGGTGTGTTGCCTCCCTGGTGCAAGGGTCAAGGACGTCTCAGAGCGGCTACAGAACACTTTGGAAGGGGAGGGCGAACAGCCAGTTGTCGTGGTGCACATAGGCATCAACGATATAGGTAAAAAACGGGATGAGGTCCTAAAAGCAGAATATAGGGAGTTAGGAGGTAAATTAAAAAAGAGAACCTCAAAGGTAGTAATCTCAGGATTGCTACCAGTGCCACATGCTAGTCAGAGTAGAAATAGGAGGATATTTCAAATGAATACGTGGCTAGAAGAATGGTGCAAGGGGGAGGGATTCAAATTCCTTGGACATTGGAACCGGTTCTGGGGGAGGTGGGACCAGTACAAACGGGACGGTCTGCACCTGGGCAGGGCCGGGACCGATGTCCTAGGGGGAGTGTTTGCTAGTGCTGTTGGGGAGGGTTTAAACTAAAGTGGCAGGGGGTTGGGAACCTGAGCAGGGAGACAGAGGAAAGGGAAATAAGGATAAAAGCGAAAGACAGGAAGGAGAAAAACAAAAGTAGAAGGCAAAGAACTCAACGGTTTAAATCAAACATGGTCACAGTAAATAATAATTCATATAGGTCTGAGAGCATTAAAAAAACAAGCCTGAAGGCTTTGTGTCTTAATGCAAGGAGCATTCGGAACAAGGTGGATGAATTAGCTGCGCAAATAGAGGTAAATGAATACGATTTGATTGGGATTACAGAAACATGGCTCCAGGGTGGCCAAGGCTGGGAACTCAACATCCAGGGTTATTCAATATTTAGGAAAGATAGGCAAAAAAGAAAGGGAGGTGGGGTAGCATTGCTGGTTAAAGAGGGGATTAACACAATTGAAAGGAAGGATATTAGCTCTGATGATGCGGAATCTGTATGGGTAGAACTGAGAAATAACAAGGGGCAGAAAACGTTAGTGGGAGTGGTATATAGACCTCCAAACAGTAATACAGAGGTTGGGGACGGCATTAAAAGGGAAATTAGAGAAGCATACAGTAAGGGCACAGCAGTCATCATGGGTGACTTTAATTTACATATAGATTGGGCTAACCAAATTAGTAAAAATACTGTGGAGGGGGAATTCCTAGAATGTATACGAGATGGTTTTCTGGAACAATATGTCGAGGAACCAACCAGAGATCAGGCCATCTTAGACTGGGTATTATGCAACGAGAAAGGATTAATTAGCAATCTTGTTGTACGAGGCCCCTTGGGTCAGAGTGATCATAATATGATAGAATTCTTCATTAGGATGGAGAGTGAAGTAGTTGAATCAGAGACTAGGGTCCTGAATTTAAATAAAGGAAACTACAATGGTATGAGGCGCGAATTGGGTAGGATTGATTGGGGAATGTCACTCAAGGGGTTGACGGTGGATAGGCAATGGCAAACATTCAAAGACCGCATGGATGAACTACAGAATTTGTACATCCCAGTGTGGCATAAGAATAAAACAAAAAGGGTGACTCAACCGTGGCTAACAAGGGAAATTAGGGATAGCATAAGATCCAAGGAGAGAGCATATAAATTGGCCAGAAAAAGCGGTAACCCTGAGGATTGGGAGCAGTTTAGGATTCAACAAAGGAGGACAAAGGGATTAATTAAGAAGGGGAAAATAGAATATGAAAGTAAGCTTGCAGGGAACATAAAAACTGACTGTAAGAGCTTTTATAGATATGTGAAGAGAAAAAGATTAGTGAAATCAAGTGTAGGTCCCTTGCAGTCAGAAGCGGGGGAAGTTATAATGGGGAACAAAGAAATGGCAGCCCAATTAAATGCATATTTTGGTTCTGTCTTCACAAAGGAGGACACAAATAACCTCCCAGAGATGTTGGAGAACATACGGTCTGATGAAAGGGAGGAACTGAAAGAAATCAGTATTTGCAGGGAAATGGTGTTAGGGAAATTGACGGGATTGAAGGCCGATAAATCCCCAGGGCCTGATAATCTACATCCTAGGGTACTTAAGGAAGTGGCCCTAGAAATAGTAGATGCATTGCTGATCATCTTCCAACATTCGATGGAATCTGGAACTGTACCCATGGATTGGAGGGTAGCTAATGTTACCCCACTATTCAAAAAGGGTGGTAGAGAGAAAGCGGGGAATTACAGACCGGTAAGCCTGACATCGGTAGTGGGGAAAATGCTAGAGTCCATTATAAAGGATGCAATAGCTGAGCATTTGAAAAACAGTGACAGGATCGGACAAAGTCAACATGGTTTTACAAAAGGTAAATCGTGCTTGACTAATCTACTGGAATTTTTTGAGGATGTAACTGGGAAAATAGATAAGGGAGAACCAGTAGATGTGGTGTATTTGGACTTTCAAAAGGCTTTCGATAAGGTCCCGCATAAGAGATTAGCGGGTAAAGTTAAGGCACATGGGATTGGGGGCAAGGTATTGACTTGGATAGAGAACTGGTTGGCGGACAGAAAGCAGAGAGTAGGAATTAATGGGTCTTTTTCCGAGTGGCAAGCAGTGACTAGTGGGGTACCGCAGGGATCGGTCCTTGGGCCCCAGCTATTCACAATATACATTAATGATCTAGATAAGGGAATTAAATGTATTATCTCCAAGTTTGCAGATGACACAAAGCTGGGTGGGAGTGTGTGCAGCGAGGAGGATAGCGAGAAACTCCAGGATGATCTGGACAGGTTGGGTGAGTGGGCAGAAGCGTGGCAGATGCAATATAACGTGGATAAGTGCGAGGTTATCCACTTTGGTGTCAAAAACAGAAAGGCAGACTATTATCTGAATGGCAATAGATTGGGAGAAGGGGAAGTGCAACGAGACCTGGGTGTCCTTGTGCGCCAGTCGCTGAAAGTAAGCATGCAGGTGCAGCAGGCGGTGAAGAAGGCAAATGGTATGTTGTCCTTCATAGCGAAAGGGTTTGAGTATAGGAACAGGGACGTCCTGCTACGGTTGTACAGGGCCTTGGTGAGACCACACCTTGAGTACTGTGTGCAGTTTTGGTCGCCTTATCTGAGGAAGGATGTTCTTGCCATGGAAGGAGTTCAGCGAAGATTCACAAGGCTGATACCTGGCATGGCAGGAATGACATATGAGGAGAGATTGGGTCGATTGGGCTTATACTCACTGGAGTATAGAAGAATGAGAGGGGATCTCATCGAAACATATAAAATTCTGACAGGTCTGGACAAACTAGATGCAGGAAGAATGTTCCCGATGGTCGGAGAGTCCAGAACCAGGGGTCATAATCTACGGATAACGGGTAAACCATTTAGGACAGAAATGAGGAAGAATTTCTTCACCCAGAGAGTGGTGAACCTGTGGAACTCTCTACCACAGAAGGTAGTTGAGGCGAAGTCATTAAATATATTCAAGGATGAGTTAGATATATTTCTTAAAGCTAAAGGTATCAAGGGATATGGGGAGAAGGCAGGTACAGGGTACTGTAAGGGATTCTGACCCTGCGTGTCTCGCAGCCTGTGAGATTCACGCGGCTCTGTGCAGCCTGTATGTCAGTGCGGGTCTAGGCCTTGTTGCCTGTTCTGGTCTCCAGCCAGTCTGGGAACACTAGACACACCTGTGAGTGGTTCGAATCACTCTCCCTTACGGTTCTAGACACTGGACTTAGATGCGAGAGCAGTAATGGAGATGAAACTCATGTAGACTCGGTTGAATGGTACGAAATGGAAAATCTTTATTGCATGATATTTAAGATTATGAAATACATGTCATAAGCACAGATTAATGACAGTACAATCTTACAAGCAGTTATATAGCTGATCCTAGGGAAACGAGGAACGAACGACACACCGTAAATAGGGGCACACATTACAAGTATCCTTAATACTTAAACCCTCCCCTATCAATATCTATCCTAACTAGATTCGTAGGATTTCGAGACTCATGCTCACCACTCGTGATAACTCGGAGAAATTCCGAATAGCTGATCGGATGTTTTTCACCGCAGCACCCACGTGTCGGTCAGGAGATCTCCTGGTCCCACTTGTTTACTTGCTTCTGCTCCGGCTAGCAGGCTGGACCGTCTGCTGTGATGAAGACCTGTGTTGGTTGGTTTAACAGGTACTTTTCCGAGCACAGTTCACAGATTAGTCAATATCATCGATGATGAACCGTTCTTGCAAGTTCGAAGAAGTCTCCCTGGCAAGGAAAACTTGGCTATTCGACCTACAGGCGCGGTCGGGATTTACTGACCGTGGCGATGAGTATGGTCTTCCTCTCTTCTCATCTCATCTCATCTCATCTCATCTCATCTCATCTCGGGCCTTTGGTTCCGCTGCCAGTTACCAACATAGGTCTTCGTTACGCGACACGAGGTAGATCCGAACGGATCAGAAAGTTCAACAGTCTTTTTCAAAGAGGCACCAGGCAAACAGGAACCAGACTACGAGTCAAAACGCAGGAGCAGCCACGAGGTTACGAATCGATCGGATAAGAGCATAAGAGCACAGGAGCAGCCACGAGGATAAGAGAGAGATGGACGGTTTGGAGCCTGCAATTATAGTGCAAAATCTTCCGTTTCCCGCCCAACCTTAATGTCCTTTCTTTTGTTAGGGTCTGGCGCTCAAATGTCTTGTATGGGTGATCTCCGTTCTTAATGGGTTTCGGGGCTACTCGTAAATGTCTGAGTACCTGTTAATATTTCTCCCATTGTTAAATCGGTCGGTGTTCTCCCTGGAGGGGTTTTTGGGGCTTCCAAGTGTTTTGTATAACTACCTGCTAACGGCTCTCTCATCGTAGAGTCGTTGGGATTTTACATATTAATGTCTTTTGGATGGGCCCTTGATTACTCGGTACAATAGCTTTCATTCGTACCTGGGAGACCGATTTCAGTATTTATGTGTATACTGCAAACCCATAATGTCTCGTGTATTATCTTCACTGTGCTGAATCTTAATCGATCTTGCACAAATGTTTATTGGAACGCCATCTTGTCTGCCTGTCGAAAAGTCTAGAATGTTCTGTCACGAGGTGCGGCGGCCATTTTACAGGCTGCTTGTGTCCACTTTGAAAAACCTGGCAACATTCTGCTGAAATAAAAGCTGTTTGAACGAAACTCTGTGTTTTCTCCTTATTAAAATAAAATCGCGATATATTACGAATTCTACAGTCCCTCCTGTTGATGCGAATAACTCCGCTTATCGTATCAAAAATCATAGTGGTGAGCAATATTATCTCGATTTCTCTCCGAATCCAGCAAATTAATCCCATAAATTTTAACCTAGCTAGGGTCTCTGTGTCGTCCTTATTTCCCAAGAAAATTACATTTTATATCACCGTGGGCCTTATTTGCCCTTAAACTTACACCACTTGTTTTCCTTCCCGGCGTAACCAGGCCGATGCCTCTCGTATCACCTGTATATTCATCTTTTAATCAGGGAAAGGAAAAACAAAACCCAAAACCAAACAATCATTTTTAACTGTAACACCATCACCCAAAATAATCAACACCAACTCTTAAAACATGTCGAGTTCTCAAACGTATTTACAATCTTTGAAAATCATGATCGAGTACAAACTTCCGCGGCGCACGTGGCGAGCGGGAATGACGCCATTTTCCGATTACACGGTGCTTTCATCGTGCACGCGCACGTAACGTTCTCGCCACTCTCCCGTGTTTTCATGCTTGGTGAGGCGTTTGTCTCTTTTACAATGTACGACCAATAGGTACACTACAATAAACACTTGACATACGACTAAAATGTGGGAGGCTATTCTGATCCATGAAGGCACTTCAATATTGGTGAACAGATTCCACCACGGTGGAATTACTATATCCAGAATGTCTGTTCCTATCTCGATAGTTTTCTGTTCTAATGTGTAAAAATGTTTCTGTGACACCGCGACGGCTTTTAAAAGTTTGGTGAGGTGTTCAGGGAGAGGGGGAATGAGGTATCCGAAATGCGCGACGAATCGTTGCAAGTCGGTGAAATTCTCTTTTACTGTGAGATGAACAGTGGATGGTTCAGGGATTGGGATAATTCGCTGTTGTGCTACTTGAACTTCCGCCCTGGGTTTAAAACAGAAACTGCTGTCACTCACCAGACACCGGCTACGGTTTCCATGCTGGTAGTGTTGCGCTGCAGTGGTAACACAATATGTTCCACCCCCGATGTATGCTACCTGCGGAGGCACATGATCTTGTGCCATTGCCTCCATGGTGCAATTCATGGACTTGGCGCCAGTCGTTCTGAACCCGCACTGTGGTGTTAAAAAGGCATTCAAGTGCTGGGGGCACAGTATTATGTGTGCTCCCCTGCCACGACAACCAGAGAGATCTGTACCTGTCATCGTTTGCTCCCAGCGGATGACGTAAGGTGGAACCGCTGCATAACGAATGTGGGCTCCCCCCTGAATGACACCAATGTTCTCTACCCGATACACCGGGGCGGGCTTTGCTGTGTCGCCCAAAACCGGCATGCGTAATACTATTCCCATAATAGTATGGTTTGATCGTCCGCAGTCCACGGGGACTGGGTAAGCTTCTGAAGCTAGCCTGAGCTGGCACGGACTTAATGCGTTCTGAAAAGGGTGGAGCGCCCGCAGGTGTTTGTTACTTATCCAGGACGGGACCAAACCTTGTTTTAAATCCTCCAAATTACTGCGGCCCTCAACCAGTAACCACGCCCCGTAAAGCACGCACACCTCGTTCTGCGCAGCTTGATCGGATGCATTCCGATCTTCCCTAATCAGGGCATTTACCGTCTTTGCATGTTTCTCCAACTCTGCTATAATTTCCTTTAAATGGAGAGTCATGGCTTGGTCCTCGTGTAAACCCGACCCTACCACTTTATTCTCATCTGTTAGAATGTCTTTTAATTGTGTCTTTAAACCATTAATCTGGGTCTGCAGCTCCACACTGTCTAGAGCGTTGACCACAGATGTACCCGTGTTAAAAGCAGTGAACGCATCGTTCACCAAACCCCTTCTTTGCCTCCCTACTTGATCCAAAACTTCCTGTGGTGCGGTGTACAAACTTGTTTTATCAATTTCCGCGAAATCGAATTCGTAAAATTGTCTGAACATCTTGGTCAACAGGACCTGATACAACTGTTCCGTCTTTTTGGGGCACCACTCTGGTAACCGCACCTCGGTGAGATTTAAAATCACCGAGGCCACCGCGTAATGTACCCCCTGAAATAGTATCTGGTCTGTGGGGACCAGTACCAAACCATTCCCGGGTCCCTTACTAGTTTTAGGGCACCCTTCTTCCTCAGCTAGAACCACCGGAATCGTGGGCGGGGCTTTGCGTGGGCGCGTAATGAGCTCAGTGGCATTTACTGGGATCGGGGAGAATGGGGCTCCGCACCCCCTGGTGCTCGCATCCCACCTCATCCCCTGTCCGTTATCCTGCCATTGATTAATGAAAAATATGGAGATGCCTTTGGGGCAAACGTACTTTGACCCCCACATACATACATAAATTCCCTCGTCCGGTTCCCACCATTTGTCCCAACAGACTTTCACTTGTCCGTTTGTCCCCGTAATTGTCCGATGGGTATTATTACCCAGTCGTTCCCACTCGACCGAAGAGTTCCTCATAGTTTTGCTCAGCTTTCGCAGCCACCACCATCGGCTCAATGGGACATTCCCACTACAAGTCAAACAAATCCGTTTGCCGACGGTGACGCTGATCCTGGGTGCGATGATCCTTACTTTGGGGCACATTAAAGAAGTCTCTTTGTAGGCAAACCCCGATGTGCTAGAATACTCCGTTGAGTTCGTTCCCAGCCATCCTGGCCACCTTCCCTTGTGGAAATAGGTGCTGGTCTCCTCTGCCTCCCGTCTTCCGGTCCCATCCACCGCGATGGGGGCCGTGTCCCCGGAACATCCAAACACCACGACATCCTTGGTGCGGCCTCGATAGGCCAATCCACATCCGATTGCCGCGAGCAATACTAGAATTCGTTCCATCCTTCCTTGGTTCCTGTGATCAGATAGAATGAGGTAGCCAGCCTCGCAAGAGTCTCTGGCTTCTGTGAAGGGTGAGCGGGTCCCCTGACCTCGCCTCACGTAAACTTCCACGTTCGCTGTATAAACTTTAACTAAACCTAATTTTAAAGCTCCCATCATTTTATCGTTTTCTGTTAAAAAACACTACAATCTTAACCTTATTAAAAAAACTATAAACTTAACCTTGAACTATGAACTTAAAACTTATAACTTTACAGTGCCGCCCGTTCTCAGGGCGGCCCCTTTAAATTCTGAGAAGGCTGCTGCGAGCTCTTCCCGACGGTGGGAGGGCACTGACCCTTCCCTCTGATCTGCCGCAGCCTGTTGCTGCTGCGATGTGGCCGGCCTGTATCTGGGTTGCCTTAACCTTAAGTCTACGCCTTGGGGCAGTCTGGGGACATGACCACATCCTCCTGGGCTGGGGTTCTCTACTTGACCTACGGGGAGTTGCCATGGGCGGGGGTTCCGTGACTGACGGACCGGGTTCCGAGACTTCCATCGGGACGACCTGGGGTTCCACCACAGTCGCTGGCTCCGCCTCCGCTGACTCCGCCTCCCTAACCTCGGGGCTCGCAGTTTGTGGCTCCGCCCTGCTCGGCCCAGCAGGCGGCCCTTCACTCGTGATCTCTGCCTCGCCCGAGGACGGGACGTTCAAAGCGGGCGGCTCTGTCTCTGGGGTCCTCACCGTCACTCCCTGTGCTCCCACAGCGGCTGGCCCCGCCTCCCCTAGCTCCTCCCTCCTGTCTTCGGGACCTGCAGCTTGTGTGTCCACCCTGTGTGGATCTCTATCTGCAGCCTGTATTCTCCCCATATCGAAAACGGGACCGTTCCTCCAAAACCACTCGTCGTCATCACTATCCTCATCTGACTCGAGTTCCCTGAATTCTCCCTCATCTAACTCCCAATTCCAGAAAAACGCTTCATGATCTTCCAGGATGTCCCCTCCCCTGATGCAAGCTGCTATGCCTGCCTGTGTGTCTTGTGGTCCTACCTGGGGCTGTGCTTTCCCACTGGCGGGATTTACCCCTGTAGTTTTCCCTTGCGCACCTGGCTTGTACAGTTTGCATTGGTTTACGTGGAACCACTTAGTGCGCCGAGGTACTTTTACGGCGTAAACCATGGGACTCGCCTTGTCTACAATGTTGTAGGGTCCCATATACAGTGGTTCCAGACTCCCTACTCTGGCGTAGTTTCTGACCATGACCTGGTCTCCTACTTCCCACTCCCGCGTTTTGCGGGGTTCCAGCAACAAGCGATTGCCCTGATGCTGCCTTCCCATGTTCCCAGCCGCCTGCTCATAAACCTGCTTCAGGCGCTCCAAGAGAGTCTCGGCGAACTTGTCCCTGCTTATCTCTTGGAGCTGACCCTCAGTGAGCACCGGCGCTAGCACATGGGTGGGGGTTCGCATGAGCCTCCCAGTCATCACCTCGTGCGGGGAGTACCCCGTACTTTTTGACTGACTGGCCCGGACCCCCATGAGGACTAAAGGCAGAACTTCCGCCCATTTTTGGGGCGAGTTCCTAGTCTCTTTCCTCAATTTCTCCTTCAGGGTCCGGTTCATGCGTTCAACAATCCCGGATGACTGGGGATTGTGTGCTACGTGCCACTTCCCTTCAATGCCCAAAAGCATGAGGGTGTTCTGCATCACCTGGCCGGTAAAATGACTCCCTTGGTCTGACTCCACAAAACGGGGAAGTCCCCACCGCGAGAACACTTCCCTGACCAAGATTTTTGCAGTACCCAGTGCCGTAGCTGTTCGACAGGGGAAGGCTTCCACCCATTTGGAAAACACATCCACCAAGATGAGGCAGTATTTATAGCCTCCCTGGGTTGTGGGCAGGGGTCCTATATAGTCGATCTGTATCGACTGCCATGGTCCCTCTACCCTTCTTACGTGTCCCATGGGCACCTTCCTTTTCTGGGGGTCTGGGTTGTTTGCAGCGCACACAAGACAGTTTGCACAGAACTTGCGGACTTGTTCCCTGAGCCCTGGCCACCATCCCGCTTGCTCTACCCGTTGCCAGGTAACCTCGGGCCCGGGGTGCCCTGCCCCTGGTCCCTCGTGAGCCAACTGGAGGAATTCCCTCCTGTGCTGCTGCGGCACAACCCACTGCTCCTCGCGGAACAGCATGCCTTCCTTAACTGAGAGGGTTGCCGTACTGTACGGACCTTCTACCTGCCTCCCCTCAGCAATGGTTTTTAGGACTGCTTTTAGGGCGGGATCCTGGGCTTGGACGGTCTTAAGGTCTAGGGGCAATGCTACCCTGGTGTTCCCGGGATTCCCGTCCCTGCCTCGGATCGCTGCTATGGGTCTGGTCCCATAGGGGTCCCAGAAAATGCCGTTGCGGGCACCTTCCCTGGCTAGCGCATCCGCCTGCTGGTTGCCCTCCCCACGGGGCTCTGTGGAGGAGTGAGCTTTCACCTTATGGATGAAAATCTCTCCTTCCTCCCCTACTGCTGCTGCTAAGATCTTTTCCAGCAAGGGCTTCACCGTTAAAGGTCGCCCGTCCGCGGAGGTGTATCCACGGCGGGACCAAATGGCCAGGTATTCCGTACACGAATTGCAGGTGAACATACTGTCCGAGCAAATCGTGTATGGGGTTGGGAAAATGTCTGGGTGGGTAACAACGTACACCACGGCAGACAGCTCAGCCTGCTGCGCGCTCATGGTGCTAGGGAGCTTGATCGCCAGGGCAAGGTCTGCCGCAGGGTCATAAACTCCACACCCTGTGAGTCGCTCGCCAGCAGATACTGTGCTAGACCCATCAACATAAATCTCGCGCCCAGTGGGATGTATCCCGGCCCGTAAACCTATGTTGACGTCCCACACCCCTTCCACTGAACACCGGTGGGCTGTACCGGGGTATACCAAATTGGCCGCAAGCCTGGGCTCGCAAAGACCTTTTACTCTAAGATCCAACTGGGAGAGAAGAAGGGTCCAACGCGCAATGCGCGCGCTGCTTACGGTCCCATCTTTAATCCTCCCATCCAGAAGCATCTTAGTTGGTGTGTGATGTGTGAGGAGAGTGATGGGAGAGAGCCCTGTGAAGATCGCTGATCTTTTCACAGCCCAATGCGTGGCTAAAAGGTGCCTTTCGCAATTGGAGAAACTTCTCTCCACATCCGTTAACACCCTGGATGAATAGACAACCGGCCTCAGCTTGCCGTGACGCTCTTGGAGCAGTACGGCGCTTAAGCTGTCTCCGCTGGCAGCTACCTCCAGGAAAAACTCCTTCCCCCCATCTATGGCCCCTAAGGCTGGCGCGGTCTGCAGATCCCTTTTTAACTTCTCGAAGGCTGCTTGGCAGCCCTCGTCCCAAAACCACTCCACCCCCTTATGGAGGAGTCGGAGGAGCGGCGCTGCTGTGGCCGCATAATCTTCGATAAAATCCCTGCAGTAACCGGTCAGTCCCAAGAAGGACCTCACACCCCTTACGTTGTTGGGAATCGGCAATTCTTGCACCGACTCCCTCCTTGCTTTGTCTATGGCTCTTTCCCCAGCGCGTATGGTCAGTCCCAGGAATTTTACTTCCCGCTGACCGATACGTGCTTTCTTAGGATTTATTTTAAAACCCTTTCTCGCTAGCAGCTCCAATAACTCGTCCAGTAGTGGTCCATGCTCCTCCCTTGAGTCCGTAAATAGGAGCAAATCATCCACATACTGCACTATCTGATTGGGCTGACTAAACTCCTTTAAACTTCCTGCCATACACTGATGGAAAATACTGGGGCTATTGTGGAAACCCTGTGGCAGACAGTTCCATGTGTACTGTTGTCCTTTGAAAGTAAAGGCAAACTTGTACTGGTCCTCTCGCCTCAGCGGGATGGACCAAAAACCGTTCGAGATATCCAGCACCGTGAACGTGGTCGCGGACGCTGGGATGCTCCCTATTAGGTCAGCAACTGCTGCTACCGTGGGCGCGCAGGCGGGAATGTTACTGTTAAGGACTCTGTAGTCCACCGTGGCTCTCCACGAATTATCCGGCTTCCTAACCGGCCATAATGGGGAGTTCACGTGTGTGGCTATCGGCCTCAACACGCCCTGCTGCACCAAGGAGGACATTGCTGTCTCCATATCGGGTTCTGCTTCTTTGGGGAAGTTATACTGCTTTTGGGGTCGGGTCATGGGGTCCCCATCTACGCTGACCTCAAACCCGACAACCCTCCCACAATCGTGCTTGTGGGTTGCAAACGCGTGCATATTATCTGACACGTACGTTTGCATGTCCGTTGGGACATCTGCGACCATAAGCCTGAGGTCGTAGCCTCCGGATGGCTGTACGGTACACAGGACCCCTGTTTCTTCCTCCCCCGGAATCACTATTACCTCGCCTTTTTCACCCTTAGCCCCCCAGAGACAGTGATTTCTGAGGTCCACGAGGATCCCGTGTCCCGATAGAAGATCAGACCCGAGAATACCTCTTCCACCCCCCTCCTGCCATTCCATCAGTATACACTTCCACTTAAGGTGAAGTGCTCCTAAACGAATGGATAGCGGAAGGGAGAACGTGCCAGCCTGTTCTTTTCCTGTGAACCCCGCTAACGTGAATGGGACCCTGGTGGATAGCGGCGAGTCAAAAGGGCTATCTGTATGGATTATGGTGCAAGAAGCTCCCGTGTCCAACAAATAACTACCCCTCTGTTTCTCTACCTCCATCTCCACCAAAGGTCGCTTCCACGCATCATAGCTAAGCGGACACAGGTAGACGGGCTGCGCGGGTTCTAGTCATGGGGTACTATTAGACGGTCCTGCGGCACCTACGGGGCCGGTTGCGACCGCCACCTGTCCACGTGCACTCAAGAGATTGCGCATGGCTCCTAACACTACTTCGATGTCGTCGGGAGGGGTGGGTGCATTAGCTTCCCTAGCCGGGACAGGCGCCTGGGCTCGGACCGCGGGATTTTTATCCTTGGAATCTTTCCAAGGGTTCCTGCAATGCTTGCGCCAGTGCCCTGTCTTCCCACACCCGTAACAAACATTACTTGCCTGTGGGGCGCGATTACCCTCCTGATGCCACTCTCTTTGATACGGGGCTGCGGGTCGTACCTCATGTACTCTTCCCTTAAGGGGACGTGTTGCCATACCCCTTATATTGCGATATCCTAACGTGAGTCGATTCAAGACCGACTCTTCCGTAATGTTGGGGTCATTGGGATCAAACCATGCTTTTGCCTGCTCTCTGACGGCTGGTAAACTGTTGGCTATTATGCACCTAAGCCAATGAGTTAAAGCGGCGCCTTCCACATCTTCGCGCTCGGGCGCACCTAGACAGCTGCGCTCATATACTGGCCACAGCCTGTCGGCAAAAACCTTCGGGGGTTCTCCCTCCATCTGCACTGTCTGTCCCACTCTAGCAAACGGACCTTCATCGTTCGCCCCCAACACTTCCAGGACCTCATTCTTTAATTCCTCATAAGTCTTGGTTGCCCTCTTGCTCTCGCCCGAGAGACACTGAAGGACCGAGCTGTCTAATGAGAACAGCAGCATTTTTGCTGTCTCCCCATCATCGCAGCCGTTAATGGCTGCGGCTTGCTCAACTTCTCTGAAATGTACGGAAGGGTCGTCTGACTCGGTCAGCTTCCGTACGTGATTTATCATAGCTCTCAGCTGGTGTGAGCTGTGAGGCAACACAAGCTGTCCGAGGAGATCCCCTGGTTCTTCCCCACCGTTTCTGTTTGGGCCCCTTTTAATACCCGTTACTGGATACAACGGTCCCTTTCCCACTTCTTTCTCAATGGGCTCTTTCGTTTCTTCCATTGCTTCCTCCCTTACCCAGGTTTCCGAATAGCTGGGTGGCGCGGAGGGCGCAGTGGCTACTACTTCCTCTGCTTTACTTGGTGGGGATTTCTTAAACTTCTCACTTACTAACGGCTGGTGTGCTGACGGACTGATAAGGCACACCATGCCGTTCGCTTTGTTTACGGCCTTCTTGAGGTGCTCTATCTCCCTTTGGCATGCGCTCTGGTCGGCTCCCTCAAACTTATCCTCAAGGGCCAACTTATATGCCGCCCTAACCCCCGTTAAGCTCTCTTCTTGAGTTCTTATCTGGGCAGCTTGGCGGCCACATCTTTCCTTTAACCTGCTCTCATTTAACTTTGCCTCAGTGACCTGGCACTCGAGATAATCTATCCTTGTTTTAAGGTGACTGGAGATTTCCTGGCTTTCTTGGTGCAACTCATTTAAATTCTTAATGAGCACCTCCCCTCCAGAAACCTTCTCATCCATTTCTCCCTCTAAATGACTGATTCGAGCTACTAGCGCTGTAATGGTCTGGTTTGAAATCTGAACCTGCCTTTTGTAACACATAAGCCAGACTGCTTTCTCGAGTGTCTTTTTATGTTCTTTACTATCTGTCCACCTTTCGGCTGCCTCTAGCGGGCTTTTATCCGCTAACAATTCACTTATCCATTTCTTAGTTAGATTAACCTTTCCGAACACATAATCTGCTATCTTTTCCTGCATAACATTTCGTACAGTCATTCCAAAGTCTAACACACTACCCTCTCGCTGCCAGTGTCCTGCCGCGGTCGCCATTTTCTGTAAGGGATTCTGACCCTGCGTGTCTCGCAGCCTGTGAGATTCACGCGGCTCTGTGCAGCCTGTATGTCAGTGCGGGTCTAGGCCTTGTTGCCTGTTCTGGTCTCCAGCCAGTCTGGGAACACTAGACACACCTGTGAGTGGTTCGAATCACTCGCCCTTACGGTTCTAGACACTGGACTTAGATGCGAGAGCAGTAATGGAGATGAAACTCATGTAGACTCGGTTGAATGGTACGAAATGGAAAATCTTTATTGCATGATATTTAAGATTATGAAATACATGTCATAAGCACAGATTAATGACAGTACAATCTTACAAGCAGTTATATAGCTGATCCTAGGGAAACGAGGAACGAACGACACACCGTAAATAGGGGCACACATTACAAGTATCCTTAATACTTAAACCCTCCCCTATCAATATCTATCCTAACTAGATTCGTAGGATTTCGAGACTCATGCTCACCACTCGTGATAACTCGGAGAAATTCCGAATAGCTGATCGGATGTTTTTCACCGCAGCACCCACGTGTCGGTCAGGAGATCTCCTGGTCCCACTTGTTTACTTGCTTCTGCTCCGGCTAGCAGGCTGGACCGTCTGCTGTGATGAAGACCTGTGTTGGTTGGTTTAACAGGTACTTTTCCGAGCACAGTTCACAGATTAGTCAATATCATCGATGATGAACCGTTCTTGCAAGTTCGAAGAAGTCTCCCTGGCAAGGAAAACTTGGCTATTCGACCTACAGGCGCGGTCGGGATTTACTGACCGTGGCGATGAGTATGGTCTTCCTCTCTTCTCATCTCATCTCATCTCATCTCATCTCATCTCGGGCCTTTGGTTCCGCTGCCAGTTACCAACATAGGTCTTCGTTACGCGACACGAGGTAGATCCGAACGGATCAGAAAGTTCAACAGTCTTTTTCAAAGAGGCACCAGGCAAACAGGAACCAGACTACGAGTCAAAACGCAGGAGCAGCCACGAGGTTACGAATCGATCGGATAAGAGCATAAGAGCACAGGAGCAGCCACGAGGATAAGAGAGAGATGGACGGTTTGGAGCCTGCAATTATAGTGCAAAATCTTCCGTTTCCCGCCCAACCTTAATGTCCTTTCTTTTGTTAGGGTCTGGCGCTCAAATGTCTTGTATGGGTGATCTCCGTTCTTAATGGGTTTCGGGGCTACTCGTAAATGTCTGAGTACCTGTTAATATTTCTCCCATTGTTAAATCGGTCGGTGTTCTCCCTGGAGGGGTTTTTGGGGCTTCCAAGTGTTTTGTATAACTACCTGCTAACGGCTCTCTCATCGTAGAGTCGTTGGGATTTTACATATTAATGTCTTTTGGATGGGCCCTTGATTACTCGGTACAATAGCTTTCATTCGTACCTGGGAGACCGATTTCAGTATTTATGTGTATACTGCAAACCCATAATGTCTCGTGTATTATCTTCACTGTGCTGAATCTTAATCGATCTTGCACAAATGTTTATTGGAACGCCATCTTGTCTGCCTGTCGAAAAGTCTAGAATGTTCTGTCACGAGGTGCGGCGGCCATTTTACAGGCTGCTTGTGTCCACTTTGAAAAACCTGGCAACATTCTGCTGAAATAAAAGCTGTTTGAACGAAACTCTGTGTTTTCTCCTTATTAAAATAAAATCGCGATATATTGCGAATTCTACAGTACTGAGTTTAGATGATCAGCCATGATCTCATCGAATGGCGGAGCAGGCTCGAGGGGCCGAATGGCCTACTCCTGCTCCTATCTTCTATGTTTCTATGTTTACAAGGCTCTCAATCGGCAGCCGGCCCTTGTGTAAATATGAGCTGGCAATACTGGGTAAGGATTGATAGCTGATAGCCTCCAACCTTGGTCTGAAAAAACCGTCCACAGCGAGTTGTATCACCCAGAAGTTTGAAATCACTGCACCTCTCTGTTGGCTTTGGATAATCTGTAAAGATTTCTGTGGCCAACAGTCCATAGGATCTTGCATGGTCAAGAAGCACAGATTTCTGCCAGGTTACCAAAAGTGGGTGTCTAAATGGCTGACACCAGTGCTCAGACAATGAGCCAAAGCCTGCACAGGAAGCTCTGGGAGACTTGCAGGCTCCTACACATCATCGCTGCAAACCACATGAAGAGATGCACGAGGAAATGTGTGCAAAAGTCCACCGAGCTCTGATGAAGCATCTCACGGTTTATTGTGGCACTTTCTCATGTTAATGTTTGCTCACACAGTGGCATGTACAAGGCATGCTGTTCTATTGTGAAAAAAGGTTAAATAAAACTTGAGGTGGGCTTCCATCTGTTTACTGCCAACTGTAAATAGTAATTTTAACAGTAGGAGCACCAGTTAGAACTGCCTCAACACATTCCTTTTAATATATCTTTTTTATTGCAGTTAAATGACTTGGATTTATGTAATGCCTTATCCCATCTCTCAGAAATGTCTTCGAGTTCTTCACACAAATTATTTTCAAGTGCAGTTGTTACATAGGCAGACACAGCCTTGATTTTGATCCCACAAACACAATGAGATGAATGACTAGTCAGTGAGTTTTTCCGATCTTGTTGATTGAGGGATAGGATTTCTGTCATCATCCTGGGATTGCGGGATTGAGTATTTGCAGATCCTGGGCAGGGATCAAGATTGCTATTGACTCTCACACTGCTATCTGAATCTCACTTTGGAGGAGAGCTGGATCACCGTAGCCATCTCTTTAGCTCCAGCCCACAGGCTGACATCTTTTGAATCATAACAGACGGAGCCCGGGAGAGAGGGGATAGAAATGAGGTACAAGTACTGCAGCCAGCTTCTGTTTTTGTTTCCAAACCTTGGCAACGCTAGTCTTGTGCAAATCTGAACTGAGTCAGTGCGTAACAACCGTGGCTTTTATAACAGCTGTAAGCTGGTGAGAAACTCATAGAAGTCCCAGCCGGTGTGTTGAAGCTGAGCACTGCCTGGGATAGATGGGGGCTGATTATCATCTTAAGCCACAAGAGTCTAAATGGTTTTGAACTGCTTTTACTCCCACCTGAATCTCTGACTAAATGGCACTCATTTCCCTGGTCTAAGCTCATTTGAATAATTATTCACAACTCACAGAGCCAGCATGAAAAAAAAAGAGCAAAGTAACATTACATGAAGGGTCTTTAAAAGGCTTAAACTGCTAGTTTTGAAATCTGCGGACCATTTAAGGGGCCCTCCTGCCTGTAGGTCTGCCCATGGCCTTTTCCCCCCCATCAGATTTCCATGGGAATGCCGAGGAGCCAGTGCCCAGCACGTTTGCAGGCCAGCATACGGTGTGGTGCCCTTTTATATAAACGGACAAAGCTCCTGCCTGCTTTGTCCCAAGCCTGACTGAAAGATACAATGGGGCCCAAAACCAGCAGCAGTCTGGCAGAATTGGTTTCTGCCTCATTTCCTGGTTTCTGCCTCATTTCCTGGACTCTACCACCCAGTTTCTGCCCAGAATTGGGCCACAAAGAAGACAAAGTCAGTCCCTGCATGTGTGAAAGCACCTTTGTCTCAGGATTGAAAAGCAGCCACACACTCGCACTAAGAGCTAAACTTCATGTTAGGAACTCAGAGAAGACCTTACCGAAATCTTAACAAAACCACTCACTACTCCACGATCATACTGCAATACAAAGATAATCCGAACGCCTCGAGTCTCTTCGGCGGGAGCAAGCAGAAGCCAAGCGCAAACAGAGGAAGGAGCGCACGTCAACCCAAGCACCCCTCCCACCCGCCCCTTCAACCACCTGTGACAGAGACTGTAGGTCCCGCATTGGACTCATCAGTCACCTGAGAACTCATTTTTAGTGTGGAAGCAAGTCATCCTCGGTTCCGAGGGACTGCCGAAGAAGAAGAGAAGAATCCCTGGCTTCTTTTCTGCACTACAAACTTATAACCCCTCTCTCCTTCCACCTCAACCCTCGCCTCTAACAAGTACGAGGAGCTGACTAACTTCTTTGTCACTAAGATTGAGATCATCCATTCAGCTGCTTCTGCCTCATCCCTCTATTCCTGGTGGGTAAAGTTTTAGAAACAATAATCAAGGAAAAAATTAACGGGCACTTGGAGAGGTTTAAGCTAATTAAGGAGAGCCAACACGGATTTGTAAAAGGCAGACTAATCTAATTGAATTTTTTGATGAAGTAACATGGAGGATCGATGAAGGGAATGCAATGGATGTTGTCTACATGGATTTTAGGAAGGCGTTTGACAAAGTACCACATAGAAGGCTGGTTAACAAAATTGAGGCTCATGGAATAGGTGGGTCAGTGGCAGCTTAGATAAGGAATTGGCTTAAGGACAGAAAACAGCGAGTTGCGGTAAATGGCTGTTTTTCAGACTGGAGAATGGTAGACAGTGGTGTTCCCCAAGGGTCAATGCTGGGGCCACTGCTTTTTTTGATATATATAAATGACCTGGATATTGGAATACAGGGTAGAATTTCTAAATTTGCCGCTGACACCAAACTTGGGGGTGTGGCAAACAGTGAGGATGATACCAATTGACTGCAACAGGACATAGAAAGGCTAGCAGAATGGGCAGACAAGTGGCAGATGAAATTTAATACAGAGAAGTGTGAGGTGATACATTTTGGCAGAAGGAACAGGGAGAGGCAATATACACTTAATGGCACAGTTTTAAAGAGTGTGCAGGGACAGAGGGACCTGGGAGTTAATGTGCACAGGTCCCTGAAGGTGGCAGGACATATTGAGAGAGTGGTTAGCAAAGCTTGTGGGATCTTGGGCTTCATAAATAGAGGTACTGAGTACAAAAGTAGAGAAGTTATGCTGAACCTTTATAAAGCGCTGGTTTAGCCACAACTGGAGTATTGTGTCCAGTTCTGGTCACCACACTTTAGGAAGGATGTGAAGGCCCTTGAGAGGGTGCAGAGGAGATTTACCAGAATGGTTCCGGGGATGGGGGATCTTAGCTACAAGGTTGGAGAAGCTGGATTTGTTTTCATTAGAGCAAAGGAGGTTGAGGGGTGATTTGATAGAGGTGTACAAGATTATGATGGGTTTGGATAGGCTAGACGGGGAAAGGCTGTTCCCACTAGTTAATGGTACAAGGACTAGGGGACACAGATTTAAGGTTTTGGGCAAGAGATACAGGGGGGACGTGAGGAAAAACTTTTTTACGTAGCGAGTGGTGAGGACCTGGAACTCGCTGCCGACGGAAGTGGTGGAAGCGGAGACACTCAATGTTTTCAAGGGGAGACTGGATAGGCACTTGAGGGAAATAAACTTGCAGGGCTACGGGGATAGAGCAGGGGAATGGGACTGACTGGATTGCTCTACAGAGAGCTGGCACGGACTCAATGGGCCGAATGGCCTCCTTCTGTGCCTCTATGACTCCTCTTGCCAACCAAGTCAAACTTCCCCCAAGATTCCCCCTTGCCCTAGCCCTGAACCGGTGTCTTTCTTTAGTTTCTCACCTATCTCTCCTCGTGCCCTCTACCAGCTCATTTTGTCCATGAGCCTACCTCCTGCTCTCAACCCCATTGCCACTAAACTGCTGACCACCCAACTTCCCTTCCTGGCCTCCATGCAAGCTGACTGTAAATGGTTTCCTTTCCACAGGTAGTTTCCTCCTCCCTTTCAAAAGCACTGTCATCTCTCCTGCCTCAAAAAATAAATACTCTCAACCCCTTTGTCTTTGCAAACTTGCATCTCTAACTTCCCTTTGCTCTACAAAGTCCTTGAACGTGTTTTTGCCTCCCAAATCCATGCTCATAATTCCCGCAACTCCATGTTTGAATTTCTGCAATCAGGTTTCCGCCCCTGTCACAGCCCTGTCAGTAGTTGGGTAGGGGGCAGGCCGCATTGGCATTAGGAGCCGCAAGTTCTCAGCATTGAAAGAGACCATTTGGACCATTGTGTCTGTACCGGATCTTTGCTAGAGCAATCCAAAAGTAATCCCACTTCTCGGCCCTCTCCCCAGGTTTAATGTTCAAATGTTAATCTATAGTTCCATTAAAAGATGCAATGGTCTCAGGTGCAAGTACTCCCTGTGGCATCAGCCCATATTTCAAAGACTCTTTCGATGAATGGGGAAGAAAAGGCCGCTTTAGCAAGATGAGAAATGATAAGTGTAACTCAATCCCGGGCAGCATCACACTGGAGTATTGGTGCTAGTTGCAGGGGCAGGTTATTCCGGTTCGAGGGTGGCGGCTATTTATCCGGGCTGTTTCCCCATCGGATTGCACTTCGCCGAGGACCCACTTTAACTCGCCCGCCCAGTGGAATTGGGGTGATAGTGGAACTAAAATCGCTGTGCACCACTTACCACCCCGTTACTCCTTCGCCGCCATATTTACTCATGCCTTCTGCTGGGCAGCACAGGTGCCCGCCTGAATCAGGCAGGAGGCTCATTACTGTATTCCATTGAGGAAATGAAAATCGGGCAGTTTCGGTGACTGGTGGCTGGTCTGCAATGCCAATTTGATAGGCAGGTGACAAGTTGATAATCTATCCCAATAAATCCAGGTTTTGGGGGTGGGGTGAGGCCAATTAGTGGCTCCTAATTCTAGGCTCGGATGTCCGACCCGTTCCCCCACCACCACCGTCATGGAGTGGACGGAGGTGAATTACAACCCCTCGTTCATTTGGCCGCACATTATCCTGCCCCATTACCACGAACCTGGTGAGACTTGGATATGGGTGGAGGGGGACAGACTCGGGGAGCCGTAGGGGCAGGTTTGTTTCATTGCTACTCTTATTCCTATATCTACTGCAATCCATCACAACTCAGCTCAGGCAAATGTGCAGATTATAATCTGTCACTAACATTAGTGCTGCAAATGGAATAGTTAAGCACCTTAAACCAAACCTTCAGAGCATGTTAACTCATCAACAATGGTGTTAATGTAATTCCCCAGTCCATGCTTGTTTTCTACCTCTACTCCAATGACCTCTCCTTTCTACTGAGTTCATCTTTGGCTTGGAACTTCAATCATACCAACAAGATTAAACCACAAAAATCATTCTGTTCACTTGAAACGCACAGGTTTAGTTGAAAGGAGAAAACCAATACAGTTACCAACAGGTGCACTGATGTAGCACCTTTTCACATTAAGCTGTCTCTGGGCACTTTACACAATGAATTGTTTCTGAAATGCAGTGACTGTAGGCAATATATCTTGAGACGTTTGGGAAAGAGAAAATGGCCCTTGCTGGCCACTTCTTTTTGTATCTCATCAATAAACATCAGAACAAAGATGTGCTTTTCTATTACCAATCCCAGTTACATTACCGCTGAGAGATTACATTCAGGTGAGATGATCGCAAACACAAGTGCAGCTGAGGGAGGCCATTTGGCCCATCCAGCTCATCCTTCCATATGATCCCCCATCATAGCATCTTGAACGATTTTAGTAGTTTTGCCTCTTCCAATCTACCCAGAAGATCATCACTGGTTGTATAAAGAGCATCAGTGCTGAACTTGCTCTTTAACAGTTTGTACCTACTTGAGTGGAAATTGTTAATTACTCCAGTGCAAGCCTCTTTAATAAGAATGCTGCACATGGCAACCCTGATTTTCCCCAATCAATCCTGTTAAGGAAATGGGGAAGAGGGAGATTAATTGGTTCTTCAGTAAATGTTCTCTTTCAGCAAACAATGCTATTAACAGGGTGCTCATTAATTGGAATGTACTGTACCTGCCATTAACTCAACCGTGAAACGTGGGCTTTGATTTGCTGGATAAATTCTCATTTATAAGAACCTAAGGTGGATTGCATGTAATTGAAGTGCCTAATGGAAGCTTGCTGGAATGTACGGTTGGGTGTGGGAGGCGGTACATGTTTACTCCGAGAGCTTCCTGCGGCTCCTTTGCAGCTTGAAAACTACAACTTGTGTGCGTTCTGGTCTCCGACATTTGAAGGGCGGGAAGAGAGAAATTGACGGGCGAATCAACCCGCCCCAATGTAACATACTTACTCATTTCAAAATGGGGAAATTCGGAATAGTGAGTATCCAGTGCAGAATTAGAGAAATGAACTGAATCAAAGAGATAAAGAGAAACAGGATGACCCCGCCCAGCAAAGTTAGAGAGAAATATTAAAATATGAGTGTACAGATACTGTACTGCAGCAACAGCAACAACAACTCGCATTTATATAGTGCTTTTAGCGCAGTAAAGCCAGGAGCGTAATCAGACAAACATTGACAAATATAACACAGCTTTGGATCCAAGACATACAGATGTGAAGTTTTATTGTTCCATACATTGTCTTTGTATCAATGCTTTTTTGTTGTTGGTGTGTTTGCACTCCGTGTATACAAGAAAATATACAGGAAAAGCGAGTAACATGTCAAGAAAATAGAAAAGTGGTGTGTAGGAAATGCCTGATCATGACATGGGGGCAGTGTGGCAAATTAAATGATAGAGTGACAATTCCAGTCAGGTTGGCTTAGGCGTTGAGAGAGGAGATTCCCTCATGGCTGGCCTGGTGGTTTTGTACCTCACTGCACTAATACCCTGAACCCTATGGTAGTAGAACTCAGCCTGCATGTGGCCAGCTCCAAGATGTCAAGAAGAGCTGCTGAGTGAACCGTTTTCCCCAGACAGACTGAAAAGCAGGGCGAACCTTCTTCCCATGCCTTTCTATATCTAATGTGGACCAGTTAAAGACCAGCATTGGCAGAGGACAAGGTGTAGGCTGCCCACCCACTCTCTCGCTCAGAAAATGGTTCATTGATGAAGAGGGAACATAAAAAGTGGAAGAGGAGAGCAAAGCTTTCTTCAACACTGCCTACAATGCTGCCTATCTTTGTGTCGTAAGAACATAAGAAATAGGAGCAGGAGTTGGCCATTTGGCCCTTCGTGCCTGCTCTGCCATTCAATGAGATCATGGCTGATCTTCTGCCTCAACTCCATTCACCGGCCCTATCACCATATCCCTTGATGCCCTTACTAGTCAGAAATCTATCGACTTCTGTTTTGAATATACCCAATGACTGAGCCTCCACAGCCCTCTGGGGTAAAGAATTCCAAAGATTCACCACCCTCTGTGTGAAGAAATTTCTTCTCATCTCAGTCCTGAATGGCCTACCCTTTATCCTGAGGCTGTGGCCCCTGGTTCTAGACTCCCCAGCCAAGGGAAACATTCTCCCAGCATTCACCCTATCAAGCCCTGTAATAATTTTGTATGCTTCAAAGAGATCCCCTCTCATTCTTCTGAATTCAAGAGAATACAGGCCTAGTTTACTCAATCTCTCCTCATACGACAGTCCCACCATCCCAGGAATCAATCTCGTGAACCTTCGTTGCAGTCCCTCTATGGCAAGTATATCCTTCCTTAGGTAAGGAGACCAAAATTGTACACAGTACTCCACTGTCATTGTCATCGGCAAATTTGGATATATGATTTTCTATGCCATCATCTAAGTCGTTAATAAGTATTGTGAATAGTTGAGGCCCCAACACAGATCCGTGCTTGAGTTCCATGTGCCAGAGTCAGGTGCTGAATCTCAGACTTCATCAGGCTGATGCTGAATATGTGCACTGTCAGACAGGTAGCTATTGCTAACACCAGATCAGTGTGCACCCTTCTCAGCGCAGTGTCTTTCCCCAGAGATCATTCGTCACAATCAGTAAACATTTTGCTTTTTACAGTTCTTGGTGTCTGTTTCGTGACAATTGAGGTTCAATTAGAGCGTTAGCTGAAAACAATATGAGGAACAGTACGGACCTGCAACAAATGTGCAAAACTGGTTGCTAGTAAATGATGAAGGTTGGTTTGACCTTTGGCTATCCCTCCCTGTGGCCGTGAACACCCAGTTGAGGGCAGGGACTCACTGTGTGAAGCACCAGCATAAAAAAGGAATAAAGCCCAGACCTGACTGTATACATTTTGTCACTGGTATTTCCGGTTTGTTGTGTTTCAATTACCACCTTCTTACTGGGTATCTGCTGTTTGTTGGTGTTTCAATTACCATCTTCTTACTGGGTATCTGCTATTTGTTGGTGTTTAAAGGGCAGAAAGTGGCAGTTTGGGCGGTCAGAGGTCACCAGTCGGCTCGCTGACAAGCAGGTAAGTTGCGGAAAGGTGTTTTCTGGAGGGTCTCGCGGATTACTCCTACTTCCCCCTTGCCCCTCAAAGGAAAGTTTTTCACTTACCTTGGAGGGCCTCTTAAGAATATAAGAAATAGGAGCAGGAGTAGGTCACTCGGCCCTTCGAGCCATTCAATAAGATCATGGCTGATCTTCTACCTCATCTCCACCTTCCCGCACTTTCCCCATATCCCTTGATTCCCTTAGTATCCAAAGGTCTATCGCTCTCTGTCTTGAATATACTCAACGACTGAGCATCCATAGCTCTGGGGTGGAGAATTCCAAAGATTCACCACCGTGTGAGTGAAGAAATTTCTCCTCATCTCAGTCCTAAATTGTCGACCCCTTATTCTGAGACTGTGACCCCTGGTTCTAGACTCCCCAGCCAGGGGAAACATCCTCCCTGCATCTACCCTGTCACGCCCTGTAAGAATTTTATATGCTTCAATGAGATCACCTCTCATTCTTCTAAACTCTAGGAAATATAGGCCGAGTCTACTCAATTTCTCCTCAAAGGACAATCCCCTCATCCGAGGAATCAGTCTGGTGAACATTGCACTCCCTCTAAGGCAAGTACATCCTTCCTTAGGTAAGGAGACCAAAACTCTACACAGTATTGTTCATCCTTCTTGACAGCTGCTCGACCTGTCTTCGCCTGACCGGAGAGCCATGGCGGCTTCCTTGCTCAGGCCCCAGTTAAAATGCAATCACGATCCCATTGACTTAATAGATTTTCATTAATTCATGAGGCTCCCACTTGGTTCCGTCAGGCGCCTAATTCACCGAACTGCAGTGAGTTGTTAAAATGGTGGCCAGTGAGATTCCAGCGGGAATGAGGCAGTAAGGCAGAACGCTACATTTTAAAGGCCCCTTTGCCCAGTTTCCGCTGGGCTGGGCTGGGTGGGTTAAAATCGACCCCTATGCTGCGCACTTATAGAAACACCTCTCAAGTGTGATGCTGAAGAGCACCTGGAGTTGTGCAATTGCATTCAAGCATTAATCAGCACATTCAAGAAAAAAAATAGGATTTTATTTTAAACAGCAGCTGCAGACGTAAGAGTTTTTATTAAATCATTTTTGGTATTTAATTCATTGATAACAATCATCAGACATAATCGGAGAAAGCCTTTGACGTAGTAGTAGCATTCCTGCTTCGGAGTTAGAAAGTGCAGGGTTCGAACCCTTTTCCAGACAGTCCCGGTGAGTGGAGACTGGAGCTCCGGCTCTGAATTCTGGGCTGACATTCAGCAGGATACTCGTGTCGAGTGGCGGCCTCCACCTCATTGTATGGGTTGTGGGAGCTGATAAAGCCCTCCTGCGGACCACCCCATCGGCTGGTATAAAGATGGTTACGGCCAAGGAAGGTGTGTTCGCATTGGTGGCTGGTGGCAGCAGCTATTTGCATAACTACTTTGGAGCCACCCTCACCAAAGGAGCCAATGGCAGCCATTTCTCCAAGTGAGTTTAGGCTTCTGTGGAGGCAGTACCACCGTCTCATTTACCTTCCTCCACTGCCACTGAAGTCAGGGCTCCTACTCATATCAGAACTGCAAGATAAATGTAACATACGTCAGATTCAGGATTATCTCCAAGGCTCATTCGAACGGGAGATCTTTTCAGGCAGCAATTCATTACCCTCACCCTAATAAAACCTGTCAGTTTGCTCTAGTTTAGAATGGGGCTACTGATTTATAGGCAGCTTTACAAGTGATCCAATCTCAGATTAGCAGATGGAAGTAGCACTCAGCATTATATGTGCACAAAGTATTGCGTGACTTTGTAAAATGAGTGCTAATTCTGTGCTTTTTTAAACACCCGAATCATAATAAACAAAATTCAGTAACTGTTAATTTTGAATAACTTCCTATCCCGTAATGGTTGAACCAACTATGCAGAGTGAAATAAGGAAAGACTGGATAGGTTGGGGTTGTTTTCTTTGGAACAGAGGAGGCTGAGGGGAGACCTAATTGAGGTGTATAAAATTATGAAGTGTATAAAATTATGAGGGGCCTAGATAGAGTGGATAGGAAGGACCCATTTCCCTTAGCATAAGGGTCGATAACCAGGGGGCATAGATTTAAAGTAATTGGTAGAAGGTTTAGAGGGGATTTGAGGAGAATTTTTTCACCCAGAGTGTAGTGGGGGTCTGGAACTCACTGCCTGAAAGGGTGGTAGAGGCAGAAACTCTCATCGCATTTAAAAAGTACTTGGATATGCACTTGAAGTGCCGTAACCTACAAGGCTACGGACCAAGTGCAGGAAAGTGGGATTTGTCGGCTGGCACGGACAAGATGGGCCGAATGGCCTCCTTCTGTGCAGTAAATTTCTATGATTCTATGATGATTTCATTCCCTCCTCCATTTAACAAAAACCTGTTGTTTGGACTGAGTTCTGCCCCCTCAGTCTAGACTCCTCAACCACTGGGAACAATCTGCTTCCACTAACCCTAACCCATCCCTGTGCTTCTCATAATAAAGAACATCGCAAAACATTTTAAAATGGGGAGGTGAACAATAAGTAGGAAGTAACCTAAGGAGGCGGGGGGGGGGGGGGGGGGGGAGGAAGGGAGACCAGAGGGCACGTTGAAAAGATAGGTTTTTAGGAGGTTTTTGTAGACAGGGAGTTGAAGCAAGGCAAACTGGTTTTGGAGGCGAGCTCCAGAGGGCCGGCGCATAATGGCTCAAAAACTAGGCACTGAGAAAAAAACTGAGCTGGGAGAGGGGGAACAGAGCATAAGTACTATTAATGAGGACAAGAATGCTGAAATCGATTCACAGTACAGGAAGCAGGTTGTGGCAAAAACAGGGGTTTGATGGAGATGTGAGACTTTGTGTCGGAGAGGATTCAGGCTGCAGCATCAAAGTGAAAGTTTCTGTGGAATCTTTGCTACATTCATGTTTTGTCCTGTGATTCACTCTGGCCTGGGCTTCCAGTGAATGGATCATGCAGCGTGGAGAGGATCAGTGTCTGGTGACCTCTAGTGTATTATTCAGCTCATTGCATGGGAATGAGGCACAAGGAACAGCTGGAATGCACCTGACGAGGGAATGAGCATTGCAGAGTGAAATATACAGTGATACATTATCGTCTTGTAATAACATTTAATATACATCTCACAAGACCACTCATAAAATGGCAGAAGTTGGGAAATGCCAAACCCTCTGTGAGGTACCATCTCAAGCACTGTATGCTTCCATCTGCTAATCTGAGATTGGATCACTTGTAAAATTGTTAAATCAGTATCCCCATTCTAAACTAGTTGCTGCATTGGTTGTATATGGTACCTCACAGAGGGTTTGGCAGTTCCCAACTTTTTGCGCACACTCTTTCATTGTGCCAAAGCTGGATGGCACACTTTACCTGGAAAGTGGAGGTGGCAGCCAAGGAACAGCATAAAGATGCTGCGGCGTCCAGGCCGAGGTGCTTCTCTGCTTTCAGTTTGTTTCTCAGTGGGGCCTACAGAGAATGGCCCTGTTTTCCTAAAAGCCAATCGACCCAGTGTTCTTCTCACTCACTCACTCCATGCTTAGCAACCGACGCTTCCATGTGTACTCTGGCACCCAGAAGAGCAGATATAGGACACTGAACAACGGACTCCCACTGGGTTCTGTCCTGGCTCACATAATTCAACGTTTACACCAGTGACCTGCCTGAAACAGAGTCTCGCAAGTTCGTATACGCTGATGACATTGCCTCGGCCATGCAAAACATGAATCTGTCCATTACTGAAGAGACCCTAACTGAAGAGATTTACAGAGGATGGAGGCCTACTTCCGCCAATGGTGACTTTGGCCAAACCCGCAAAACACCATCACCTCGACATTCCACTTCAACACCCATCAAGCAAACCAAGCTTTGAAAGTCTCCTTCTGCGGCGCAGAGGTAAACCATGCCAAAAACCCCTCCTGTTTAGGAGTCATGCTTGATCGCACCCTGTCATATAGACAACATCTCCAGAACCTTGGGAAGAAACTAAAGAGTAGTCAACTTGATCGAAAAACTCGCCGGATCGACATGGGGAGCAGACGCTCAAACCCGCCGTATGGCAGCGCTTGCCCTGGTGTACTCTGCTGTACTACTCTCCGGCATAGCTATCAAGTCCGCATGTCAAATCCGTTGATGTCCAGCTGAATTCTACTATGAGAAATATCACCGGTACGCTTTTATCAACACCAACACCTAGGCTGCCTGCGCTTGCAAACATCGCACCACCACACCTACGCCACGAATATGCAGTCTCCAGAGAATACAACCGCTACACCAGCAAAGATATGCCGATCCAGGCTGACTTGAACAACCTACCACCAACCCGTCTCAAATCTAGGTCGGCATTTTGGACGGTCGCCGAAGCCCTTCAGCGATCTCCCCTCAGCCTTGATGACCGATGGCGAAATGCTTGGAAGAACTGCGACATACGGAATGGATTCCTTATAGAGGACCCCACAGTACAACCTGAAGGATCAAACCTTCCTCACAACCAGTAGACAACCATCAACCGCCTCAGAACTGGTCATGGTAGATGCTGCCACCTTCTCCGTAGATGGAAGATTAAAGCATCCTAACCATGAGTCTGTGGAGCTCCTAATCAGACCCTGGACCATATCAGTGAGCACTGCCCTCAGAGGAAATTTGCAGGCAGCCTACAAGATATCCACACTGTTACACCGGAAGCTTTGGCCTGGCTATCAGACTTAGATCATAGAATCATAGAAAGTTACAGCACGGAAGGAGGCCATTTCGGCCCATCGTGGCGGCGCCAGCCAACAAAGAGCTATCCAGCCTAATCCCACTTCCCAGCTCTTGGTCCGTAGCCCTGCAGGTTAGAGCATCCCAAGTGCACATCCAAGTACTTTTAAAATGTGGTTAGGGTTTCTGCCTCTACCACCCTTTCAGGCAGTGAGTTCCAGACCCCCACAACCCTCTGGGTGAAGAAATTTCCCCTCAAATCCCCTCTAAACCTTCCACCAATTACTTTAAATCTGTGCCCCCTGGTTTTTGACCCCTCTGCTAAGGGAAATAGGTCCTTTCTATCCACTTTATCTATGCCCCTCATAATTTTATACACCTCAATTAGGTCTCCCCTCAGCCTCCTCTGTTCCAAGGAAAACAAACCCAGCCTATCCAGTCTTTCCTCATAGCTAAGATTCTCTACTCCCGGCAACATCCTTGTAAATCTCCTCTGTACCTTCTCTAGTGCAATCACATCTTTCCTGTAATGTGGTGACCAGAACTGCATGCAGTACTCTAGTTGAGGCCTAACTAGTGTTTTATACAGTTGAAGCATAACCCCCCTGCTCTTGTATTCTATGCCACGGCTAATAAATGCAAGCATTCTGTATGCCTTTTTAACCACCTTATCTACCTGGCCTGCTACCTTCAGGGATCTGTGGACATGCACTCCAAGGTCCCTTTGTTCCTCTACACTACTCAGTGTCCTACCATTTAATGTGTATTCCCTTTCCTTGTTAGCCCTCCCCAAATGCATTACCTCACACTTCTCCGGATTGCCACTGTTCTACCCACCTGACCAATTTATTGATCTCTTCCTGCAGTCTACAGCTTCCTTCTTCAGTATCAACCACACAGCTAATTTTAGTATCATCTGCAAACTTCTTAATCATACCCCCTAGATCAAGTCTAGATCATTGATATATACCACAAAAAGCAAGGGACCTAGTACTGAGCCCTGCGGAACCTCACTGGAAACAGCCTTCCAGTCACAAAAACACCCATCAACCATTACCCTCTGCTTCCTGTCTCCGAGCCAGTTTTGAATCCAACTTGACACTTTGCCCTGGATCCCATGGGCTTTTAACTTCGTGACCAGTCTGCCATGGGGAACCTTATCAAAAGCCTTGCTAAAGTCCATATACACTACATCAAATGCTGTACCCTCCTTGTTACCTCCTCAAAAAATTCAATCAAGTTTGTCAGACACGACCTTCCCTTAACAAATCCGTGCTGACTATCCTTGATTAATTCGTGTCTTTCTAAATGAAGATTTATCCCGTCCTTCAGAATTCTTTCCAATAATTTTCCCACCACCGAGATACTGACATTTGATTTGCTTTGCTACTACCATACGAAAGACTCAAAGAATGGAGGCACACAATGAAGGCACCATGGCGGTTTCCTGGATAACTCTCACTGACGTATATAATAATGTTCCTGTGGTCAGATACCACCTGAATAGTAATTAAGCGAAAATCTTTTCAGACCATAGGGTTGAGATAAAGAGCCTTGATGTCCACCTGATGGTCATCTGCCATGCCCAACACTCAAGGGAACCCTGCCATCCTCGACTTAATGCCTTGATCTGTTTCATCAATTCTCATCTGGACTACAGTGCAGAAGATGAAACTTCACAACAGATACCAGGTGAAAGGTAATAAATCATGCAGGTCTGATACTGTACAGTTACTGCATGCATGAATGTCAACTCCTGTGTACACAGAATGTTATCTGTGCAATTGTAGAGCTGTCACCATGGGATGAGCTAGTGTAGCAGTGAGACAAGAGACAACGTTGGAAGAAGCTGTATTCAAGCCTTAGGTAGCCTGTTTTGGTAGGTGGAAGATCCTGCATTTCTTTTGATACGTGTTCTGTACACAAGCCAGATGTACAAGGACACCAGCATTTCCCTTTTGCCAAGTGCACTAAATGATGGTGTAGGTACAGAAAATCATTCAAATAATTGGACACGACAACGTACTGATGAGAATATAACATTTCCTGGTGGTAAACTGCAATGTATTTCTCAATAAACAACAATGTATTTCTCAATAAACCTGTAACAATGACAATGAAACTATTAATGTACTTCAATGAAGAGCGCTTTTACCAGTTTGCACTGTACTGAGTGTTGCTAGCACAAAAATTGATTCAATGTAGAGTATGCTCCCACCATATGCACAGTACCAGAAAATATTAATTTGACTTTTCCTCTTTAATGATAGGACAGCAGTACATGCTGCACCCAGACAAGGACAGATCATAGAATCACAGAATATTACATCACAGAAGGAGGTCATTCGGCCCATCAAGTCTGCGCTGGCTCCTCCAAAGAGCAGTCCAGTCAGTCCCACTCTCTCCCCATAACCCTGCAATTTTTTTGTCTTTCAAGTATTTATCCAATTCCCTTTTGAAGGCTACTATTGAATCTGTTTCCACCACCCTATCAGGTGGTGCATTCCAAATCCGAACCATTCGTTGCGTAAAAAAGTTTTTCCTCATGTTGCCTCTGGTTCTTTTGCCAATCACCTTAAATCTGTGCCCTCTCGTTATCAACCCTTCAGCCATTGGAAACAGTTTCTCTTTAATTACTCTCATCTAAACTCCATGATTTTAAACACCTCTATCAAATCTACTCTGCTCCAAGGAGAACAACCCCAGCTTCTCCAGTCTATCCAAGTAACTGTAATCACTCATTCCTGGAACCATTCTTGTAAATCTTTTTTGTACCCTCTCCAAAGCCTTCACGTCCTTCCTAAGGTGTGTTGCCCAGAATTAGACACAATACTCCAGCTGGCGCCAAACTAGTGTTTTATATAAGTTTAGCATAATATAGATGTTACCGATCATCAGTTATTGGACGCTACTGTACTTGGATGCTGGTGTATTAGTCATAATGTAGCTTATTTGTAAATGAGAAAGCAAATAACAGACTATTCAGTAAAGTCTTTGTACCTTCATTCATAAAATATCAACTTAAAAAAGTAAAATTGTTAAAAACAATGAAACTGTGTGTTAAGCTGTACATATTTGTCTTGGACATGCTGAAAAACACAAATTATACAATTGTGATAACATGGCCCAGCCAACCACAAGCATGGATGATCAAAAAGTTCTACATGTTGATTCAATACATTTTCACATCATTCAAATAGGAATCCAAAGAGTTCAATAAGTTTTTACTATTCAGTTTTCTCATAATTTTTCAGGTTGTCACTACTTTTCTATGTTGCTCAGACTCCAGACCAGCCTCCGTCAATATTCTACAGCATATTTTACCCCTTAGACTGCCAGCAGATCAAGGAAAATTTCAGACTCACTGGGCCATAAATTTTCAGCTCACCATGATACGGAAAAAAGTAATATTAAATCATATAAAACTAAAAATACAAATTTAAATAAAACACATTAACACTTTGATCTGCTTGTCTTGCCTTCCCTTACCTCATTCTATTTTTATTTTAACTTTACTTCTTATATAAGATGTGCTATTCTATAACTTCTTTTTACTCTTTAAAGGAACTGCAACACTGCTGGTTTTCATCTAGTCTCATTGCTCATTCTGGAGGCAAGAGCAATATCCAAAACAAAACTGCCAGTGATTAGCCAAAACCCATTCATTGGTAGGTTCTCAATCATGGCTGACGAAAATATTCCCTGACATTAACTTGCCACCCCAGATGAAAATGGGGCATGCTGTGGGGTTAAGATCGTGGCAGCGCGCCACTCACTATCTTCTTGCTGACCTTGTGCCACGCGCTATTTTAACAGGCGCGTTTTGGCATTGTGCGAGGCCCTCGCCCCCGGCAGGCGAGGGCCTCACCGAGATTCAACAGTCAGGGTCTGATGACCTCAATCAGAGCCTGACACTATTTTAACTCCGTGCCGCAATGTCGGTGCCCGATGTCGGCCTCACCAGGGAAATTCGGCGGCAAGGAGCAGCGGGCCCAGAACAGGACAGAGACGGCAAATGAGGTTTCTTTTTTTGGAAGGTTTCCGTGTGGACCAGGAGGAGCAGTAGTGAGTCCTCTTTCGGACCACGCAAAGAAACCTAGGGCTTCCCCTCCACCAGGCTTCCCTCCCCTGACTGCGATCGCCTACCCACCCCCTTCCTGATCCATTTACCCAGCTGCCAGGGACCGTTCCCGCGGGTCCCCGGCTGTGGCCTCCTGCTGCACTTGCCTGCCGGCTTCAGGTCATTGATGCTGGGCTCGGGCGGGAGTCGGTCCTGGTGTATTTAAACAAGGCCCGGGAGCTGTTATGACCCGGGTCTCACATCAGCGAGTTCGCCCAGAGTTAAAATCAGGATAAAGACTGATGTGACTAACAATAATTTATTAATTTTATCTTTTTGAAAACGCTCTCTCACTTTGAATTCTTATGTAGTCCATGACAAATTGAACACTTTCTGCGTGAATGGCAACACATTCACTCAAGCTATAGGAATTTTCTTGTATCTGTGTATAGAAGCTTCTGTTACACCAAGACTCACTTGGAAGATACCCGTTGGCACTAGGGAGGCCAAAACCTTTGTTTTAACTTCAGACTGCTCTTTTTCAGCTACTGACATGTCCTCCACATCAACATTTTCAACTGGATCTGAACTTGGCTCCGTTGGTGATGTAGCTGTGTCCTGCAGGGCAGTAAGTTTCTCTTTGTTACTCTGGTGGCTCTTTGGCTTCTGCCATTGCTGTATATCCAACGACAGTTCTTGGCTAAGTAGTAGCACAAGGGTTCCATCTGCGCGAAGCACCCTATTTAAAAAAAGTAACCATAGGCATTAGAGAATTTACTCTACAGCCATATTGAATCCTAGCAAAAGCTTCAAATAAGAGATTTAGAATTGAAAAAAAATTTGAGGATCATTTGGTCACATCTGCAGTATGTTCATAACAGTACTCCAGTCTCCATCAGTATTCTGGTGCGAATATCACCTCCCGGCTAATTGAACTCAAATCAGAAGTTATACTGATCTAAAGTGACAGTACAACAATGCAGTCATCAGTCTATACGTTCACAATTCAGATAGATGTGGTCAGCCCTTGAAGCAGTTCAAGGCCACTCTGTTTTACTAGAGTAGGCTGTGGTACAGTCTGGTTCACCTGTTGGTGACCACTACTAAAGGAGGATTCTCTTTGACCTATGATAACCTCTTATGAGCAGTGACTAGTGCTCAGGAGACCAATGCAAGCAAGTTCAGTTGTAAGGGTCACACGAATAAACTTGTCATTAGTCCCAGGATATGCAGAAAATATTCTCCATGTATCCTGGATCCCACCTGAATCGTGGAACATTCTAGTTAAATGGTGGTGAACCTATCTGGTGGAGGATGGATTACACCATCTTCCCTGTAGAAATAACCTTCTATAAGGACAGGTTTTGTGTCAGACACCACTGTGACTGTGCTTAATTTATCTCACATCTCAGACACTACAATGGCACTCGGACCAGCTGAACTACTGCTGCACAGGTCATCCTTACAAATGAGTCGCCCAGATATAGGCAGATATGTAATTCTTGCTGCCTCAACTGATAGGTACTTGGTAGAAGGTCCTGCAGGCTGATGTTATCAGGATGTACTTGGCCTGACATGGGTTTTGAGGTGCTTCCTTGATCACCATGCGAAAGAACACATTTCCCCCAACCAGTTTCCTGGTCTAACCATCTGTATGATCGGGGGGGGGAGAAACGTGACCAGCTTGAATGTCTCCTTCAAATGAAAGGACAGAGTTGAAAGGTTCAGCTTTGGTAGACAATCTTCATGCTACAAAGCATCAGGGTTAAATGACAGGACAAAAAACAGTGACCCAAACAATGCCTTATAAACATCGGAGGAAGGGTGCAGGTGGAGGGAAACTCAGTTGACTGCTCAGCATACAAAATTTCTTAAAGGGTCTGTGTTTCCAGGTGATTTCCTCCATGGGATGACAGCAATACCTTAGCTGTATATGAAGGTGAGAAGTCGCACAACACCAGGTTATAGTCCAACAGATTTATTTAATTTTATATGAAGGTGGAATGAATGAAGCAGCATTATTTAACAACTGCCAAGTTACCATCCCTCAGGCCATTGATCACAAAAGCAGGATGGTGTAGGCTATTAATAGCACCCTCAGTGTCTACACAGCACCTTCAGGGAGGAAGTACTAGTGGTTCAATACACATAAAACAAGTCAACCAAAAAAGGGCAAAGCTTTCCCCTAGGGAATGGCATTATCTGAAAGACTAGACCACCATTCAGATTCAGGTCTAAAACTAGATATTTCAGAGTCTCGTTTGTGCTTTACTGGAGTAAAATAACCCCATTCACCGATTTAAATCAGACATCTCCCAGGACATCACAAATTAATTTCATAAACATAAACATCTCGCAGTGAAGGTGAAAGAATCTAACATGGTGCAATAAGAACTGCACTTCACTTCACTGTGCCTACAATGAGAATGTATGCTCTGGTTTTCCCACCTCTTATCACAGACTGGGATAACAAGTATTAAACATTCCCTCATGTTGCTGTGCGAATTCCATTAGAATCTGTGAAATTCAAACTTTGATAAGAAGAACCTCTGCTTAAAATCTGTTCAAGGAGTTTGCAAGTGCATTCTGTAGTCTTACTAGAGATTGATTTTATTTGATCACTTGAAGCCTGCATCAGTATTCCTCGGTTAGCAATCTCTATTTTAATACCACGTAACAGAATACTGCATGGGAAACTGGAAATAGTTGGAAAACATATTTCCATTTTCAATGACATTTAAAAAATTTGCAAGAATTCAGTTTTGCAGATGTTCCCTAAATGAAGATGCGCAAATTAGAAGTGACTTTAAAAAGTGTTTTGGCATCCAAAAGTTTGGAGAATTAATTTTCCTCCCTTCCCGTACCCGATTCCCAATTTCAACTGAATAGCTTAAAAACTGATGTGTAAAAAGAGAAGCAGTACTCATACTTGATATAACCTACCTCACCATCTCTTTGAGGATGTATGGCATTATAGTCTTTGTATCCTGGGAAATTTTAAACTTTTTTCCAAATGGAATGTCACAGATGACTACATCGATGCTTTCTGTAAGTAGAGGTAATTCTGCAACACACAAATCAGTAATCAAAGTTACACATTTTAAAGTGAAGCAAGATTTTATTGAGAGCACAAACTCTTCTTTAGTAGCAATACAAATAAAAGTTAAATTGACTACTTTATAGTGAAAGTCCACTGAAAGGCATCAACTATAGTACATTAGCTTTAGCACTAATCTAGTTTGAAGGGAGTGTCAACATCGAGATTCCTTTTAAAAGAGAATCAAATAGATACAAAGCATGAGGATCAACTTTGTATTCTGTCCTCATCAATTGTGAATAAATTTTCTTTAAACAATGACATGATTAAGCATTACTAAATGTACTTGTGAGGGAGGCAAATTATCTTGCGATCTTATCTCAAGGATGTAACTCAAGGATCATTGATATGTATTATTTAAGCTTCCTTATATAGGCGAGGTCACAGAAGAGGATGCAGAACTCATTTATCCCACCTGAGCCGACACCAAACATACCAAACAAGTGCCCTTAAGTAAGGCTGCAACTTATTCATTTGAAACTACTATATTGGGTTTATGACATATTGCGTCATTTCACTACTATGGGGATTGCCTCTACAAGTTTGTGCTGGAAGTACATCAACTCCATGGGCAAATTTTTACACGTTCAACAACATGAGAAACCTGGTTGTCCAATATACCTAAACCTTGACTGATAATTTCAGAAAAGTGAAAGATCCTTTTATATGTGCAATTCTCATTTAGATCTAAATTGGAACTCCATTAGGTTGCACTGTAAATGCAAACAAGATCCTTACACCTTGTAAAAGACAGGAAGCAGCATCCATCCATCTCAGAAAAGAGCCTACCATGATACAAAGAGATTGCTCCACAGACATCAAGGTCGCGATTTCGCCTTCCGAGTCAGGTCCGGGGTGGCTGGGGTCGGTGGCGGGGTGCAACCACGCTGCTGGCTCCATCCCGCCCTGTGAAAAGAATTTTACACTGATTGGGCTTGTTAAGCCCGCCCAGCGCGTTTCCTGGCCAATTGAAGGAAGCGGGTCTGATGATGTTATCTGATGACGTGTCATCAGCCGGTTTCCTTAAAAGGGACCATGCGCAAATTGTTTTTGACAGTTCTGCTGTCAGTGTTCTGCAGCATTGAGGTGCTGCAAACACTGCACTGAGGTGCATGGCTGCACCCAGGCTCTCCCATGACTCCCTCCATATGCTTATGGAGGGAGTCACAGCACGCATGGAGGTCCTCTTCCCTTCCCATGGGCGGAAGAGACCTCCCCGGGAGACCAATGCAGCCTGGTTGCACATTGCACAGGAGGGCACATGCAGGGATGTCATCAGGAGGACCAGGCTGCAGTGGCACAAACCTTTCAATGATCTCAGTAGATCACGAAACGTTACTGGAAAACCACACTCAACCTCATCCTGCTGTGCCACTCATCACATCCCCATCACTCTTCCTTCCCTACCCTACTCCTGCACATCCTTACTCACACCAACTTACCTTGCACCTCCACCCATCTCTCTCTATCTACATTATCACATCCCCAGCTCACTAGCCACCCCTCACTCACACTCATCCTAGTCCAATCATACCAACTAACAGCACACAAGGGTGGGCACTTGGGTGTTTTAGCCAATGTCCATGTGAAGTTTCTGTTAATGTACTGTCAAACATTGAAACCTTTATTTTCAACACTTGGACAGATTTGTGTGCACCTTTGGAAGTGGCTTAGTGAGTTGCAGTGAATGGTGAGACAAAACGGTACCCCCCCGCAATGGTAATGTGTGAGAAAGGAATGGCTTGGGCATTGGCTAGGGATGCTTTATGGTGTTGGTGTGGGGTGGTGCCAACCTGGCGCATCATGTGGCAGCCAGGTGTACAGCGTCAAGTGAAATAAATGTGGCCATGGTGAGGCCATCCCTGGCATCCCAGACAGCAATGTGGTCGGGTGCTGATGCCTTGTGTCCTGTGCAGCACCAGCTGATTGCAGAGAAGGTTGGTGTTGTTGTTGGTGCTGCTGGTGTTGGGGCTGATCGTGATGGGATTCTGAGGACCAAGGTGAGATTTTTTCAAGGGCACCGATGCTGATGGAATAGATGGCAGGTGAAGTTGAGATGACAGAAGCGATCTGTCAATGGGGAGAGAGGTTGTTCCAATGAGGTGACACTGGATACAGAGTTTGCGCCAAACACTTGCAAGCTGCATAAAGCTCAATCTGACTTCCAAATGCAGTAACAGGTCTTTACTTTCCAAGATTAGAAGCTATGAAATGGGAGCTTTTATAGACCATTTGCAGCTGTCAAGTAAAGAAATCATCCCATGCTGACACAACACCCGACCTCCTTACCTGATGTGATCCCCGAGCAGCGGAGAAGCCGTTGGCGAACTCTAAAAATCTAAAGGTAAGCTTAAAATACTAGTTAATTGCCTCTTAACAATCTCTCTAATGATGCAAATTGCCTCCCCTACCGCTTGGTGTCGGGTCTGTTCTGCGATGACAGACCCGACATCTGGGAGACTAGCGTGGAGGCGGGTTGACAGCGGGTTCCCTACCCGCTGTCAAATAAAAACATTTTCCCAGCTGACCCGCCTCCAAACACCCCCACTGACTCCCCAAAAATTTCCGGCCCAAGATGTAGTCTGACCAAACATCATGCTGAATGTTTCCTCAAGTAACCATTCACATTCATAAGTTAATGCAGTATTAATAGATACCAAATATTCCAGAGCTGGATAAGGAATTTCTCTTTCCATCGAAGACCTGCAGAACTCATGCTTTCCTCATAAGTTAGGTCATTATTACCTGTGACAGAAGCTCTCGTTAAGTCAATGTTGCTGGACAGCTTTGCAAAACACACATTGGCAGATGCCATCTGCAACTGTGAGGCAGTATTGTCGATTCCATGATAATATGCATTCTGGGGAAACAAAACAAAAATAAGGTAACGGCATCAAGAGGAAAAAGCTTCCAAGTAATTAGGACAGGATTTCTAAAAAAGGTAAAAACTTATCTCCTTCTTTCCCTTTTAGGTCCAGAGCCAAGCATTATTTATTGGCCAAGGCATGCAAGCAACATGCTCTCATACCTCTGCCAACATAACTCAAGCCAGCTATTTCACAATACATGAGTCATTTGTCCAAAGATTTTCTCTCCAGGTGGGGAAAACATCTAGTCTAAGATTAGCACCTCACTATAATGGCAGTCAAGAATGAGAACATGCAGCGGAGCTTAAAAAGATTGGCTGTGCTGTGAATGCAGAAATGTGTTATTCAGTAAGACTTAGGGGGAAAAATTGGGTTGCTTTGCGGCTCCCGTTAGTGCCCCCGACCGCAAACTTTGACTGCGCCCCGACCTATCGACGGATGATATGTCAGACAGGGTCAGGGTGGCGTTTGTGTAGTCATGGCGGCGGTATTTAAAGGGGCAGGTGTCGGGCGGCCATTTTATTTCTGGCCACCTGCCAGCACCTGCCCCCTTCAAATCGGAGTGCCGGCCGCGATAGCTCAGGGGAGGGAGGCCTGCAATACCGTGGCGCTACGTGCCGACGCGCATGGCGCTGTTGCACGTAGTGCCGCGATATTGAATGGTAGCGCCCCAGGAAGGAGGGGAAGCTCTTCCAGTAGCGTCCCACCTCCTGCTTGGGGCGCTACCACTCAATTTACGGTGCAGTGGCGCTAACTGTTTCAGGGCGCTAAAAGTAGTGCCCCGGCGAAGTTAGCGTCCCAAAGGGGGCGCCACTGAATTTTTCTCCCTTAGTATTTTGCTGTACTGCAATAATTTGGAGATAAACTGTGCACAATCATAGCAGGAACTTAATGGGCAAGAGAAGAGGTAGATCATTTGAGTCTGTACTGCAGCGTTGAGCAAAACACCACAGCCTCCTAGATCTACAAACACAATAGTGCCAACACATAGGACTTCGATATTCTTTTTCCAACCACTAGAAAAATGAAGCAATTTTCACAATGGTTTTTAAAAAAAAAAATGCATGACTAGTGCATTCAGCAATTTGTTTTACATTTCCTCTAGCTTTTAACTTCATTGAAAATGACTTTCATTAGATCGCCTTGGTAATTTTTGTATTACAGCTACACAGTTTCGTCCATGGTTAGCAATCTTTAATTATTGTGAAGTATAAGTTAAAAAGGACACGTGAATGAAGCACTTGAAACAAAGCTCCATTTTCGATATTCTCAGAGAAGAAAGGGTTAAGTCCTGCCTTCTCTACAATGATTACACTTGCATGTTTACAAATTGTCACCAAGCTGGAGTTGGGAAATTACTTACAGGCCATTCTTTGGCAGCTTCCAGCAAAATGGTTCCTAATCCACACATTGGATCGAGTACAAGTGAACCAGCCTAGAAACAAGGAAAAACTATTTTTGTGTTCATTCTCTGCATGAAGTAGCTTCCAAATCTTACACTGTGATGCACAGTACCCAGCAAAATCCAATCCTACAGTTCAGCAATTACACATCAGATGCAGTTAACTAGAATGTTTCACACTTTCATGAAAGCAGCACTGTGGATACCTGCAGAGGAGAAACGTGAGCACTACAACACTCAACAGGTGCTGGAATGTCATTTAACACTCATTTCCATTCCAACTTTAAAAATCTACTCATTTTCTAGCATACGACATCCATGGAAATTATTTTCCTTCAACATTGAAAAGGAATTTCACACCTGTTTGGACCACAGAATGACTCAACGCCCACAGGGTTAACCTCTTAGCTCACATGATTGCACACTTGAATCCCAAACCACCACCTTCAGGCCCAGTCTACCCGTCATTCACTTGCCTGGTTGGTTACATTTTATCAATTCTCAGTTTAGCCTAGATACATACATTGGACCAGAAAGGAGAGAAAGAAACATTTAATAATATACTGACTCTCACTTCCATTAATCAATTAGTCGCTCAAACTTTCAGCAAATTTGTCAAATTATTAATTCTTCAGATCGGATGTCATAACATGAGGGAATATACAGTCACATCTGACACAACATCCATTTGCAGCTAGACAAAAAGCCAAAGCAGAATTTAAAAACACCCCATATACGATCATGAAACATAATGGATACATTGGCCCAATTCAAGATTTTAAAGGTAGTGCAGTTGATGTTGTGTATATGAACTTTCAAATGGCGTTTGATAAAGTGCCACATAATAGACTTGCTTGAAAAATGGAGGCCCATGGGATTAAAGGGGCATTGCCAGCGTGGATCTGAAATTGACTAAGAGATAGAAAGCAGAGAGTAGTGGTGAACTGTTGTTTTTCAGACTGGAGGGAAGTATACAGTGGTGTTCCCCCAGGGTTCAGTATTAGGACCCTTTTTGATAAATAATGACCTGGACTTGGGTATACAGGGTATAATTTCAAAGTTTGCAGTTGACACAAAACTTGGAAATGTCGTAAACAGTGAGGAGGATAGTAGCAGACTTCAAGAGGACAAAGACAAACTGGTGAAATGGGCAGACACATGGCAGATGAAATTTAATGCAGAGAAGTATGTGATGCATTTCGGAAGGAAAAATGAGAAGCAAGATAAACTAAATGGTATTGGTGGTGTAGGAACAGAGAGACCTGGGGGTTCACATACACAAATCTTTGAAGGCAGCAGGACAAGTTGATAAGGCTGTTAAAAAGCATAAGGGATCCTTGGCCTTATAAACAGAGGCATAGAGTACAAAAGCTAGGAAGATGCTAAACCTCCATAAAACACTGGTTAGACCTCAGCTGGAGTGTTGTGTCCAAATCTGGGCACCACACTTTAGAAGGATGTCAAGGCCTTAGAGGGTGCGGAGGATATTTACCAAAATTATACAAGGGCTGAGTTATGTGGAGAGACTAGAGAAGCTAGGTTTTTTTTTTAAGAGCAGAAAAGGTTAAGGGGAGATTTAATAGAGGTGCTCAAAATTATGAATGCTTTTGATAGAGTAAATAAGGAGATACTGTTTCCAGTGGCAGGAGGGTCAGTAACCAGAGGATATAGATTTAAGGTACAGGAAACTCTTTATTAACCGGCACCGACGGGACCGGCGTGGTGCCAGTTAATCAAAAAGTCCGGATAACGGAGAGTTATATCTCCCAACGTACGAGAGCCCCGTACACACTGACATGCGCCTGCATTCGGAGCTCCGTCTCCCCGGGGACCGCCAGCTGACCATCTGTCGTGTCCGCTGCCTACCCGGGCTGCACATTCCCCTCCCAATCTACATGCTCCAATACAAGGCAAATGCCTCGGGGTTTTTTTAAAGTTATTTTTAAAGGAGAGATGAAGGAAAACCCCTGGTTACCTACTCAAGAATTTTGCCGGTTAAGAGAGATTTCCGGTTATTTGGGTGCCGGTTAAAAGAGAGTTTCCTGTAATTGGCAAAAGAACCAGAGGGGAGAGGAGGAGAATTTTTTTTTATGTAAACGCAGCGAGTTGTTGTGATCTGGAATGCACTGCCTGATAGGGAGGTGGAAGCAGATTCAAATGGTAACTTTCAAAAGGGAATTGGATATATAACTTGAAAAGGAAAATTTTGCTTGTTTATGGGGAAAGAGTAGGGAAGTGGGACTAATTGCGTAGCTCTTTCAAAGAACTGGCACAGGCACGATGGGCTGAATGGCCTCCTTCTGTGCTGTACGATTCTAGAATCTCATTTCGGTATTCAAATGGCTGTTTATAATTTCATGGACCCTTTATTGCTCTTGCTTCCACTTGCCTATTACCCACTATATAAAATAGAAATTCAAATTATTCTTTGTGTTACCTACCTTGATGTCAGCAAGATAAGCCATAGCCCAAGCTACTGTAGATCTCAGTCCTGCACTTCTAATATAATCCCTGCTGGCCAACGGTAGTCTAGAAATGTACAAGATACTTTAGTTGGAATCTGTGCGCAATTAGTCTGGAAAAAAAACCAAGCAGCTCAAATGTATTTACAAAAAATATTCTATATGTTCATAGCTTTAAAAAGTTCTTAAAAGAGAACACTGTAGATTTGCTCCAGTGACATTTGGTAACCATGCCTACATGTTAAATCTTAAAGAATTTAAAAACATTTTTAAGCAAGTATTCTTGTACCAAAAAATCCTACCTTACAATAGGAATCCCGACCACACAATGAATGTCACTTAAATGAACGTAGACCTGCAAAGAAAATGTGTCAAATTAAACTCAGCAGGTACAAAAACATGCTCAGCCTCATTTATTATTTTATAAGCCATAAAGTTGCAACTACTTTAAAATTTTGTATGAAAAAATGGATCCCGAGTTGCTGACCCCACAATTATATATTAAACCCATGGATTTTTCATGGTGTTGCACTTAGGGAGTCAATGCCAAGTGCAGTGTTCAGGTGAAGCAGGGTTAGAGTGCAAGAGGTAATTGGATCAGGGCACACAGGTGTAATTCAGTCCCATTTTAAAGACATAGATTGTCATTATTTTTATACTTCTTCGAGTCAGCCTCCTGTAGTATTGCACATGAGAAGTCAAGACTAAGTGTGGTCTTCAGCTAACGTAGTACCATTATTCAAGAAGTGTAGTAGGGATAAACCAGGGAATTACAGGCCAGTGAGCCTAACATCAGTGGTAGGGAAATTATTGGAAAAAATTCTGAGGGACAGAATTAGTCTCCACTTGGAGAGGCAAGGATTAATCAAGGATAGTCAGCATGGCTTTGTCAGGGGGAGATCATGTCTAACCAATTTGATTGAATTTTGAGAGGGGATGAGGGTAGTGCAGTTGATGTAGTCTACATGGACTTCAGTAAGGCTTTTGACAAAGTCCCGCATGGGAGATTGGTCAAGTAGGTAGAGCCCATGGGATACAGGGCAATTTGGCACATTGGATCCAAAATTGGCTTAGTGGCAGGAGGCAGAGGGTGATGGTCGAAGGTTGTTTTTGTGACTGGAAGCCTGTGTCCAGTGGTGTACTGCAGGGATCGGTGCTGGGTCCTTTGCTGTTTGTAGTGTACATTAATGATTTAGATATGAATGTAGGAGGTATGATCAGTAAGTTTGCAGATGACACGAAAATTGGTGGAGTGGTAAATAGCAAGGAGGGAAGCCTCAGGCTACAGGACAATATAGACGGCTTGGTCAGATGGGCAGGACAGTGGCAAATGGAATTTAACCCTGAAAAGTGTGAGGTGATGCATTTTGGGAGGACTAACAAGGCAAGGGAATACACAATGAATGGTAGGACCCTAGGAAGGACAGAGGATCAGAGGGACCTTGGTGTGTATGTACATAGATCCCTGAAGGCAGCAGGACAGGTAGATAAGGTGGTTAAAAAGGCATGTGGGATACTTGCCTTCATTAGCCGAGGCATAGAATAGAAGAGCAGGGAGGTTATGATGGAGCTGTACAAAACGCTAGTTAGGCCACAGCTGGAATACTGTGTGCCGTTCTGGTCACCACACTATAGGAAGGATGTGATTGCATTGGAGAGGGTGCAGAGGAGATTCACCAGGAAGTTACCTGGGCTGGAGCGCTTCAGCTATGAAGAGAGACTGGACAGGCTGGGGTTGTTTTCCTTAGAGCAGAGAAGGCTGAGGGGGGACCTGATTGAGGTGTACAAAATTATGAGGGGCATAGATAGGGTAGGTAGAAAGGAACTTTTCCCCTTAGTAGAGGGGTCAATAACCAGGGGGCATAGTTTCAAGGTAAGGGGCAGGAGGTTTAGAGGGGATTTGAGGAAAAACGTTTTCACCCAGAGGGTGGTTGGAATCTGGAACTCACTGCCTGAAAGGGTGATAGAGGCAGGAACCCTCACAACATTCAAGAAGCATTTAGATGAGCACTTGAAACGCCATAGCATACAAGGCTAAGGACCAAGTGCTGGAAAATGGGATTAGACAGGGCTTGATGGCCGGTACGGACACGATGGGCTGAAGGGCCTCTTTCTGTGCTGTATATAACTCTATGACTTCAGATCAAGCAGGGTTAGAGAGCCGGCGGGGGGAAGGAGGTGGAGGAGAAAATGGGATGGTAGGGTTTGAGGATGGGAAGTGCAAATTCAGGGAAACTCACTCAGCAGGATGGGGGTTTAGAAGAAATCTAGAATATGAATATATATATATATATATATTTTCATATCTGGTGTTGAAAATGGTGGAGTAAGTGGTCCTTTTCTGAGGTTGGGGTTAAGCTACCCTGCTGGGTTAGAGCAGAGGAAACTTCACATAGCCCTTCTCTCCTTCACCTTTTGCCGCCCCAGCCCATTTTTAAATATTAGAACAGGCCGATAACCAGCAACAAGCTGACTGTTGGGGCGGGGGGGGGGGGGGGGGGGGGGGGGGGGGGTGGAAAGAGAGAGGAGAAGGGGGCAGGAGGATTTGTAGAAATTATATTGGGAGTACCAGTGGACAAAATAGATATTCAAAACACTCCCACAGCCCAAAAACCCATTATTGTTTATAACTACTATATTTACTACCTTCAATTAAAACATTGTTTATGTTACAGGTTAATTTTAGCCAAAATGAGACTGACATTTTGTGTACCCACTTATCTCCCCGGCTACTTTAGTGAGGCAAGTTATGGGGACAACTTGACAATCTGGAGTGGCTCCATTTAACTCCAACGGGGGACAGCATTTTAGACTAGTCTTGGGATCAATCGCGAAGCACCCAAGTTGGGGGATAAGGGGGGGGGGGGGGGGGGGGAGAGGCAGAGAGGGAGCAAAAAAAAGGAAATAGAAATCAAACCACTGGTATATTATGTGAAGACTTTTTCGATTGATACAGAATATTAAGGTATAGTTGTTGCAGCTTTGGTGTCCCTGGCAGAAATTTGGAGGTCTAGCTTTGGACTATAGTGCATTGTGTCGCAAACAGAAATACAACATTCTCTCACCAGTTAAAAAGTGACAAGCTTTGCAAAACACAAGCTGCTGACAGTGATAAATAGAGGCAAATTATTTTTCCATAAAATTGGAAATATCCAAGAGAGGTTACTCCTGAAACATTTAATCAATCTTTTTGCTTTACACATGCTGATAGACCTGTGTATTTCCAGCATTTTCTGTTATTTCAGATTTCCAGTCAACTTCATCAGATTTTGTTACCGAGCCAGTGAGCTGAATATTTGCATCTCAAGTGCTTTGTATCCCGACAAGGGAGTCTTTGATGATGGCACTGGGTATAAGAAAAGTAAAGTAGTGACATTCTGCAACTCGATGTTTAATATTTATCTGAAGTTTAATATTTTTAGATTTATTCAGCAGAAATCAAGACGTCAAAATCCTAAATAATATATTCTGCTTTTGGAGATGGCTTTCACTCTGCACCACAAATTCTTATGTTTGACAGGTACATGACTATTTGTAAATAAAAACTGTCTAATCAAGAAAAAGTAGGAACATTCTTAAACCATTTCGGTTTTAAGTGAAATTTTTGCTGAAGCACTACCGATTCTTGGGCCAATAAATTTCATCAGTAATTGACAGCCATAATCAAATTGTATCCTTGAGTACTGAAAGAGGATTCGAATCCCAGATTACATCCCATTCTTTATTAATGTTATTTCACCATTCTACTTCATCGTGTGCAGCAACAATTTACATATAAACATTTGAAAACTGTTATATTCAATACTCAAAAGACTGCCTGAGAAACATGGTTTTCTAGAATCTTTTATTTCTAGGGAAACTTTGTGCTTTCCATTCCAAGAAATTTGTGCAATTTTCATACTGCTATACAATAACTTAACCTGGACTTGTTGAAATGTGGTGATCTGATTGGATATATAACTGTACAAATCTGATCCAGTCAAAATATTCAAAGTCAGTAGACTGGACTCTTCCAACTCTAAATAGGAGGATTTCCAGCATTTTCTGTTTTTATTTCAGATTTCCAGCATCCGCAGTATCTTGCTTTTGTATTTCTAAATAGGAGGACCCTTGTTGCCAGGATAAGTAATTTCAATTATATATTAAATGATTAGTGACAATATCAAGTGCTCCTGATTAGTCAAAAAGAACAGACTAAATACAAAATTGGTCATACAATAAAGAAAAATGCAAATGGTGTAAGTAACACTGCCTCAGAAAAAAGTTTTCTTTGAAGTCTGAACTTTAAAAAAAGTCATTACCGCAAGTCCATCAAAACTGCAATTCTTACCTCCAGCTTGGGGTTTCTCAATTCTGCTTTCCAGCCCATTTCTCTGCCAAGTGCAACGCCAATTGCTCTTCCTAACTCCTGTGAAAAATCAATTACCCACAAAAATTACTCATTTATTTTCCCAGTATGTGTCCATTTACAAATGAGACAAGTTGACATGAATTGCAACAAGTTCTCAGCTTTGATAAGCTGCACCTTATACGACAGTGAAAATCTGTCAAATCATATTTTCTGAACAGAATGAAGTCAACTTTATAGAAACTTTCCCTTAGGAGATTAAGTAAATTGGATGCAATCCATGTTGGGACAAAATGTTCATGGACTCTGGAAGTAGCCCTTTCTCATTCCACTTCTAAAACTTTCTTGCTTAATATCATAACATAATTTCCATGAAATACGTTTGGCATCTCAGACAGAATGTCACAAGTCAGAACAGATGGCACCATGGAAACACTGGAACTATTACACATTCAATGAAACAATTTAGCTCCCATTTAAAATTTAAATTTACATCTGACCTATTTTAGTTACTTACCTGAAATGTGATAAATTCAATGTGATGAGGAGCATAATATATTGTCATACAGTTCATGAATGGTTTAGCTAAAGTTTAAATAAAAATAAAACTTTGATTTTTATAGCTCCTTCAACATAATAAAATGTCCCAAAGCACTTTACATGAGAGGAGGTTGGATACCGAGCAGTAACAGAAGAGTTGGGAAAGATGACTGAAGGCACGGTTAAATAGATACATTTTGAGAGGGTTTTTAAAATAAGAAAATTATGCAAATACAATTTAAAATACTGACAATGGAATGTGGATGTTTTTCAGGATTTTTTCCCCCCACAAGAGTGTTAGTCTCACTGTAAATGATGCTGTAGGATGTGGTCATGGAATTCCATATTTGCTATTGTGAATTAATTTCAGGATTATCTTGCCAAGATAAGCGTTTTCTCTTTTGGCAGAAAAGGAAGAGACTTAAAAACTTGCATTTATATAGTGCCCCATCACATCTCTAAAAAAACTCAGTGCTTCACGCATGATATATTATTCTGAAGTGAAATTACTATTGCTTTATAGGTAAATGTCACAGCTATATTGTGCACAGCAAGATCCTTCACCCAGCAATATGAAATGATTAACCAGTTCATCTGCTTTTGGTGCCACTGGTTGAGGGAGACTATAAAAGCAATGGAAAAGGTGGTGATGTGTAGATTCACTAGGATGTTAATATAGTTATGAAGTGAGACTTAAAATGTAGAGCTTTTTGCACTAGAGCGGTGAAGTTTAACTGGTCCATGAAACTGTAACAAAAAGAGCAGAAATTTAAAAAAAAACAAAGCTTAAAGAAATTTCTTCACATACAAGGTGGTTACTGTATGCTTTAGTAAGTTAATGTCCCCTGTTCAGAAACAGAGCCTGCACATTTCTACACTATAGTGACACGTAGATATAGTTCTCCTTTAAAACCCCATATGGCATTACTTTGCAGGATTTCAAATGGGATTAATGCTCGGTCAATAACCAATCATGTTAGTTCCATAATCTACTAATGACTTCCAGTACATATGCAATAGGTTTTCTTATACTGCGGTGCAGCTGTGTGCACAGCACCATTAACAGCAAGGTCAAGCGATAATGGAAGAATGAATTTATTAAACTCTACTGGTACAGTTGGTGATTTACAGCATCCAATCAAATCATTCATAACAGAACTAGCCTCTTAATATTAGCAAGCTGTCTGGAATGACCATTGGGAATCATTGAAAATCTTGCTGATCATCAAGTTGTATAGCTGTTAGAATGATTTCACTGGGGCTGTAATTTCTTTCACTGCTTAATTATGCTCACCAAAAGCAGTTCTTCCATTAATAGCTTTCGCTGTGCTTTTAACGATGCTGTGTGGACGGTGGACGAGGGCATCACCCCTAGTAATCAAATAGCCTGCTGACACTCACTTTCAAGACTCACACATGAATAATGCGCAATTGGGTGAGGTGTTGGATGGTGTTGGCACCTGTAAACCAGCAAAAAGTCAACATGTTCAGAGAGGAGGGGAGAAAAATAAGCGAGTTAAAAAACTGCATCTGTTGAATTCACACAAATCTCCAGTTTTGAACTGTTTTGTTATTTTAGTAATAAAGAGCAGTGCAAGAAGAAATATCTTATCACAGGACATCTGCTCAAATGCAAACACACATTTGTGCTGGTAATAGATTTAAATACAAATTACAGCCAAATTACAAAGCTGCCTTAGTTTTGCAAACTTTGCCATCCATGAGTAATTTTCCTCTGAAACTTTGCTCAAAACACATTTTAATTCCTTGCGTCTTAAATTACACAAGTGATTTGAAAACAATGCAATTACCTGCGAGGTAAACGTTTTAGCAATTTTCCCACTGCAGCGACAAGATACTCTAAAATGTATACAGGATGCAGCATCTCGACACTTGGGATTAAGCAGCTCATCAGGTGAAGGTGGTCTCTGTACTGGTGCGTTATTCTGGCAGCTTCCTTGAATTACTGAATGAAGATCATGTTGTCCTGTTGGACTTCCATCAAAGACTGTTGCTTGAGGTTTATCCAGATCTAACTTTGGCCTTTTTCTTGTTTCACTGCTCTCCTGCTGCGTTGGCCGTTTTATCCCAGTTTCAGTAACATCTGAAGTGCATTCTTGTTCTTTGCTAAGATCCCGAAGAGACTGCCATTTGGAAACAGCATCCAGCCATTTACTAGATTCTCCAATCACACACTTCTGAAGAACGTGAATTCCTTTTCCTTGGAATTCAAAAAGAACGAAAAACTTGTTTAAACTTTGTTGTGGAATATATAGTCAAGCCTATATGCAGCACATTTCAAATCCAATAAAAACATTCATTCATTAACTGAAATAATCAGGACTGCCGAAACACATTTTTTATAACTAGCAAATCTAAGTGATACTGTTAAAATACTCCATTTCATGATACAAGGTAGCTTTAATACCTTTTAAATTCCTCAAATGCAATAAGCCTATAAGCATTTAAAGATCATTTTGTTTCTACATGGTTAATGCTAGAATTACTACGCATTCCATCAATCAGCCAAAAACTTTGGGGCACACTCCAGCTATTTCACTCTGCTAACTATTGTAGTTATGCATTTCTCCATACCTAGTCCGATTCCCATTCCTAGAGAGTCGCAATAAAAGTCAAACATCTGAGGTAATGATACCAAGGAATATTTTCTCCAGTATAGCTAATAGTCTGATCCTGTCCTCGTCCAGCATCCTCACATGCGGACTTCCATCAAAGGTTGCTAGATAAAAATCAGGAAACCTGGATGATTTATTCCATCTGTTAACTCAAGGTTGTTGAAGCCAATTGTAGTACCGGCAGTATTCAGGTTGAGATCAGCTAAATCAGCACCTATCTGGGATCAAATCTGGTACTGAGTCCAAATGGTTCAGCCAGTTACTCTTGATTAATAGGATACATCAACTTGGAAAAGAAATTAGTTTCTTTCAAGGTCACTATTGAGACATTTAAAAGACAAAATCATATTACACCATTTACTTAAGCGAATGATCAAAAGTTAATTCAGAATCAGATTCCATAGATTAAGATAATACAGATCTGAGCTTTGGAATCTACAATCAGGCATCTTAGACTGGGTATTATGTAATGAGAAAGGATTAATTAGCAATCTTGTTGTACGAGGCCCCTTGGGTCAGAGTGATCATAATATGATAGAATTCTTCATTAGGATGGAGAGTGAAGTAGTTGACTCAGAGACTAGGGTCCTGAATTTAAATAAAGAAAACTACGATGGTATGAGGCGCGAATTGGGTAGGATTGATTGGGGAATGTCACGCAAAGGGTTGACGGTGGATAGGCAATGGCAAACATTCAAAGACTGCATGGATGAACTACAGAATTTGTTCATCCCAGTGTGGCATAAGAATAAAACAAAAAGGGTGACTCAACCGTGGCTAACAAGGGAAATTAGGGATAGCATAAGATCCAAGGAGAGGGCATATACATTGGCCAGAAAAAGCGGTAACCCTGAGGATTGGGAGCAGTTTAGGATTCAACAAAGGAGGACAAAGGGATTAATTAAGAAGGGGGAAATAGAATATGAAAGTAAGCTTGCAGGGAACATACAAACTGACTGTAAGAGCTTTTATAAATATGTGAAGAGAAAAAGATTAGTGAAATCAAGTGTAGGTCCCTTGCAGTCAGAAGCAGGGGAAGTTATAATGGGGAACAAAGAAATGGCAGACCAATTAAATGCATATTTTGGTTCTGTCTTCACAAAGGAGGACACAAATAACCTCCTAGAGATGTTGGAGAACATAGGGTCTGATGAAAGGGAGGAACTGAAAGAAATCAGTATTTGCAGGGAAATGGTGTTAGGGAAATTGACGGGATTGAAGGCCGATAAATCCCCAGGGCCTGATAATCTACATCCTAGGGTACTTAAGGAAGTGGCCCTAGAAATAGTAGATGCATTGCTGATCATCTTCCAACATTCGATGGAATCTGGAACTGTACCCATGGATTGGAGGGTAGCTAATGTTACCCCACTATTCAAAAAGGGTGGTAGAGAGAAAGCGGGGAATTACAGACCGGTAAGCCTGACATCGGTAGTGGGGAAAATGCTAGAGTCCATTATAAAGGATGTAATAGCTGAGCACTTGAAAAACAGTGACAGGATCGGACAAAGTCAACATGGATTTACAAAAGGTAAATTGTGCTTGACTAATCTACTGGAATTTTTTGAGGATGTAACTGGGAAAATAGATAAGGGAGAACCAGTAGATGTGGTGTATTTGGACTTTCAAAAGGCTTTCAATAAGGTCCCGCATAAGAGATTAGCGGGTAAAGTTAAGGCACATGGGATTGGGGGCAAGGTATTGACTTGGATAGAGAACTGGTTGGCGGACAGAAAGCAGAGAGTAGGAATTAATGGGTCTTTTTCCGAGTGGCAGGCAGTGACTAGTGGGGTACTGCAGGGATCGGTCCTTGGACCCCAGCTATTCACAATATACATTAATGATCTAGATAAGGGAACTAAATGGAATATCTCCAAGTTTGCAGATGACACAAAGCTGGGTGGGCGTGTGTGCTGCGAGGAGGATACCGAGAAACTCCAGGATAATTTGGACAGGTTGGGTGAGTGGGCAGAAGCGTGGCAGATGCAATATAACGTGGATAAATGCGAGGTTATCCACTTTGGTGTCAAAAACAGAAAGGCAGACTATTATCTGAATGGCAATAGATTGGGAGAAGGGGAAGTGCAACGAGACCTGGGTGTCCTTGTGCACCAGTCGCTGAAGGTAAGCATGCAGGTGCAGCAGGCGGTGAAGAAGGCAAATGGTATGTTGGCCTTCATAGCGAAAGGGTTTGAGTATAGGAACAGGGATGTCCTGCTGCAGTTGTACAGGGCCTTGGTGAGACCACACCTTGAGTAGTGTGTGCAGTTTTGGTCGCCTTATCTGAGGAAGGATGTTCTTGCCATGGAAGGAGTTCAGCGAAGATTCACAAGGCTGATACCTGGGATGGCAGGAATGACATATGAGGAGAGATTGGGTCGATTGGGCTTATACTCGCTGGAGTATAGAAGAATGAGAGGGGATCTCATCGAAACATATAAAATTCTGACAGGTCTGGACAAACTAGATGCAGGAAGAATGTTCCCGATGGTCGGAGAGTCCAGAACCAGGGGTCATAATCTAAGGATAAGGGGTAAGCCATTTAGGACTGAGATGAGGAGGAATTTCTTCACCCAGAGAGTGGTGAACCTGTGGAATTCTCTACCACAGAAGGTAGTTGAGGCCAAGTCATTAAATATATTCAAGAATTAGTTAGATATATTTCTTAAAGCTAAAGGTATCAAGGGATATGGGGAGAAGGCAGGTACAGGGTACTGAGTTTGAATGATCAGCCATGATCTCATCGAATGGCGGAGCAGGCTCGAGGGGCCGAATGGCCTACTCCTGCTCCTATCTTCTATGTTTTCTATGTTACAATTGTGTCTAATTTTCATCATAGTAATTCTGGACTGGAGTAGGTAGGACAGTAATTACTAATTATAAATCAACCCTTGGTTTATTCCAACCTAATTCATGAAGCAGTACTCAATTATACAGTCCTAGGTACTGGAGGAAGGTATACAGTGGTGTTCCCCAGGGGTCGGTTCTAGGACCACTGCTTTTCATGATATATATTAATGACTTGGACTTGTGAGTACAGGGCACAATTTCAAAATATACAGATGACACAAAACTTGGAAGTATAGTGAACAGTGAGGATGATAGTGATAGACTTCAAGAAGACACAGATAGGCTGGTGAAATGGGCGGACACGTGGCAGATGAAATTTAACGCAGAAAAGTGCGAAGTAATACATTTTGGTAGGAAGAACGAGGAGAGGCAATATAAACTAAAGGGTACAATCCTAAAGGAGATGCATGAACAGAGACCTGGGGGTATATGTGCACAAATCGTTGAAGGTGGCAGGGCAGGTTGAGAAAGTGGTCAAAAAAGCATACAGGATACTGGGCTTAATAAATAGAGGCATAGGGTACAAAAGCAAGGAAATTATGATGAACCTTTATAAAATACTGGGTCGGCCTCAACTTGAATATTGTGTCCAATTCTGGGCACCGCACTTTAGGAAGGATGTGAAGGCCTCAGAGAGGGTGCAGAAAAGATTTCTTTTTTTTTTTAATCGTTTATGGGATCAGGGCGTCACTGGCAATGCCAGCATTTATTGCCCATCCCTAGTTGCCCTCGAGAAGGTGGTGGTAAGCCGCCTTCTTGAGCCGCTGCAGTCCGTGTGGTGATGGTACTCCCACAGTGCTGTTAGGGAGGGAGTTCCAGGATTTTGACCCAGCGACGATGAAGGATCGGCGATATATTTCCAAGTCAGGATGGTGTGTGAATTGGAGGGGAACTTGGAGGTGGTGGTGTTTCCATGCGCCTGCTGCCCTTGTCCTTCTAGGTGGAAGAGGTCGCGTGTTTGGGAGGTGCTGCCAAAGAAGCCTTGGCGAGTTGCTGCAGTGCATCTTGTAGATGGTACACACTGCAGCCACGGTACGCCGGTGGTGGAGGGAGTGAATGTTTAAGGTGGTGGATGGGGTGCCAATCAAGCGGGCTGCTTTGTCCTGGATGGTGTCGAGCTTCTTGAGTGTTGTTGGAGCTGCACTCATCCAAGCAAGTGGAGAGCATTCCAGCACCCTCCTTACTTGTGCCTTGTAGATGGTGGAAAGGCTTTGGGGAGTCAGGAGGTGAGACACTCGCCGCAGAATACCTAGCCTCTGACCTGCTCTTGTTGCCACAGTATTTGTGTGGCTGGTCCAGTTAAGTTTCTGGTTAATGGTGACCCCCAGGATGTTGATAGTGGGGGATTCGGCGATGGTAATGCCATTAAATGTCATGGGGAGGTGGTTAGACTCTCGCTTGTTGGAGATAGTCATTGCCTGGCACTTGTGTGGCGCGAATGTTACCTGCCACTTATCAGCCCAAGCCTGAACGTCATCCAGGTCTTGTTGCATGCGGGCATGGACTGCTTCATTATCTGTGGAGTTGTGAATGGCGCTGAACACTGTGCAGTCATCAGCGAACATCCCCATTTCTGACCTTATGTTAGAGGGAAGGTCATTGATGAAGCAGCTGAAGATGGTTGGGCCTAGGACACTGCCCTGAGGAACTCCTGCAGCGATGTCCTGGGGCTGTGATGATTGACCTTCAACCACCACAACCATTACGTGAATGATTCTAGGGATGAGGGATGTGGATAGACTAGAGAAGCTGGGGTTGTTCTCCTTCGAGCAGAGAAGGTTGAGAGGAGATTTGATAGAGGTGTTCAACATCATGAGGGGTCTAGACATTGTAGATAGAGAGAAACTGTTCCCATTGGCGGAAGGGTTGAGAACCAGAGGACACATATTTAAGGTGATTGGCAAAAGAACCAAAGGCGACATGAGGAAAAACGTTTTTTACGCAGCGACTGGTTATGATCTGGAATGCACTGCCTGAGAGGGTGGTGGAGGCAGATTCAATCGTGGCTTTCATAAGGGAATTGGATAGGTACCTGAAGGAAAAAAATTTGCAGGGCTACAGGGGAGTGGGACTAGCTGAAGTGCTCTTGCAGAGAGCCGGCATGGGCTCGATGGGCCGAATAGCCTCCTTCTGTGCTGTAACCATTCTATGATTCTAGGTGGTGTGACTGGTTAGTAAGGTTATCCATTTTCCAATTACAAGAGCCAACTCCGCATTTCCCCAAAACAGTAATGGTAATCTACAGATTGATGTTATATTTGAAAACTTTCAGAAGTTAGTTTCCAATAAAGATTTCATCCTTCCCGAGTACCAACCCCATCATCTTCCCATTACAGCATCCTGTTGTTTCTCAAACGGGTCCAGTGTTCTAGTCTTAATTACTCTTTCTGCCTACTTATTGCCGATACGGATCACCTGCATGTAAAAAATATTTTCCACTTTCTCAACCTGCCCTGTCACCTTCAACGATTTGTGCACATATACCCCCCTGGTCTCTGTTCATGCATCCCCTTTAGGATTGTACCCTTTAGTATATATTGCCTCGCCCCGTTCTTCCTATCAAAATGTATCGCTTCGCACTTTTCTGCGTTAAATTTTGCTCTTTACAACACTGAACCTGTACCCTTTTGCTTGCTGCCATTGCATACCAAAGTATCCTTCAAGTTTACTTCCTCTATCTAGTTAACGAACATATATCTCTATGAAATAACAACAGAAAACGCTGGAAAAACTCAGCAGGCCAGGCAGCATCCGTGGAGAGAGAAAGAGAGTTAACGTTTCAGGTCGATGACCTTTCATCAGAACTGTGAAGAGCCGGAGATCTTCCCCCCACGGCCGCCAACCTCATAGTTCCCCAACCGCGCACAGCCCGCTTCTACCTCCTTCCCAAGATCCACAAACAGGACTGCCCCGGTAGACCCATCGTTTCAGCCTGTTCTTGCCCCACGGAACTTATCTCTTCCTATCTCGACTCTATTTTTTCTCCCCTTGTCCAGTCTCTTCCCACCTACATCCGCGACTCTTCCGATGCCCTCCGCCATTTTAACAGTTTCCAGTTTCCCGGCCCCAACCGTCTCCTCTTCACTATGGACGTACAATCCCTCTACACCTCCATTCCCCACCAGGATGGCCTGAGGGCGCTCCGCTTCTTCCTTGAACAGAGGCCCAACCAGTCCCCATCCACCACCACCCTCCTCCGCCTGGCTGAACTTGTTCTCACATTGAACAACTTCTCCTTTGACTCTACCCATTTCCTCCAAATTAAAGGTGTTGCTATGGGTACCCGCATGGGTCCTAGCTATGCCTGCCTTTTCGTGGGATATGTGGAACACTCTTTGTTCCAGTCCTACTCGGGTCCCCTCCCTTACCTCTTTTTCCGGTATATTGATGACTGTATCGGTGCCGTCTCCTGCTCTCGCCCTGAACTAGAACATTTCATTCACTATGCTTCCAATTTCCACCCTTCCCTCACCTTCACATGGTCCATCTCCGACTCTTCCCTTCCCTTCCTCGACTTCTCCATCTCCATCTCTGGGGATAGGTTATTGACTAATATTCACTACAAGCCCACTGACTCCCACAGCTACCTGGACTACACTTCCTCCCACCCCGCCTCCTGTAAGGACTCTATTCCATTCTCCCAGTTTCTCCGTCTCCGCCGCATCTGCTCTGATGATGCCACCTTCCATACCAGTGCTTCCGACATGTCTTCCTTTTTCCTCAACCGAGGATTCCCCTCTACCGTGGTCGACACGGCCCTCGACCGTGTCCGTTCTATCTCCCGCACTTCTGCCCTCACCCCTGCCCCTCCCTCCCGGAACCACGATAGGGTTCCCCTTGTCCTCACCTTTCACCCCACCAGCCTCCACATTCAACGGATCATCCTCCGCCATTTCTGCCACCTCCAGCGTGATCCCACCACCAAACACATCTTCCCCTCACCTCCCCTTTCAGCATTCCGCAGGGACCGCTCCCTCCGCGACACCCTAGTCCACTCCTCTACCACCCCCAGCACCCCTTCCCCTGGCACCTTCCCGTGCACGCGCAGGAGATGCTACACATGCCCTTACACCTCCCCTCTTCCCACTGTCCAGGGCCCCAAACACCCCTTCCAGGTGAAACAGCGATTTACTTGTACTTCCTGCAATTTAGTATACTGTATTCGCTGCTCACGATGTGGTCTCCTCTACATTGGGGAGACCAAACGCAGATTGGGTGACCGCTTTGCGGAACACCTCCGTTCAGTCCGTAAGGGGGACCCCGAGCTCCCGGTGGCCTGTCACTTTAATTCACCGCTTCACTCCCACTCTGACCTCACCGTCCTCGGCCTATTACACTGTTCCACTGAAGCGCAGCGTAAGCTCGAGGAACAGCACCTCATCTTTCGTTTAGGCACGCTACAGCCCTCTGGACTCAATATCGAGTTCAACAATTTTAGATCATAACCTCAGCTCCAATCACATTTATATTTTATTTTTTCCACCCTTTTATTTGCCCCCCCCCCACCTTTTTTTTTTCCCTCCTAGAAGCTGGCAGCTGTCCTTCATTCTGCCAGTGGATTTCACACTTCTTTCAGCCTTAATCTGTCACATTTACACCACCTCTAGCCTTGCATATCTCTTAATGTCTCTTCATCTCCCCCTTTGTTCTTTTATCCCCTCCCCCTTTTCCCAGCTTTACTCTGGCCTTAAATCTTTTTGATTTCCGGCTCTTCACAGTTCTGATGAAAGGTCATCGACCTGAAACGTTAACTCTCTTTCTCTCTCCACGGATGCTGCCTGGCCTGCTGAGTTTTTCCAGCGTTTTCTGTTGTTATTTCAGATTTCCAGCATCCGCAGTATTTTGCTATCATATATCTCTATGAGTTCCCTTCTCAAACATCCCTTTCAAAAGCTGAAGAGCCCCAGGTTATGAAATCATTCCTTATATTTCTTCCCTTTGGCACCACAGATCAACCCTTTTGCTCTCCTTTGGGGCCATGACCAGAATGTCAGTACAGCTTCAGCATGGCTTTTGAGGATTTGAAAACTGATGTGACAATATAACACAATTTACTGCCAATTCACACTGTTTAGACATGGTGAGTAATGAGCTAACAACACCACTAGATCTCACAACCTCCCCCTTAGCAAGTTCTATCCTACTCACATAGTACACATGCCGCCTATTCTTACTTCCAATCTGCAGTTGTCTGTATTGAACTTCATTTGTCACTGATAAACCCAGGTGCAAATTCTGTTGACCAAGGAAGTTATGATGAACCTTTATAAAACACTGGTTAGGCCTCAGCTGGAGTATTGTGTACAATTCTGGCTACCATACTTTAGGAAGGATGTCAAGGCCTTGGAGAGAGTGCAGAGGAGGTTTACCAGGATATCAGGGATGAGGTACTTCAGTTATGTGGAGAGTTTGTTCTCTATGAAGCAGAGAAGGTTAATGGGAGACAAAGAGGTATTCAAAATTGTGAGGGATTTTTATAAAGCAAGTAGGGAGAAACGGTTTCCTCTGGCAAGTGGGTCGGTAACCAGAGGTCATAGATTTAAAATAATTGGCAAAAGAACTAGAGGGGAAGTGAGGAGAAATTATTTCACAGAGGGTTGTTAGGATCTGGTAACGGAAAGGGTGGTGGAATTAGATTCCATGGTAACTTTCAAAAGGCAATTGGACATGTGTTTGAAGAGAATCTAATTTGCAGGGTTATAGGGAAAAAGCTGGGGTGTGGGACTAAATTGGACAGCTCTTTCAAAGTGCCAGCAGAGGCACGACAGACCGAATGGCCCCCTTCTGAGTTTGGTCAAGAAAGATCTACCCCATCTACAACTGTGCTTGCCATATGTTAAGCTATTACTGGTACCTCTCCATTTTGTTCCCGATTATTGATTCTATTAGTTTTACAATTACTGAGTTGAGGCTAATGGAGCTCTACTTGCCATGTTTGGTCTGTTGCCCTTTCTGAACACCAGAACTAGATTTGCCTGTTTCCTGTCTGTTGGATCCTCAGAGATGATTCCGTAAAAATTATGATAGGTGGTTCACAAATCTCTTGAATCTCCAAGTATCCTTGGGTATAATTCATCCATCCCAGAAGATTTGTTTTCAGTTCCTCAAGCTTATCTTGAACCTTTGCTTCACTATCAATGTCCATGAGCATATACACGCATTTAATACTATATCACTGCCCCTCCTAGTTAAAATAAACCTTCAAGGAATCACAATTTAGTTTAAGTATCGCATGTTCAACTTTGCGTTCAAATCCATTTGGGTCCCTTTAACTGTTTTTGTTTTGAAAAACAAAATGTTTATTATATGCATGAATGCTAACAATTGAGACCACCAATTTTGAATTTGAGTTTCCCTGGCAATTTACACAACAAAATTAATCGACTTTAGTCATACTGTTAGGTTCGGTCAGTGATATTAATGATGCAACAGCATATATAACACAATTTGACAAGGGTGGTTTTTACAACAAAAAATATAAATCACGTTTGTAACCAGCTGTCAACATCCTGTCATTGAAGCAGTTATATATGGCCTACATATGAGAAGTAATACATAATACACATTACTGGAGTACACCGTGCAGAACAGAAAACAACTACGGTGTGATTCCTGAACATTCATCATCTAACAGTAATTAAGCTTGTGAGGAAATAATGCTGTCAAAGCAATTTAAGTGGCTGCAATTTTGTTTTTGTATTTTTTTGGTTAATATCACCTAAAAGGAGGCGGGCCTTGCTCATTATTTGTATTTTGTTACTCCTCTGCTTGGTATGGTTGCTGGGAACTTCAGTGCAGAAAATCCATTCTCTTCCAAATGACGAGGTTGGATATATGCAGTTATTTTTTTTGCAACTATCTCACAGGGACGGTCAAGTCATGAAAATTCATCCACAAGAGCCCATCTTAAGGCACTCATTTAAATACTGTTCTAGTCTATTTAAAAAGGGGAAATACAGTCTACTGAATTTCCCCCATAATCATAAATATAAAAAGAAATAATTGTACACTTGCTAGTGTTTCTCTGCAGTCCATTTTATGTTTTAGAGGCAACCTAGAAGACATTTTGTGTAGAACTCCCCTTTGCACGGGATCATGAATGCAAAAGAAAGACTTGTATTCATAGAATGCCTTTCACGACCTCAGGACGTCCCAAAGCACTTTACAACCAATGAAATACTTTTGAAGTGTAGTCACTGTTGCAATGTAGGAAACACGGCAGCCAATTTGTGCTCAGTAAGCTCCCACAAACAGCAATGAGATAATGACCAGATCATCTGTTTTTTTAGTGATGTTGGTTGAGGGACAAATATTGGCCAGGACACCAGGGAGAACTCCCCTGCTCTTCAAATAGTGGCTGAGCGATCTTTTAAGTTCACCTGAGAGGGCAGACAGGGCCTCAAATGGAGAAAGTATTTTGGGGGCAGCACTCTCCATTCATCCCACACAAGTTTTAACTCTCCACAAAATATCCAGTCTTAGGCCATCTCTAAATAGCAATCTTCAAGTACGATAAGCTAGCAAGTGTACAGGTATTATGGGCTGGAAATTCGTTAGAGCCAAGGAATGGGCAGTGTTTAGACTAAAAATGGTGAATTAGCGGCAGGTGAAAATAGTCTAGACTGCATGCAAAATTCGTCCTCACTCCTCATTAAAATGATTGGAGCCATAAATCTAGTCTAAAAACTGAAGCTCATTGGCGTTACACTGAAAAGACCTTCCGCAACCGGTGGGCGCCGCAGGGACTGGCGTGCATCATCACCCCGGCCAATCAAATTTTAATTTAATTTGTTAAGTTTTATTTAAAGTTTTATTAAGTTACAGTTGATTTGTTTAACCACCCAAACAAAAAAAAAGTACACTGAAAAGATGGACCAATATCAGGTGTAGTCTAAACGCAAGTAATGATTGCCACAGGCTTTTTTCACTGCTTAAAGGGGATGTCCATTGATGCTGCAGCACCTCATTCTCAGCATTGTTGTGTGTACAGCTGCCTCAACAACCATAAGAAGGACAAAGAGGTGCACTTATTTACAAATGCTGATGGCAGATTGCCGCCCCAGGGAGAGCGCCCGGGGGTTTTCGAGGAAGCTTTGGAGGCATTGGTTTTAGATGCGGAAAGAAGGCGGGCGATCCTGTACCAACTGGCAGGAGGCCCTTGCCACAAGTCTGCCAGACTCTGTGGAGGGAGGTGGCACACCACGTCACAGGCAACACTGTGATCCCCAGGTCCCACACCCAGTGCAGCAGGAAGTTTAACAAGCTCACACGGGTGGTCAGGGTGAGTGAAGGCTTCAACAAATGTGAATCGGAGTCTGCTGAGCCGGTCACAGACAGCCCGTCCAGAAGACCGATTGTCTCGCTGCCTCAGCCCTCCCTCCTGTTCCTCCTCGGCCTCATCCTGAGGTAATGCCGCAATCCCGCAGCCCCCATGACTGTGAGGAAGTGTTGTGAGCAGAAACCTTTAACAAATAATGAGTGACTTCTGCACTTGAATGAACACTCCCGGTCACCAAAAAAACTTGAAATAATTAAAAGGGAGCGGTTTCAGTTGCAGGAAGTAGCAAACAGGCACTGAAACAGCAAAACCCTGTCAGGTACAGCTGATTGGGGATGGTGCCTTTAAATAACGCTGCTGCAGCCTGCTTTCTGCTTGTAGATGCCAGCTCTCAGTTGTTGTTCTGTGTTGCCGTTAAGGTAAGTGGCTAAATCCAATGTTGGAGATCGGGCGTCCAGTGAGCGTTGCACACTCACTGACATCACGATCTCCATGATGGCGAGCTCCCTGGTGCTAGGGTTTACCGGCAGCGTTACTGGTACCACCGATATAGCGTGCGAGCTAGAACTGGCGTCAGCTGCCGTTACAGCTGTCAACGGCATTTCAGCGCCATCTCCTGGAGCGAACGTGTAGCACAAACCACATGTATTTTTCCCCTTTAGAATTAATACACTTCTCTAATTAAAACGAGCAGTAGTTTATATTGGGCCAGAAATTCGGGTCTCCACGGGTGAGTACGCGCTGGGTACTCACCTGTAGACCCAACGAAAGTGCCCGTTTCGCACATGCGCTGGAAACCGGAACTTCCGTTCCCCTGAAGGAAGGGGTTCAGAGGTTGAACGCGTGCGCCGGAGAGGCAGCACGTAGACCTCGAACTTCGGTTTTTTTTCAGGTTTCTCCGTGAGGGTAAGTACAGAGAAGCTGCGTGGGGAAAAAGGAGGCGCAAGGCCTGCTTTTAACAAGGTACGTGGTGAATTAAGTACAATTTAAAAAAAATTCCCCCACAGGTTTATCTTTTTTACATACTTTAAAGAAAGGTAAGTTTATTTTTAGCACCGTTAAAAGTGTAATTAATTTTTTCAAAAATTTAAATTTTTGTTTAAAGTAGTTAATTTATGTAATTTATAGTTATTTTAAAAATGTGATTTTTTTAAAAATGTATTTGAAGTTTTAGTGAGGTTTTGGGGCCGATCTCTATTCATAGATTGGACAGGTCTTCCTGTCAAATCTATGAATGAAGATTCCCTGCTCCGATTGGCTCTCCATGGCCCACGTGATCCCAGGGGACGCTTCGAACTAGTTGCGCCCCTGGGATACGCGAGCAGTGCGCGCCGGCAGCTGGAGGCGGCCCAGGAGCCGAATTCCACATGGGTCCACAGCACAACGGCAGGCGCGGTATCCAAATGCAGGTCGGGGGGCTTGCACCCGCGGGAAGCCCCCGACCCGAATTTCTGGCCCAATAATAGAAGCTTTAGAATGTTTTTCTTGTACCATTTAATGAACAATACTGTGGAACTAAATTTAAATTGCTAATTCAATGTTACTAATACTTTTTGTAACTATATAAACCCACACACAGACATAGGCTTGATATTTTATGTAAATATGTGAAGAACTACCTGCAGCACTAGATGATAGAGCTTCCAAGTTTCCTTTTTGGCTGGAATGTGCTGAAACATTCTGCATTCACCATTATTATGGCACAACATTCCAGTAAACCATGGCCGTGAGTGATTTATGCCATCACACCATAATTTATTGGGACTTTTGTGCTGCTCCAGAGACCCTTGCCGAAAAAGCTGAACGGCTACTTATCATAGCTCTACCGCCATCCCCCTCCCCATGAAAATCAATGGCAAGATCGAGTATGCTGAAGTAATGCCACTTGTGATCGCCACAGCAACTTAGCCCATTGCAGAATGGAGTTGGTGGGCTCAGTAGGTTTAGTGTAATCACAGGAATCATAGTTTACTGTTAATAATTGTGTTGTCTTCATTAGCAGCTTTTTCTTTCATTATTCAGTGGTACAGTTCTGACAGTGTCTAGGTAGGGTCACTGGTGCAAAGTAACAGAAATTATATATATCTGGCAGGAGTGGGTTGCCTTAAACTACCATCTGATTGTGACTTTATTTTATATGTAATTTGGATGTTTAATCCTCTGTGTTATGAAGGTGGTCATTATTGATCAAAAGGTACCTATTTACAACTTATTAAAATCCAAGTAGTAAATCAGAAATCACATTGAGATTGCAGACTGCTTGAGCAACTGAAGTCTAAAAACCTCTGATTTCAGGCTACTATTTTCTACTGCTAACCGTCTCCTTAAACCCCTCTTCCCTGTCTCCTCCACACTCACCTCCAACAAACAAGTGTGAGGAGCCCAAGGACTTCTTTGTCTCCAAGATTGAGACCATCCGATCAGCTGCTTCTGCCACTTCCCTTCCTTCCCCTAGTCCACTGGGCCAAACTTCCTCCAAGGTTCACCCCTGCTCTGGCTCTGAACTCACATCTTTCTCCAGTTTCTCTCCAATCTCCCCTCTTGACCTCTCCACGCTCATCCAGTCCATGAGACCCACTTCCTGCTCCCTCGACCCTATTCCCATCAAACTGCTGACCACCCAACTTCCTTTTCTGGCTCTCATGTTAGCTGACATTGTTAATGGTTCGCTCTCCTCAGGTACTGTCCCCCTCTCCCTCAAATCTTCCGTCATCACCCCTCTCCTCAAAAAAAACCCTTGACCCCTCCGTCCTTGCAAACTACCGTCCCATCTCCAACCTCCCTTTCCTCTCCAAAGTCCTTGAACGTGTTGTCGCCTGCCAAATCCGTACCCATCTTTCCCGGAACTCCATGTTTGAATCCCTCAAATCCAGTTTCCGCCCCTGCCACAGTACTGAAACGGCTCTCAAAGTCACAAATGACATCCTTTGTGACTGTGATAAAGGTAAACTATCTCTCCTCGTCCTGCCTGCAGTCTTTGACAGTTGACCACTCCATCCTCCTCTAATGCCTCTCTACCATCGTCCAGCTGGGTGGGACCCTGGTTCCATTCTTATCTATCAAATCGTAGCCAGAAAATCACCTGCAATGGATTCTCTTCCCACTCACGCATAGGGGTCCCCCAAAGATCAATCCTTGGCCCCCTCCTATTTCTCATCTATAAGTTGCCCCTTGGCAACATCAGCCGAAAACAGTGTCAGTTTCCACATGTATGCCGACAACACCCAGCTCTACCTCAGCACCACTTCTCTCTACCCCTCCAGTCTCCAAATTGACACACTGCTTGTCGGACATCCAGTATTGGATGAGCAGAAATTCTCTCTAATTAAATATTGGGAAGACCGAAGCCATTGTCTTCGGGCCCCTAGCCACTGACTCCATCCCTCTCCCTAGCATCTGTCTGAGGCTGAACCACACTGTTCGCAACCTTGGGGTCATATTTGACCCTGAAATGAGCTTCCGACCACATATCCGTGGCATAACGAAGACCGCCTATTTCCACCTCTAACATTGCCCGTCTTCTCCCCTGCTCATCTGCTGCTGAAACCCTCATCCATGCCTTTGTTACCTCTAGACTTGACTATTCCAACGCACTCCTGGCTGGCCTCCCACATTCCAACCGACGTAAACTTGAGATCATCCAAAACTCGGCTGCCCGTGTCCTAACTCACACCAAGTCTTGTTCACCCATCACCCCTGTGCTCGCTGACCTACATTGGCTCCTGGTTAAGCAACGCCTTGATTTCAAAATTCTCATCCTGGTTTTCAAATCCCTCCATGGCCTCGCCCCTCCCTATCTCTATAATCTCCTTCAGCCCCACAACACCCCACCCCCGCAACGATATCTGCGCTCCTCAAATTCTGGCCTCTTGAGCATCCCTGATTATAATCGCTCAACCATCGGTGGCAGTGCCTACAGCTGCGTAGGCCCCAAGCTCTGGAACTCCCTCCCTAAACCTCTCCGCCTCTCGTTCCTCCCTTAAGACGCTCCTTAAAACCTACCTCTTTGAGCAAGCTTTTGGTCATCTGCCCTCATTTTTTGTGTGGCTCGGTGTCAATTTTTTGTCTTATAACACTTCTGTGAAGCGCCGTGGGACGTTTTACTACGTTAAAGGCTCTCGATAAATACAAGTTGTTGTGGTTGTCGTCTGTACAACCTCAATGGGGGGTCACTATTCCATCTAATGAACTAACCAGATATAAAAACAGACCTCAAGGCAAATCGTCTCTATATAAATTTGAATTGGTGCTTGTTTCTGCCCATCAGTTCAACCTTCAAACACTTCAATGCCCGAGTGCCATCACAGCGCTATGGGATTTTACTTAGGTCATTGACTGCACCGCTCCCAATCTGCCGCTATGATCGCTGTGGCGTATTCTAATTAATTATGGCGTTCGTCGTCGCCAATGTAACCACTGCTGCGAATTCCATGCCAACGTGTTTGCAAGATGTGGGCGAAGCTGGCAAGGTCGCTTTTTTTCCCTATCTCCAGTCGCTATGAGGTGGTGGCGGCCCTTCTCCTTGAACTGCTGCAGCCCTTGTGGTAATGCTACTCCCATTCTGGTATTAAGTACAAAATTCCAGGACGTGGCCCAGTGACGATGTAGAATTACGATATATTTCCAAGTCAGCATTGTGTGTGATTTGGAGAGAAACTTGGAAGTGATTATGTTCCCACAACATTGCACCTTGTCCCTGATAGTAGAGGTCGCAGGGGAGGGAGGTACCATTGAAGTAGCCTTAGTGACTTGATGCAGTGCAACCTGTAGAACATCTTCCCTGACCTTCACTGACATCACCATCACCGAGTTACCCACCTGCAACATCTTGGAGGTCACAATTGACCAGAAGCTTTACTGGATCAGCCATGTCAACACCATGGCTACACAAGCAGGGCAGAGGCTGGCTAATCTGCAGCGAGTGGTTCACATCCCTCAAAGGCCCTGCATTACCTATAAGGAGCATGATGAAATACTCCCCATTCACCCGGACGGGTGCAGCCAGAACACCACTTTTCAGGGCATAGCAGTTCACTTGACTAAATGTCCATCCTCTCCAGTGCACTGATGTTGAAGGTGGCTGACTCTGGTGGTGGCACTGAAGGACAGGGAAAGGTGGCTGGCTTTCTCTTGGGATGATCATTATCTGGACTAATGTGGCTCAAATCTTACTTGCCAATTGTCAGCCCAGCCCTGCTGTAGGCTGGAATGGGCTGCTTCATTATTGGAGAAGTTGCGAATAGTGCTGACATTTGTCAGTAAATAGCCCTACTGCTGACCTTCTAATGGAGGGAAAGTCATTACTGAAGCAGCTGAAGATGGTTGGGTCGAAGATCCTGAGAAACAGCAACATTCTGGGGCTGTGACGATTAGCCTCTAACAACCGCAACCATCTTCCTTTGTAGACAGATATGACTGCAGCCACTGGATGGTTTTTCCTTTGACACCCATTGACCTCTGTTTTTCATGGGGTTCTTGATGCTATACGTGATCAAATGCTGCCTTGATGTTGAGGGCAGCTACTCTCACCTCTCCTCTGGAATTCAGCTCTCATGTCCATGTCTGGCTCAAGGCTGCGTGATGAGGTCTGGAATTGAACATCGGTGTGGTTATTGGTGAGTAGGCATCACTTGTTGGCACTACTGATGACTCCTTCCATCACTTCAATTTGGGAGGAAAGCTGATAGAGCAGGAAGTGGCCAGATTAGACTTGTCCTGTTTTTTTGTAGGTAGGACATACTTGGGTAATGCTCCACACTGTCAAGTAGATGCCAGTATCATAGTTATACGGCAGCAAAAAGATGAATTCTGAGAAATCTGAATAAACATACCCTATTTACTGCCACAAAGCTATCGTTGTTACTAGTCATTAAAAATAAAAGTCATGAAGACAATGCATAGCACCTTTATGTCTTGGCATCTCGATTGGGGGCAGCTTTTTCACAAGTAAAAATAGTCGCTCTGCACATTTCAGACTTTTTAGCTTTTTCAAATCTGCATCAGTTGTAAAGAACACTTTTCCTGATACCTGCTCCACCTACAAGAACAAGAGAGGTCAAAGGTCAGTATCCAGCAGTTTACCTCCATGATGTCTTGTTAGTTTGAAGGCAATGATTGAAGATTTTGCAAGAAAAATACATCTGTACACATCAAACATTTGAGCAAGTCAATACGATACAATACAAAACAACAATCAGAGACACAAAAGCGTGTTTGAGCAGGATTTTAAATAAAAAATTTCCAAAGATTGCGGGGACTCCTCAAAACTAAATGTGATTCATAAGTGCAACAAACTATGTTATGTTAGAATTTGTAGTTGTGTGTAAATGTAAGTTTTTAACTCCTACAGATCAATTTTAAATCTGATTTTTGTATCTGCTAGAGTAGGTTAAGCACAGAAGACACCACTAGTACCATGTGTATCAAATTGACTTTGGAACACATCAACATATTTTCCATTAAGTCAATTTCTCTGGACTAGGTAACACATATCCATCCCACTTACTTCACAGTGCCAAACTACTTGATATTAGGTTACAAAACTCTCATCATTTTTGAAGGAAATAGGTTTCACCAAGTAATGACATGGAAAATCAACAGTAGTTAGCGGTAATGTTCCGTACTGCAGTTTTTCCACATCATTTGCAAATTTGCAACCCACTCACAATTATGCACAGGCTTTCAGACTGCATCAACAAGTAGGCTCTCACAATTTGACCAAATTACTAGCTTTAGACTTACTCAAATAAGCCATTTTTTCCTCTGGTTTTGAAACTTCAGCCCAATCTTGTCTCGGAGGCGTAGAGGTAGCCAGGGGCCCGGGGGGGGGGGGGGGGGGACGGGCGTAATTCTGTGAAGAACCAGCTTCCCTCAGGTCTTGCTGAATTTAACAACATGACCTGATTACCATTTGTTTTCTCCATTTCCTGACCGCTGGGCAGGCCTTCGGCACTAGGCCGCAGCTGGGGAGCGGAGAGGAGGGAGGGATCGGAAAGACCGGTGGGGGGACAGTGATTGGAGGCCGGAGGGAAGAGCGGAGGCCAGGGTTGGGGGATGATCGGAAGACGGTGGTGGGTGAAGCAGGTAAGCTGGATCCAGCAGGTAAGTGAAAAGGCACTTATCTCCTGGATCCAGCAGTCCTTGCCTCCCTTTAACTGCCGGGTTTCTCGAAGCCCGGGAATTTTATATAGTAAAATACCAGTACTTTATATACTAGCAGCTCTCCAGTGGATTGTTCTCGAGTACCCTGGGATTTGGAGAACAGTTTGACATTTACCATGCAACAGTGGCATCTCCATAATTTAAACAAATCAATGCATCACAAGTGACTAGGTTAAAATATTGCACCTTATAGATATAGAGGCCTCATGATTGTATTTGTAATACTGTATTCACACACTCAGAATCATAGAATGGTTACAGCACGGAAGGAGGCCATTCGGCCCATCCCGGCTCTCTGCATGAGCACCTCAACTAATCCCACATCCCCGCCCTTTCCCTGTAGCCCTGCAAATTTTTCTCTTTCAGGTATTTATCCAACTCCCTTTTGAAAGCCGTGATTGAGTTTGCCTCCACCACCCTTTCAGGCAGTACATTCCAGAATCTAACCACTCGCTGTGTAAAAATTTTTTTTCTTATGTCGCCTTTGGTTCTTTTGCCAATCACCTTAAATCTGTGTCCCTCTGGTTCTCGACCCTCCCGCCAATGGGAACAGTTTCTCTCTATCTACTCTCTCTAGACCCCTCATGATTTTGAGCACCTCTATCAAATCTCCTCTCAATCTTCTCTGCTCTAAGGAGAACAACTCCAGCTTCTCCAGTCTATCCATGTAACTGAAGTCTCTCATCCCTGGAATCATTCTCGTAAATCTTTTCTGCATCCTAAGGCCTTCACATCCTTCCTAAAGTGCGGTGCCTAGAATTGGGCACAATACTCCAGTTGAGGCCGAACCAGTGTTTTATACAGGTTCATCATAATTTCCACGCTTTTGTACTCTATACCTCTATTCATGAAGCCCAGGATCCCGTAAGGTTTTTTTAAACTGCTTTCTCAATCTGGCCTGCCACCTTCAACGATTTGTGCACATATACCCTTAGGTCTCTCTGTTCATACACCCCCTTTCGGATTGTACCCTTTAGTTTATATTGCCTCTCCTCATTCTTTCTACCAAAATGGAACACTTCGCATTTTTCTGCGTTAAATTTCATCTGCCACGTGTCCGCCCATTCCGCCAGCCTGTCTATGTCCTCTTGAAGTCTATCACTATCTTCCTCACTGTTCACTATACTTCCAAGTTTTGTGTCATCTACAGATTTTGAAATTGTGCCCTGTACACCCACATCCAAGTCATTAATATATATCAAGAAAAGCAGTGGTCCTAGAACCGAACCCTGGGGAACACCACTGTATACCTTCCTCCAGTCCGAAAACAACCGTCCACCACTACTCTCTGTTTCCTGTCACTTAGCCAATTTCGTATCCGTGCAGCCACTGTCCCTTTTATTCCATGGGCTTCAACTTTGCTGGCAAGCCTATTATGTGGCACTTTGTCGAACGCCTTTTGGAAATCCATGTATACCACGTCAACCGCATTGCCCTCATCAACCCTCTGTTACCTCATCAAAAAATTCGATCAAGTTGGTTAAACACGATTTGCCTTTAACAAATCCATGCTGGCTTTCCTTAATTAATCCACACTTGTCCAAATGACTGTTAATTTTGTCCCTGATTATTGTTTCTAAAAGCTACTACTGAGGTTAAACGGACTGGCCTGTAGTTGCTGGGTTTATCCTTGCACCCTTTTTTGAACAAGGGTATAACATTTGCAATTCTCCAGTCCTCTGGCACCACCCCCGTTTCTAAGGAGGATTGGAAGATTATGGCCAATACCTCCGCGGTTTCTTCCTTCACTTCCCTCAGCGTCCTAGGATGCATCCCATCTGGTCCTGGTGACTTATCTACTTTAAGTATAGCCAGCCTTTCTAGTACCTCGTCTTTATCAATCACTTTAGGAAACTTGCTAAAGATTCAAGTAATTTTATTCTTCTCGCTCAAGGATCTCTTATTCTCAATTATTTACATCACATACAACACTTTTTGCCTTCTTCTCCCCACCCCACCCGTGCTTTTGGACGCAAGTACATTTGTTTATTTACTCTGTCTCTAATTTGTCACATTGCTTGTAGGGTTACAAAATTCCAGGGAATTTTTAAAAGAGGAAACTTTCCATGGGAATTTTATGGGAATTGAGTTTTTTTGCACACTGATGGTTTTTGTCTCTGACCCTTATATTATCTTGGTCATCAAAATAGACATACTGTTCCATACAAATAAAAACAGGCTTTCAAGACTTTATTTAGGTTATAATTTTGAACTTTATTGAACCCCCACAAAAAAGACCCATCTAAAATAAAATAAAAAGAGCGTCAGCTTATTTAGCCTGTAATTTGTTCTTATTTTGTCCCTTTGAGTCTTCTGAGTCTTCTACTCCTCATTGCTCCTCCTGATTCTCTGACTCTGGCTCTGACGTGTCCATTTCCTCCTCTGTGTCACTGTCTAGCTGTGTGGTGGACACTTCTGTATCTGGCTCAATAAGTTGTAGGTTCGCCCGGATAGCCACCAGTTTCTCCACTCTCTCGTTAGTCAACCTGTTGCGCACCTTTGTATGCGTATTCCCAAAAAGTGACCCAGTTTCGTTCAGAGGCCGCTGATGAAGGTGGGATTTGGAGTATCACCGATGCAATGGGTGACAGGGCCTCAGATGCACAAAGTCCCTTCCACCAGGTATGTGCACTGATATGCTTGCATGATTCCCATATCCCGTCCCCATTCCAAAGACCTTGCTTGGTAGAGAACTTTGCCAGACTTCCCAGAAATTTGCCCACGTCCAGACTGAGGTGGCGTGAGAGGGTAGAAATCACACTGTAAGCGCTGTTGATCTGTTCTCCAGAAAGTATTGGTCTCCCAACATGCTTTGGGTCCAGCATGTATGCTGCAGCATGAATCGGCTTGACACAAAATTCTTGACGCGTCTGTATGAATTGAACAATTGCTTTCTCCTCTGCTTTGAGCAGTAGGGATGTGGGTAGGGCAATGCTGATTTGTTCTTTTAAATCAGCAAAAAGCCTGAGAACATCTGACAAGACAGCGTCATCTCCTTCAATCTGAGCAATTGCAGATGCTACTGGTGAGAGTAGTTTAAGGCTGCTAACCACTCTCTCCCAAAACACATCATCCAGCAGTATTTTCTTGATGGTGGTTTCCATATCCCCAGACTGGGATATTGCCATTTCTTGCAGCGACTCCTTACCCTCCAGAAGGCTGTTGTACATTATGACAACGCTACCCCATCTAGTGTTGCTAGGCAGCTTCAGTGTGGTGTTCTTGTTCTTTGTTGTTTGCTTGGAGTTGTAGGTTGCTGCAACTACCTGTTTTCCCCTGACATACTTAACAACTTGCTTGGCTCTCTTGTACAGTGTTTCCATGGTTCTCAAACCCATGATGTCCTTGAGGAGCAGGTTGAGCCCATGAGCTGCGCACCCAATAGATGTAATATGAGGGTAGGCCTCCTCCACTTGAGCCCAAGCAGCCTTCATATTCGCAGCATTGTCAGTAGCATTGTCAGTAACTACTGCAAAGACCTTTTGTGATCCAAGATCGTTGATGACCGCTTTCAGCTCATCAGCAATGTATGTGCCTGTGTGTCTGTTGTCCTTCGTGTCTGTGCTCTTGAAGAACACTGGGAGATGAGTGGAGATGATGTAGTTTATGATGCCCTCCCCTCGTACATTTGACCACCCATCTGAGATAACTGCAACACAGTCTGCCATCTCTATTGTTTCACTGAGCTTTCCTTGGACTCTGTTATACTCAGCCTCCAGCAAATAAGTAGACAAAGCATGTCTGGTGGGAGGACAGTATGCAGGGCGAATAACACTGAAAAATCTCTTCCAGTACACATTGGCTGTGAGCATGAGGGGTGAGCTTGTCGCATATACAGCTCGAGCAAGGCACTCATCTGCATTCTTCTGGCTATGGTTATCCATTGTATCAAAGAACCTTCCAAGTGGGCCAGGAGTTGCTGATGATAAGGAGCCTGATGCTGAATGTGAACCATCATCTTCTTGAATGGAAGCAGAGGAACTCTGGGCTGACGGCTGTGAGCTTTGAGTGAAGTTGTTGCATTTGGATAAATGCTGCTGCATCTTTGTGGCATTCTTTACATATGGCTTTGTACAGTGTTTGCACATGTACAGTCTTTCCATCTTTAATGCCTGGGGTAAAATGCTTCCACACATCCGACGGTAAACGTGGCATTGTTCTATGCAGAGAAATAAAGGGCATTCGTCTCGTGTCGAACTGCAGTCGATCAGCACGATTGCAACAGGCCAGGGTGAGTACATTTTTCCTGATGCTCCATGTGATGGAAGCATGACCTGTGCACACACGACGCTACATCACCAATAGAGGGAGCTAATCGCTCATCCAACCAATCAGGACACATTTGTTCACAGTCACACACAAAACTTGTAATTATTTAAACAAGCCAAGTAAGAAGATAAACATATATTGATTAAGAAATTCCTTAATAATTAAGATTCCATCTCTGTTAGTAATTTTAAGAGAGGACCTGTGGAAAAAAAGAGACAAAAAAAATGCTAGTATGTGCTTTTTGGGGCAAAATTCCCAAGCTAAACTTCCCGTGGAAAATTTCCTGAAATTTACCGAAAACTTTCCACCCCATTGCAACCCTAATTGCTTGTCTGACATCCAGTACTGGATGAGCAAAAATTTCCTCCAACTAAATATAGGAAAGGCTTAAGTCATCATCTTTGGTCCCCACCACAAACTCATTTCCCTAGCCAAAGACTCCATCCTTCTCCCTGGCAGTTGTCTGAGGCCGAACCTGACCATTCACAAACTTGGTGTTGCATTTGACCCAGAGATACATTTCAGGCCATATATCCACATCACCAAAAACACCTACTTCCCTCCGTAACATTGCCCAAATCTGCCCCTGCTTTAGCTCATCAGCTGCTGAAACACTCATCCATGCCTTAGTTATCTCTAGACTTGACTGTTACAACACTCTCCTGGCCGGCCTCCCGCCTTTCACCCGCCATAAACTTGAGCTCATCCAAAACTCTGCTAGCCGTGCCCTAACTGGCACCAAGTCCCGTTCGTCCATCACCCCAGTGCTCGCTGACCTGCATTGGCTCCCAGCCCAGCAACCCCTCAATTCAAAATTCTCATCCTAGTTTTCAAATCCGACAACATCCCTGCTGTCGTGCTGAAGACTTGTGCTCCAAAACTAACTGCACCTCTAGCCAAGCTGTGCCAGTACAGCTACAACACTGGCATCTACCCGACAATATGGAAAACTGCCCAGATAGGTCCTGTCCACAAAAAGCAGGACAAATCCAATCCGGCCAATTACCACCCCATCAGTCTACTCTCAATCATCAGCAAAGTGATCGAAGGGGTCATCGACAGTACTATCAAACAGCACTTACTCACCAATAACCTGCTCATGGATGCCCAGTTTGGGTTCCGTCCAAAAATGTGTGGGTTAGGTTGATTTGGCTATGATAAATTGACCCTTAGTGTTAGGGGGAATTAAATATGTGGGGTTATGGGGATAGGATGGGATATGTTAGGGGGAATTAAATACGTGGGGTTATGGGGGTAGGGTGGGATATGTGTACTGTGGGGATTAAAGCAGCGACAGGGTACTGGATTTGGATGATCAGCCATGATCGTATTGAATGGCGGAGCAGGCTCGAAGGGCCGAATGGCCTACTCCTGCTCCTAGATTCTATGTTTCTAAAGACCACTCGCCTCCAGACCTCATTACAGCCTTGGTCCGAACATGGACAAAAGAGCTGAATTCTACAGGCAAAACTTCTTGATAAGTTTAATGATTTTACTGTCAGTTACAGTTACATATTCAGCTGGGTCAGAAGTTAATATGGCAGTGGGACCCAATTTAAAAAGATTGGAAACATTGCAGCGTTTGATTTGGTTGCTGTTCTGTGGCATTTTCTGTGATGGGACAGCTGTTAAGTTGCTCATTTGATCAATCACAACATTTGTATTTTTTGTTGCTACAGCCAGATTTAATGTACTGCCCTGCACACGCATTCAACGTGTGAAGTAGCATACACAGATCACGTTATACATCAGTTAGTTTATAAGCAGGCTTGAATATCTTCTTTATAAAACCGGTGTAAAGGGCCTTTAATTACGCAGCACCACAGTATAGAAGGATGTGGGTCTAAATCCTGCAATCTTGGCCACATTACATGGGAGATGCTAGCAGAAGAGGTGTTCCATTCACAGACCTCGTCAGCCAGCCAAGAGCGCCAGTGGCTCAGGAGCTCGACAGCCACTTCAACCATCGCAGGCATATAAGCTGCAAGGGAAGGAATTCAGGCTTGTTAAAAGAAGGAAGCTCAATGACACTTGCTGAAAGGTAACAAACCAGGAAAGAGCGCAGCTGCTCTATTTTCTGGCTGGTTTGTCACTCTTCAGCTGGTGCCATTCAACTTCCCTCTGTTTGAGGTTTCTCCTCCCAGCTTGGACGCAGTTATTCCGCTACCTTTCCAATGTTACCAATCTGCACATTAGGGTGGAATGATCAGACGGCAGCCAGACAACATTCATTAAACACCACATTATACATTGGCAAATGCCAGAGTTATTTGGGTTGTCCAATAATTAGTAAAGATCGTTAAATGTCCCCCCTTACTATTCACAGTCTATGTACAGTAATTTTCAAACATCAACCTCCGCCAATTTTTTAAAAAAATTATTCTCAGTACATGGGTAATACTGGCAAGACGATGGTGGGCCATGTTCTTAAACTGCTACAGCCCCTGTGGTGATGGGTGTGTAATTCCTTTTGACCAAAGAGCAGTGGAGGAACAGTAATATTTATCCAAGTCAGTATGCTGTGTGATTTGGAGGCAAAGGAACAGGAGTAGGTCCTTCAGCCCCTCGTGCCTGTTCTGCCATTCAATGAGATCATGGCTGATCTGTATCTCAACTCCATTTACCCACCCTGGCTCCATATCCCTTAATACCCTTAGCTAGCAAAAATCGATCAATCTCAGCTTTAAACACAGGACTATATGCATGCTAAACAGTGGAAGCAGCATGTCATAGACAAAGCTACGCAATCCCACAACCAACGGATCAGATCAAAGCTCTGCAGTCCTGCCACATCCAGTCACTGGTGGTGGACAATTACACAAATAAACACGAGGAGGAGGCTACATGAACATCCCCATCCTCAATGACGTCGGAGCCCAGCACGTGCGTGCAAAAGACATGGCTGAAGCGTTTGCAACCATCTGCAGCCAGAAGTGCAGAGTGGATGTTGCATCTCAGCCTCCTCCCGAGGTCCCCACCATCACAGAAGCCAGTCTTCAGCCAATTCGATTCACTCCACGTGATATCAAGATACGGCTGAGCGCACTGGATACAGCAAAGACTATGGGCCCTGACAACATCCCGCTGTCGTGCTAAAGACTTGTACTCCAGAACTAGCCACGCCTCTAGCCAAGCTGTTCCTGTACAGCTACAGCACTGGCATCTACCCGACAAAGTGGAAAACTGCCCAGGTAAGTCCTGTCCACAAAAAGCAGAACAAATCCAATCCGACCAATTACCACCCCATCAGCATGGTCTCAATCATCAGCAAAGTGATGGAAGAGGTCACCGACAGTGCTATTAAGCGGTACTCACACACCAATAACCTGCTCACTGATGCCCAGATTGGGTTCTGGCTGAATCACTCGGCTCCAAACCTCATTACAGCCTTGGTCAAAAAACGGACAAAAGAGCTGAATTCCAGAGGCGAGGTGAGAGTGACTGCCCTTGACATCAAGGCAGCATTTGACCGCGTGTGGCACAAAGGAGCCAGAGTAAAATTGAAGTCAATCGGGATCAGGGGGAAAACTCTTCACTGGCTGAAGTCATATTTAGCACAAGAAGAAGGTGGTTGTTGGAAGCCAATCATCTCAGCCTCAGGACATCGCTGCAGGAGTTCCTCAGGGCAGTGTCCAAGGCCCTGTTTCATCAATGACCTTCCCTCCATCATAAGGTCAGAAGTGGGGATGTTCGTTGATGACTGCATAGTGTTCAGTTCCATTCCTAATTCCTCAGATAATGAAGCAGTCCATACCCACATGCAGCAAGAGCTGGACAACATCCAGACTTGGGCTGATAAGTGCCACACAAGTCCCAGGCAATGACCATCTCCAACAAGAGTCGAACCACCTCCCCTTGACATTTAATGGCATTACCATTGGTGAATCCTCCACCATCAACATCCTGGGGTCACCATTGACCAGAAACTTAACTGGACCAGCCACATAAATACTGTGGCAACAAGAATAGGTCCAACACTGAGTATTCTGCAGTGAATGACTCACCTGACTCCCCAAAGCCTTTCCACCACAGACAAGGCACAAGCCAGGAGTGTGATGGAATACTCTCCACTTGCCTGGATGAGTGCAGCTCCACCAACACAAGAAACTTGACACCATTCAGGACAAAACAGCCCGCTTGATTGGCACCCCATCCACCACCTTAAACATTCACTCCCTCCACCACCGGCGCAACGTGGCTGCAATATGTGCCATCTACAAGATACACTGCAGCAACTCCTCAAAGCTTCAATAGCACCTCCCAAAGCCACGCCCTCTACCACCTAGAAGGACAAGGGCAGCAGACGCATGGGGACACTACCACCTCCCAGTTCCCCTCCAAGGTCGCAGACCATCCGGACTTGGAAATACATCATCGTTCCTTCATTGTCGCTGGGTCAAAATCCTGGCACTCCCTCCCTAACAGAACTGTGGGAGTACCTTCACCGCGCGGACTGCAGCGGTTCAAGAAGATGGCTCACCACCACCACCGTCTCAAGGGCAATTAGGGATGGGCAATAAATGCTGGCGTTGCCAGCGATGCCCACATCCCGTGAAAGAATTTTTTAAATGATTTGAGTTAGCATCTACTGCTTTTTGTGGAAGAGAGTTCACATTTTGACTACCCTTTGCGTGATAAAGTGTTTCCTAACTTCTCTCCTGAATGGCCTGGCTCGGATTTATAAGGTTCTCTCCCCTTATCCTAGACTCCCCCACCAGCGGAAAAAGTTTCTCTCTATCTACCCTATCAATTCCTTTCAAAATCCTAAAAACCTCAATTAAATCACGCCTTAACCTTCTATATTCCAGGGAATACAAGCCTAGTTTATGTAATTTCTCCTCATAGTTTAACCGTTGGAGCCCTAGTAACATTCTGGTGAATCTGCACTGCACTCCTTCCAAGGCCAATACATCCTTCCTGAGGTGCAGTGCCCAGAACTGTACACAGTGCTCCAGATGATGCAGCAATATTGCTGCTCTTGTTTGCCGTGGTAGAGGTCACAGGGCCGGAACCACTTATCCCAAGACTCCCAAATGACCACGTCAACAACCCAAAAAGAAAACAATGCTATAATTTCCATAAATTATTATGATTAGCACACTGCATAATAGATCAACAAATATAGAAAACGCAGATATCTAACAGATAGACAGCATTCTATGCGCTTTGGGGAGTCCTGTGGTCATGAAAGGCACTATATAAAATGCAAGTTCCTTCTTAGGATGCTTTTGCAGACTCCCTTGAAAATGTGTGGTATTTTTTTTAAAAAAGAGAGACTCAAAGAAAGACTTGCATTTATATAGCACTTTTCATGACCAAGGGACATCCCAAAGCGCTTTACAGCCAATGAAGTATTTTTTGAAGTGTAGTCTCTGTTGTAATGTAGGAAACGCGGCAGCCAATTTGCACACAGGGAGTTCCCACAAACAGCAATCAGATAATGACCAGAGAATTTTTTTTAGTGATGTTGATTGAGGGATAAATATTGGCCAGGACACCGGGGATAACTCCACTGCTCTTCTTCAAAATAGTGCCATGGGATCTTTCACGTCCACCAGAGAGGCCAGACGGGCCCTCAGTTTAACGTCTCATCCGAAAGACGGCACCGCCGACGGTGCAGCACTCCCTCAGCACTGCACTGGAGTGTCAGCCTAGCTTTATGTGCTCAAGTCTCTGGAGTGGGGACTGAACCCACAACCTTCTGACTCAGGAGGTGAGGGTGCTACCAACTGAGCCACAGCTGACTCAGTTGAAACTCTCCGCCTCCCGAAAAAAAAAGTAATTCAGAACTGGTCAGTAAATGGCTTAAATATTATGACACTGATATTACTAGTACAACATCTGAAATGTTTAAATGACCAGATCCATAGGGTAGTCTGAAACTGAAGGTTGCAAAACTTTTTAAACACAAACAACTCGGACTACATCTGGAGTACTTGCTTCAAGAATGATTGTTTTACGCATGGACGTGACTGACTTCTGTTTACGGGTTAAGTAGAATATCACACGTTTGATTTTATTCAAACATCCACACAATTAATACACATATAAATGCACAAACACACCATACATGGACGTGACTGACTTCTGTTTACGGGTTAAGTAGAATATCACACGTTTGATTTTATTCAAACATCCACACAATTAATACACATATAAATGCACAAACACACCATTAACATAAAATATATGGGCGATCCACAAACACAGATCAATCTAACAAACATAGAAAAATAGGAGCAGGAGTAGGCCATTCGAGCCTGGTCTGCCATTCAATATGATGGCTGATCCTCTATCTCAATACCATATTCCCGCTCACTCCCCATACCCCTTGACGCCTTTTGTGTCAAGAAATCTATCTCCTTCTTAAATATATTCAGTGACTTGGCCTCCACAGCCTTCTGTGGTAGAGAATTCCACAGGTTCACCACCCTCTGAGTGAAGAAATTTCTCATCTCAATCCTAAATGTCCTACCCCATATCCTGAGACTGTGACCCCTCGTTCTAGACCCTCAGCCAGGGGAAACATCCTCCCTGCATCCAGTCTGTCTAGCCCTGTCAGAATTTTACACATTTCAATGAGATCCCCTCTCATTCTCCTAAACTCTAGTGAATACAGGCCTAGTCGACCCAATCTTTCCTCATACGACAGGCCTGCCATCCCAGGAATCAGTCTGGTGAACCTTCGCTGCACTCCCAAGTATATCCTTTCTTAGGCAAGGAGACTAAAACTGCACACAGTACTCCAGGTGTGGTCTCACCAAGGCCCTGTATAGCTGTAGCAAGACATCCTTGCTCCTGTACTCAAATCCTCTCGCAATGAAGGCCAACATACCATTTGCCTCCCTAACTGCTTGCTACACCTGCATGTTTGCTTTCAGTGATGGGTGTACAAGGACACCCAGGTCCCTTTGTACATCAACATTTCCCAATCTATCACTATTTAAATAATACTCTGCCTTTCCTACCGAAGTGGATAACTTCACATTTATCCATGTTATACTGCATCTGCCATGTATTTTCCCCACTCACTCAACTTGTCTAAATCGCCTTGAAGCCTCTTTGCATCCTCCTCACACCTCACAATCCCACCTAATTTTGTGTCGTCAGCAAACTTGGAAATATTACATTTGGTTCCCTCATCCAAATCATTGATATATATTGTGAATAGCTGTGGCCCAAGCACTGATCCCTGCGGTACCCCACTAGTCACCGCCTGCCACCCCGAAAAAGACCCATTTATTCCTACTCTCTGTTTCCTGTCTGTTAACCAATTTTCAATCCATGCCAGTATCAAACACACGCACACCAATATAACAAACTTCATCAAAAAATTCAATTAGATTAGTCTGCCTTTTACAAATCTGTGTGGCTCTCCTTAATTAGCTTAACCTCTCCAAGTGCCCGTTACTTTTTTCCTTGATTATTGTTTCTAAAACTTTACCCACCAGGAACAGAGGGATGAGGAAGAAGCAGCTGAATGGATGATCTCAATCTTAGTGACAAAGAAGTTAGTCAGCTCCTCGTACTTGTTGGAGGCGAGGGTGGAGGTGGAAGGAGAGAGGGGTTATAAGTTTGTAGTGCAGAAAAGAAGCCGGGGATTCTTCTCTTCTTAGGCAGTCCCTCGGAACCGAGGATGACTTGCTTCCACACTAAAAATGAGTTCTCGGGTGACTGATGAGTCCAATGCGAGACCTACAGTCTCTGTCACAGGTGGGGCAGACGGTGGTTGAAGGGGCGGGTGGGTGGGGTGCTTGGGTTGATGTGCGCTCCTTCCGCTGTTTGCGCTTGGCTTCCGCTTACTCCCAGCGAAGAGACTCGAGGTATTCGGCGCCTTCCCGGATGCTTCTCCTCCACTTTGTGCGGTCTTGGGCCAGGGATTTCCAGGTGTCGGTGGGGATGTTGCAGTTTTTCCAGGAGGCTTTGAGGGTGTCCTTCAAGCGTTTCCTCTGCCCACCTGGGGTTCTCTTGCCGTGTCGGAGCTCCGAGTAGAGCGCTCATTTTGGGAGTCTCGTATCGGGCATGCGGACGATGTGACCCGTCCATCGGAGCTGATCAAGCGTGGTCAAAGCTTCGTTACTGGGGATGTTGGCCTGAGCGAGAACACGGACGTTGGTGCGCCTATCCTGCCAATGGATTTGCAAGATCTTGGGGATGCAGCATTGGTGGTACCTCTCCAGTGCTTTGAGGTGCCTGCTGTACATGGTCCATGTCTCTGAAGCATACAGGAGGGCGGGTATCACTACTGCTCTGTAGACCATGAGCTTGGTGCTGGGTTTGAGGTCCTGGTCTTAAAACACTCTCTTCCGAAGGCGACCGAAGGCTGCACTGGCACACTGAAGGCGTTGTTGGACTTAGTCATCGACGTCTGCCCTTGTTGACAGTAGACTCCCGAGGTATGGAAAGTGGTCCATGTTGTCCAAGGCCTCGTCGTGGATTTTGATAATCGGGGGGCAGTAATGTGTGACGGGGGTAGGTTGGTAGAGGACCTTTGTCTTACGGATGTTTAGTGTAAGGCCTATGCTCTCGTACGCGTCGGTGAAGGTGTTGACGATGGTTTGGAGTTTGGCCTCAGAGGGTGCGCAGATGCAAGTGTCGTCTGCATACTGTAATTCGATGACAGAGGATGGGACGACCTTGGATCTGGACTTGAGGCGACGGAGGTTGAACAGTTTCCCGTTTGTTCTGTAGATTAGCTCCACTCCAGCGGGGAGCTTACGGAGGATGAGATGGAACATTGCAGCCAGGAAGATCGAGAAGCGCGTTGGTGCGATGACACAGCCTTGCTTGACCCCGGTCCGTACGCGGATTGGGTCTGTGGTGGATCCGTTGGTCAGGATCACGGCTTACAGGTCGTCGTGAAGCAGGCGGAGGATGGTGACAAACTTTTGAGGGCAGCCGAATTTGAGGAGGACACTCCATAATCCCTCATGGTTGACGGTGTCGAAGGCCTTTGTGAAGTCAAAGGTGGCCATGTACAGCGGTTGGTGCTGCACCCTGCATTTCTCTTGTAGTTGACGCGCGGTGAAGATCATGTCCATTGTGCCCTTTAGTGGGTGGAATCCACATTGCGACTCTGGGAAGAGCTCTTCAGCCACAGGGAGAAGGCGACTGAGGAGGATTCATGCGATGACTTTCCCTGTGGCAGACAGCAGGGAGACTCCTCTGTAATTACCGCAATCGGACTTGTCACCTTTCTTGAAGATGGTCACGATTACGGCGTCGCGGAGATCCCTGGCATGCTCTCCTCCTTCCAAATAAGAGAAATTAGTTAATGTATTCGCACCAATAGTGCTTCTCCGCCATGTTTTAGCGCCTCGGCGGGGATTCCATCTGCTCCTGAGGCCTTGTTGTTCTTCAGTTGTCGGATGGCCTTTTCAACCTCATGCCGGGCTGGGGTTGTGCTGAGGTGGTGGCGGGTAGCATGCTGCGGGATGCAGTTGAGGACACTCGCGTCGAAGACAGAGTCTCGGTTAAGGAGATCTTCGAAGTGCTCCTTCCAGCGGGCACTGACTGCCTCTCTGTCCTTGATGAGTACCTCTCCGTTCTTGGCCCGCTGTGGGGTAGGACCTTGGGTGGTCTTGACTGCGCTAAAGAATCCACGCACGTCGTGGTTGTTGGCTAGCTGCTGGATCTCCTGCACTTTCTCCACCCACCATCTGTTCTTTAGGTCGCAAGATTTTTGTTGGATCTCGGCCTTCAGGCGTCTGTAGAGCTGCTTTCTTGCTCGCGAGTTCTGTTGCTGTTTCCAGATAGAGGAATGCCTTGCGCTTGCAGCTTATGAGCTCCTGGATCTCCTGGTCATTCTCGTCAAACCAGTCTTGGTCTTTCCTGGTCGAGTGACCGAGCGTCTCTTCACAGGTGCTGATTATGGAGGCCTTGAGTGCAGACCAGGCGCTGTGGACACTCTGTCTCCGAATCACTGGGAGTTGTCAGGTTGGTTGTGATGCGCAGGCTGAATACGGCTTTCTTAGCAGGGTCTTTGAGTGCTCCAGCGTTGATTTTCCTGTGGCATTGCTTCTGTTGCCGCCGCTGTTTTGGGGCTACGTTGATGGAGATGACAGAGCAGATTAGGCAGTGGTCTGTCCAGTAGTCGTTAACTCCTGTCATGGCACGGGTGATGCGGACGTCCTTGCGGTCCCTCGCTCGGACGATGACGGAGTCCAGCAGATGCCAGTGCTTGGAGCGAGGGTGTTGCCATGAAGCCTTGTACTTGATTTGTGTGTGTCGAACACAAGCAAATGAATATAACACACACAGATCACTCCAAACACACACAGACCAATATAACAAACACACACAGACCAATATAACAAACACACACAAACCAATCTACAAATACTTTCCGGCCACTTTCACACAGAAAAGGCCCCAATCTTTATACATCCAACTTGAGCGGAGTACAGGCCGCGGAGAAGCTTCACCGCACGAGCCGGAGCTATACTCACGTCGCAGGCCGCCAGCTTGAGGCACACCTCCTCCCGCAGGAAGCGCTCCAGCCCTCGGCTGGCGGTGCAGAAATACCGGCTCCCAGGACTACCGCCTCCCGACATGGCCGCCGTCACCACCTGGGCACCGTCAACACCGGAGTACCGGGACACACCAGCGGCGGCTCAACTCACTCCGGGCCCAAAACCGCGGTTGTCAGGGAAACCAACCGGAACTCTCCTCTCAACGGGAAGTGACGAACCTTGGAGCGCTTTTTAAATGTAAACCGCCACCCGCAGCTGAGAACAAGAAGTTATTATTAACGGATGATGTCAGTAGGACTGATGGAATACGGGTTTTTCTTGGTTTATTGAAATAGTGCTAGTTTTTTTCTTTGGTTGAAAGTAGTGACTATTTAAGGGTATTTGTACTGTAAACATTATTGATTTATTTGTAAAATTTATCATTGCATTTATATTGTTAACCATAAAGCTGTTCTCAAGGCTTTATTGTGGTCAATGAATGTAATGGGTTTACTATGTAATTGATGAGTTGTATAAGTAGTATTGTACTTGAATAAAATATTAACAACAGTTATGATGATTCTATAACTACTCCAACTCATCGCAAAGAGAGAGAGAGAGAGCTCTGAGCGGGCTGATACAGTGCAGAGGGGGGAATGCGATGGAAGCCGATAAGAAATGGTTTCTTTCCTCACCACACAGGGCTGTCAGCTCTGAAAGTGCCGGAGCTGGAGTTTCTCCCGGGCAGCCCGTCTACACTGAAGCCAACTGAGGCAAAAGAGGCCCATGTAGTTTCAGAATTTAGCTCTGCACTGATTGAGCATTCAGGCTAGGGGAGCTGAGTGAGCATTCAGAGGAGGGAGCTCTGTACTGAGTGAGTATTCAGAGGAGGGAGCTCTGTACTGAGTGAGCATTCAGGGCAGAGAGCTCTGTACTGAGTGACCATTCAGGGGGAGGGAGCTCTGTACTGAGTGAGCATTCAGGGGGAGAGAGCACTGTACCGAGTGAGCATTCAGGGCAGAGAGCTCTGTACTGAGTGAGCATTCAGGGGGAGGGAGCTCTGTACTGAGTGAGCATTCAGGAGGAGAGAGCTCTGCACTGAGTGAGCATTCAGGGGGAGGGAGCTCTGTACTGAGTGACCATTCAGGGGGAGGGAGCTCTGTACTGAGTGACCATTCAGGGGGAGGGAGCTCTGTACTGAGTGAGCATTCAGGGGGAGAGAGCACTGTACCGAGTGAGCATTCAGGGCAGAGAGCTCTGTACTGAGTGAGCATTCAGGGGGAGGGAGCTCTGTACTGAGTGAGCATTCAGGAGGAGAGAGCTCTGCACTGAGTGAGCATTCAGGGGGAGGGAGCTCTGTACTGAGTGAGCATTCAGGGGAAAGAGCTCTGTACTGAGTGAGCATTCAGGGCAGAGAGCTCTGTACTGAGTGAGCATTCAGGCTAGGGGAGCTCGACTGAGTGAGCATTCAGGGGGAGGGAGCTCTGTACTGAGTGAGCATTCAGAGGAGGGAGCTCTGTACTGAGTGAGCATTCAGGGGGAGAGAGCTCTGTACTGAGTGAGCATTCAGGGGGAGGGAGCTCTGTACTGAGTGAGCATTCAGAGGAGGGAGCTCTGTATTGAGTGAGCATTCAGGGGGAGAGAGCTCTGTACTGAGTGAGCATTCAGCAGGAAGGGCGCACTACTGAGTGAGCATTCAGGGGGAGGGAGCATTGTACTGAGTGAGCATTCAGCAGGAAGGGCACACTACTGAGTGAGCATTCAGGGGAGGGAGCATTGTACTGAGTGAGCATTCAGGGGGAGGGAGCACTACTGCGTGAGCATTCAAGGGGAGGGAGCTCTGTACTGAGTGAGCATTCAGGGGGAGGGAGCACGACTGAGTGAGCATTCAGGGGGAGAGAGCTCTACTGAGTGAGCATTCAGTGGGGGGGGGGAGCTCTGTACTGAGTGAGCATTCAGGGGAAGGGAGCACTACTGAGTGAGCATTCAGGGGGAGAGAGCTCTACTGAGTGAGCATTCAGGGAGAGGGAGCTCTGTACTGAGTGAGCATTCAGAGGGAGAGAGCTCTGCATTGAGTTTGCATTCAGGGGGAGGGAGCTCTGTACTGAGTGAGCATTCAGGTAGAGAGAGCTCTGTGCTGAGTGAGCATTCAGGGGAAAGGGAGCTCTGTACTGAGTGAGCATTCAGGGGGAGGGAGCTCTGTACTGAGTGAGCATTCAGGGGGAGGGAGCACTGTACTGAGTGAGCATTCAGGGGGAGAGAGCTCTACTGAGTGAGCATTCAGGGGGAGAGAGCTCTACTGAGTGAGCATTCAGGGGGAGGGAGCTCTGTACTGAGTGAGCATTCAGGGGGGAGGCAACTCTGTACTGAGTGAGCATTCAGGGGAGGGAGCTCTGTACTGAGTGAGCATTCAGGGGAGGGAGCTCTGCACTGGGTGAGCATTCAGGGGGAGAGAGCTCTGTACTGAGTGAGCATTCAGGGGGAGAGAGCTCTACTGAGTGAGCATTCAGGGAGAGGGAGCTCTGTACTGAGTGAGCATTCAGAGGGAGAGAGCTCTGTATTGAGTTTGCATTCAGGGGGAGGGAGCTCTGTACTGAGTGAGCATTCAGGTAGAGAGAGCTCTGTACTGAGTGAGCATTCAGGGGAAAGGGAGCTCTGTACTGAGTGAGCATTCAGGGGGAGGGAGCTCTGTACTGAGTGAGCATTCAGGGGAGGGAGCTCTGTACTGAGTGAGCATTCAGGGGAGGGAGCACTGTACTGAGTGAGCATTCAGGGGAGAGAGCTCTACTGAGTGAGCATTCGGGGGAGGGAGCTCGACTGAGTGAGCATTCGGGGGAGGGAGCTCTGTACTGAGTGAGCATTTGGGGGAGGGAGCTCTGTACTGAGTGAGCATTCAGGGGAGAGAGCTCTGTACTGAGTGAGCATTCAGGAGAGAGAGCTCTGTACTGAGTGAGTATTCGGGGGCGGGAGCTCTGGTCTGAGTGAGCATTCAGAGGAGGGAGCTCTACTGTAAGCATTCGGGGGAGGGAGCTCTGTACTGAGTGAGCAATCAGGGGGAGGGAGCTCTACTGAGTGAGCTTTCAGGGGGAGGGAGGTCTGTACTGAGTGAGCATTCAGGGGAAGGGAGCTCTGTACTGAGTGAGCATTCAGAGGAGGGAGCTCTGTACTGAGTGAGCATTCAGGGGGAGAGAGCTCTGTACTAAGTGAGCATTCAGGGGGAGGGAGCTCTACTGAGTGAGCTTTCAGGGGGAGGGAGGTCTGTACTGAGTGAGCATTCAGGGGGAGGGAGCTCTGTACTGAGTGAGCATTCAGGGGAAGGGAGCTCTGTACTGAGTGAGCATTCAGAGGAGGGAGCTCTGTACTGAGTGAGCATTCAGGGGGAGAGAGCTCTGTACTAAGTGAGCATTCAGGGGGAGGGAGCTCTACTGAGTGAGCATTCAGAGGAGGGAGCTCTGTACTGAGTGAGCATTCAGGGGGAGGGAGCTCTGTACTGAGTGAGCATTCAAGGGGAGAGAGCTCTGTACTGAGTGAGCATTCAGCAGGAAGGGAGCACTACTGAGTGAGCATTCAGGGGGAGGGAGCACTGTACTGAGTGAGCATTCAGGGGGAGAGAGCTCTACTGAGTGAGCATTCAGGGGGAGGGAGCTCTGTACTGAGTGAGCATTCAGGGGGGAGGCAACTCTGTACTGAGTGAGCATTCAGGGGAGGGAGCTCTGCACTGGGTGAGCATTCAGGGGGAGAGAGCTCTACTGAGTGAGTATTCAGGGTGAGAGAGCTCTACTGAGTGAGCATTCAGGGAGAGGGAGCTCTGTACTGAGTGAGCATTCAGGGGAGGGAGCTCTGTACTGAGTGAGCATTCAGGGGAGGGAGCTCTGCACTGGGTGAGCATTCAGGGAGAGAGAGCTCTACTGAGTGTGCATCCAGGGGGAGGGAGCTCTGTACTGAGTGAGCATTCAGGGGGAGAGAGCTCTACTGAGTGAGCATTCAGGGGAGGGAGCTCTACTGAGTGAGCATTCAGGGGGAGGGAGCACTGTACTGAGTGAGCATTCAGGGGAGAGAGCTCTACTGAGTGAGCATTCGGGGGAGGGAGCTCTGTACTGAGTGAGCATTCGGGGGAGGGAGCTCTATACTGAGTGAGCATTCAGGAGAGAGAGCTCTGTACTGAGTGAGCATTCAGGAGAGAGAGCTCTGTACTGAGTGAGCATTCGGGGGCGGGAGTTCTGGTCCGAGTGAGCATTCAGAGGAGGGAGCTCTACTGTAAGCATTCAGGGGGAGAGTGCTCTGTACTATAAGCATTCGGGGGTGGGAGCTCTGTACTGAGTGAGCAATCGGGGAGGGAGCTCTACTGAGTGAGCATTCAGAGGAGAGAACTCTGTACTGAGTGGGCATTCAGAGGAGAGAACTCTGCTGAGTGAGCATTCAGGGGAGAGAGCTCTACTGAGTGAGCATTCAGGGGAGAGGGAGCTCTGTACTGAGTGAGCATTCAGGGGAGAGGGAGCTCTGTACTGAGTGAGCATTCAGGGGAGAGGGAGCTCTGTACTGAGTGAGCATTCAGGGCGAGAGAGCTCTGTACTGAGTGAGCATTCAGGGGAGGGTACACTGTACTGAGTGAGCATTCAGGGGAGAGGGAGCTCTGGACTGAGTGAGCATTCAGGGGAGAGAGCTTTGCACTGAGTTAGCATTCAGGAGGAGGGAGCTATGTACTGAGTGAGCATTCAGGGGGAGAGAGCACTGTACTGAGTGAGCATTCAGGAGGAGGGAGCTCTGTACTGAGTGAGCATTCAGGGGGAGGGAGCACTACTGAGTGAGCATTCAGAGGAGGGAGCTCTGCACTGAGTGAGCATTCAGGGGAGAGGGCTCTGTACTGAGTGAGCATTCAGGGGGAGGGAGCTCTGCACTGAGTGAGCATTCAGGGGGAGAGAGCTCTACTGAGTGAGCATTCAGGGGGAGGGAGCTCTGTACTGAGTGAGCATTCAGAGGAGAGAACTCTGTACTGAGTGAGCATTCAGAGGAGAGAACTCTGTACTGAGTGAGCATTCAGGGGAGAGAACTCTGTACTGAGTGAGCATTCAGAGTAGAGAACTCTGTACTGAGTGAGCATTCAGGGGGAGGGAACTCTGCACTGAGTGAGCATTCAGAGGAGAGAACTCTGTACTAAGTGAGCATTCAGAGGAGAGAACTCTGTACTGAGTGAGCATTCAGAGGAGGGAGCTCTGTACTGAGTGAGCATTCAGGGGAGAGGGAGCTCTACTGAGTGAGCATTCAGGGGGAGGGAGCCCTGTACTGAGTGAGCATTCAGGGGGAGAGAGCTCTGTACTGAGTGAGCATTCAGAGGAGAGAACTCTGTACTGAGTGGGCATTCAGAGGAGAGAACTCTGCACTGAGTGAGCATTCAGGGGACAGAGCTCTACTGAGTGAGCATTCAGGGGGAGCGAGCTCTGCACTGAGTAAGCATTCAGGGGGAGGGAGCTCTGTACTGTAAGCATTCGGGGAGAGAGCTCTGTACTGAGTGAGCGTTCAGGGGAAAGAGCTCTTTACTGAGTGAGCATTCAGGGGAAAGAGCTCTGTACTGAGTGAGCATTCAGGGGAAAGAGCTCTGTACTGAGTGAGCATTCAGGGGGAGAGGGCTCTGTACTAAGTGAGCATTCAGGGGGAGAGAGCACTGTACTGAGTGAGCATTCAGGGGGAGAGAGCACTACTGAGTGAGCATTCAGGGGGAGGTAGCACTGTACTGAGTGAACATTCAGGGGGAGAGAGCTCCACTGAGTGAGCATTCAGTGCAGGGGGGAGCTCTGTACTGAGTGAGCATTCAGGGGAGGGTGCACTGTACTGAGTGAGCATTCAGGGGGACAGAGCACTGTACTGAGTGAGCATTCAGGAGAGAGAGCTCTGTACTGAGTGAGCATTCGGGGGCGGGAGCTCTGGTCTGAGTGAGCATTCAGAGGAGGGAGCTCTAGTGTAAGCATTCAGGGGGAGAGAGCTCTGTACTGTAAGCATTCGGGGGAGGGAGCTCTGTACTGATTGAGCAATCAGGGGGAGGGAGCTCTACTGAGTGAGCATTCAGTGGGGGGGGGGGAGCTCTGTACTGAGTGAGCATTCAGGGGAAGGGAGCACTACTGAGTGAGCATTCAGGGGGAGAGAGCTCTACTGAGTGAGCATTCAGGGGGGAGGCAACTCTGTACTGAGTGAGCATTCAGGGGAGGGAGCTCTGAACTGAGTGAGCATTCAGGGGAGGGAGCTCTGCACTGGGTGAGCATTCAGGGGGAGAGAGCTCTACTGAGTGAGCATTCAGGGAGAGGGAGCTCTGTACTGAGTGAGCATTCAGAGGGAGAGAGCTCTGTATTGAGTTTGCATTCAGGGGGAGGGAGCTCTGTACTGAGTGAGCATTCAGGTAGAGAGAGCTCTGTACTGAGTGAGCATTCAGGGGAAAGGGAGCTCTGTACTGAGTGAGCATTCAGGGGGAGGGAGCTCTGTACTGAGTGAGCATTCAGGGGGAGGGAGCACTGTACTGAGTGAGCATTCAGGGGAGAGAGCTCTACTGAGTGAGCATTCGGGGGAGGGAGCTCGACTGAGTGAGCATTCGGGGGAGGGAGCTCTGTACTGAGTGAGCATTCGGGGGAGGGAGCTCGGTACTGAGTGAGCATTCAGGGGAGAGAGCTCTGTACTGAGTGAGCATTCAGGAGAGAGAGCTCTGTACTGAGTGAGTATTCGGGGGCGGGAGCTCTGGTCTGAGTGAGCATTCAGAGGAGGGAGCTCTACTGTAAGCATTCGGGGGAGGGAGCTCTGTACTGAGTGAGCATTCAGGGGAAGGGAGCACTGTACTGAGTGAGCATTCAGGGGGAGAGAGCTCTACTGAGTGAGCATTCAGGGGGAGGGAGCTCTGTACTGAGTGAGCATTCAGGGGGGAGGCAACTCTGTACTGAGTGAGCATTCAGGGGAGGGAGCTCTGTACTGAGTGAGCATTCAGGGGAGGGAGCTCTGCACTGGGTGAGCATTCAGGGGGAGAGAGCTCTACTGAGTGAGCATTCAGGGAGAGGGAGCTCTGTACTGAGTGAGCATTCAGAGGGAGAGAGCTCTGTATTGAGTTTGCATTCAGGGGGAGGGAGCTCTGTACTGAGTGAGCATTCAGGTAGAGAGAGCTCTGTACTGAGTGAGCATTCAGGGGAAAGGGAGCTCTGTACTGAGTGAGCATTCAGGGGGAGGGAGCTCTATACTGAGTGAGCATTCAGGGGAGGGAGCTCTGTACTGAGTGAGCATTCAGGGGGAGGGAGCACTGTACTGAGTGAGCATTCAGGGGAGAGAGCTCTACTGAGTGAGCATTCGGGGGAGGGAGCTCGACTGAGTGAGCATTCGGGGGAGGGAGCTCGACTGAGTGAGCATTCGGGGGAGGGAGGTCTGCACTGAGAGAGCATTCAGGGGGAGGGAGCTCTGTACTGAGTGAGCATTCAGGGGAAGGGAGCTCTGTACTGAGTGAGCATTCAGAGGAGGGAGCTCTGTACTGAGTGAGCATTCAGGGGGAGAGAGCTCTGTACTAAGTGAGCATTCAGGGGGAGGGAGCTCTACTGAGTGAGCATTCAGAGGAGGGAGCTCTGTACTGAGTGAGCATTCAGGGGGAGAGAGCTCTGTACTGAGTGAGCATTCAGCAGGAAGGGAGCACTACTGAGTGAGCATTCAGGGGGAGGGAGCACTGTACTGAGTGAGCAATCAGGGGAAGGGAGCACTACTGAGTGAGCATTCCGGGGGAGAGAGCTCTACTGAGTGAGCATTCAGGGGGAGGGAGCTCTGTACTGAGTGAGCATTCAGGGGAGGGAGCTCTGCACTGGGTGAGCATTCAGGGGGAGAGAGCTCCACTGAGTGAGCATTCAGGGTGAGAGAGCTCTACTGAGTGAGCATTCAGGGAGACGGAGCTCTGTACTGAGTGAGCATTCAGGGGAGGGAGCTCTGTACTGAGTGAGCATTCAGGGGAGGGAGCTCTGCACTGGGTGAGCATTCAGGGAGAGAGAGCTCTACTGAGTGAGCATTCAGGGAGAGGGAGCTCTGTACTGAGTGAGCATTCAGAGGGAGAGAGCTCTGTATTGAGTGTGCATCCAGGGGGAGGGAGCTCTGTACTGAGTGAGCATTCAGGGGGAGAGAGCTCTACTGAGTGAGCATTCAGGGGAGGGAGCTCTACTGAGTGAGCATTCAGGGGGAGGGAGCACTGTACTGAGTGAGCATTCAGGGGAGAGAGCTCTACTGAGTGAGCATTCGGGGGAGGGAGCTCTGTACTGAGTGAGCATTCGGGGGAGGGAGCTCTATACTGAGTGAGCATTCAGGAGAGAGAGCTCTGTACTGAGTGAGCATTCAGGAGAGAGAGCTCTGTACTGAGTGAGCATTCGGGGGCGGGAGTTCTGGTCTGAGTGAGCATTCAGAGGAGGGAGCTCTACTGTAAGCATTCAGGGGGAGAGTGCTCTGTACTATAAGCATTCGGGGGTGGGAGCTCTGTACTGAGTGAGCAATCGGGGAGGGAGCTCTACTGAGTGAGCATTCAGAGGAGAGAACTCTGTACTGAGTGGGCATTCAGAGGAGAGAACTCTGTGCTGAGTGAGCATTCAGGGGAGAGGGAGCTCTGTACTGAGTGAGCATTCAGGGGGAGGGAGCACTGTACTGAGTGAGCATTCAGGGGGAGAGAGCTCTACTGAGTGAGCATTCAGGGGGAGGGAGCTCTGTACTGAGTGAGCATTCAGGGGGGAGGCAACTCTGTACTGAGTGAGCATTCAGGGGAGTGAGCTCTGCACTGGGTGAGCATTCAGGGGGAGAGAGCTCTACTGAGTGAGTATTCAGGGTGAGAGAGCTCTACTGAGTGAGCATTCAGGGAGAGGGAGCTCTGTACTGAGTGAGCATTCAGGGGAGGGAGCTCTGTACTGAGTGAGCATTCAGGGGAGGGAGCTCTGCACTGGGTGAGCATTCAGGGAGAGAGAGCTCTACTGAGTGTGCATCCAGGGGGAGGGAGCTCTGTACTGAGTGAGCATTCAGGGGGAGAGAGCTCTACTGAGTGAGCATTCAGGGGAGGGAGCTCTACTGAGTGAGCATTCAGGGGGAGGGAGCACTGTACTGAGTGAGCATTCAGGGGAGAGAGCTCTACTGAGTGAGCATTCGGGGGAGGGAGCTCTGTACTGAGTGAGCATTCGGGGGAGGGAGCTCTATACTGAGTGAGCATTCAGGAGAGAGAGCTCTGTACTGAGTGAGCATTCAGGAGAGAGAGCTCTGTACTGAGTGAGCATTCGGGGGCGGGAGTTCTGGTCCGAGTGAGCATTCAGAGGAGGGAGCTCTACTGTAAGCATTCAGGGGGAGAGTGCTCTGTACTATAAGCATTCGGGGGTGGGAGCTCTGTACTGAGTGAGCAATCGGGGAGGGAGCTCTACTGAGTGAGCATTCAGAGGAGAGAACTCTGTACTGAGTGGGCATTCAGAGGAGAGAACTCTGCTGAGTGAGCATTCAGGGGAGAGAGCTCTACTGAGTGAGCATTCAGGGGAGAGGGAGCTCTGTACTGAGTGAGCATTCAGGGGAGAGGGAGCTCTGTACTGAGTGAGCATTCAGGGGAGAGGGAGCTCTGTACTGAGTGAGCATTCAGGGCGAGAGAGCTCTGTACTGAGTGAGCATTCAGGGGAGGGTACACTGTACTGAGTGAGCATTCAGGGGAGAGGGAGCTCTGGACTGAGTGAGCATTCAGGGGAGAGAGCTTTGCACTGAGTTAGCATTCAGGAGGAGGGAGCTATGTACTGAGTGAGCATTCAGGGGGAGAGAGCACTGTACTGAGTGAGCATTCAGGAGGAGGGAGCTCTGTACTGAGTGAGCATTCAGGGGGAGGGAGCACTACTGAGTGAGCATTCAGAGGAGGGAGCTCTGCACTGAGTGAGCATTCAGGGGAGAGGGCTCTGTACTGAGTGAGCATTCAGGGGGAGGGAGCTCTGCACTGAGTGAGCATTCAGGGGGAGAGAGCTCTACTGAGTGAGCATTCAGGGGGAGGGAGCTCTGTACTGAGTGAGCATTCAGAGGAGAGAACTCTGTACTGAGTGAGCATTCAGAGGAGAGAACTCTGTACTGAGTGAGCATTCAGGGGAGAGAACTCTGTACTGAGTGAGCATTCAGAGTAGAGAACTCTGTACTGAGTGAGCATTCAGGGGGAGGGAACTCTGCACTGAGTGAGCATTCAGAGGAGAGAACTCTGTACTAAGTGAGCATTCAGAGGAGAGAACTCTGTACTGAGTGAGCATTCAGAGGAGGGAGCTCTGTACTGAGTGAGCATTCAGGGGAGAGGGAGCTCTACTGAGTGAGCATTCAGGGGGAGGGAGCCCTGTACTGAGTGAGCATTCAGGGGGAGAGAGCTCTGTACTGAGTGAGCATTCAGAGGAGAGAACTCTGTACTGAGTGGGCATTCAGAGGAGAGAACTCTGCACTGAGTGAGCATTCAGGGGACAGAGCTCTACTGAGTGAGCATTCAGGGGGAGCGAGCTCTGCACTGAGTAAGCATTCAGGGGGAGGGAGCTCTGTACTGTAAGCATTCGGGGAGAGAGCTCTGTACTGAGTGAGCGTTCAGGGGAAAGAGCTCTTTACTGAGTGAGCATTCAGGGGAAAGAGCTCTGTACTGAGTGAGCATTCAGGGGAAAGAGCTCTGTACTGAGTGAGCATTCAGGGGGAGAGGGCTCTGTACTAAGTGAGCATTCAGGGGGAGAGAGCACTGTACTGAGTGAGCATTCAGGGGGAGAGAGCACTACTGAGTGAGCATTCAGGGGGAGGTAGCACTGTACTGAGTGAACATTCAGGGGGAGAGAGCTCCACTGAGTGAGCATTCAGTGCAGGGGGGAGCTCTGTACTGAGTGAGCATTCAGGGGAGGGTGCACTGTACTGAGTGAGCATTCAGGGGGACAGAGCACTGTACTGAGTGAGCATTCAGGAGAGAGAGCTCTGTACTGAGTGAGCATTCGGGGGCGGGAGCTCTGGTCTGAGTGAGCATTCAGAGGAGGGAGCTCTAGTGTAAGCATTCAGGGGGAGAGAGCTCTGTACTGTAAGCATTCGGGGGAGGGAGCTCTGTACTGATTGAGCAATCAGGGGGAGGGAGCTCTACTGAGTGAGCATTCAGTGGGGGGGGGGAGCTCTGTACTGAGTGAGCATTCAGGGGAAGGGAGCACTACTGAGTGAGCATTCAGGGGGAGAGAGCTCTACTGAGTGAGCATTCAGGGGGGAGGCAACTCTGTACTGAGTGAGCATTCAGGGGAGGGAGCTCTGAACTGAGTGAGCATTCAGGGGAGGGAGCTCTGCACTGGGTGAGCATTCAGGGGGAGAGAGCTCTACTGAGTGAGCATTCAGGGAGAGGGAGCTCTGTACTGAGTGAGCATTCAGAGGGAGAGAGCTCTGTATTGAGTTTGCATTCAGGGGGAGGGAGCTCTGTACTGAGTGAGCATTCAGGTAGAGAGAGCTCTGTACTGAGTGAGCATTCAGGGGAAAGGGAGCTCTGTACTGAGTGAGCATTCAGGGGGAGGGAGCTCTGTACTGAGTGAGCATTCAGGGGGAGGGAGCACTGTACTGAGTGAGCATTCAGGGGAGAGAGCTCTACTGAGTGAGCATTCGGGGGAGGGAGCTCGACTGAGTGAGCATTCGGGGGAGGGAGCTCTGTACTGAGTGAGCATTCGGGGGAGGGAGCTCGGTACTGAGTGAGCATTCAGGGGAGAGAGCTCTGTACTGAGTGAGCATTCAGGAGAGAGAGCTCTGTACTGAGTGAGTATTCGGGGGCGGGAGCTCTGGTCTGAGTGAGCATTCAGAGGAGGGAGCTCTACTGTAAGCATTCGGGGGAGGGAGCTCTGTACTGAGTGAGCATTCAGGGGAAGGGAGCACTGTACTGAGTGAGCATTCAGGGGGAGAGAGCTCTACTGAGTGAGCATTCAGGGGGAGGGAGCTCTGTACTGAGTGAGCATTCAGGGGGGAGGCAACTCTGTACTGAGTGAGCATTCAGGGGAGGGAGCTCTGTACTGAGTGAGCATTCAGGGGAGGGAGCTCTGCACTGGGTGAGCATTCAGGGGGAGAGAGCTCTACTGAGTGAGCATTCAGGGAGAGGGAGCTCTGTACTGAGTGAGCATTCAGAGGGAGAGAGCTCTGTATTGAGTTTGCATTCAGGGGGAGGGAGCTCTGTACTGAGTGAGCATTCAGGTAGAGAGAGCTCTGTACTGAGTGAGCATTCAGGGGAAAGGGAGCTCTGTACTGAGTGAGCATTCAGGGGGAGGGAGCTCTATACTGAGTGAGCATTCAGGGGAGGGAGCTCTGTACTGAGTGAGCATTCAGGGGGAGGGAGCACTGTACTGAGTGAGCATTCAGGGGAGAGAGCTCTACTGAGTGAGCATTCGGGGGAGGGAGCTCGACTGAGTGAGCATTCGGGGGAGGGAGCTCGACTGAGTGAGCATTCGGGGGAGGGAGGTCTGCACTGAGAGAGCATTCAGGGGGAGGGAGCTCTGTACTGAGTGAGCATTCAGGGGAAGGGAGCTCTGTACTGAGTGAGCATTCAGAGGAGGGAGCTCTGTACTGAGTGAGCATTCAGGGGGAGAGAGCTCTGTACTAAGTGAGCATTCAGGGGGAGGGAGCTCTACTGAGTGAGCATTCAGAGGAGGGAGCTCTGTACTGAGTGAGCATTCAGGGGGAGAGAGCTCTGTACTGAGTGAGCATTCAGCAGGAAGGGAGCACTACTGAGTGAGCATTCAGGGGGAGGGAGCACTGTACTGAGTGAGCAATCAGGGGAAGGGAGCACTACTGAGTGAGCATTCCGGGGGAGAGAGCTCTACTGAGTGAGCATTCAGGGGGAGGGAGCTCTGTACTGAGTGAGCATTCAGGGGAGGGAGCTCTGCACTGGGTGAGCATTCAGGGGGAGAGAGCTCCACTGAGTGAGCATTCAGGGTGAGAGAGCTCTACTGAGTGAGCATTCAGGGAGACGGAGCTCTGTACTGAGTGAGCATTCAGGGGAGGGAGCTCTGTACTGAGTGAGCATTCAGGGGAGGGAGCTCTGCACTGGGTGAGCATTCAGGGAGAGAGAGCTCTACTGAGTGAGCATTCAGGGAGAGGGAGCTCTGTACTGAGTGAGCATTCAGAGGGAGAGAGCTCTGTATTGAGTGTGCATCCAGGGGGAGGGAGCTCTGTACTGAGTGAGCATTCAGGGGGAGAGAGCTCTACTGAGTGAGCATTCAGGGGAGGGAGCTCTACTGAGTGAGCATTCAGGGGGAGGGAGCACTGTACTGAGTGAGCATTCAGGGGAGAGAGCTCTACTGAGTGAGCATTCGGGGGAGGGAGCTCTGTACTGAGTGAGCATTCGGGGGAGGGAGCTCTATACTGAGTGAGCATTCAGGAGAGAGAGCTCTGTACTGAGTGAGCATTCAGGAGAGAGAGCTCTGTACTGAGTGAGCATTCGGGGGCGGGAGTTCTGGTCTGAGTGAGCATTCAGAGGAGGGAGCTCTACTGTAAGCATTCAGGGGGAGAGTGCTCTGTACTATAAGCATTCGGGGGTGGGAGCTCTGTACTGAGTGAGCAATCGGGGAGGGAGCTCTACTGAGTGAGCATTCAGAGGAGAGAACTCTGTACTGAGTGGGCATTCAGAGGAGAGAACTCTGTGCTGAGTGAGCATTCAGGGGAGAGGGAGCTCTGTACTGAGTGAGCATTCAGGGGAGAGGGAGCTCTGTACTGAGTGAGCATTCAGGGCGAGAGAGCTCTTTACTGAGTGAGCATTCAGGGGAGGGTACACTGTACTGAGTGAGCATTCAGGGGAGAGGGAGCTCTGGACTGAGTGAGCATTCAGGGGAGAGAGCTTTGCACTGAGTAAGCATTCAGGAGGAGGGAGCTCTGTACTGAGTGAGCATTCAGGGGGAGAGAGCACTGTACTGAGTGAGCATTCAGGAGGAGGGAGCTCTGTACTGAGTGAGCATTCAGGGGGAGGGAGCACTACTGAGTGAGCATTCAGAGGAGGGAGCTCTGCACTGAGTGAGCATTCAGGGGAGAGGGCTCTGTACTGAGTGAGCATTCAGGGGGAGGGAGCTCTGCACTGAGTGAGCATTCAGGGGGAGAGAGCTCTACTGAGTGAGCATTCAGGGAGAGGGAGCTCTGTACTGAGTGAGCATTCAGAGGGAGAGAGCTCTGTATTGAGTTTGCATTCAGGGGGAGGGAGCTCTGTACTGAGTGAGCATTCAGGTAGAGAGAGCTCTGTACTGAGTGAGCATTCAGGGGAAAGGGAGCTCTGTACTGAGTGAGCATTCAGGGGGAGGGAGCTCTGTACTGAGTGAGCATTCAGGGGAGGGAGCTCTGTACTGAGTGAGCATTCAGGGGGAGGGAGCACTGTACTGAGTGAGCATTCAGGGGAGAGAGCTCTACTGAGTGAGCATTCGGGGGAGGGAGCTCGACTGAGTGAGCATTCGGGGGAAGGAGCTCTGTACTGAGTGAGCATTTGGGGGAGGGAGCTCTGTACTGAGTGAGCATTCAGGGGAGAGAGCTCTGTACTGAGTGAGCATTCAGGAGAGAGAGCTCTGTACTGAGTGAGTATTCGGGGGCGGGAGCTCTGGTCTGAGTGAGCATTCAGAGGAGGGAGCTCTACTGTAAGCATTCGGGGGAGGGAGCTCTGTACTGAGTGAGCAATCAGGGGGAGGGAGCTCTACTGAGTGAGCTTTCAGGGGGAGGGAGGTCTGTACTGAGTGAGCATTCAGGGGGAGGGAGCTCTGTACTGAGTGAGCATTCAGGGGAAGGGAGCTCTGTACTGAGTGAGCATTCAGAGGAGGGAGCTCTGTACTGAGTGAGCATTCAGGGGGAGAGAGCTCTGTACTAAGTGAGCATTCAGGGGGAGGGAGCTCTACTGAGTGAGCTTTCAGGGGGAGGGAGGTCTGTACTGAGTGAGCATTCAGGGGGAGGGAGCTCTGTACTGAGTGAGCATTCAGGGGAAGGGAGCTCTGTACTGAGTGAGCATTCAGGGGAGAGAGCTCTACTGAGTGAGCATTCAGAGGAGAGAACTCTGTACTGAGTGAGCATTCAGAGGAGAGAACTCTGTACTGAGTGAGCATTCAGGGGAGAGAACTCTGTACTGAGTGAGCATTCAGAGTAGAGAACTCTGTACTGAGTGAGCATTCAGGGGGAGGGAACTCTGCACTGAGTGAGCATTCAGAGGAGAGAACTCTGTACTAAGTCAGCATTCAGAGGAGAGAACTCTGTACTGAGTGAGCATTCAGAGGAGAGAACTCTGTACCGAGTGAGCATTCAGGGGGAGGGAGCTCTGCACTGAGTGAGCATTCAGAGGAGAGAACTCTGTACTGAGTGAGCATTCAGGGGGAGGGAGCTCTGCACTGAGTGAGCATTCAGGGGGACAGAGCTCTACTGAGTGAGCATTCAGGAGAGGGAGCTCTGTACTGAGTGAGCATTCAGGGGGAGAGAGCTCTGTACTGAGTGAGCATTCAGGGGAGAGAGCTCTGTACTGAGTGAGCATTCAGGGGGAGGGAGCTCTGTACAGAGTGAGCATTCAGAGGAGGGAGCTCTGTACTGAGTGAGCATTCAGCAGGAAGGGATCTCTGTACTGAGTCAGCATTCAGGGGGAGGGAGCAATGTACTGAGTGAGCATTCAGGGGGACGGAGCTCTGCACTGAGTGAGCATTCAGTGGGGGGGAGCCCTGTACTGAGCGCATTCAGGGGGAGAGAGCTCTGTACTGAGTGAGCATTCAGGGGGACAGAGCTCTACTGAGTGAGCATTCAGGGGAGGGAGCTCTGTACTGAGTGAGCATTCAGGGGGAGAGAGCTCTGTACTGAGTGAGCATTCAGGGGAGGGAGCTCTGTACTGAGTGAGCATTCAGGGGGAGGGAGCTCTACTGAGTGAGCATTCAGGGGAGGGAGCTCTGTACTGAGTGAGCATTCAGGGGGAGAGAGCTCTGTACTGAGTGAGCATTCAGGGGAGGGAGCTCTGTACTGAGTGAGCATTCAGGGGGAGGGAGCTCTGCACTGAGTGAGCATTCAGGGGGAGCGAGCTCTGTACTGAGTGAGCATTCAGGGGGAGGGAGCTCTGTACTGAGTGAGTATTCAGGGGGAGAGAGCTCTGTACGAGTGAGCATTCAGGGGGAGAGAGCTCTGTACTGAGTGAGCATTCAGGGGGACAGAGCTCTACTGAGTGAGCATTCAGGGGAGGGAGCTCTGTACTGAGTGAGCATTCAGGGGGAGAGAGCTCTGTACTGAGTGAGCATTCAGGGGAGGGAGCTCTGTACTGAGTGAGCATTCAGGGGAGGGAGCTCTGTACTGAGTGAGCATTCAGGGGGAGAGAGCTCTGTACTGAGTGAGCATTCAGGGGAGGGAGCTCTGTACTGAGTGAGCATTCAGGGGAGGGAGCTCTGTACTGAGTGAGCATTCAGGGGGAGGGAGCTCTGCACTGAGTGAGCATTCAGGGGAGAGAGCTCTACTGAGTGAGTATTCAGGGGGAGGGAGCTCTGTACTGAGTGAGTATTCAGGGGGAGGGAGCTCTGTACTGAGTGAGTATTCAGGGGGAGAGAGCTCTGTACGAGTGACCGTTCAGGGAGAGGGAGCTCTGTACTGAGTGAGCATTCAGGGGAAAGGGAGCTCTGTACTGAGTGAGCATTCAGGGGAGAGGGAGCTCTGTACTGAGTGAGCATTCAGTGGAGGGTACACTGTGCTGAGTGAGCATTCAGGGGGAGGGAGCTCTGTACTGAGTGAGCATTCAGGGGAGGGTACACTGTACTGAGTGAGCATTCAGGGGGAGGGAGCTCTGTACTGAGTGAGCATTCAGGAGGAGGGTACACTGTACTGAGTGAGCATTCAGGGGGAGAGAGCTCTGTACTGAGTGAGCATTCAGGAGGAGGGAGCTCTGTACTGAGTGAGCATTCAGGGGGAGAGAGCTCTGTACTGAGTGAGCATTCAGGAGGAGGGAGCTCTGTACTGAGTGAGCATTCAGGGGGAGAGAGCTCTGTACTGAGTGAGCATTCAGGAGGAGGGAGCTCTGTACTGAGTGAGCATTCAGGGGGAGCGAGCTCTGTACTGAGTGAGCATTCAAGAGGAGGGAGCTCTGTACTGAGTGAGCATTCAGAGGAGGGATTAAAACCGGGGACACGCAAGAAGCCAGCATTGGAGGAGCGCAGGTATCTCAGAACATTGTTGGGCTGAGGGAGCTCACAGAGATAGGGAGGGTGAGGCCATGGTGGGATTTGAAAACTAGGATGAGAATTTTAAAATTGTAACTTTGCCAGACTGGGAGCCAATGTAGGCCAGCGAGCACTCGGGTAATGGGTGAATCAAACTTGGTGCTAGTTAGTATATGGGCAGCAGAGTTTTGAATGAGCTCCAATTTATGTCGGTTGGGAGATGGGAGGTGTGGTAACACTTTTCAGCTTCCTGTATTACATCACTTCCTGTAATCAGTCCAGGATAAATACTGGACTGATCAGTTAGATCTGGAAGAGGCATAGGGTAAGACCTCTTTTGTATGCAGCACCGTTTTAAGTTGATTAAAGCTTACATTAAGTTTACCACGCGTAAGGCTCATTCTTACGACAATTTAATCAACTTTGGAAAAACTTCGCACTCAAACTTTTTGGACGAACTCGGAGCTAAGGATCCAGGGAATCACCCATCATGGAAAACATCCTTAAACCATCGCGTCTGGACTTGGACCCAAACACCCCAGCAGCCGGTAAGGTGTGGAAACACTGGTATCGCACGTTTGAGAATTTTCTTGAGTATTGCAAAGCTGATGATAACTCAAAGTTGCGGATACTCATCAACTGTGTCACCCCGAATGTATTTCAGTATGTGGAAGACTGGGACAGTTATGAGGAGGCAATTCAGACGCTTAAGAGACTATATACTAAGACACCGAATGAGGTCTATGCTAGACATCTACTAGCTACAGCCCAACAAGGGCCGGAGGAATCCATTGATAAATTCCTCCAAGAGCTTCGCAGACTTAGTATGGACTGTAACTTTCGGGCAGCCTCAGCTGAGCTATACCGCGAAGAAATGATCCGTGATGCGTTCATCTGCGGGCTTGCCTCCCCATTTATACGCCAGCGTCTACTGGAAAGTAAGACACTTGAGCTGCAGAGAGCTTATGACCTGGCTTGCTCTCTAGATCTGGCAAAAAGAAATGCAGACCTTTTTACAGTGCCCAGACCTCGGTCTGCAGCCTTAACTACAGTCAGGCAATTTAAGAGGCCACAGGTGAACTCTATTAGGGAGGACTTTATCCCTGACGATCGATCTGATGACTTCACTGATGAAGAGGATGATGACCCCACTGTGGCAGCCTCTTGGCAATCTAAGAAATGCTTTTTTTGTGGTGATGAGTTTCACCCTCGGAGATTCTGCCCTGCTCGCAATGCGTTTTGCAGTCATTGCAACAAAAAGGGTCATTTTGTAAAGGTTTGCCTATCAAGAGCCTCTACGAGGGCTTATCAAGCTAAGTCCTACCGAACTGCCCCAGTAAGGGCCTATCAGGATGTTCCAACTAAAAACTATCGTGCTTCCTCTCGGGTTTTTTCTCGAAGAAACACACCTAGAATTTCAGCCACTCTTTGTGCAACGACACCAATTACAGCTGCTTGTCCTCAGAACCTATTCCATGCAGCTACAAAAGCATCAATTAATGGACATACTTTAGATGCCTTAATTGACTCAGGTAGCACTGATAGTTTCATTAGGGAACAGACTGTTGCACAGTTAAAGCTACATGTTTTTCCATCGGACCAGGCAGTTGCGATGGCTCAGTCATCACTTAATACCAGAATTTCTGGCTTCTGTGTAGTTGAAATAATGCTTAATGGTCACAGGTATCCCTCCACCCGGCTTTCGGTGCTCAAGGACTTATGTAGTGATCTTATCTTAGGGCTGGATTTTCAAAAGCAGCATAAGAAGCTTACCATTGAGTTCGGCGGATCCAAACCTGAACTCACTATTTCTAATATACGACCTCGATTACCGTTCTGTGCCTTGTCAGCAGCTTCACTGGATGAACCCTCACTGTTTGCCAGTATCCCTCCTCGATGCAAACCGATTATAACAAAGTCACGCCGTTTCAGTCAGGAAGACCAGTCTTTTATTGCGGCTGAGATTTCTCGGCTTTTAGCAGAGGATATCATCGAGCCTTGTTCGTCGCCATGGCGCGCCCAGGTCGTTATTGTTAAGAACCCTCTACAACCTCACAAGAAACGGCTGTGCATTGACTATTCACAGACCATCAATCAATATACGGACTTGGACGCATACCCATTGCCGCGCATCGATGATATGGTTAATAAATTGGCTGAGTACACGGTGTTCTCGACTTATGATCTGAAAAGCGCCTATCATCAGGTACCCTTGAAGGTCTCAGACAAGCAGTATACAGCCTTTGAAGCCAATGGGCGGCTGTATCAATTTCGTCGCCTCCCCTTTGGGGTCACTAATGGAGTGGCTGTCTTCCAGCGAGCAATGGATGACCTGGTCAAACAGGAAGACTTGAAGGATACGTTTCCTTATCTGGACAATATTACTGTCGCAGGTCGCAATCAGCAGGAACATGACGCCAATCTCCAACGATTTTGGGATGCACTCCAGCACCGTAATTTGACATTGAATGCGGCTAAATCCATTGAGTCACAACCAACCATCAACATCCTTGGCTATTGTGTGGGCAATGGCATCATTAAACCTGACCCTGAAAGGCTTCGCCCACTCCAAGAACTCCCGCCACCTAAGAATCCGGCCTCCTTGCGCCGGGCCCTCGGCCTGTTTGCATACTATGCGAAATGGATTCCTAACTTCTCGGACCGAATCCAACCTCTACTGAAGGCCAGCACATTCCCACTAGACACAACGGCTGTTGCAGCCTTTAACCTCCTGAAAAAGCAGTTGGAGAAAGCGGCTCTTCACTCCATCGATGAGAGTCTTCCTTTCGTGGTTGAGTGTGATGCCTCGGAGGTGGCAATCTCAGCCACTCTGAATCAGGAAGGTCGTCCGGTGGCATTTTTGTCCAGGACTTTTCAAGGGGCTGAGCTACATTATCCTCCAGTCGAGAAAGAAGCTACAGCCATCATAGAGGCAGTACGGAAGTGGAGTCATCTCCTGGCTCGCCAGCACTTTACCTTAATCACGGACCAGCGATCGGTCGCCTTCATGCTCGATAATCGAAAACGGACCAAAATTAAAAATAATAAAATCCAGCTTTGGCGGCTGGAATTGGCCTCTTTTGGTTACACCATCCACTATCGACCTGGCAAGGAGAATGTGGCTCCGGATACCCTCACACGAGCATTCTGCTCCGCCATGGCACCCTCTACGCTCGTAGACATCCATGATGGGTTGTGTCATCCAGGCGTTACTCGCATGCTGCACTTCGTGCGGTCCCGAAATCTCCCATTCTCTACCGGGGATGTAAAGAAGATGTGCTCGGACTGCAGAGTCTGTGCGGAATTGAAACCTCGGTTTTTCCGCCCCTCGGGTGGTATACTCATACATGCGACCCAGCCAATGCAAAGGCTTAGCATCGATTTTAAGGGGCCGTTGCCCTCTTCGACTCGCAACACTTATCTATTAACAATGGTTGATGAGTATTCTCGTTTTCCGTTTGCCTTTCCCTGCCCCAATATGCTGACAACCACGGTTATCAGCTGCCTTGAACAGGTATTTGCTTTCTGTGGCATGGCATCCTATGTTCATTCAGATCGGGGCCCTTCTTTTATGTCGGGAGAACTCAAGGCCTATCTCTCGGAACGGGGTATTGCTGCCAGCAAAACGACGCCTTATCATCCGGTTGGGAATGGGCAAGTCGAACGTTTTAACGCTATCATCTGGAATGCGGTACGTCTGGCTTTGAGATCTCGGGGCCTACCCAACCAGCATTGGGAAGCAGTACTTCCAGACGCATTACACTCCACACGGTCCCTCCTTTCGACCGCCACAAATACGACGCCTCATGAACGGTTCTTCCGATTTCAGCGTCGCTCATCCTATGGGACATCTCTCCCGTCGTGGCTGACTGCACCGGGACCAGTGCTACTCCGAAGATATGTCCGGGCGTCTAAGAATGACCCCCTGGTAGATGAGGTTGAGCTCACTGACGTCAACCCTACCTACGCCTATATTCGGTATCCTGACGGTCGGGAATCTACCGTGTCATTGCGGGATCTGGCTCCCTGCCCGCCGAAACATAGAGGGACACCAGGGGATGATATTGTACCAGGCACATCTCTGGGCTTGCCAGGTGCCTCTCATCATGATCGGGATCTGACGCCGGCTGGTACCTCACTCCAGCGTGCCGACCTGGGGCAGACTGAGTATGAGCCCGTCGGGGCTCGCACGCGCAGCCACGATCAACCCTGTACCGTACGCTCAGAAACGGATCTGCCACAGCCCTGCCCGACACCCATTCGGGTACCAGTACACAGTCAGGATCGTTCTGACCCCTCACAGAGCGGGCTGGAGCACTCGGACTCTGGTCCATGGCCCGCAGCGGGTAAACGGGCTAGGGGCCCTCTACCGCTACGAGAACCCAAACGGGTGCGGCTCTCCCTCATCCAACGGCTACGAAATGGAGGGAGCATCCCGGCCTCCTAATCTTTTGGGGGGGGAGAATGTGGTAACACTTTTCAGCTTCCTGTATTACATCACTTCCTGTAATCAGTCCAGGATAAATACTGGACTGATCAGTTAGATCTGGAAGAGGCATAGCGTAAGACCTCTTTTGTATGCAGCACCGTTTTAAGTTGATTAAAGCTTACATTAAGTTTACCACGCGTAAGGCTCATTCTTACGACAGGAGGCCGGCCAGGAGAGCATTGGAACAGTCAAGTCTGGAGGTAACAAAGGCATGGATGAGGGTTTCAGCAGCAGATGAGCTGAGGCAGGGGGCTCGTCGGGCACTGCATGGTGACAACATTAAATATCTCCGACCCACATCTCCTCCAAGACTAAGTCATATTGACTTGATTTCAGCACTGTGTGAAATATGGTCATCTTAATTATGCTACGTAGCTGCATTTTTACATTGCCATTACTAATTTATATCCATTTCTTCTCTCCTCCAGGGTTATCGTGCGAGGAACAGCAGTCCGTGGCCCTTCCAGACAACGTTTCCTCATAGGAGCTGCTTCCTTCTGAGGGTGCACCATCACAGGACACATGCCTACCAGGCACCAGCGCAGATACGCACACTGCAGTGGGTCCTCTTAGACAGTTAGGCGGGTTTTCACCTGGTGAGTCACAGTTCACAAGTGAGCACGAGCATAGAGTGGTAGGAACAGCAGTGGAGAGTCTGTGTTGGACGGCGCACTCCTCTCCAGGCTCTGCTCAGCTGAACATAGATGCTGAACCCCGGAGGCCATGGATGAAAAGGATAATCATAGACATGCAGCAGCAAATTTGCAAGGTACTGGCAGTCCTGCCACGCACCCTGTCCACAATAGCAGAGAGGATGGAGGAGTCCAGCTTAAGCGTTTGTGGATTGATGTCTTTGGGAATTTAATGATTCACTGCATGGCACAATAGCCTGATAATGAAATAGTTAGTTTTGCATAGCTAAAGCTGCATGAACATAAATAACTGTTCATGCAGCTTTAGCTATGCAAAACTAACTATTTCATTGTCAGGCTGTTGTACCATGGAGTGAATCATTAAATTCCCAAAGATATCTTCTATTCTATTCTCATACACTGATTAACAAAATTGCTTTAAAATGCATAAGTTCAACAAAGTCATTGGGCGTTGGGCCTTGGTTCGACAAATTAAAGATACATAAAACAACCTTCCTAGCACACAAACAGCAGACAGCTAGCCTGGAAACAAGGTCATATGTGACCGTCACAGTGCAAAATGTTATAACATCTGCAGGGAACCAAAACATAAGCAAATTCTAAGCATCTATCTAGTTATTCTAATACTAGTCTGAAGACATCTTTTGTCTCCAGTTATAATACTATCATGTAAACACAGCATTATTCGCGTCACAATTTTATCTGCATAACCATATATATTTTGGACACCTGATTTCTAACAGGGAGGGGGAGGGGCCTGGGGATATGATAGTTACTTTGGTCCAGTGTGAATGACTAACTGAACCTTCGAGCTATTAGGGAATCGCTGGAATCCCAAGCAGCAATGTCAGTGGCTGGCCTGGCGTTGGGTGCCCCAACTTCATCCTCCTTCTCCTCTTATCCATTGATGATGAGTAGCTTGTTCCTCCTCCACCTCTAGCCCTTGCTACGTTATGATCTATGTTGTGCAGAACGCAGCTTATCCTAGAGACTCTTGCTGACGAATACTGAAGGGCGCCTCCAGACCTGTCCAGGCACCAGAAGCGCATCTAGAGCATGCTCGATGAAACATCTGGTTGTCATATGGCTGTCGTTGTAGCGCTCTTGGTCTTCATTGGTGGGGTTCCTCAGAGATGTCATCAGCCAGGTTTGAAGGGTGTATCCTTCGTTGCCGAGCAGCCATTCCTTAAGGGTGCTTCCAGGTACGGACAGGTCGGGGATGTTGGACTGCCGCAGTATGAAAGTATCATGGCAGCTCCCAGAGAAACTAGCGCAGACCTGCTTGAATCTATTCTTGTGGTTGCACATCAGCTGAACGTTGATGGAATTTAAATCCCTTGTGGTAGACGAATATTCCTGGTTGATCTGGAGGTGCTCGGATTGCCGCCTCTGTGCAATCAATGGCACCCTGTACCTGTGGGAAGCCAGCAAGAGATGCAAATCTGAGTGCCTGCTCATTCTGGCTATTGTCATCACACGGGAAGTTTACATAACTCCCAGCACTAGGAAACAATCTATCCGTCACCTGCCTTCTGCATTTATGTGCAGCCGACTGAGAGACCCTCGATATGTCTCCAGTAGTGCCATGGAAGGAACCAGAGGCAAAAAAGTTGGGGGCGGTGGTAATTTTCACAGCCACTGGTAATGCGTGGCCACCAGGTCCAGCAGGGAGCAGGTCTTCTGCTAGGACACTGCAGATGTCTCCGACCACCTGACTTACAATCTCAGCCTCTGGAAGCACTGCTCTTCCAAGAGGTCACAAAAGCGGAGCCTCTGTACACCCTGTTAGGTGGGTAGTGCCTCCTGCAAACTCAGCCCCGCTCCTGTGCACCTCCCTCCTATGTGCCTTATGAGTAATCTGAGACAAGATGTGGTAAGTGTATCATTCCTTGAAAGTGTAAACAGTTCGAATCGAACACCAAATATGGTTTGTAACTTACTCCTTTTAATGTATTCGACCAAGTCCAGACACCCACAATGTCTTTAAGCAGTAGACATACAGAGAAATAAACAATATTACCACATTTCCCCAGGTAGACAGGTAACCTTTGTCAATCGTTTTGATCCCAACTCTCTCTCTAACTTGTTAAGGAAAGCTTAAGATCTTTATAGGCCGTCTCTCATGAACACTGTCATTGCTGATTCATTATGACATGGCAAGTGTTATTGTGAACAAGACACCGCCCCCCCCCCCCCCCCCCCCCCGCCCAAAATGAGATATTTCCTTCAAAAAACCCAGATGACAACTTGTTTATCATTTAGGATGTAACTAATCATTCTGAGCTCCATTGTCCGACTTCCTATCTCAAGACTGCCTTGGCTATCTTGTTTCACAATGTGGCCACAAAAATAAGTCAAGAGGCATGAATCACACATCCTGCACTTTCAACAAAAGCTTAAACAACAGTCAGCTAAATTTTACCCTGACACATTGAACCCTAAAGCATCCTGGGAAGGAACAACTTTTCACCATTTCATTATTTCTAGCTACAGTAAAAATCTATAAGCTATCTAAAAGTAAAAAGAATCCAAAAACTTTAATCATATGAGATTAAACCAAATCCTAATCCTATGTATACACAACTAGGGTATCTTACAAGAGGAACAAGTGACATTGGACCATGGTTTCCAAAGCTCTCCACCACTGGGGTTTTCCCTTGCGTCATGTCTGGGTCTGTTGTAGACTAATTGATAGAGATTGATTGCCATAATTAGTCAACAACTCCATTCTCATTGCATTATGCGACTACCAGGATGGTAGAAGGCGAACTAGATAGACCGTGGTCTTTTTTCATCTAGCAATTTCTATATTCCTAATTGAATACTAATATTAAAAGGCAAATAAGAATTACGCAATGTAATTTTTTTTTTAGAAAGCTAGAAGAGGATTAGACCGTAAAGTTGGACTTCTAAAGAACATAAGAAATAGGAGCAGGAGTAGGGCATACGGCCTCTCGAGCCTGCTCCACCATTCAATAGGATCATGGCTGTTGTTCAACCTCAACTCCACTTTCCTGCCTGATCCTCATAAAGACAGAGGCTGACAGATTAGTTGAAAGAGATCAGGTGGTGGCTCAATTAATCAATCTTCACAGAAGAGAACTGTGGTATAAATCTGACACAACAATCAACGTCATGGAGTCATCAGGAGATTATGAACAGAAGATGGGTATTTTTAGGGGGAAAAGGTGAGGGTAGATAGGGGACCAAGGCCTAGAAATTGCAGTAGGTCAGAAAGCAGCCAGTGCTGCAGTTAACGGCCGCCCGAAATCATAGTGCAGGCGGTACCAGTATTTTGGTGCTGCCTGCTAATTTAAATTAGTGCAGCACTAAACCTATCATGCAAGACTGGTTTTCTGGCGCTACTCTCAGCAGGAGGCCCAATGTAACGTCCCTGAAGCAAGAACAGCGTTGTCTTAAAGCAAGGCTGTCATTTTAGAAAACAGTGTCGGTCCCTTAAAAGGGGAACTGCCTTTACAACCGGTTGACCAAGAGGAGGGAGAGGAGAGTGAAGAAAAAGAAGCACTGCCGTCCCCTCACCACAACTCCACCCTTGTGTCTTCCTCATTTCACACACCCAAGAAATGGAGCCTGCCTAGCCAGTGGGTGACCAAGAAGAGGGAGAGGAGAGTAAAGAACAAGAAGATTGATTTGACACTCCCAGCCACCAGCTCCTTGAGGTCGTCCTGCAATGCCATCTGCAGTGTCCCCACTGAAAGTTAACAGCCTTCCACCAGCCATGCTGCAGCCACTGGGGTAGCACTGCGTGACATCAGTAGGATAGGCAAAAGCACACACAAGACAGTCACTAAGGGAATGCACAAGGGTGATCAGTTGATTTCTTGATGTCACATTGGATGGATAGGTGTATAAAGTTGGATTGGAAAGTTTGCTTTGTGGTGGCTTTTATTTCAGTATTGTGGCCAAGAGGATGCTGTGATGCTCAGTAACAGAGGGAAGGCAAGGTGTGGGACAAATGTTGAAAGGGGAATTGGGATTGTGGTCACTGGTACAGCAGGCGGATGATTCCATCCCGGCCAGAAAGGGGCTGTCTGGGTTGCATCCTTCCTTCTGCTTCCTCCTCTTCCCTCTGAGCAGATGCTGAAAATCTGAAATAAAAACAGAAAATGCTGGAAATACTCAGCAGGTCAGGCAGTATCTCGACCTGAGCCGTGAACTCTGGTTCTCTCTCCACGGATGCTACATGACCTGCTGAGTATTTTTTTTTAGCATTTTCTGTCTTCTTGGAGGCCTTCAGGAAGGACAGGCAGGAAGGAAGGGGAGGGGGGGTGGCTATGTTAATAAAGGAAGGAATCACTGTAATACAGAGAAATGATATTGGGTCAAAAGATCAGGATAATGAAACAGTTTGGGTAGAGATAAGGAATAATAAGGGGAAAAAACACTGGTGGGCGTAGTATATAGGCCTCCTAATAGTTGCAACTCTGTTGGAAGAAGTATTAATCAGGAAATAGTTGGGGCATGTAATAAGGGAACAGCTATAATTATGGGGGATTTTAACTATCATATTAACTGGACAAATCAAATTGGGCAGGGCAGCCTTGAGGAAGAGTTTATTGAGTGTCTTAGGGATGGATTTCTTGAGCAGTATGTAACTGATCCTACAAGGGGGCAAGCAACCTTGGACCTGGTACTGTGTAATGAGTCTGGATTAATTAATAATGTCCTAGTTAAGGATCCCCTTGGAATGAGTGGCCATAACATGGTTGAATTCCATATCCAATTAGAGGGTGAGAAGGTTGGTTCTCAAACAAGCATACTAAGCTTGAATAAAGGAGACTATGATGGCATGAGAGCAGAATTGATTAAAGTGGACTGGGAAAATAGATTAAAGGGTAAGACGGTACATGAGCAGTGGTTTTCATTCAAGGAGTTATTTTACAACTTTCAAAATAAATATATTCCACTGAGGAAAAAAGGGTGTTAAAGAAATGACAGCCATCCATGGCTAAGTAAAGAAATTAAGGATAGTATCCAACTAAAAGCAAGGACATATAAGGTAGCCAAAGTTAGTGGGAGGATAGAAGATTGGGAAGTCTTCAAAAGACAACAAAAAGTAACTGAAGGATTGATTAAGAAAGGGAAAATAGACTATGAAAATAAATTAGCAAAAAATATAAAAACAGATAGCAAGAGTTTCTATAGTTATATAAAAAGAAAAAGGGTGGTTAAGGCAAACGTAGGTCCCTTAGAGGATGAGACCGGGAAATTAATGGTGGGAAACATGGAGATGGCAAAAATGCTGAACAAATATTTTGTTTCAGTCTTTACGGTAGAGGACACTAAGAATATCCCAACACTGGACAAACAGGGGGCTCTAGTGGGGGAGGAGCTAAATACGATTAAAATCACTAAGGAATTGGTACTCAGTAAAATAATGGGACTCAAGGCGGATAAATCCCCTGGCCCTGATGGCTTACATCCTAGGGTCTTGAGGGAAGTGGCAGTAGGAATTGTGGATGCTTTGGTAATAATTTTCCAAAACTCCCTGAACTCAGCAAAGGTCCCGGCAGATTGGAAAACTGCTAATGTAACACCCTTATTTAAAAAGGGTTGTAGGCAGAAGGCTGGAAATTATAGACCAGTTAGCCTAACATCTGCGGTGGGTAAAATTTTGGAGTCTATTATTAAGGAGACAGTAACGGAACATTTAGATAAACATAATTTAATAGGACAAAGTCAGCATGGCTTTATGAAGGGGAAGTCATGTCTGACAAATTTGCTCGAGTTCTTTGAGGACATAACGTACAGGGTGGATAAAGGGGAACCAGTGGATGTAGTGTATTTAGACTTCCAGAAGGCATTCGACAAGGTGCCACATAAAAGATTATTACTCAAGATAAAAAATCACTGGATTGGGGGTAATATTCTGGCATGGGTGGAGGATTGGTTATCTAACAGGAAGCAGAGAGTTGGGATAAATGGTTCATTCTCGGACTGGCAACCAGTAGCCAGTGGTGTTCCGCAGGGGTCGGTGCTGGGTCCCCAACTCTTTACAATCTATATTAACGATTTGGAGGAGGGGACCGAGTGTAACATATCAAAGTTTGCAGATGATACAAAGATGGGAGGGAAAGTAGAGAGTGAGGAGGACATAAAAAACCTACAAGGGGATATAGACAGGCTGGGTGAGTGGGCAGAGATTTGGCAGATGCAATACAATATTGGAAAATGTGAGGTTATGCACTTTGGCAGGAAAAATCAGAGAGCAAGTTATTATCTTAATGGCGAGAAACTGGAAAGTACTGCAGTACAAAGGGATCTGGGGGTCTTGGTGCAAGAAAATCAAAAAGTTAGTATGCAGGTGCAGCAGGTGATCAAGAAAGCCAATGGAATGTTGGCTTTTATTGCTAGGGGGATAGAATATAAAAACAAGGAGGTATTGCTGCAGTTGTATAGGGTATTGGTGAGACCGCACCTGGAGTACTGCATGCAGTTTTGGTGTCCATACTTAAGAAAAGACATACTTGCTCTCGAGGCAGTACAAAGAAGGTTCACTCGGTTAATTCCGGGCATGAGGGGGTGGACATACGAGGAGCGGTTGAGTAGATTGGGACTCTACTCATTGGAGTTCAGAAGAATGAGCGGCGATCTTATTGAAACATATAAGATTGTGAAGGGGCTTGATCGGGTGGACGCGGTGAGGATGTTCCCAATGATGGGTGAAACTAGAACTAGGGGACATAATCTTAGAATAAGGGGCTCCTCTTTCAAAACTGAGATGAGGAGAAACTTTTTCACTCAGAGGGTAGTGGGTCTGTGGAATTTGCTACCCCAGGAAGCTGTGGAAGCTATTTCATTAAATAAATTTAAAACAGAAATAGACCGTTTCCTAGAAGTAAAGGGAATCAGGGGTTACGGGGAGCGGGCTGGAAATTGGACATGAGTTTGAGTTCGGATCGGTCAAGGCCCTGTGGGTGGCGGAGCGGGCCCAGGGGCCGAGTGGCCTGGTCCTGCTCCTACTTCTTGTGTTCTTTAGAGTTGAGGTTGGATCAGATCAGCCATGATCTCATTGAATGGCGGAGCAGGCTCGAGGGGCCGATTAGTCTACTCCTGCTCCTATTTCTTATGTTCTTATGTTCCTTTACTATCCGAAGCCTTGCAAGCATTCAGCAGCACTCCCTGCACACTTTTAAAACTTTTAACATCTATTGCACAAAGCCACTACTTCAATAAAATATTTAAAAAAGTCCAAAAGCTTAAATTCAAACTTACCTGAAATAGGTGTGTGTCCCTTTAAGAAGTGCTGACAGCGTCTCTGTAGGTCTGCTTCATGCGGCTTTTCTGAACATAAGAACATAAGAAATAGGAGCAGGAATAGGCCACCTGGCCCCTCGAGCCTGCTCCGCCATTCAATAAGATCATGGCTGATCTTGGGCTCAAAGCCACTTCCCTGTCCGCTCCCCATAACCCTTCACTCCCTTATCTTGCAAAAATCTGTCTATCTCCACCTTAAATGTATTTAATGACCCAGCCTCCACAGCTCTCTGTGGCAGAGAATTCCACAGATTTACGACCCTCTGAGAGAAGAAATTCCTCCTCATCTCAGTTCTAAAAGGGCGACCCTTTATTCTGAAACTATACCCCAAGTTCTAGATTTCCCCACGAGGGGAAACATCCTCTCTGCATCTACCTTGTCGAGGCCCCTCAGTATCTTATATGTTTCAATAAGATCACCTCTCATTCTTCTAAATTCCAATGAGTATAGGCCCAACCTGCTCAACCTTTCCTCATAAGTCAACCCCCTCATCTCTGGAATTAACCTAGTGAATCGTCTCTGAACTGCCTCCAATGCAAGTATATCCTTCCTTAAATAAGGAGACCAAAACTTTACGCAGTACTCAAGGTGTGGTCTCACCAATACCCTGTATAGTTGTAGCAGGACTTCCCTGCTTTTATACTCCAACCCCCTTGAAATAAAGGCCAACATTCCATTTGCCTAATAACAACAGAAAACGCTGGAAAAACTCAGCGGGCCAGACAACATCCGTGGAGAGAGAAAGAGTTAACGTTTCAGGTCGATGACCTTTCGTCATTTGCCTTTTTGATTACTTGCTGTACATGCATGCTAACTTTTTGTGTTTCATGCACAAGGACCCCCAGGTCCCTCTGAACTGTAACATTTTGTAATCTCTCTCCATTTAAATAATAATTTGCTTTTTTATTTTTCCTGCCAAAGTGGATAACCTCGCACTTTCCCATATTATACTCCATCTGCCAAATATTTGCCCACTCACTTAGCCTGTCTATATCCCGTTGCAGATTCTTTGAATCCTCCGCACAACTTGCTTTCCCACCCATCTTTGTATCATCCGCAAACTTGGCTACATTACACTCGGTCCCTTCATCCAAGTCATTAATGTAGATTGTAAATAGTTGAGGCCCCAGCACCGATCCCTGTGGCACCCCACTAGTTACCGTTTGCCAACCGGAAAATTACCCATTTATCCCGACTCTCTGCTTTCTGTTAGTTAGCCAATTCTCTATCCATGCTAATATATTACCCCCAATTCCGTGAGCTCTTATCTTATGCAGCAACCTTTTTATGTGGAACCTTATTGAATGCCTTCTGGAAATCCAAATACACCACATCCACTGGTTCACCTTTGTCCACCCTGCTCGTTACATCCTCTAAGAACTCCAGCAAATTTGTTAAACATGATTTCCCTTTCATAAAACCATGCTGACTCTGCTTGACTGCATTATGAGCGTGCTTAGACCCAGCGGTAAACTCAGCGAAAAGGTCAAAATTTGCAAACGTGGCGTCAATTCGGCGTGCATGCTCTGCTGATTTACATTTCACATTTCTAGCGCCAGCGCTGCCTGTGGCCCTTACCAAAATGGCGGCCGCTGAGTTCCACGCCAGAGGCAGGTGGAAGTGAGGCGGCCGCCATTGTTTTTCCTGAAATGGGCCTTAACAGCCAGCGGTAAGTCTGTGAATTTCCAGGCCCAAGAACTTGTCAGTTCACATCAGGGCATTTTTAAGGGAATAAAAGACCTCTATCAAGTCGAGTTCTGGGACTGGCAGGTACTTGATATGGTACCAGTGTTTAAGAATAGGCTTTGTGAATTATAAATTAGCTTAATTTACTGCAGCTGACATCAATAGTAATTGGGATGGCCTGTCAAAAACAAATATAAATAAAACTAGTATGGATTGTAAGTGAGAGATCGTGCAGTACAATATGGCATTTTTGAGGATGTGATCAAAATAATAGATGAGGCAATGCAGCTGATATTATGTGTCTTGACTTTCAAAAGACCTTTAATAAATACCTCATCAGACATTGGAAGCAAAACTGGTGGCTTATGCATTTAGGGGAGTTATAGTAATGGGGATCAGAGACTAAGTTGATGGTAGATGCAGAGTAATTGCAAATGGATATTACTTAATATGGTTCATAGATTTGACATCAACTTTTTATAATTACATAATTGATAAAAATGAGGGGCAGAAAAGCATAACTTTGAAGTATTCTTGACAACGCAAGCTGTGTTGCAGAGTTGGATATTCAAAGGTACTGGAGGGATTTCGCAGTTGGGCTAATGACTGACAATATATTTGAGGCAAATAAATGAAATCTAGGTATAAATAATGCTTTTGATTGCAAGGTGAATGGCATAGATGGAAGGGCACATCAGAAGCTTTGAGGGTGGTTGAAGACTAGTCTTTTAAAATGTCTTTTCACAGAGTAATGCTGATTAATGATGCAGCCAAGATTGTAGAGAACACTGCCAGAAGAGAGATTGGATCTTTCTTTTGATACAGGCATGGATTTTTTTTGGCTGGAATCACTCCTGCTTCAAGATCTTTAAACTTATTCTGCTTTCTTCTCGCAACACATTTTACAAAGGGATAGTGAAATAACAACAGGAGGTGCTGGAAATACTCAGCAGGTCAGGCAGCATCGAGGAGAGAGAAACAGAGTCAACGTTTTGGGTCGAACCCTTCGTCAGAACTGCAAAGGGATAGTGTCCATTTGAAGAAAGGGTTCTCCATATTGATGCATTTCTTGAACCACATCTGACTTCAGTCAATCAGTTTACAAGCATTCATCTATTTCTATAGCATATTTATTAACCATGTCAAGCCCATCTATCCTGGAAGAACTCATGCTCTAAAGTATGACTCAAATTGCAGCTGAGGAAGCACTTGTAGCACACCTCCTTCTCACATAACCTTAACAGACCTGCTGCTCTCTGCATTTCTGCATCTCCATCCACACCCTGTGAATTCTGCGATATTACTACAGCTATTTTTAAAACTTGTTCTTGGGATATGGATGACACAAGCAAGGCAGTATTTATTACCTATCCCAGTATTAAGAGTCAACCACATAGTGTGGGACTGGAATAAAATGTAGCACAGACCAGGTAGAGATGACAGTCCCCCCGCCCCCCCCCCAAAGGACATTAGTGAATGAGCTGGGTTTTTATGACTATCCAGCAGCTTTCATGGTCATTTTCTGGTGCTAACCCACAAATTACCAGATTTTTTTGTTAATTTAATTGCACAACATGCTATGGTGGTATTTTGAACTCATGGGGCTGGATTTTGCCAATGGGGAGCTTTTGGAGGCGGGACTCCCACTTGTCAGGTTTCAGTCCCACCTCCATCAACTTCTGGCCAACCCACGCTATTTTCCCTTGATTGACCTTGTTAAGCCCGCCCAGCGGGCTTAGCAGGCCAATTAAGGGAAAGCCGGTTACAGAGAACGTCAGCGTATGACGTTTCATCTGTCAAAAATTTTTGACAGATGAATTGTCATCGTTTGACAGCTCTGTGAAGCTGTCAAACACTGACATTCTCTGTAGTTTGATGAGTTCTTGAATTCAAGACCTCATCAAACCTCTTTCTTTTGCAGAAATTAGATGGTTGCTGCATTGGAGAATGCAACGGCCATCTATCATCTCTGCCGCGGAGCTGCGAGACTCTCCGCATACCCACCGATTGAAGCCTGCAGGAAGAAACAAAGGTAAGTAAACTTTTTCTAACACTTTCCACTTACCTCACATACTCACCTCTCCACACTTGCACCCATCATTTACTTCACAGCACACTTTTGCACCCCTGCAGACCCACTACTTGCCTCGGTGACCCTGGTGGGTTTTGGAGCCTTCGGGAAGCCCGCATTTGTGTGGGCAAAATGGGATAATCCTCTTATCTGCCTGTTAACTACCTGTTAACAGGCAGTTAAGTGGCTGTAATCCCCTTCCAGCCTCCAAGGAGACGGGACCTGGCATGGGACGGCTACCCGCCTCCTGGAAGATGGCACGGAGGCGGGTTGGGCACCCGTCCCCAAATTCTGCCATTTTCCCGGCAGTCCCGCCTCCAAACCTGCCTGCCCAGGGCTGGCAAAATCCAGCCCATGACCTCTGGTTTGCTAGTCCAGTATCATAGCCAATTGGCTACCATATCTTGTGTATATATAGTTTGTGTACAGGTAGGAGTGGGTTAGATATTGGGATTGTGACCCTCCGCAAAAAATTAATAAAACTTTGCACTAAAGCACTGAGCTTTAATATGTTCCTCCCTAGTAAGAGCTATGCTGGAGCCACTTCTGATGTGCAACTAATTTACTACTGGCCTGAAGTGGAATGCTAGATATATCTGATCGGCTCAATCTCTCCATCAGTTTAAAAAAATACACATTCTCTCAGTCTGGTTGAATCTTTGGAAGACTTCCCTTTTAGGTTTGGAGAGGGACCATTGTACTCAAGCATGGTATATATAACAGTATTTGTAACCCCTCCTTCTACACAACAGGGGAGATTTGCCAGAATTCTTGACAATAGTCAACATTTAGCTTTGAATATATTATCCAGAGACAATTGTTGCATAAAAGCTGCAATATTCCCTAATCCGTATCTGCGAAGAAGAGGAGCCTTTGATCCTGCAGATTAATTTTATATTCCAATATATGAGAAAATTACACAATCATTTTCACATTTCCACTATGGGTTTCTCAGCGGTAGCAGCGTGCAGAGTAAATTCCCTCTACTCTGCCACAACAACCAACTGCAGCCGTAACCGTTGAAGATTACCCCCTATTCCACCAGTGTAGCATGTTTTTTCCATTTTTCACACCAACCATCCTCTTGGCTCTCTGAGTCAGGTTGCCAAATAGTGTCAAATTAGGAATAGTTTTGTACTGTAGGTCCATGCCCACCAAGAACTGCGTTAAGATTGCTCAAATTCATTTCACATGGGACCTATTCAGTCAGTAGATAGGAGACCTTTATCTGATTGGTCTGGGCTGGATTTGATCCCAGGTTCCAGAGGTAAAAGGCAAGTGGCAGAAGATCAGCAGAAATCTTGAAGAAACAGCATGAGTGGCCATTTACACCATCTCTACAGGACTTCTGCTGATCTCTGCTAAAGTTATGGAAGATCAGAGAACCCCCTTGGAAAATCTATTCTTAAGAAGTCTTGCATCAAAACAGCTCCTTTGTTGGCTTCAGAAGAACTGATGCGATTAATTCATAATAAAATGGGAGCCATATGCAACTGCAGTATATTTGTCTCTTTGTCTGCACTGTAAAACTCAGTGGGATATTGCTGTCCGTGCCCCTTTCTGATACAGGCTATTCTAATCAGAATGTTATACCGACAACAATGACCGATATGCCATCATGCAATATCAACTGACTCAATACTCTGTTGTCCACAATCCTGTATTGTCCTGCTCACTTGTCCATGCCGATCGCCAATGGACCCTATTTTTGCAGCATATTGACTTTGAAATCCTCATCCTCAATTACAAATGCCTCCACGTCCTTGCTTCACTCTATGTCTGCAGCCTTCTTCAACCCACCATTCAAGCTCGCACCCTGTGCTCTTCTGACTTTGTACGCTCAGCCCATTCTTCCACTGTACCATTGGCCAGCCATCACAACCTGTTTTCTGTAATTCTCTTCCTAAATCCTATCATCTTGCTGTGTCTTTCTTCACACTCAGGGGTCACTGTTAGGACCACTGCTCTTCTCAGAATATATGACCTGAATTCAGGTATAAGGGACAGCATAATCATTTGCAGATGACACATAAATAATGAGCTGTGAAGAGGACTAAAACAGCTTCAAGTTGCCAAAGCTTTTTTTTAAAGTGATCCTAGCTTTTATAAATAAGGACATAGAACACAAAAGCAAAGAGGTAATACTAAACCTAAACAAATCATTGGTTTGGCCATATTTGAAATATTTTGTCCAGTTTTGGGATCTTTCCTGCATAGCTTACTGTAGGAAGGATATCAAATTCATGGAGAGGGTGCAGATGAGATTCACGAAGATGATACTAGGGATGAGAGGCTTCACTTACAAGGAAAGACGAGAGAAACTGGGGCTTTATTCCACTAGAACAGAGATACTCCAAATTATATGGAGTTTTGATAAAGTAAATAAGGAAATCTTCAGTGGTTTGTGAGTCAGTAACTAGAGGGGATCAATTTAAGATCATTGCCAGAAAATAAAGGGAGTGATTAGGAGAATATTTTTGATGCAGAGAGTTGTTAAGAAATGGAATGCCCTACCAGAATAGCTTTTAAAAGGGAAGTGAATGAATATTTGAAAAATAAAAAAAATGAAAGGGTATCAAGAAAGGGTAGGAGAATGGTACTGTGGATAGCTCTTATGGAAAGCTGGCATAGCCACAATGGGCTAAATGGCCTCCTTTCGTGCTGTAAAATTCTATGGGCTGGATTTTCTCAATGGAGATGAGTTGGAGGCGGGACTGCTGCTTGTCAGGTCTATGTCCCGCCTCCATCATCTTCTGGCCAACCAGCGGGATTTTCCCCTGATTGACCTTGTTAAGCCCCCGCCCTGCGGGCTCAGCAGGCCAATTAGGGGGGAATTCACTGACAGAGCACATCAATGTCAGATGTGCTATCTGTCAAGACTTCTTGAAAGATGAAATGTCAGCGTTTGACAGCTCTGTGAAGCTGTCAAACACTGACATTCTCTGTAGTTTGATGATCCTGGTGTTCAGGACTCATCAAACCTTTCAACTTTGTAGATTTCAGATGACTGTTGGGCCGGAGGATCCAACAGCCAGTCTGTGAAATCGACAAGGAAGATGTCTGGACTCCCGATCCAGGGTGGATGAAGGCTGTAGGCAGAAACCAAGGTAAGTGAACATTTTTTAACACTTAACACTCACCTTACATACTTACCACTCCACACTTGCACCCATCACTCACCTCTACATCTTACTTTCAGGCCCCTCCGACCCCCGCAGACCTCCTTCACATCTCCTCCAACCCGGCGGGGTTCTCCGAGGTCGGGAAGCCTTCACCTGTGAAGGTAAAATGGCACTAATCCTTTTTTCTGCCTGTTAACTATCTGTTAACAGGCAGTTAAAAGGATTTTATCCCTTTCTCGCCTCCAGGAGATGGGACCCGAAGCAGCCCATCTTCCCGCCTCCTGGCAAAAGGGCACCGGAGGCGGGATGGGGGCGGGTTTGCCATCCGCCCCCACTTTCTGCTACTTTACCGGTGGTCCCGCCTCCATGCCTGCCTCCTCGGGGCTGAGAAAATCCAGCCCATTCTGTAAAGCTAATGACAAAGACTGAATTTGGAACAACTGTTTCTTGAGTGGGAAAAAATCTGCCTGTGCAATTACCTAGTTTTGGAATTATTTAACTCTTTTCTCACATTAACCTTATAGCTTTTACCCTGAGAAAGTGCTGAAGCTAATGCATTATTGTGATATTGATGTAGTATGGTGAAACTAATTAACCTTATCAAAATGCTGTATAAGGGTTATAAAAAATGTAATTTTAATGCACATATATGCATTTCCATTTATACAGCCTTTGGAATGTATAATTAAAATTTACATTATTGGGAACAAGTGTAATTATCCAGACAGGCAGGGTCCTAACGATAGATGGTATTTATGTTCCAACGCAGTCAGTCTCCAAGGAATTACAGTAAAATGGGAAATAGTAATTTTATCAAATGCAGGTGGAAGAACCTTTTATTTAATTTTTAGTTTACATTTTATTCCCCGCAGGTCATAATTTATTAAGGTACCACCTTCACATTAAGTAAGTTCATATGAGAAGCTAGAAGATGGTCATCCCTCAATTTATGACACCTGGATTTTATTGATACACAGGAACATAGGAGTAGGTCATTCAGCCCCTTAAGCCTGTTCTGCCATTCTACTCGATCATGGTTGATCTGTACTTCAACTCCATATCCCTTGATAGCCTTACCTAACAAAAATGAAAGTGTTAATGATGTATAGAAGAGCTGATAAAATAGAATAACTGCAGATAAGAAAGTAATACTGAAAAAAATGATGTAACTCAAAGTGGAAAAGGCACCACGTCATGATGGCGTCCTAGAATGTTGAGGGAAATCAGGGAGGAAATAGCAGAGGCTCTGACCACAATCTTTCAAACATCCTTGGATAAAGAAGTTGTGTCAGAGGACTGGAAAGTTGTCAAAAGTAGCAAATCTGATCAAGATTGGAGAAAGTAAGGAAATGCAGTGGATGTTACTGGGCAACAATAGACCAATCAGCCTAACTTTAGTAGTAATATTGGTTAGCTTTCGGAGGTCATAATAGAGTATAAAATGAATACTTGCTCAGTACAATATGGATTAATTAAAGACAATCAGCATGAACTTGTAAAAAGAAAGTCATAGCTAGCAAATTTAACAGAGTTCATTGAGGAACACGGTGGCATAGTGGTTAGCACTGGTGCCTCACAGCGCCAGAAACCCGGGTTCGAATCTGACCTCGGGTGACTGTCTGTGTGGAGTTTGCACATTCTCCCCGTGTCTGCGTGGGTTTCCTCCGGGTGCTCCGGTTTCCTCCCACAGTCCAAAAATGTGTGGGTTAGGTTGATTTGGCTATGATAAATTGACCCTTAGTGTTAGGGGGGATTAAATATGTGGGGTTATGGGGATAGGATGGGATATGTGTACTGTGGGGATTAAAGCAGGGACAGGGTACTGGATTTGGATGATCAGCCATGATCGTATTGAATGGCGGAGCAGGCTCGACGGGCCGAATGGCCTACTCCTGCTCCTAGATTCTATGTTTCTATGTCTAAGTAAAGAAATGCAGTGGATGTTGTGTATATGGATTTTCAAAAGGGTTTTGATTCTGCTGCATAGGAGGCTTGTTAATAAAATGGAGGTACATGGATTTGAAGGGAATATGGTAACATGGGTAGTTAGTTGGCTACAGGATGGAAACAGAAAGTAGTGATTAATGGAAGTTTTTCAGTCTGGAAGGATGTAAACAGGAGCCATTGTTTGGGACATCACTCCAGAAGTAATACATTTAAAATCCTGATTTTAAAGTACAGTGGAAGAGGTTAAAAGAATTGTTTTAAGCAGAAGATTGGTATGACATGGAATACCCTACCAGAAGTACTGGTGGAAACCTCCTTTGCAAAGCAGACCCACTAAGGTCTGTATCCCCAAACAACTCAAGACGGTGGCTCAGCGTCATAGGCCTCTTGCTCCTTATCAATCTTCTTCACTGCTCATGGAAATGGGGACTGTGCCCTGTAAGCCCTTGCTCATATATTTAACAGCTTACTGGGGTCTGGGATTGTTCCCATGGACTAGAGAGAAGCCCATATGGTGCCATCATTTAAAAAGGGCAGTAAGTTAGAACTCAAATTCCAGGTTTATTAGTTTGACTTTGATTGTAGGCAAGTTGCTTGAAGGGATCATTAGAGATGCACTATTTGTTCATTTTCACAGAGAAGTAAGAAGTGGGTTATTAGAGAATCTAATGAATGGCTTCTGAAAAATCTAATAATCTATTAGGTAGCTTCTGAAAAAAAAGAGCCTGTTTTACTACAACAGCAACAGCAACTTGTATTTATATAGTGCCTTTAACATAATAAAATGTCCCAAGGCGCTTCACAGTAGCGTTATCAAACAAAATTTGTCCTAATACGACACCAAGGTTGTGAATGGTCTGGTTCAGCTTCAGACGGTTGCTACAGAGAGGGATGGTGTCGGTGGCCAGGGAACGGACAATGGCTTCGGTCTTCCCAATATTTAGTTGGAGGAAATTTCTGCTCATCCAGTACTGGATAGATAAGAATGGAACCAAAGTCCTTGACGTGCTGTCACCTCCCTAATCCATGCCCCATCTTTCCCGTGTTTGAATCCCTCCAATCAGGTTTGCACCCCTGCCACAGTACTGAAACGGCTCTTTGAGGAGAAGGGTGATGATGGCAGATTTGAAGGGGAGGGGACGGTACCTGAAGAGAGAGAACCGTTAACAATATCAGCTAACATGCGGGCCAGGAAGGGAAGTTGGGTGGTCAGCAGTTTGGCAGGAATAGGTTTGAGGGAGCAGGAGGTGGGTCTAATTGGACGAGGTGGGTCTCGTGGACAAGATGAGCTCATAGAGGGCATTAGGGGAGATAAGAGAGAAACTGGAGAAAGATGCGAGTTCAGGGCTAGGGCGGGGGGAGCCTCAGAGGAAGCTTGGCCCAGTGGGATAGGGGAAGGGAGGGAAGCAGCAAAGGCAGCTGAATGGATGGACTCAATCTTAGTGACAAAGAAGTCGATGAGCTCCTCACACTTGTTGCTGGAGGTGAGGGTGGAGGAGGCAGGGGAGATATATTTAAGAAGAGGGTTTGTAGTGGAGAAAAGAAGCCTGGGGTTATCTTTGCATTCCAGTATGATCCTGGAATAGTGAGCAGTTTTGACAGAGGAGAACAGGACCCGATAGTGCTTTATGTAGTCCAACCAACCTGGTTGAATCTTTTGACAAAGTTACTAGATTGGTGGATGTTAATAGCCCGATTAACTTGTGTATCTTCATTTTCACAAAGCCTTTGATAAGGTTCCAGCCAAGGCAGCCACCTGAAACAGGCATTGGTCTCCTTAAGTATTTTAATCGGGGTCTTGCTGTGGTTGTAGGACCCTGAATGCAGAATTGAGGTACAAATGGGCAGAGCTTGCACTGTGCATGCTCCGCCTAGTTGTGCCTGGTCTTGAGCTGCCTAGGCAGCGGACCTTAAAGGGACCGCTGGAGGCTGTTCATAAAAAGGACCCGAGATTTTGTTTTTTTACTTGTGGGCCCAGGAGAAGCGGCGGATGCTGCCATGATGTGGCCCAATCAGATCTGGCGATGAATGGCTAAATCAGTTGTGTGCCATGTACGTTCAAGCTTGTGTCCCTTGAACCTGAGTGAAGATGGGGGCTGTACCGGGGGGAACGACCAGAGAGAGTTATGGTTCTACTCGACAAAGGCATCTAAGGTGGAGGTGAGGGAGCGATTGAGCAGATCAATAGCTGCAGAGGTATTGTGGCGAATGGAGGGCCAAAGGCTAGACAGTTGTGAGTTTGAAAATGTGGTAAGTGACTTGGGGGAGTGTATTTTCCCAGGCGGATGCAGAATTCACTGTCTGAAAGGGTGGTGGAAGCAGATTTAATAGTAACTTTCAAAAGGGAATTGGATATGGACTTAAAAAGGAAAAATTTGCAGGGCTATGGGAAAAGAGCAGGGGAGTGGGACTAATTGGATAACTCTTTCAAAGAGCCGACACAGGCACGATGGGTGGCATGACCTCCATTTGTGCTATATGATTCTAAGAAGGAAGTGGAGTTGGAAGCGGTTGTGAATGCTGAGGGATACAAGGAAGTGATGTCGGTATTCTACCTCACAACAAGCTCCACTCACCTATCACTACTGTACTTGTTGATTGACATTGGTTCCTCATCCTCCAATGCCTCAAATTTAATATTCTCATCCTCATGTTCAAATCCCTCCATGGCCTGGCCCCTCTCTATCTCTTTAACCTCCTCCAGCTCTACAAGCTTCCGATATCTCTGTGTTCCTCTAACTCTGGCCTCTTCAGCATCTCCACTCCCTTTGCCTCAACAATGGCATCCATGCCTTCAGCCATCTAGGCCTTTGCTCTGTAATTCCCTCCTTTTACCTCTCCACCTCTCTCTCTCCTCTTTTAAGATCTTCCTTAAAACTCATCACTGTGATCAAGCTTTTGGTCAACCCTCCTAATATCTCCTTCTTTGGCTCGATTTCTGTCTGATTATACTTCTGTGAAGCATGTTGGGATGTTTTTCTATGTTAAATGAAAGTTGTTATTTTCACCATGCTACCTTTGTGCTCTTTGGTAGCACACTTGCCTCTGAGTCAGAAGGTTGTGGGTTTGAGTCCCACTCCAGGGACTTGAGCACATAAAGCTAGGCTGACACTCCAGTGCAGTGCTGAGGGAGTGCTGCACTGTCAGATTGGATGAGATGTTAAAACGAGGCCCCGTCTGCACTCTCATGTGGATGTAAAAGATCCCATGGCACTATTTCGAAGAAGAGTAGGGGAGTTATCCCCGGTGTCCTGGCCAATATTTCTCCCTCAACCACCATAACAAAAACAGATTATCTGGTCATTTTCACATTGCTGTTTGTGGGAGCTTGCTGTGTGCAAATTGGCTGTTGCGTTTCCCACATTACAACAGTGACTGCACTTCAAAAGTACTTCATTGGTTGTAAAGCGCTTTGAGACGTCCGGTGATCGTGAAAAGCGCTATATAAATGCAAGTCTTTCTTTTTTTCTTTTCGTTAAATTGTTCCAAATCTCTTGTCAGAGTCTTTGAGCAGTTGGTGTGAAGATTGTATTGCTTGTGACATTTTGCCACTGTATATTATTTGGGGGCCATCCTCCCTCAGCAAAAATGCCATTGTTGAGGCTGCCGCGAAACACGAATTGAGACTGAATCCATGTATGGAAAACAAAGGCTTTTTAATGCAACTGCATGGTCCAAAATGGCTGATACAAAAAGCTCCCAGAATTCTCTGGAAAAATCCTGAGGCCCCGCCCACTCCTTTTCTCCTGCCTTAAAGGCAAGGTGCCTAAAGACAAGGTGCCCGATATTTTGTCCACGGACGGAAAAGTGGCGATCCACCACACAGCTCCCCCCAGAATCCGCTTAGGAGGTGTGGACGAGACGGTGCGGTGGTCTGATGGGCCGGCCGGAGTGGCTCTTGTAGGACGCCGGTGGACGTGGAACGGCCGGGCGTGGAGCAGCCGGGTGAACGGGATGAGGGCAGGTTGGCCGCATGGTGGTGGACGAGCTACAGGGACCTGCTCACCGGGCTCCGAGTGTGCTGGCTTGAGTCGGTCAACCGACACTTTTTCGGTCCTGTCGCCCACTTGCAGGGTGAAAAATTTGTCCCCAGCCTGTAGCACCTTGTAGGGCCCGTCATACGGGGGTTGAAGGGGTCCGCGGTGGGCGTCGTGCCGGACGAAAACGAACCGTGCCTGGTGCAGGCTTAGTGGGACGTGTGAGGTGGATTCGCCGTGTCGGGCAATGGGCACCGGGGCGAACTGCAGCGCCGGTGAGGCGAAGTCGTGGCGTTGCTGTTCGGCTGACCAGGGTGTCGTGGCGGTGGGCAGGAACTCGCCGGGTACGCACAGCAGCTGACTGTACACGAGCTCTGCTGCTGATGCGTGGAGGTCTTCTTTAACCGCGGTGCGCAGGCCGAGGAGGACCCACGGAAGTCGGTCGGTCCAGGCGCCGTCCTGGAGGCTGGCTCGAAGAGATGCCTTCAAGGATCTGTGGAACCGCTCACACAGTCAGTTGGCTTGGGGGTGATACGCTGTGGTGCGGTGAATGGTCACCCCGAGATTGCGTGCGACGGCGGTCCAGAGTTCAGAGGTAAATTGCGGACCTCTGTCCGACGTCATGTTGGAGGGGACGTCGAACATTGCGACCCAGGTGCTGACGAAGGCTCTGGCGATGTCGACGGTGGTGGTGGAGGTCAGTGGAATTGCCTCGGGCCAGCGGGTGGTGCGGTCAACGATCGTCAGCAAGTGCGTGTGGCCTTGCGACGGCGGCAGGGGCCCGACGATGTCCACATGGATGTGGTCGAATCTACGTGAGGGGACGGTAAACTCCTCGAGGGGTGCTTTCGTGTGTTGCTGTACCGTGGCCCGTTGGCAGGCTAGGCAGGAGTTGGCTCAAGTACGCACATCCTTGCGAAGGCCGCGCCAGACAAAGCGGTTGGCTACCAATTTGATGGATGCGCGAGCGCCGGGGTGGGAGAGGTTGTGGAGAATGTCGAATACCCGGCGGCGCCAGGACGCTGGGACGACGGGCCGAGGTTGACATAGGGATATCTCGCACTTGACCGTGACTGCGGTCGGGCCACAGGTGACGTCGGCCAGGCGTAGCCCTGGTAGGTTGGTAGGTGCGGAGAGCAGATCAGGGTCGGTGATCTGGTCTGCTGCGAGTTGAGCGTAGTCGACTGCCAGGTGTGCGGCATGGAATGCGGGGCAGGAGAGGCAGTCGGCTACCACAATGTCTCGGCCGGGGACGTGTTGGATATCCGTGGTGAACTCGGACACTGCCGCGAGCTGGCGCTGCTGCCTGGCAGACCAGGGGTTGGTTGTCTTTGCCATTGCGAATGTCAGGGGCTTGTGGTCGACAAACGCAGTGAAGGGGTGGCCCTCAAGCAAAAACCGAAAATAGCAGACCGCCAGGAACAGCGCGAGGAGCTTGCGGTCGAAGGTGCTGTACTTGACCTCCGGGGGTCGTAATTGGCGGCTGAAGAAGGCAAGTGGTTGCCAGGCGCCGTCGACCCACTGCTCATACACGGCGCCGACCGCGTGGTCGGAGGCGTCCGTGGTGAGCGCTACCCTGGCATTGGGCCGTGGATGCGCGAGCAGGGTGGCGTTGGTGAGCGCGGTCTTGGTGGAGTCGAAGGCGGCGGATGCGTCTGCCGTCCATTCGACCGCCATCTTGCCGCTCCTGCCCCGGAGGGCTTCATACAGGGGCCTCATGAGGGACGCCGCTTTGGGGATGAAGCGGTTATAGAAATTCACCATCCCGAGGAACTCCTGGAGGCCTTTGATGGTGGTGGGGTGGGGAAATTGTTGGACGGCCTGCACCTTGGTGGGCAGGGGAATGGCCCCAGCATGGGTGATGTGGTGGCTGAGGAAATCGATCTTGTCCAGGCCGAACTGGCATTTGGCTGGGCTGAGGATGAGCCCGTGGTCGCTGAGGCACCCGAACAGGATGCGAAGGTGTTCGAGGTGTTCCTGCTTGGAGGAACTGGCTACCAGGATGTCGTCCAGGTAGACGAACAGGAACTTCAGGTCCCGAAGGATCGAGTCCATGAGCCGTTGGAATGCCTGGGCCGCGTTTTTGAGGCCGAAGGGCATCCGCAGGAACTCGAACAGGCCGAAGGGGCTGATTACGGCCGTCTTGGGGACGTCCGCGGGGTGGACGGGGACTTGGTGGTAGCCGCGCACCAGGTCGACCTTGGAAAAGACTGAGTGGCCGGCCAGTCTAGCTGAGAAGTCCTTAATGTGCAGCACGGGGTACCGATCAGGGGTGGTGGCGTCGTTGAGGCGGCGGTAATCCCCGCAGGGGTGCCAACCCCCGCCTGGTTTGGGGGCGATGTGGAGTGGGGAGGCCCAGGGACTGTTGGAGCGGCGGATGATGCCGAGCTGTTCCATGGTGGCAAACTCGGTCCGCGCGATCTCCAGTTTGGCCGGGTCCAGCCTGTGGGCGTGGGCGTACACTGGGGGGCCTGTGGTGGGGATGAAGTGTTCCACCCCGTGTTTGGCGGCCTCCGTGGAGAAGGTCGGATTGGTAAGGGCCGGGAATTCGGCCAGGAGTGCCGAGTAGTCATCCTTGGCCCCGGCGTGGCACTGTGACGCCATGTCGGCGGGTTGACGGGGGGCCATGGCGCCCAGGATGGGGGACATGGTGTTCATGTCCACGAGGCGGTGACGAGGGATGTCTACCAGTAGGCCGTGGGCGCACAGAAAATCTGCGCCAATGAGAGGGGAGAGCACCTTGGCAGTGATGAACTCCCATCGGTAGCGGCGACCAGCGAGGTCGAGGGTGACTGTCCGGGTGCCGTACGTCTGGATTTCCGAGCCGTTAGCCGCAGCCAGCGCCGGTCTTCGTTCGCCCTTTTGGATGTCGAGGGAGGAGGCCAGGATGATGCTGTGCTGAGCTCCAGTGTCGCACAGGAACCGACGGCCGGTTTTGTCATCCGTGACGTACAGCAGGGAGCCCGCGTGGCCCACGGCCATCGTGGGGGCTGGTACGGGGGCGGACTTGAAAGAGCAGGGAAGTGTGCACCGTTGTGCCCTGGCGCCGAACCGAGCGTGGTAGTAACTGTGGCCCGGGTTAGTGGGGCGCGAAGGCCCCGTGGGCCTGGTGGCTGGTCCTTGTGGCCGCGTGGTGGCCGGTGAGGGGCGCGCCCAGGCATTGGCTGCCAGGTCCGGAGTGACGTCGCGGCTGGAGTGAGCGGACAGCAGCTTGTCGGTCTCATCGGCCAGGGCTTCCAGGTTCATGAGGCCGGACGCCACGATCGCTGGGCGGATGCTGAGAGGGAGCTGGCGGATGAACAGCGTGTGGAAGAGGGATCCGGGTGGGCTCTCGTTGGTGAGGGAGAGCATGTGGGAGAGGAGGTCTGACGGTGAGGCATCACCGAGGCCTGGAAGGTCGAGGAGGTGGCAGTTTCGCTGGTATGCCGAGGCCGTAAATTTTTTAAGGAGCGCTGCCTTAAGATGTGCGTACTTGCCTTCCTCTGGTGGGTTCTGCAGCGCTGTCCAAACCTTCGAAACTGTGGCGCTACCGAGTGATGTGACGAGGTAGTCGTACTGCGTCCCATCTGTGGTGATGTTTCGCAGCCGGAAGCGGGATTCAGCTTGGAGATACCAGGCTTCGGGCTGGTTTTCCCAAAACTCCGGCAGTTTCACGGAAACTGTGTTCGTGTCCGCCATTGCAGTGCTCGGAATACGTTCTGAGCGTTGGGGTCACCAATGTTGTGGCTGCCGCGAAACACGAATTAAGACTGAATCCATGTGTGGAAAACAAAGGCTTTTTAATACAACTGCATGGTCCAAAATGGCTGATACAAAAAGCTCCCAGAAGTCTCTGGAAAAATCCTGAGGCCCCGCCCACTCCTTTTCTCCTGCCTTAAAAGCAAGGTGCCCGATATTTTGTCCACGGACGGAAAAGTGGATTATGCCCGTTTAGGCGGCGATCCGCCACACCATCACGTTTCTCTATTGGACAATTCACAAGCACATGCAATTTTTGGACAACAAATTGTGCACTCCACAACTGTGCTAGTAAACTTTGACATTTATACTGGTTAAGTGGCTCATTAGCTGCTTGAGAAGCACTTATAAATTGTAGGGGCATTGTGATTGCCTGCTAGTTTTTCATTACTGATACCGAGGGTTGCCAACTCTGGTTGAATGTATTCCTGGAGGTTTCATCACATGACTTCCTGTCTCCAATTGCCCCGCCCCCATGCTCCCGCCATTGGTCGCCCAGCACATCAATCCACACGTCGCACCGCCTTCCCCTGCCAATTGGAAAGTGAACAAATTCTTCATTATCTGATTGGATGATTCTTGACTGTTAGTCAAACAGCCTTTTTCTCCCATCTCTGATATTTTTATAACTAATAAATAGAAGCGTTCAAAGAAAATGGGGGAAAAAAAACCACACTTTTTTAAATGCCCCTTTAATTTTTCTCCTGGGTTGCTCGCAGCAGTGTCCTGGAGGTTGGCAACCCTACTGACAACTAAATTCTATTCTCACAAATCACGCTCTTCAAGACCACACGCTCAGGCCATTTTGTTTGCAGTACATGAATAAAGATAAAAGCCAAGTACCTAACCTATTGTTTGACAAAGCAGGAATATGTGCCCCTCTAGCTCTTAATCATTTGATTCACTTTAAATTCAACTTGCTGATTGTTTTTTGAGGTGTTATTCATGAGCTGTCCATGTAGTATTTATATTCTCTGGTGAATATTTTTAGTGGTTATGAATTCTAGTTTTCTTTCAGCTATATACTTTCAGGACTAAACCTGAGGAGCTGAATAAAGGTTAATGTTTGCACAGACAAATGTGACCGCATAATGCAATAGGAAAGTCATCTGTAATCAAGTATCTGAACACCCATGTGCGATCTACAATATTCAGGAATGTTTAGATTTTGGTCAGTTCAGAGGAACATATAAACCCATGTAGCTGCTCAGGTTTTTGTTAGTGAAGTGATACAAGGGCCCTCTGGGATACTTGTCTAAAATCCCTTTAAAATAAGGTCAATGCCTTCCTTAAAATAGAAGTGAGGGATTTCAGACACGTGCATTAAGTGTTTGTACGCCATTATCCCACAATATAATTCCAGGGTCAATATAATTACATTATGGCCTCTGCTCCCTTCATTAGGGCAGCTAATAGACTTTCCATTGTAATGCCATTATGAAATTTCTAATAGCAGGACATACAGAGATTTTGATAATCAGACTTAGAAAAGTCGATATGGTTACCATCAATTCTCAAGGGCATCTCTCTACATGGTGCGTTTCCTTGGGCACGACATTGTTTCCAAAGCATTCAAATCAATATCAATGGGTTTTATTTAATAGGCACAGTCCAATAAGTGAAACCTAATTTCCACCAGTGCATCCTGATTAACAGTCAGATGAACTAGAAATAATAATTCTATCTATCATACTGTCTCCAGTGGTAGCACAGATGGCTTGAGTATGTCATTTACATAAATCACACAGCAGTCCAGTTTGATTGCCTCTTACTAGAAAAGTGCACATAGTGCAGGTGCAATTACCTCTACCTGAGTGTCCTCTAGAGTTTCGGCATGGATGGATGAATGTCTCAGATTGCTATAAGCAAGATGTATTTTGTGTCTGTCTTCACGGAAGAAGACGCAAAAATCTTCCCGGAAGTAGTGGAGAACCAAGGCTCTAGCGAGAATGAGGATCTGAAAGAAATTAATATTAGTAAAAAAAATAGTACTGGGGAAATTAATGGGACTGAAAGTCGACAAATCCCCTGGACCTGATGGCCTACACCCTAGGGTTTTGAAAGAGGTGGCTATAGAGATAGGGGATGCATTGGTTGTCATTTTCCAAAATTCCATAGATTCTAGAGCAGTTCCCGCAGATTGCAAGGTAGCAAATGTAACCCCACTATTTAAGAAAGGAGAGAGAGAGAAAACGGGGAACTACAGACCAGTTAGCCTGACATCAGTAGTAGGGAAAATGCTAGAATCTATTATTAAGGACGTGGTAACAGGGCACTTCGAAAATAATAATAGGATTGGGCAGAGCCAACACGGATTTATGAAAGGGAAACCGTATTTGACAAATCTGTTCGCGTTTTTTGAGGTTGTAACTAGCAGAATAGACAAGGGGGAACTAGTGGATGTGGTGTATTTGAATTTTCAGAAGGCATTCGATAAGGTGCCACACAAGAGGTTATTAAACAAAATTAGGGCTCATGGGATTGGGGGTAATATACTAGCATGGTTTGAGGATTGGTTAACGGACAGAAAACAGAGTAGGAATAAACAGGTCATTTTCGGGTTGGCAGGCTGTAACTAGTGGGGTACCGCAAGGAGCAGTGCTTGGGCCTCAGCTATTCACAATCTACATCAATGATTTGGATGAGGGGACCAAATGTAATATATCCAAGTTTGCTGACGATACAAACCTGGGTGGGAATGTAATTGTGAGGAGGATGCAAAGAGGCTTCAAGGGGATATAGACAAGCTAAGTGAGTGGGCAAGAACATGGCAAATGGAATATAATGTGGAAAAATGTGAAGTTATCCACTTTGGTAGGAAAAATAGAAAAGCAGAGTATTTTTTAAATGGTGAGAGATTGGGAAATGTTAGTGTTCAGAGGGACCTGGGTGTCCTTGTACACAAATCACTTAAAGTTAACATGCAGGTACAGCATGCAATTAGGAAAGCAAATGGTATGTTGGCCTTTATTACAAGAGGATTTAAGTATAAGAGTAAAGAAGTCTTACTGCAATTATATGGGGCCCTGGTGAGACCACACCTGGAGTATTTTGTACGGTTTTGGTCTCCTTACCTAAGGAAGGATATACTTGCCATAGAGGGAGTGCAGCGAAGGTTCACCAGACTGATTTCTGGGATGGGGGGATTGTCCTGTGAGGAGAGATTTGAGTAGACTAGGCCTATATTCCCTAGAGTTTAGAAGAATGAGAGGTGATCTCATTGAAACATACAAAATTCTTACAGGGCTTGACAGAGTAGATGCAGGGAGGATGTTTCCCCTGGCTGGGGAGTCTAGAATAAGGGGTCGGCCATTTAGGACTGAGATGAGGAGAAATTTCTTCACTCACAGGGTGGTGAATCTTTGGAATTCTCGACCCCAGAGGGCTGTGGAGGTTCAGTCGTTTAGTATATTCAAGACAGAGAGCGATAGATTTTTGGATATTAAGGGAATCAAGGGATATGGGGATAGTGCAGGAAAGTGGAGTAGAGGTAGATGATCAGCCATGATCTTTTTGAATGGTGGAGCAGGCTCGAGGGTCCAAATGGCCCACTCCTGCTCCTATTTCTTATGTTCTTATATGTTCTTCAAAGTGCCATTTCTGAATGGATTAGAAATGTCATTTGCAATATAAGGTCAGGGAAATGAATTGAAAAATAAATAGGTCGGTAAGGTCTTTTACAATCAGAATGATTGGTTTTAACCCATGAAATACTACTGTGCATGTAACTAGTCAACTTTTAGACATGCAGAGAGGTTCCCTCCAGGGGAATCAAGGGATATGGAGATCGGGCTGGAAAGTGGAGTTGAGGTCGATGATCAGCCACGATCTTATTGAATGGTGGAGCAGGCTCGAGGGGCCGTATGGCCTACTCCTGCTCTTATTTCGTATGTTCTTATGTTCTTATGAGTTTAAAAACAAATTGAAGGCTTGGACAACTTACATGAATAACCAGGGTTCCTTGAGGCCTTGATAACTGAATTCTGCACTCTGGTAAGTATATACTGTGAATGCAATATTATGGACCTGAATTTGCGATCGGAGGCTTCCCGCGGGTGGATGCCTCGATCATCAAAGTTTCTACGCATTTACCTGGTGGTCCGGGAGATACGGAGGCTTGCGATCCTGGGCCTCTCCTGGTAGAAATGCGTAGAGGCCCACGTATCCCAGGGGCGCATGCGGTTCGCAAGCGCCCCTGGGATCACGTGGGCCTGCCCAACCAATCAAAGAAGGGAATCCCCATTCATACTTTTGACAGTTCGGTACGTACAGAACTGTCATAAGTATGAATGGGGATGACTTAAAAAATACACGAACACATGAAATAATTTTTTTTTACAAACATTACATATATAAAATTAATTAAAATGGCATTTAAACAAAAATGTATTTTTTGGAAAAGAAATTTATATGTGTTAACAGGGCTGAAAATAAACTTACCTTATTGGACAGGGTTTTTAATGTATAAATGAGTGATAACATTTTATTTTTCTATTTTTTAAAACTCTTATGCTGGTAAAAGCAGGCCTTACGCCTGTAAGAATTCCAAGGCCTTTCAGCGGGTGGAAGTTGGGAAAGTAGCGCAACTCTCCATCCACCTGGGGATGCGGAGGGGTCGCAAAATACGGCCCAATGTAGTGAAGTTATTTAAGAGGTATTGAGTACTGGATTCCTAAGTTGATGAAAATGGGGTAAGCAAGAGAGTATAGAGTGATAGCCAGAGGAGAAGGAAGAGATGAATTTTTACTTGCAATGGAAGGACAAGATACAACTAAATCTGCATGAATTTCTCTGAATTGTTAGAGACTAAATAATGAGATGCACAGGCTGTATTTTTTGCAGTGGGAATAATGTTAATAGGGATTTTTTTTAATTTTCTGGTGGAAAGGCTAAGGAATATAGATTATTTGGTTCCAGCTCTTGGACAGCAGGACTGGTGCTCGGCAGGCTATCTGCCCGAGACTTCCAGTGTCGGCCTAATTTGTTACATAGTGTGACCTCTCAGTGTGGGATGCACCTATTGCTGGGAATTTCTGGGGAGGGGAGGGGAGAGAAGGTGGGAATTTTCTGTGTTTCATACAGGAAAATGGGTCCCTAAATGTATCGCAACAAGAAGTGGCTGCAAAAGCATCTGTATGGCAAAACAAGTGGCTGCAAAAGATTCTAAATGGCAACAAAAATGTGGAGGCAGGAAAAGGAATCTCTAGGCAAGTGATGGCGTAACAAAGGACCCCAAACCCCCATTTGATGGATGGTGAAACCGAGGTGGTGCTGCATGAGGTGGCTGTGGGGAACATTGCCCTATTTAGCACTTGCAGAAGAAGATGGCAGGCCTTAATTCAATCCGGAAAAGTGTGAGGTAATGCATTTGGGGAGGGGCAACAAGGTAAGGGAATGCACAATTAATGAGAGGATACTGAGAGGTGTGGAGGAACAGAGGGACCTTGGAGTGTATGTCCACAGATCCTTAAAGGTAGCAGGACAGGTAGATAAAGTAGTTAAAAAGGCATATGGAATGCTTTCCTTTATTAGCCGAGGCATAGAATATAAGAGCAGGGAAGTTATGCTGGAACTGTATACAACTCTGGTTAGGCCACAGCTAGAGTACTGCGTGCAGTTCTGGTCACCACATTACAGGAAGGATGTGGTTGTACTTGAGAGGGTGCAGAGGAGATTTACAAGGATGTTGCCAGGACTGGAAAACTTTAGCTATGAGGAAAATTGGATAGGCTGGGGTTGCTTTCCTTGGAACAGAGGAGGCTGAGGGGAGATTTAATTGAGGTGTATAAAATTATGAGGGGCTGAGATAGAGTGGATAGGAAGGACCTATTTCCCTTAGCAGAGGGGTCAAGAACAAGGGGGCATAGATTTAAAGTAGTTGGTAGAAGGATTAGAGGGGTGATGGGGAAATTTTTTTCACCCAGAGTGTGGTGGGGGTCTGGAACTCACTGCCCGAAAGGGTGGTAGAGGCAGAAACACTCATCACATTTAAAAAGTACTTGGATGTGCACTTGAAGAGCCGTAACCTACAGGGCTACAGGCCTAGTGCTGGAAGGTGGGATTGGGCTGGGTAGCTCTTTTCCGACTGGCACGGACACGATGGGCCAAATGGCCTCCTTCTGTGTCGTAATTTTTCTATGATTCTATTAAGAAAACTTTAGGTTACATGAGGTATTGCGACTATTATCACTGCAGCGGAGAAGACTTAAGTAGAGCTTTAATAGAGCATTTAAAAATTATGAATGGTTTCGATAAGGAAAGGCAATTCCTCTGGTTGAGGAGCCAGTTTAAAATTGTCACTAAGAAAGTGAGGAAAGTATAAAGAGAGTTGTTATAATATGGAATGCTTTAGCACTGGGAGTAATTGAGGCAGAAACCATTGCTTCTTTTAAGGGAAGAGCAGATAAATATTTGAAATAAAGGGAGATAAAAGGCTATGAGTAAAGCCTGGGAAAGTGGGATCAGTTATGAATTGTTCTAGCAAAGAGTTGCCATTGAGACGATGGGCTAAATGGTCTCCTTCACTATTGGTTCTATGGCTACCCAACAAAACAACATATCTGGTAGATGACCCAAATATGCATGATATGAAGTGTTACTTCATAGCCTGCTACATTTTTATTGCTGCCCATGCAAACCTTGCAGCTCTTTTATTGCTTACCTTGTGGCGGATCGCCACCTAAACGGGCATTATCCACTTTTCCGTCCGTGGACAATATATCGATGCACCTTCCCTTTAAGGCACCTTACCTTTAAGGCAGGAGTGGGCGGGGCCTCAGGCTTTTTCCAGAGAATTCTGGGAGCAGTCGGTTCAGCCATTTTGTACCATGCAGTTGAATTAAAGTCTCTTGTTTTCCACATATGGATTCAGCCTCAATTCGTGTTTCGCGGCAGCCTCAACATTGGTGACCCCGACGGTCAGAACGTATTCCGATCACTGCAATGGCGGACACGAACGCAGTTTCCGTGAAACTGCTGGAGTTTTGGGGAAACCAGCCCGAAGCCTGGTTTCTCCAAGCTGAATCTTGCTTCCGGCTGCGAAGCATCACCACAGATGGGACGAAGTACGACTATCTCGTCACATCACTCGGTAGCGCCACAGTTTCGAAGGTTTGGACAACGCTACAGAACCCACCAGAGGAAGGCAAGTACGCACATCTCAAGACAGGGCTCCTTAAAAAATTTACGGCCTCGGCATATCAGTAAAACTGCCACCTCCTCGACCTTCCAGGCCTCGGTGATGCCTCACCGTCAGACCTCCTCTCCCACATGCTCTCCCTCACCGACGAGAGCCCACCCGGATCCCTCTTCCGCACACTGTTCATCCGCCTGCTCCCTCTCAGCATCCGCCCAGCGATCGTGGCATCCGGCCTCACGAACCTGGAAGCCCTGGCCGATGAGGCCGACAAGCTGCTGTCCGCTCACTCCAGCCGCGACGTCACTCCGGACCTGGCAGCCAATGCCTGGGCGCGCCCCTCAACCGGCCACCACGCGGCCACAAGGGCCTGCCACCAGGCCCACGGGGCCTTCACGCCCCACTAACCCGGGCCACTGTTACTACCACGCACGGTTCGGCACCAGGGCATAACGGTGCACACCTCCCTGCTCTTTCAAGTCCGCCCCCGTACCAGCCCCCGCGATGGCCGTGGGCCACGCGGGCTCCCTGCTGTTCGTCACGGATGACAAAACCGGCCGCCGGTTCCTGTGCGACACTGGGGCTCAGCACAGCATCATCCCGGCCTCCTCCCTCGACATCCAAAAGGGCGAACGAGGACCGGCGCTGGCTGCTGCTAACGGCTCGGAAATCTGGACGTATGGCACCCGGACAGTCACCCTCGACCTCGCTGGTCGCCGCTACCGATGGGAGTTCATCACAGCCAAGGTCCTCTCCCCTCTCATCGGCACAGATTTCCTGTGCGCCCACGGCCTACTGGTAGACATCCCTCGTCACCGCCTCGTGGACATGAACACCATGTCCCCCATCCTGGGCGCCATGGCCCCCCGTCAACCCGCCGACATGGCGTCACAGTGCCACGCCCGGGCCACGGATGACTACTCGGCACTCCTGGCTGAATTCCCGGCCCTTACCAATCCGCCCTTCTCCGCGGAGGCCGCCAAACACGGGGTGGAACACTTCATCCCCACCACAGGCCCCCCAGTGTACGCCCACGCCCACAGGCTGGACCCGACCAAACTGGAGATCGCGCGGACCGAGTTTGCCACCATGGAACAGCTCGGCATCATCCGCCGCTCCAACAGTCCCTGGGCCTCCCCACTCCACATCGCCCCCAAAACCAGGCGGGGGTTGGCGCCCCTGCGGGGATTACCGCCGCCTCAACGACGCCACCACCCCTGATCGGTACCCCGTGCCGCACATTCAGGACTTCTCGGCTAGACTGGCCGGCCGCTCAGTCTTTTCCAAGGTCGACCTGGTGAGCGGCTACCACCAAGTCCCCGTCCACCCCGCGGACGTCCCCAAGACGGCCGTAATCAGCCCCTTCGGCCTGTTCGAGTTCCTGCGGATGCCCTTCGGCCTCAAAAACGCGGCCCAGGCATTCCAACGGCTCATGGACTCGGTCCTTCGGGACCTGAAGTTCCTGTTCGTCTACCTGGACGACATCCTGGTAGCCAGTTCCTCCAAGCAGGAACGCCTCGAACACCTTCGCATCCTGTTCGGGCACCTCAGCGACCATGGGCTCATCCTTAGCCCAGCCAAATGCCAGTTCGGCCTGGACAAGATCAACTTCCTCGGCCACCACATCACCCATGCTGGGGCCATTCCCCTGCCCACCAAGGTGCAGGCTGTCCAACAATTTCCCTGCCCCACTACCATCAAAGGCCTCCAGGAGTTCCTCGGGATGGTGAATTTCTATAACCGCTTCATCCCCAAAGCGGCGTCCCTCATGAGGCCCCTGTATGAAGCCCTCCGGGGCAGGAGCGGCAAGATGGTGGTCGAATGGACGGCAGACGCGTCTGCCGCCTTCGACTCCACCAAGACCGCGCTCGCCAACGCCACCCTGCTCGCGCACCCATGGCCCAATGCCAGGGTAGCGCTCACCACGGACGCCTCCGACCACGCGGTCGGCGCCATGTATGAGCAGTGGGTCGACGGCGCCTGGCAACCACTTGCCTTCTTCAGCCGCCAACTACGACCCCCGGAGGTCAAGTACAGCACCTTCGACCGCGAGCTCCTCGCGCTGTTCCTGGTGGTCCGCCATTTTCGTTTTTTGCTTGAGGGCCACCCCTTCACTGCATTTGTCGACCACAAGCCCCTGACATTCGCAATGGCAAAGACAACCGACCCCTGGTCCGCCAGACAGCAGCGCTAGCTCGCGGCAGTGTCCGAGTTCACCACGGACATCCAACACGTCTCCGGCCGAGACAATGTGGTAGCCGACTGCCTGTCCTGCCCCGCCATCCACGCCGCACACCTGGCAGTCGACTATGCTCAACTCGCAGCAGACCAGATCACCAACCCTGATCTGCTCTCCGCACCCACCAACCTACCAGGGCTACGCCTGGCCGACGTCGCCTGTGGCCCGACCGCAGTCACGGTCAAGTGCGACATATCCCTATGTCAACCTCGGCCCGTCGTCCTAGCGTCCTGGCGCCACCGGTTATTCGACATTCTCCACAACCTCTCCCACCTCGGCGCCCGCGCATCCATCAAATTGGTAGCCAACCGCTTCGTCTGGCGCGGCCTTCGCAAGGATGTGCAACCTTGGGCCAACTCCTGCCTAGCCTGCCAACGTGCCAAGGTACAGCAACACACGAAAGCACCCCTCGAGGAGTTTACCGTCCCCTCGCGGAGATTCGACCACATCCACGTGGACATCGTCGGGCCCCTGCCGCCGTCGCAAGGCCACACGCACTTGCTGACCATCGTTGACCGCACCACACGCTGGCCCGAGGCAATTCCACTGACCTCTACCACCACCGCCGACGTCGCCAGAGCCTTCGTCAGCACCTGGGTCGCACGGTTCGTCGTCCCCTCCGACATGACGTCGGACAGAGGTCCGCAATTTACCTCTGAACTCTGGACCGCCGTCGCACGCAATCTCGGGGTGACCATTCACCGCACCACAGCGTACCACCCCCAAGCCAACGGACTGCGTGAGCGGTTCCACAGATCCTTGAAGGCATCACTTCGAGCCAGCCTCCAAGACGGCGCCTGGACCGACCGACTTCCGTGGGTCCTCCTCGGCCTGCGCACCGCGGTTAAAGAAGACCTCCACGCATCGGCAGCAGAGCTCGTGTACTGTCAGCCGCTGCGCGTACCCGGCGAGTTCCTGCCCACCGCCACAACACCCTGGTCAGCCGACCAGCAACGCCACGACTTCGCCTCACCGGCGCTGCAATTCGCCCCGGTGCCCATTGCCCGACACGGCGAATCCACCTCACACGTCCCACTAAGCCTGCACCAGGCACGGTTCGTTTTCGGCCGGCACGACGCCCACCGCGGACCCCTTCAACCCCCGTACGACGAGCCCTACAAGGTGCTGCAGGCTGGGGACAAATTTTTTACCCTGCAAGTGGGCGACAGGACCGAAAAAGTGTCGGTTGACCGACTCAAGCCAGCACACTTGGAGCCCGGTGAGCAGGTCCCTGTAGCTCGTCCACCTCCACGCGGCCGACCTGCCCTCAAGCCGGTTCACCCGGCTGCTCCACGCCCGGCCGTTCCACATCCACCGGCGTCCCACAAGAGCCGCTCTGCCCGGCCCATCAGACCGCCGCACCGTCTCGTCCACACCTCCTAAGCGGATTCTGGGGGGAGCTGTGTGGCGGATCGCCTCCTAAACGGGCATTATCCACTTTTCCGTCCGTGGACATTATATTGATGCACCTACCCTTTAAGGCACCTTACCTTTAAGGCAGGAGTGGGCGGGGCCTCAGGATTTTTCCTGAGAATTCTGGGAGCAGTCGGTTCAGCCATTTTGTACCATGCAGTTGAATTAAAGTCTCTTGTTTTCCACATATGGATTCAGCCTCAATTCGTGTTTTGCGGCAGCCTCAACAACCTATACTGCAGTAGAGCGCATATTAAGCTGCAACTTAGAGAAGGATATTGGAGAGGAGGTGCATTCTAGGTGGTTGAGAGCAAGATGAGTGATAATGTGTTGGCTGATTATAGATAAGTTAGTTAAGGTAAAGGAAGAAAAAGTGCCAGAACCCAACATCTTAGGATCCTGAGGGAGGAAATTGCCAATGCCCTAGAAATTATATTTTAGATGCTTATTTACTGTTGTTGTGCCAGAGGACTGAAGAGTGACCAATGTAATTTATTTACCTGTTCCTTTAAAAATTCCCTACTGCATATTGCTGACTTTGGAAATCCTCTATTGGAGCGAAAGGCCTATATTTGCATGCAGGACACATGCTTAATCGGGCATTGGCACATTTTGTGTGAGAGCAGTGTGTGCTGGGATAAAGGCTGAGTGGGGTGGGGAGTAGTTCTACTGGGGATTAGGTGAGGTTCATGGAACATTAGAATTCCCACCAGTCTGAAATTTCAGCCCATTGAAACAACGGCTAAAGTGAGTAGATTTCAAGCATATGATGTAAATGTGGTGGTACTTGTATTGGTTCCAGGGGTATCTGGACCGCTGTTAGCCAGAGTAGGATAATGAACTTCAGGTGAATGGTTGCAAAAATGAGGTATACAGGGGGGAATTGACTTTGTAGATAAATGGATAGATTTCAAGGCATAATGAGCTTATTGCATAACTGGAGGAGTTGAACTGTTGGCTTAAAACATTGAAATATTAATTCAGAATCACAGAATGAGGAGAGGCAATATAAACACAATGGTACAATTTTAAAGGAGATGCAGGAACAGAGAGACCTGGGTGTATGTACACAAATCTTTGAAGGTGGCAGGACAAGTTGATATGGCTGTTGAAAAGGCATACAGGATCCTTAGCTTGATAAACAGAGGCATAAGAATATAAAAGCAAGGAAGTTATGCTAACCCTTTATAAATCACTGGTTAGTCCTCAGCTGGAGTAATGTGTCCAATTCTGGGCACCACACTTTAGGAAGGATATCAAGGCCTTGGTGAGGGCGCAGAGGAGATTTACTAAAATGGTGCCAGAGATGAGGGACTTCAGTTAGGTGGAAAGACGAGAGAAGCAGGAATTGTTTTCCTTAGAACAGAAAAGGTTAAGGGGAGATTTAATAGCGGTGTTCAAAATTATGAGGGGTTTTGACAGAGTAAATAGGGAGAAACTGTTCCCACTGGCAGGAGGGCCAGTAACCAAAGGACACAGAATTAATTAGGACACAGTTCTAATTGGCAAAGAACCAGAGGTAAGAAGAGGAGAATTTTTTTATGCAGCGAGTTATTATGATCTGGAATGCACTGCCTGAGAGGGTGGTGGAAGTAGATGCAATAATAATTGTCAAAAGTGAATTGGATAAATATTTGAAGTGGAAAAAATTACAGAGCTATGTGGAAAGAGCAGAGGAGTGGGAATAATTGGACGGCTCTTTCAAAGAGCCAGCACAGGCACGATGGGCCAGATAGCCTCCTTCTGTGCTCTTATTATTCTATGATTCTAAATCTGTTTACATACCATTTGATACAGATAATAAACTTGATGGCTGAAGATCTGGGAGCACCCTTGTGCTCCTTTTGAGTTTTCAGCACTGGCTTGACCAGCCTTATAGGAGCCTCAACGAGGGTTTTCACCTGGAGACTAAATGTAGGGTCACTGCAGAACTACAGTATTATGAGACTTGATACTGGGGTACTGTGGCTGTCAGCATCCTATCATTCGTTGTCACTTAATAGATCAGAAATCTCTGCCTGAGATAAGGATCGTCAATGGCCAATCTGGTTAAATGTCAGGATTGTCTTTTGAGAAAGATGTGCAATTTAGCTTCAGGGCTTTCTCAGGAGCTGTGAGAAAGTTTGCAGGGGGTGAGCAGAAAAGGTCAACTCTATTCCAACTGCAAATGATTCCTGATTCTAAGAACATAAACATTCTGCTTCTTGGTTGGCTGTTGCTACTTATCTGCTAAAATATTTTCGATACCTTCACGACACTACTCTAAGATTCGGTTCTCTAAGGGCTGGAATTTTCCTCTGTTTGGCTGCCTGCTTTTGACCATAACTGGGGCTGCCATTGGACAAAGATTTGAAGTGGGGGGGGGATTGAGGCCCTGAGATCCACTGCCAAGCCGCCATTCCAAAATATGACCAGATGATTTTCCCCGGACCTAACTGGCCGCAGACATCGTTGGCCACTGCGTCCCGTCCTGTCATGTACATGATGGCAGGGGGGCGGGGTTTGCTACGAGGTCACACTTCCCTTACTCTCAGCCCTGTAGCTGCTGGCAGTAGAGACCACCTGAGATAAAGGTGGTGAGGTCTGCTTGCGGCAGGCTAGAAGCTCGCTATGGCTGAAGGCCAAAGGGACCAGGCAAGCAAGTTTTTTTTTATTAGTATTATTTCAAGTTGATTTTAATTATATAAGTTTTTCTAAATTTTTTTTATTAAGTATTTTTTAAAATTTCCTTATGGTTTCTTAAGTTTTAAGATCCTTATGAAGGATTTTGATAGGGCAAATAGGGAAAGAACCGATTTCCTTTGGTTGAGGAGACATTGACAAGCGATCATTAATTTTAAAATAGTCTCAGTACATCAGAACCACTTTTGATTCTACTCAGTAACAAGGAATATATATTACCCAACACAGTAATCATGGGCCTACAGATACATATCTATACAAAAGCTGTAAACACAGATTTGTGTGTCCACATAGGTAGATATGTACATTCCTGTTGTTCTGGGAAAATCAATACTCTGTAAGGAACCATCACCAGGAGAAGCAGAATTCACAGCGGCTGTACAGTATATGGAACATGACCAGACTAACCTTGATAAATGCACCTTCATGTTTGACAGCACATTCAGCCTTGGGAGCACAATAATGAAAAGACTACTTTGTGCAAGGGGGAGATTTGTGTTCATGTGAAAAGAGATTGGTATTTCACTGCATGTTCACTTCAGGCCATGAACATACGTGCCCTAGGATTTCTTGGTGATGGGGTGAGAGCTGCAGTACACTGAAAATAATTTAATAAGGAGTGAAACACATAATGCTCCCTTTTTCTTCCATACTTTGTGCTACTCAGAAGGTATGTATTTTCATTTTAAAAATGAAATTAATATTGGGCCAAATCTTGCTGGAAAAATAACAGCATGTTAAGGACGAATACTGTTATTAATGCACAAATCGGCCAGCAAGTTTAGGGGATTAAGAGACAGGCCGTGAGTTGCGAATCTCCAGAACTTGCAAGTCGATTTATGCTGCTCAGCCATTTATTCACACAAATGGCATCTCGCCCTTAGCCTCCCCGTTATTTTCAAGAATTTGCTGGATTTACACATTAATTGCCCTTTAAGCTCACCACAGAAACTTAGGGCTGGTGATTAAGAGCATATGTACGCTATTAACAACGTGATAATTATTAATGCAATGCCAATCAACCTCTCTGGCTCAGAAAGGGAACAATTTAAACTGTGCAATCTCATTCCTGCATGTAGTAAATTGTTCATAGAGATTTAAAAGATTTCAAATTAAAAAATGTTTCTATCTTTTCCTTTGCCTCTGTTTTCTCTCTCTCTCTTAAATCCAATCTTTCTTTCCCACTCTATTTTTAATACTGTACCTGATTTGACTCTAATTCACCCACTCTAATTTCATCCCCCTTCTCCATCATTCCTCTCTTTCTTTCTCAATCTTTAAATCTCATTAAGGAGATACACTCTTGGTCCCGCCATTCACTAAGGTCCCAGATGCTCCGTTGCCCTCGCCACACCTTTATCAGCTCGCACTTCCGGAAGTTGGGGTGTGAGCAATTTTTCAAGTTGAAGGGTGCAGGAAAAAGTCTTAACGAATGACGTACGTCGCGAGATGCCCCGCTCCAGCAAGATTTGGTCCAATATAATTTTTAAGCTAAATTTACAGTCCTCCAGCTGAAGATTGTCAGTGTTGGTGACTGTCCTTATCTTCCCGTCCTTTGGTATCCAGCGTTGGTGCCAAATGGGCAATGCTGCAAAAGTTTGTGGGGTCGAGTCATTTTGCCAAAATGCAAATCTTTGGACCTGCAGTTTCCTCTGGCCTGGTTAGGACTGTAAAAATATTTAAATTAAGCGGCCTCCCCGTGATGTGGCCAGAGTGCCCGAGCAGCACGCCAGTCACTGAGCACCAGAGTGCAGAGCAGGAGGGACACTGGGTAGCTCCAGCAAAAGCTGAGGGCCACTCAGGCATGGAGGAAAGGGGCTGTGTTTCTGCCGCACCATGTACAATCGTATCTAGCATCCTGAGGCAAACTCTGAGTGCAAGAAAGAGATTTAAATTAGGTTAATTTTATTTAATGGGACAAAATGGCACTTTCACCGCTGAATAGTACAGTACAGGCAAAATGTTTACTGGGCCCATGTGTAGCCCCTATTTACACTGCGATTGATTGGAGTTGAAAGTGTTAGTTCAGTACTAATTAACTGCCAGCAGATGGCTTCAGAATTCTTTGGAAATGCTGTGCTTTTGTCACATTTACTGAAGGGCGCAACATCAAATGGCAGAGTACTCTGAACTAGACACATTTTTTAAATTTCTATTGTTGCCAGAAAACCTCCCGAAACCTGTCAACATCTAAACCCCAGTTTTTGCAGCAATGGGGATAAGTTGCCCACTTCTCCATTGTGAACAATTAGTCCGCTTTTCTTCCCCCACCACAACGTGCCCTTGAATGGCAGCATCCAGTCCGTTAAGAGCGGTTGCCTCACTAGATTTTACGCTCTCCAGCTAACTGTGTTACGGGCCAAGCTTATCGTGTCCAGTAGCTTTTTCAAGTTAGGAGGAGGGACTCCCTTCAGAAAGTTTGGTGCAGACCGCCCCCTGATTACAACAGAGTGTTGACTTCTTACACCAGGCTTGTGATCTTGACCCCAAAAAGACTCTGCGTAACCCCACCGCCACCCACCCCCCCCCCCCCTCCACCAATGATTATGGTTGCCAATCCTACAGGATAGTGTGGAGTCTCCAGGAATTAAATATTAATCTCTTGGACAGTGCTGTGAGCAGCCCCAGAGAAAAATCATAAGGACATAAAAAAAACTTTTTTTTTCCATTTTTGTTGCACACTTTCGTTTGTTAGTTATAAAATACTGGAGATGAGGAATAAAGGCAGTTTGACCGGGCGAGGCAGTTGGAGATGGGAGGTTATGTAATTAAACCTCCAGGAATATGCCTAACCAGAGTTGGCAACCCTACCAAGGAGGACAGTCACTAGTTGGGGGAGTACTCATGAGCACATGTGCTTGAATATGCCCTCTCTACAAAACAGTAAACAAATCGTCCATAAATCATTGCAAAATGGCAATTCATTTAACATGTGCAGTTTTCCTTTGGATTCCTCAGAAAATATTAATTTGCCCTGGAAAACAAAACTGGAAATTCTGAGCAGTGATATTCATTAGTGTCCATAATCAAGCATTTGCCATTTTGAAAGTACGGCCTTTCAGTGCTGATTTTTAAAAATAATTATATGAGTTCGGATGAAGAGGTTGCTTTGCCCATTTGATTTCATTCTCCTGGGATACTCACTCAACCACGTCCTTTAACAGTTTTAACATCCACCTGGATAGCCAGTCATGACCTCGGGTTAATGTCTCGCCTGAAAGATATTGCCTCCTGACTCCAACACTTCCTCTGTGCTGGAGTATCAGACCAGATTACACACTTGATGGTGGGGTTCAAGCCCATAGCTTTCTGACCCACAGGGAAGAGTGCTGCCAGCTGATACAATAGCAAAATACTGCGGATGCTGGAAAACTGAAATAACAACAGAAAGCGCTGGAAAAACTCAGCAGGCCAGGCAACATCCGTGGAGAGAGAAACAGAGTTAACGTTTCAGGTCGAAGACCCTTCGTCAGAACTGAGAAAAAAGCAGGAAATGAAACAGATGAAAAAGCACGTTGGAGGCTGGGGGAAGGAATAAAAGAACAAAAGGGGAGGTCTGTGAGGAGTAGAGACATTAGGAGATACTCAAGGCGAGACGAGATGGTAATAGGACCGGTTAAGAAACAAAAGATGGCTCAGAAGTGTTAAATGCGCTGGCAGAATGAGAGACAGCTGCCATGTGGGAGAGAGAAAAATAAAAGGAAAAAGGCACAAACCAAAAGTGTGGATAAAAAAAAAAAAATATATATATATATATATATATAGTAGGGGCCGAGCTGAGCTGAGTCGAGCGGATACAGAAAGAATAAAATTACAATTTTTTGAATACAGCATTTGAATGTTTATTTTAATAGGTGTGGTTAAAATGCACAGAAACATATCAGTCCTGATTTTGTGAGGCCATTGGCGAGCCAGAAAATCGGAATTCTCGGCTCACTCAATTATCTGACAGGCGATTTTAGGGGTTAGGAGGAGGAGGCTGTGCTCCTGGCATGTATAAGCCTCACTCTAATGGCTAAAATCTTCAAATGAGCTCCCATGCCGAATTTTGTAGGTTAAGGCAAAGGTTCCACTCAGAGGGTTAGCCTGGCCCCCATATACATTGGGCAGACCAGCACTGAGCCGGTGGTTTCCAGCTTTTTTACGCTTTTTTTTTCTCCAAGTGGTATGTTATTTGACTCAGAATTTTCTAGCTTCCGCATTTTGCAAAGTCTTTTTCTGGTTCCCTGGTACGGCCTTTTGGTACAATGTTTCACTTGACTCCACTGCGTTTGCATGTGCAGCGCTAAATTCCTCCAGCAATACAAGTAGTTTGGGAGATGGGGATAGCTATGTTAACTCCCGTACTGTTACACGCTTTGAATGAGGAGGACCACTCTTCAGTGTGCTCCCGTCACCAGCCCAAGACCCATATTTAGAGATGGCACGAAGCTGTGCTTGCCAACCCTCCAGGATTACCTTGGATTCTCCAGGAATTAAAGATTAATCTCCTGGACAGTGTTGTGAGCAACCCGGGGGAAAAGTTACAGGTGCTTTAAAAATGTGTAGTTTTTATCATTGAATACTTTTGTTTATCAGTTAGAAAAATATTGGAGATGGGAAGAAAGGCTGTTTGACTGGGCGGGGCGGTTGGAGGCTGGGGGTCATGTGATGAAAGCTCCAGGAATACGGCCAACCGGAGTTGGCAACTCTAAGCTACTCCTACCTGACGTGTCTGAGGAGATTTGGCTTTGCCCCTTGTATTTAACAGTGTCCTAGCTATACCATTGGCTGCAACCTGACTTCCAGGCAACTTGACGGACATCATGCATTAAACTTGTGTGTAACAGGATCTTTTCCGATCACCATGACAAAGAGCCACATAGAAAGAGCCACATAATAGGCTTGCCAGCAAAGTTGAAGTCCATGGAATATAAGGGACAGTGGCAGCATGGATACGAAATTGGCTAAGTGACAGGAAACAGAGAGTAGTGGTCAACGGTTGTTTTTCGGACTGGAGGAAGGTATACAGTGGTGTTCCCCAGGGGTCGGTTCTAGGACCACTGCTTTTCTTGATTAATGACTTGGACGTGGGTGTACAGGGCACAATTTCAAAATTTGTCGATGACACAAAACTTGGAAGTATAGTGAACAGTGAGGAGGATAGTGATAGACTTCAGGAAGACATAGACAGGCTGGTGAAATGGGCGGACACGTGGCAGATGAAATTTAACGCAGAAAAGTGCGAAGTGACACATTTTGGTAGGAAGAACAAGGAGAGGCAATATAAACTAAAGGGTACAATCCTGAAGGGGGTGCACGAACAGAGGGACCTGGGGGTATGTGTGCACAAATCATTGAAGGTGGCAGGGCAGGTTGAGAAAGCAGGTAAAAAGGCTTACGGGATCCTGGGCTTCATAAATAGAGGTATAGAGTACAAAAGTGTGGAAATTATGATGAACTTGTATAAAACACTGGTTCGGCCCCAACTGGAGTACTGGGGGCAATTTTGTGAATGGAGGCGCGCTGGAGGTGGGACTGCTGCTTGTCGGGTCGATGTCCCGCCTCCATCGAGTTCTGGCCAATCCACGTTATTTTCCCTTGATTGACCTTGTTAAGCCCGCCCAGCGGCATTAGCAGGCCAATTAAGGGAAGGCTGGTTGCAGAGCACGTCAAAGTACGACGTGTCATCTGTCAAAATCTTTTGACAGATGAATTGTCATCGTTTGACAGCTCTGTGAAGCTGTCAAACAGTGACAATCTCTGCAGTTTGATGAAGTCTTGCATACAAGACCTCATCAGCCTTCTTTCATTTACAGAATTGAGATGTTTGTTGCATCTGAGAATGCAACGAACATCTCAATCTGCAACACGGAGGTGCGAGACTCTCTGCATACAAACCAACTGAAGCCTGCAGGAAGAAACAAAGGTAAGTACACTTTTACTGACACTTTGCACTTACCTCAGATACTCACCTCTACACTCTTGCATCCATCACTTACCTTCACACCACACTTTTGCACCACCCCCCCCACCCGACCCCCACAGACCCAGTACTCGCCTCGCTGAGCTGGCGGGTTTTGGAGCCTTCGGGAAGCCCGCACTTGTGAGGGCAAAAAGGGGATAATCCTATTTTCTACCTGTTAACAGGCAGTTAATGGGCTTTAATTCCCTTCCCTCCTCCGAGGAGACGGGACCCGGCGCGGGACGTCAACCCACCTCCTGGGAAGATGGCATGGAGGCGGGTTTGCCACCCGCCCCCAAATTCTGCCATTTTCCCGGCAGTCCTGCCCTGCCTCCTCGGGGCTGAGAAAATCGGCCCCAGTGTGTCCAATTCTGGGCACCACAATTTAGGAAGGATGTGAAGGCCTTAGAGAGGGTTCAGAAAAGGTTTATCAGAATGATTCCAGGAATGAGGGACTTCAGTTATGTTGATAGACTGGAAAAGCGAGGGTTGTTCTCCTTGGAGCAGAGAAGATTGAGAGGAGATTTGAGAAAAGTGTTCAAAATCATGAAGTCTGGACAGAGTAGATAGAGGGAAACTGTTCCCGTTGGCAGAAGGGTCGAGAACCAGAGGACACAGATTTAAGGTGATTAGCAAAAGAACCAAAGGCGACGTAAGAAAAAACTTTTTTACGCAGATCTGGAATTCACTGCCTGAAAGGGTGGTGGAGGCAGACTCAATCACGGCTTTCAAAAGGGAGTTGGATAAGTATCTGAAGGAGAGAAATTTGCAGGGCTACGGGGAAAGGGCGGGTGAGTGGGACTAGCCGAGATGCTCTTGCAGAGAGCCGGCACGGGCTCGATGGGCTGAATGGCCTTCTTTCGTGCTGTAACCATTCTATGATATTTCCAGATAAGTCAGTTTGCAGTTCGTTTCTGCGTAAAGCAAGTAACTAATGGTCAGGACAAACACCTTTATCACTTACCCTGTGGATGGAAGACACTAAATGGAAAGGGCATACAGCTTTTGTCATCTAGCAGGCTTCCCAAGGGTGCAGGGTGTTACAGATGGAGCCCACGTGACCATCAGGGCTCCTCATATCAACTCTATAATCTACATAACACAATAGGTTTGTACTCAATTACGCTATAGGTGGCATCTGACTACAAACAACACCACAACTTGCATTTATATAGCAGCCTTAATGCAGAAAAATGTACCAAGGTGCTTCAAGAAGTGTAATTAGAAAAATACACTAGTATGTATGTCAATAGCCAATATCCAGGAAGCAACGATGTCTTTGTTGTGCAGAAGGCCATAGTGCCTGCACTTTTAGAAGTAGAATAAAAATTGGGTAGATGCTTCTTGGGAGACCAGAACTGCCCTTCTGCTTCCATGGCTGCTGACCTCACTAAGAAACTCCCTAACAGCCAAGGAGCATCTTGGGCTGAAAGTCTGAGCTTCTGGCAGCTGCTCCTCAGCTGCTACCTCCACTTACAAGAAGAGTGTGTCATCCAGCTTTGGCACAATGGAAGAGTGTGTGCCAATGGGCAATGGTTACGTACAGTGTTTGAGATGGTACGTCCCAAAGTGTGTGGGAATTCTCAACTTAGATTTGGGCTTTGCTTGATAGGGCACACAAGAAATGTGTACAAGAGTATGGACCATTTTAATCTTTGCCTCACTCTTGATACGAATAGACTTCTTCCTCATTTTCTGACAGGTATGAGGGAGCTGGATGATTGCACTAACTTGCTTGACAACTTCCCACTATGTAGTTTTCACTTGTGCTTTTACTGAGCACAGTATAGGACCACCCTCCTTTGGTGCACCTCCTGCAGCAAGACCTCCAACCCTTCAGCCCACATGTCTCTGCTGTCCCATTGTGAATAGGAAAAACAGAAAGGCAGAGTATTATTTAAATGGTGATAGATTGGGAAATGTTGACGTACAAAGGGACCTGGGTGTCCTTGTACACCCATCACTGAAAGCAAACATGCAGGTGCAGCAAGCAGTTAGGAAGGCAAATGGTATGTTGGCCTTCATTGCAAGAGGATTTGAGTACAGGAGCAAGGATGTCTTACTACAGTTGTACAGGGCCTTGGTGAGACCACACCTGGAGTACTGTGTGCAGTTTTGGTCTCCTTACCTAAGAAAGGATATACTTGCCATAGAGGGAGTGCAGCGAAGGTTCACCAGACTGATTCCTGGGATGGCAGGCCTGTCATATGAGGAGAGATTGGGTCGACTACGCCTGTATTCACTAGAGTTTAGAAGAATGAGAGGGGATCTCATTGAAACGTATAAAATTCTGACAGGGCTAGAGAAACTGGATGCAGGGAGGATGTTTCCCCTGGCTGGGGGGTCTAGAACGAGGGGTCACAGTCTCAGGATACAGGGGTAGGACATTTAGGACTGAGATGAGGAGAAATTTCTTCACTCAGAGGGTGGTGAACCTGTGGAATTCTCTACCACACAAGGCTGTGGAGGCCAAGTCACTGAATATATTTAAGAAGGAGATAGATAGATTTCTAGTCACAAAAGGCATCAAGGGTATGGGGAGAGAGCGGGAATATGGTATTGAGATAGAGGATCAGCCATGATCATATTGAATGGCGGAGCAGGCTCGAAGGGCCGAATGGCCTACTCCTGCTCCTATTTTTCTACGTTTCTATAATGAATCCACTTTTCTGCCACCACTACAACTTACCCTTTAATGGTCAGCTGAGACCCTTTAGGAGTTTCTACTTGGCTGGATTTACCACACCCCAACCAAGTGTGTTACAGATCAACCTCTGCGGGCAAGCTTTTCATGGGCCAGTAGCCTATTCAAATTAGGGAAGGAACTCCCATCATGGTGAGGCCTGCTTCCTGAGCCTCTGGCCAGCCTGTACCATGGGCCAACACAACCCCAGTATCCATTTAAATAGTTTAGTTATTGGTCCTTCAAACTGACTTTTCGTGACTTTTCAGGGCCAAAAGCGTAAAGTCTGAATCCTGGAAAGACATCTAAAAGCCTGGTTACCACATAGTGACTGTTGAGATTACCATTGGGATTTTCGGTATGTGGTTTGGGATAGGATGAGAATTTAGCTTGAAACCAAGTGTTTCCAGAGCTTGGCACTGAACTGAGATAGGATTCGAACATATAGGCCTCAATATTAATCCCCAGCCCCACGACAGACGGGAGAGGGTTGGGGGTTAAAGTGTGAAATCCGCATAACCCGACCCCAACACGCTGCGTACGCACACGCCGGCAGATATTGGGGCATCTGAGCTTCCTGCCATGCAGAGATGGTACGCTTATTAATATATGTAAATCAGGCTCCTACAGTTCAATTAGGAGCCCGATTTGAAATTAACTGGTACTACACGGGTTTCCCGGTGGTCGGGAAATTCAGCCGTGAAACGGAGTTGAGAACAGTTGGCTCCTCAATGTAAGTGGCTCTTTTAGCATCCTTGTGGGCCATCCTAGGCCCCTCAAGTAAGCCTTCGGCCTCCCCAAGCCACAATCTCCAGCCTCCCCCCCACATACTCCTCCCCCCAGCCCTCCCGATCACAGACCTCCTCCCCCCAGCCCTCCTGATCACAGACCTCCTCCCCCCAGCCCTCCCGATCGTGGCCCCGCCCCTCACCCCTGGCCCTGCCGCCCACTGGCCAGGCTGTCCATTTGGCCTAAACCAGAAACAAAATACTGCGGATGCTGGAAATCTGAAATAAAGCGCTGGAAATTCTCAGCAGGTCAGGCAGCATCTGTGGAGAGAGAACATTTGGCCGGCTTTGGCGGGAGGTGGACCTACGAGATGCAAATGAGGCCCTGCAGTTAAGATCGGCCTTGCCCGATTGGGGCCCTAGGGCCTGATCCTCTACTCCCACTTCTCTGTGTTATTTCATAGAATCATAGAATGATACAGCCTAGAAGGAGGCCATATGGCCCATTGTGTCCATGCCGGATTTAGGTTGCTTAAATCAAATTATTGGATAATTCAAGTTTTTTAGTGCAGCAAATTATTTTGGATTATCAGGAGTAGATTGTATTTCAGTTAGGAGGCAGGGAGATTGTGAGGAGACTAAACCGTAAGTGTTTATTATGTTATTTGAGATGCTTAGTATTAATACCAGTAGCATTAATGCCAAGAGATAGACAAATGCCACCACTGCCAAAAAGCTTTTTGAAAAATGTAATATGCTTAAAGAAATACATTCATCACCTTTTTGGGTTTTACAAGACAATTATTTAAATCTGAAGAGATCTATGCCTGGAATCCAGACTTTCAAAAAAGACAAAGGAATTGTCCGGAAGCTATTCATGTTAATAATCCTGAACAATGGAAGCATCTATCCATATCTTCTTTGATGACTCACGGGAGTTTGGAGTTGTTTACTTTGAAGGGAAAGAATAGCCTGGGGAGGGGGAGGGGGACTGATGCATAGCAACCATTTGTACAAAAGATTCTGCATGCAAGTTTTGTACAATGTCAGCAAAGGTGATCTGCTTGAATGCGTCACGTTTAATATTTTCATCCTCTGGTTCGTATTTTCTATTCCAAGTAACTGGATGTATAAGAAAATGTGTGTGAGATAGTCAAATGCCATGTTATCATTCCAGTGGTAAATGTTTTCTATTAAAAATAATGAGGTAATACATATGCATTTCAATTTCCAAATTCAGTCACATGTGAAGCTTCAAATCAATGTCATAATCACACCAACAGATTTATTTTATTAGAAAAAGATACTCAACTAAATCAGAATATCTTGACACATATATGTAAGGTCTTGTGTGTGGGAGAGACAAATGCGGTGCTGTATTTTCAGCCTTCCAAGATCCACAGACTTTGTTCGAAGCATTTAGGTGTTGGAGTCCGTTTTCCAATCTTTTGCGTTCGATGCTGCAGGAAAGAATGAGCAGATTTGATGATCACCAAATGAAGCAATCACTTAAGCATACATAGACTCTTTTCAAAATCAGACTAGTGGAGTTATTCAGATATTTTAATGAAAATCAAATCTTCTCCCACCCCAATAAAACATGATCTTCACCACCTTTGAAGCACCTTAAATCTGAGCTAGCTCTTGAAACACAAATCACCTGTAGAAACTACCCATACACTATGCAGTGTGCGTTAAAAAAAAGGAAGTCTTGCATTTATATAGCGCCTTTCACCACCTCAGGATGTCCCAAAATGCTTTACAGCCAATGGTGTAGTTTTGAAGTGCAGTTTAAAAAAATACATTCATCACCTTTTTGGATTTTACAAGACAATTATTTAAATCTGAAGAGATCTATGCCTGGAATCCAGACTTTCAAAAAAGACAAAGGAATTGTCCGGAAGCTATTCATGTTAATAATCCTGAACAATGGAAGCATCTATCCATATCTTCTTGGATGACTCACGGGAGTTTGGAGTTGTTTACTTTGAAGCAGTAATGTAGGAAATGTGGCAGCCAATTTATGCACAGCTAGCTCCCACAAACAGCAATGTGATAATGGCCAGATACAGGAAACTCTTTGTTAACCGGCACCGACGGGACCGGCGTGGTGCCGGTTAATCAAAAAGTCCGGATAACGGAGAGTTATATCTCCCAACGTACGAGAGCCCCGTACACATTGACATGCACCTGCATTCGGAGCTCCGTCTCCCCGGGGACCGCCAGCTGACCATCTATCGTGTCCGCTGCCTACCGGGGCTGCACATTCCCCTCCCAATCCACACGCTCTGATACAAGGCAAACGCCTCGGGGTTTTTTAAAGTTAATTTTAAACGAGAGATGAAGGAAAACCCCGGTTACCTACTCAAGAATTTTGCCGGTTAAGAGAGATTTCCGGATATTTGGGTGCCGGTTAATAAAGAGTTTCCTGTATTCTGTTTTAATGATGTTGGCTGAGGGATAAATATTGGCCAGGACAACTTACTGTCTCCCCAATAAAGAGGAACATATAAAAAGCACTGAGTAAAACCAAAAAATAATATAGATCATACTTAACAGAAAGATTACATTTATTAGAACTGAGGGCATTTCAACGAGTTGACTAACCTGCTGATAGACAAGGTGGGTGGGATATAATTCAGATGCATGATGCTGATGATTGAACAGGTTATAAATTCAGATCTATGGGAGGTTGCCTTGTATGGGCAATTAACAATATGAAGAATGATGGTGATGCATAGCTTCATTTATTGGATGCTTGCACTCTCAGTTCGTATTTTCTTTAATATCCTGTTTCAGTCCATTTTATCATTGTAGTAGATTAATTTTTACTTTTAAGGAGAATCTTTGAATGTGTAGTAATTTGATTTTAAAAAACCACATATCTTGTAGTGTGTATGAGATTAACTTTACTTTGCTGTTTTTATATCGCTTATTAAATTTTCCTATGTAATTGTTTTCTAGATATTGGCAATCAATTTCATCAAAAAGCAGCTGTTAAGATCTCCTGCCAGTAGAGGACACTATTGTGTAGGAAGTCAAATAACCTTTCTTCTACAAGTCTCCAATGTGAAATAAATACACCAGTTTTCGAAACAAAACAGGGTACTCTTATATAATCTAATAAGTACCGTTAGCTCTTGAATAATATAATCTAGTTTAAGAAGCCCAGCTTCATTGTGCATAAATGTGAAGACCTATTACCTTGGAAATGACCGTGGCTACATATTTATTGTGCAATAAGACAATGCAGTGAGTCTCTTTTTCTACCAGAACAAGGTTAGTTCAAGCACATGGGATTTTTAAGCTTATTTAATGCTCCTATTCACTGCTGCCAGCAGCAAAATAATGATTTCACTTTGAAGTGGGAAGTGATTAGTGAACCTGGCCCTGCTGTGTATAGGTCAGGGGATGGTAAGGTCTTGCTCCCTCCTATCCTATACGGTCAATACTTAACAATTTGTGGTGAAGAATGTGGCGCATAGAGTTTCCATGATTAACACAGTAGGAAATATTTGACTCTCGGCTTCCTGTGTAATGCTTCTTACGTTACACGGAGTGTAATTTATTCCCCCTTTTGCAGTACAATGTATTCACTACTGGACATTGTGCCACTGTATTGCAGCAAATGTTGCCTGGCGTGTTCTTTATTCTTACCTGCAGGCAACTGCTATTTTAGTGACGAATGAAGCAAGACATAAATCTGGGCAGAGCTTTGTGAAAGAAGGTTTATGGTTTCTTTCATGGAACTGCAAGCAGGAGTTCAGATAAACAGCTCGCCAGAGCTGAACAACCTAAATTTTTTTTTGCTGTTTCTCTTATCAGTGACACAGTGAAGACTTGGCTTGATTTCACATTAGCAGTGAAGAAACAAGAGTGAATTCTACCTCTCTCTCGAGTAACACAAGACTTTATCATCCTTCCCTCAAACGAACAAAATTAAAATGATATTAAGCTCTGCTTATAATGTTCAATATAATTCAAATTCATCTTAGAATCATAGAATGATACAGCACAGAAGGAAGCTATTTGGCCCACCGTGCCTGTGCCGGCCCTTTGGTAGAGCTATCCAATTAATCCCACTCCCCTGCTCTTTCCCCAGAGCCCTGTCATTTTTTTCCCGACAAGTATTTATCCAATTCCCTTTTGAATGTTTCTATTGGATCTGCTTTCACCATCTTTCAGGCAGTGCATTCTGGATCTGAACATCTTGCTGCGTAATTTTTTTGTGTCCTCGTGTTGCCTCTTGTTCTTCTCCCAGTCACCATAAATCTGTGTCCTCTGGTTCCCAACCCTTTTGCCACTGGAAACCGTTTCTCCTTATTTACTCAAAACTTCATGATTTTGAACACCTCTATCAAATCTCCTCTTAACATTCACTGTTCTAAGGAGAACAGCCCCAGCTTCTCCAGTCTCTCCACATAACTGAAGTCATTCACCCCTGGTACCATTCTAGTAAATCTCTTCTGCACCCTCAATAAGGCACCTTGGGGGAAAAATTCAGTTTGGGGCGCAATTATTGGCCGGGCGCAAAGATTAGCGCCTGGCGCTAATTATCGCCTCCGACTGCAAACTTGACTTTTATCGCCCCTGGAGGTGATTGGAGCGCTAAATCAGGCGCTACACATCTGTCTTAAGGCGCAAAGGCCGAGGAGCGAGGCGCTAACTCAGAGCGCTGGCGAAGCTCATGTGATGTCAGTCAGCAATGGAACACAGACACAATGGCGCCAGCCAGTTCTTAAAGGGGCGGGTTGATCTTGCTTTTCATCCACATCCTGCTCATTGCAGCCTTGAATCTCGGCCTGGAGAGACCTGTACATCAAATCTGCTGGAAAGAACAATGGAGAGGCCCAGGGAAAGAGCTCAGCGTGCAACCCCCACAGTCTCTTCTAAATCGATACAAGGAAGGGCAAATCAAAATGAACCTGCAAAGTGCTGCTCAGTACCCAAAACTCCTTCACACAGCGTTAACTCTCTCCAGAAGTCTCAGTCTCTCTCTCTCTCTCAGAATGCGTGGTTCAAAAATGTCACCAACAAAAAAAGGCAGGAAGCGGTCGCCTTTAAATAGCGCTCCCCCAGTCCCTTCCTGACTGCAAAACACTCCCCTCAACCTGTCGTTGCTAGCGGCAGGCGGTAAGGCAGGGGGCGCCACTCAATATCCGCTCCAGGGTGCTACCGGAGCGTTGCGCACTTGGCTGACGTCACGATCTGCCGGCGCAGGAGATCATGGCGGTAGTGTTTAGCGCCGCCGCAAAATGTCTAGTTAATTTCGCGAGCGGCGCAAACATCGCCGTGCCCGGGCGCTAGATGCTTTGCGCCCCATTAGCGCCCTCTTAAGGCGCTAACGGGAGGCGCAACCAACTGAATTTTTCCCCCCTTCTTCCTAAAGTGCGGTGCCCAGAATTGAACACAATACACCAGCTGGGGCCGAACTAGTGTTTTATAAAGGTTTAGCATAACTTCCTTGCTTTTGTACTCTATACCTCTATTTATGTTTTTTTAACAGCCTTCTCAATTTGTCCTGCCACCTTCAATGATTTGTGTACATATACCCCCAGGTCTCTCTGTTCCTGCACCACCTTTAAAATTGTACCATTTAGCTTTTATTACCTCTCCTCATTCTTCCTACCAAAATGTATCACTTCATGCTTCTGTGTTAAATTTCATCTGCCATGTGTCTGCCCATTTCACCAGTGCCGGCCCTTTGGTATATATCAAAAAGAGCAGTGGTTCTAATACCGACCCCTGGGGGACACCACTGTATACTTCCCTCCAGTCTGATAAACAACCGTTCACCACGACTCTCTGCTTTCTGTCCCTCAGCCAATTTCCTATCCAGGATGCCACTGTCCCTTTAATCCCATGGGCTTTAATTTTGCTAATCAGACTATTATGTGGTACTTTATTAAATACCTTTTGAAAGTCCATGTACACAACATCAATCGCACTACTGTCATCAACCCTTTCTGTTACTTCATCAAAGAACTCAATCAAGTTAGTCAAACACGATTTACCTTTAACAAATTCATGATGACTTTCATTTATTAGCCCATACTTTTCCAAATGTCAATTAATTTTGTCCCGGAGTATTGTCTCTAAAAGTTTCCCCACCACTCTCCTGCTTTTTCCACATAACCTGGCAAATTTTTCTTTTTCTAGTTTTTATCCAATTTCCTTTTGAAAGTTACTATTGAATCTGCTTCCACCGCCCTTTCAGGCAGTGCATTCTTGATCATCATAACTGGCTGCTGTTGAAACTGAGTGAGATCAGTTCTGAAATTTGGTACTACAAGATCACTCAATCATGCTTTGAGTAGTAAACCAGAGATCTGTCTCAATTTCGTGCTGATTTGGATGTGGGTGGTGCAAGTCAGTATAAACTTGCAAGGGAATCACACTTGGTCCGTAGCCTTGTAGGTTACAGTGCTCAGTACTGGGTCCTTTGCTTTTTTGTGGTATATATCAATGATTTGGACTTGAATGTAGGAAGTATGTTTAAGATGTTTGCAGATGATACAAAAATTGGGCGTGTGGTTGATAGTGAGGAAGAAAGCTGTAGACTGCAGGAAGATATCAATGGACTGGTCTGGTGGGCAGAACAGTGGCAAATGGATTTCAATCTGGAGAAGTGTGAGGTAATGCATTTGGGGAGGACTAACAAGGCAAGGGAATACACATTAAATGGTAGGAAACGAGGTGGTAAATCAACGGTTTTGATTTTAACCACACTAGCACCCAGTCTCCATCGGCCCAGGGAGTTAAAATCTCCCCTCTTGTATGACAGTTCTGGTTGGATATTTCAACTATTTTCCTGTAAACCAATAAGTATCCTGCCCAGGGGAGGTGTTAGTAATTTACATTTATCTCCAGTGAGTGTTATCCAAAAGGTCTAGGAATTGGAAATGTGATAGGAACTAATAATGATTCCTTAAGCCACATTTTCTTATTCTTCTGTCTTCGACTGCGTATTTCATATCAACGGAAGAAACCTGTCTCCCAAAAGTGCTTTCTCAGCTCCTACTTTACAGATAGTTTGTGCAATTAATTAGAAGCAGTTCTTTAATGCTGACAAGTTAATCTTTCTAATGCCTTTATTGAGCACATTTCGATTGCGTTTGTGGATGTCTTCCCATGAACTGTTTGGGCATTTTCCACCAAAGTGTTTGAGAATCAGAATTTATCGGATGATTTCCAAATGTTGTGATTAATCTTATTTTCCAATCCTTTTGCGCAATCTTGGAAGTGTGAGTTATATAAGCTGTAGAGAATGTTTAACATACTGTGTATTAATTTTTTTTTTTAAATGAGTTGTCACAAGAATATCGAGACATCATCATATTTCATACTTCTAATTCTTTAGACAATCAGGTATTTAAAATGAAATACAATCAAATATTCAAATGGCAACCCTGTTATTTAAAGGGACACTGTGTCATCCTGAGAAGCATTTTTTGTGTTATTTGCAAACACATGGCACAATGATATAAACCACATTGAAAGTACATCACATAAATAACACAGCACTTTTCTATCCCCGCACCAATAAATGAGGTTTGCCAAGTACTTTTTTTTTACACAAAGAGAGTGACCCCTTCCCTACATTACAACGTCGATGTCGACGGCGAAGTCCAACACTGCCTTCAGTGTGCCAGTGCAGCCTTCGGTCGCCTGAGGAAGAAAGTGTTTGAAGACCAGGACCTCAAACTCGGCACCAAGCTCATGGTCTACAGAGCAGCAGTGATACCCGCCCTGCTGTATGCCTCAGAGACATAGACCATGTACAGCAGGCACCTCAAAGCACTGGAGAGGTACCACCAACGCTGCCTCCGCAAGATCCTGCAAATCCATTGGCAGGATAGGCGCACCAACGTCAGTGTTCTTGCTCAGGCCAACATCCCCAGCATCGAAGCTTTGACCACGCTCGATCAGCTCCGATGGACGGGTCACATTGTCCGCATGCCCGATACGAGACTCCCAAAACAAGCGCTTTACCCGGAGCTCCGGCATGGCAAGAGAGCCCCAGGTGGGCAGAGGAAACGCTTCAAGGACACCCTCAAAGTCTCCTTGAAAAAGTGTAACATCCCCACCGACACCTGGGAATCCCTGGCCCAAGACCGCACAAAGTGGAGGAGAAGCATCCAGGAAGGCGCCGAACACCTCGAGTCTCTTCGCCGGGAGCAAGCGGAAGCCAAGCGCAAGCAGCACAAGGAGCGCACGTCAACCCAAGCACCCCACCCACCCGTCCCTTTAACCACCGTCTGCCCCACCTGAGTCAGAGACTGTAGGTCCCGCATTGGACTCATCAGTTACCTGCAAACTCATTTTTAATGTGGAAGCAAGTCATCCTCGGTTCCGAGGGACTGCCTCAGAAGAAAAAGACATTACAACACTGACTATATTTCAAAAGTAATTAATTGGCTGTGAAGCACTTTTGGGCATCCTGAGGTTATAAACGGTGCTATATAAATGCAAATTCTCTCTTTTAAATAAAATTAACCACATTGAAGAACTGAATTTCACAATATCAACAGGGTCAGAAGAATGATGGAGAATCTGCATAAATTGACAATTCTTAATTAAATTCATGGTCCCAGGATACTTCCTTCAATCACAACTAAAAATACAGGACTCAATTTTCAAAGGTTTGTCTTTTTTGAACATCTTGTGAATCGAGAACAAAATTTGATAGCAGTCTGCAATAATTTTTTTTTTAAATCGCATATTGTGTGGCCACACATCCAGTGTCGCAAAGAGGGCGAGCAATCTGTTGTCAGACCTCTGCCAGTGCTACTCTGAACCAGCTGCTAGTTGTGTACAAGAACAGCCTGGGAATAAGTTGGCTATAATCTCTCCTTTCCCCTGGGAAAGCACCTGGTGTCCCTTCTGCACATCTCCATGGAGATATGGCTGAAGTTAGGAACTTTGCATGTGGGAGAACTGAATGTGAATTACATAGAATTTTACAGCACGGAAACAGGTCATTCGGTCTGTGCCGGTGTTTATGCTCCGCACGAGCCTCCTCCCACCCTACTTCATCTCACCCTATCAACATATCCTTCTATTCCTTTCTCCCTCATGTACTTATCTAGCTTCCCCTTAAATGCTAATTGCCACAAGCACTCCATGTGGTAGCGAGTTCCACGTTCTCACAACTGCCATGGAGCCCGCACTGGGCCCCCAAAAAATTAGGATAACACAGACACAGCTTTTGATGAAGACATTTTGTGGGTGATATTGAGGTTTTGGAAAGGGTGCAGAGGAGGGCCACTGGACTAATTCCCAGTTTAAAGCATTTTAGTTATCAAGATAGGCTACAAGAGTTGGGACTGTACACTTTAGAGAAGTGTAGACATAGAGGAGATCTGATTGAGGTTTATAAGATAAAGAAGGGAATAGATTGTGTTCCAGCTGACAGTTTGTTTCAATTAAATAGGTTAGGGAGGACCAAGGCTCACAAATTTAAGTTGTGTAAGGCTAGACCCAGGTTAAATGTCAGGAGGTGGTTCTTTTCCCAGAGAATAGTGGACCTCTGGAACAGGCTGCCGTCTCGTGCGATGATGCTGATTCGCTGAACTCCTTCAAGCGAGAGCTGGACCTGTTTCTGGCTGGGGTGGAGATCACCTCTTACAGAAGATGGGTACTGCAGGGAATTCAAGGTCAGAGTGATTTCCTGGACTAGTTTCGATCGCCTAGATGGGTCGCAGAGGAATTTCCCAGATCTTTTCCCCCCAAATTGGCCTGGGTTTTTTATCTGTTTTTTTTCCTCTCCCAGGAGATCACATGGTTTCGGGTGGGGTGGAGTGTATATATTGTGATACACAAGGTATCGCAATTGTGTGGGACAGGCTCGATGGACCCGATGGTCTTTACCTATCCGTCATTGTTCGTATGTTTGTATGTTCGACTTTTACTGTGTCCCCTGAGTGTGTGTCTGCTTAAAAGCACCCCCAAAGGGCAATAAAATAGCCCTAAAAGAGAGAAGATGACTTCACTCCTTCTGTTCAATACATTCATTTCAACCACAGTGAAACTATAATATTTTTACAAAAATCAATAAAAAATGTACAAAGTACAGCGTAGTTAAAAAAATAAAAGTCCAACATAAAATTGAACAGCGTACAAGGAAAAGCAGCAGCACAATCTGACAGACACACAATGATGTTCTACATTACCAAAGTGTAACAAACATCTTGGCAGCATACTCGAATACAATGCAATTTTATGGATAAATTTAAGCAGACCAGAGAAGGCAGACCTTTTTATCTGATTGTCTACCTCATTAATTATCAAATGGCTTTAAAGTTGAGAAGAAGTGAAAGAAGCAATAGAAGCTGCACTAATTATCAGTAAAGGATACGAGGTCATTCTCTGGCCTGCTCAAATGAAGTGCAATGAAGGCTCATAGATGGTTTTAGCTATTGGTGAAATGAGCCATTCGCTAATACAATGAGATTGTAGGATAAAGTTTAGGAATTTGTGTGTCCACTGTGGAGTGTGAATTCAATGGCCCAGAAATTCGGCCGAATACGGGAGAGTACGCACTGTGTACTCACCCGTATTCGGTCCCGAAGTGCCGGTTTCCTGCATGCACTGCGCATGCGCGGGAAACCGGCACTTCCGATATTGCGAAGGGGGCGGTTCCTAAGTGAACCGCGTGCGCGCTACAGGCTGTGCGCACGCAGCACACTTAGGTTTTTTTTCAGGTTTGAACGCGAGGGTAAGTATTCAAGATTTTACACATGAAAAAAGGAGGCGTAAGACCCCTTTTTAACAAGGTAAGTAGTTAATTAAGTATTATTTTAAATTTTTTTCAACAGGTTTATCTTTTTTAGAGACTTTAAAGAAAGGTAAGTTTATGTTTATAACTTTTAAAAAGAATTAAAAATTTTCAAAAATTTAAATTTTTGTTTAAAGTGGTTAATTTATTTAACTATAGTTATTTTATTAATGTGATGGGTACTTTTTTAAATTTAATTGAGGTTTAGCTGTTCTTTTGGGGGCAAGTTGTATTCATAGTTTTGACAGCTCTTCCTGTCAAAACTATGAATGAAAGATGGTCTGCTGCCATTGGCTCTCCATGGCCCACGTGATCCCAGAGGTCGCATCGAACTAACTGCGCCTCTGGGACACGCACACACTGCGCGCCGGCACCAGGGAGAGGCCCAGGACCAGAAGTTCATGTGGGCCCGAACCATAAAGGCAAGCGCGGTAGGTAAGATCGCGCCGGATCCTTACCCCCGCGGCAACCATCGAAGTCTAATTTCTGGGCCATTAGATTTACACTTCTTATTCTATCTATCGCATGCCCTTGTCTGACAGAGCTCCTACAACCAGGGGTGTAGCTCGCAATTTGAAATTTGAACATATGCTTGGTGATCCATTGCCCTCCCTCCCACCATAGGAACGGCAGTCGGCCATTCAACCCCTCAAGCCTGCTCCGCCATTCAATTAGATCATGGCTGATCTGTACCTCAACTCCATTTACCTGCCTTAGCTCCATATGCCTTGATACCCTACCCCTCCTGGGTAGTCGTGATGTTATGTACAATATATATACAATAGGTAAGTGTAGCTCCAACAATACTCAAGAAGCTCGACACCATCCAAGACAAAGCAGCCCGTTTGATTGGCACCCCATCCACCACCTTAAACATTCACGCCCTCCACCACCGGCATACCGTGGCTGCAGTGTGTACTATCTGCAAGATGCACTGCAGCAACTCGCCAAAACTTCTTCGGCAGCTCCTCCCAAATCCGCGACCTCTACCACCTAGAAGGACAAGGGCAGTAGGCGCATGGGAACACCACCACCTCCAAGTCACACACCATCCTGACTTGGAAATATATCGCCAATCCTTCATCGTCGCTGGGTCAAAATCCTGGAACTCCCTACCAACAGCACTGTGGGAGCACCTTCACCACATGGAATAGAATGGTTCAAGGTGGCTCACCACCACCTTCTCAAGGGCAACTAGGGATGGGCAATAAATGCTGGCCTTGCCGGCGACACCCACATCCCAGGAACGAATTTTAAAAAATGATCATTAATGTAATGAGTGCAGTTAGGAATCAACATATTATTTGGAAAATAAAAGTTACTGTATGAAGAAATAACTAGATCAACAGCAGATTATGTAAGAATCCTGTCATTGTTTTCTGTGACATTAGTTTATTTGGCTGGGGGTAAACTTTAATTCCTCGGTAAAAAGATTGAGTTCCTGGACTGACTTTCAGAATTGTCCATCAATTGTCCTACCAGGAACTTGGAGATTAAGAAACAGTTAATGAACAGTGGAGAGAATGAGGCAGCCCATATACAATAACACCAGTATTGCTACGTTACTTTATTTGGTTGTATTTTGAACCTAGCCTCTCCCAGGTGGGGGTGGGGGGCGGCAATTTTGCGGTCAGCAAACCCGGAAGAATGGGTTTCCCTCTGGTCCTGCTGAATTTAACATTTTTATTACCATTTTGTGTCTCCGGTTCCCGGCCGCAGCCAGCCGGATTGAGAGGCTAGCTTGCTGTCGGGCTGGTAGGCCTTCGGCACCAGGCTGCAGCTGGGAAGCGGCGAGGAGGGAGGGAGGGAGGGATTGGAAAGGCCGGGGAGGGGCGGGGTGGAAAGATTGGAGGCCAGAGGAAAGATCAGAAGGTTCGGGGTGGCGTAAAGATCGGGGTCCGGAGCAGGGGGGAGATCGGATGCCAGAGGGCAGATTGGAAGAGTCGGTGGGGGAGATTAGAAGATTGGCGGGAAAATCAGAAGGGTCGGGGGGAGATCGGAAGGGTCGGGGGGGGAGATCGGAAGGGTTGGGGAGAGATCGGAAGGGTCAAGTAGGAGATGGGAAGGGTCAGGGGGGAGATCGGAAGGGTCGGGGGAGATCGGAAGGGTCGGGGGGGGAGAGCGGAAGGGTCGGGGGGGGGAGATCGGAATGGTCGGGGGGGGGGAGATCGGAATGGTCGGGGGGGGGGAGATCGGAATGGTCGGGGGGGAGATCGGAAGGGTCGGAGGGGAGATCGAAAGGGTCGGGGGTAGATCGGAAGGGTCGGGGGGAGAGATCGGAAGGGTCGGGGGGAGAGATCGGAAGGGTCGGGGGGAGAGATCGGAAGGGTCGGGGGGAGAGATCGGAAGGGTCGGGGGGAGAGATCGGAAGGGTCGGGGGGAGATCGGAAGGGTCGGGGGTGATCGGAAGGGTCGGAGGGCGATCGGAAGGGTCGGGGGGGAGATCGGAAGGGCGGGGGGAGATCGGAAGGGCGGGGGGAGATCGGAAGGGTCGGGGGGAGAGATCGGAAGGGTCGGGGGGAGATCGGAAGGGTCGGGGGTGATCGGAAGGGTCGGAGGGCGATCGGAAGGGTCGGAGGGGAGATCGGAAGGGTCGGGGGGGGGAGATCGGAAGGGTCGGGGGGGGAGATCGGAAGGGTTGGGGAGAGATCGGAAGGGTCAAGTAGGAGATGGGAAGGGTCAGGGGGGAGATCGGAAGGGTCGGGGGAGATCGGAAGGGTCGGGGGGGGGAGATCGGAAGGGTCGGGGGGGAGATCGGAATGGTCGGGGGGGAGATCGGAAGGGTCGGGGGGAGAGATCGGAAGGGTCGGGGGGGGAGATCGGAAGGGTCGGGGGGGGAGATCGGAAGGGTCGGGGGGAGATCGGAAGGATCGGGGGGGAGATCGGAAGGGTCGGAGGGGAGATCGGAAGGGTCGGGGGTGATCGGAAGGGTCGGAGGGCGATCGGAAGGGTCGGGGGGGAGATCGGAAGGGTCGGGGGGGGAGATCGGAAGAGTCGGGGGGGAGATCGGAAGGGTCGGGGGGGGAGATCGGAAGAGTCGGAGGGGAGATCGGAAGGGTCGGGGGGGGGAGATCGGAAGAGTCGGCTGAGATCGGAAGAGTCGGGGGGGAGATCGGAAGGGTCGGGGGGGGAGATCGGAAGAGTCGGAGGGGAGATCGGAAAGGTTGGAGGGGAGATCGGAAGAGTCGGGGGAGATCGGAAGGGTCGGGGGAGATCGGAAGGGTCGGGGGGGGGAGAGCGGAAGGGTCGGGGGGGGGAGATCGGAATGGTCGGGGGGGGGGAGATCGGAATGGTCGGGGGGGAGATCGGAAGGGTCGGAGGGGAGATCGAAAGGGTCGGGGGTAGATCGGAAGGGTCGGGGGGAGAGATCGGAAGGGTCGGGGGGAGAGATCGGAAGGGTCGGGGGGAGAGATTGGAAGGGTCGGGGGGAGATCGGAAGGGTCGGGGGGAGAGATCGGAAGGGTCGGGGGGAGATCGGAAGGGTCGGGGGTGATCGGAAGGGTCGGAGGGCGATCGGAAGGGTCGGGGGGGAGATCGGAAGGGCGGGGGGAGATCGGAAGGGCGGGGGGAGATCGGAAGGGTCGGGGGGAGAGATCGGAAGGGTCGGGGGGAGAGATCGGAAGGGTCGGGGGGAGATCGGAAGGGTCGGGGGTGATCGGAAGGGTCGGAGGGCGATCGGAAGGGTCGGAGGGGAGATCGGAAGGGTCGGGGGGGGAGATCGGAAGGGTCGGGGGGGGAGATCGGAAGGGTTGGGGAGAGATCGGAAGGGTCAAGTAGGAGATGGGAAGGGTCAGGGGGGAGATCGGAAGGGTCGGGGGAGATCGGAAGGGTCGGGGGGGGGAGATCGGAATGGTCGGGGGGTGGAGATCGGAAGGGTCGGGGGGGAGAGATCGGAAGTGTCGGGGGGGGGAGATCGGAAGGGTCGGGGGGGGAGATCGGAAGGGTCGGGCGGGAGATCGGAAGGGTCGGGGGGGAGATCGGAAGGGTCGGGCGGGAGATCGGAAGGGTCGGGGGGGAGATCGGAAGGATCGGGGGGAGATCGGAATGGTCGGGGGGGAGATCGGAAGGGTCGGGGGGAGAGATCGGAAGGGTCGGGGGGGGAGATCGGAAGGGTCGGGGGGAGATCGGAAGGGTCGGGGGGGGGAGATCGGAAGGGTCGGGGGTGATCGGAAGGGTCGGAGGGCGATCGGAAGGGTCGGGGGGGAGATCGGAAGGGTCGGGGGGGAGATCGGAAGGGTCGGGGAGAGAGATCGGAAGGGTCGGGGGGGGGGGAGATCGGAAGAGTCGGGGGGGAGATCGGAAGGGTCGGGGGGGGAGATCGGAAGAGTCGGAGGGGAGATCGGAAGGGTCGGGGGGGGGAGATCGGAAGAGTCGGGGGAGATCGGAAGAGTCGGGGGGGAGATCGGAAGGGTCGGGGGGGGAGATCGGAAGAGTCGGAGGGGAGATCGGAAGGGTCGGAGGGGAGATCGGAAGGGTTGGAGGGGAGATCGGAAGGGTCGGGGGGAGAGATCGGAAGGGTCGGGGGGAGATCGGAAGGGTCGGGGGGAGATCGGAATGGTCGGGGGGAGAGATCGGAAGGGTCGGGGGGGGAGATCGGAAGAGCCGGGGGGAGATCGGAAGGGTCGCGGGGGAGAGATCGGAAGAGTCGGGGGGAGATCGGAAGGGTCGCGGGGGAGAGATCGGAAGAGTCGGGGGGGAGATCGGAAGGGTCGGGGGGGGAGATCGGAAGAGTCGGGGGGGAGATCGGAAGGGTCGGGGGTAGATCGGAAGGGTCGGGGGGGAGATCGGAAGGGTCGGGGGGAGAGATCGGAAGGGTCGGGGGGAGAGATCGGAAGGGTCGGGGGGAGATCGGAAGGGTCGGGGGGAGAGATCGGAAGGGTCGGGGGGAGATCGGAAGGGTCGGGGGTGATCGGAAGGGTCGGAGGGCGATTGGAAGGGCGGGGGGAGATCGGAAGGGTCGGGGGGAGAGATCGGAAGGGTCGGGGGGGAGATCGGAAGGGTCGGGGGGAGAGATCGGAAGGGTCGGGGGGGAGATCGGAAGGGTTGGAGGGCGATCGGAAGGGTCGGAGGGTAGATCGGAAGGGTCGGGGGGGGGAGATCGGAAGGGTCGGAGGGCGATCGGAAGGGTCGGAGGGGAGATCGGAATGGTCGGGGGGGGGAGATCGGAAGGGTCGGGGGGAGATCGGAAGGGTCGGGGGGGGAGATCGGAAGGGTCAGTGGGGGGAGATCGGAAGGGTCGGGGGGGGAGATCGGAAGGGTCAGTGGGGGGAGATCGGAAGGGTCGGGGGGGGGAGATCGGAAGGGTCGGGGGGGAGATCGGAAGGGTCCGGGGGGGAGATCGGAAGGGTCAGTGGGGGGAGATCGGAAGGGTCGGGGGGGTAGATCGGAAGGGTCGGGGGGGAGATCGGAAGGGTCGGGGGGGAGATCGGAAGGGTCGGGGGGGAGATCGGAAGGGTCAGTGGGGGGAGATTGGAAGGGTCGGGGGGGAGATCGGAAGGGTTGGAGGGGAGATCGGAAGAGTCGGAGGGGAGATCGGAAGGGTCGGAGGAAGATCGGAAGTAGGTAAGTGGAAATGCAGTTACCTCCTGGATCCAGAAGTCCTCTCCTCCCTTTAGCTGCTGGGTTTCCCGAGGCTTGGGAATCCCGGCCGGCCAGGGTTAAATTTAAAATGGTGTTTAATTCTGAAGCACGCAGCCTCATTATGATATTTAAATGACCAACCCGCCTCCTGCGAGCAGGTTGGATGGATGCCCCACCCTCCAAGTCCCGCCTCTGTTAAAATCGGAAGTGGGTGGGTTAGGGTCTGGTTTCAGATTTTTACATCCCACCTGACCCAAACCCACTCATTTATGGGGTTTAAAATTCCCTCCTACTGTCTTTGGTGGCCTGGGGCATTAGTCTCCACACCACACCCAACTCCCACTTGTGACCCCTTGCAACTGTTACCCACATCCAAGAAGCCATTTCGATGAGCAGTTTAAGTCAGTTTAGGGTAGGCAGCAATCGTTGCTGGTGGAGAGGCATACATGCCTTCCAGGGTATGATGACTAAACGTGACAGTGCTGGCAGCAAAGGTGCAACAGCAAAATGTGTAGCACACAAGGTACAACTTTGGCATGTAGTCGGTTGTGGCCTGAACACAGTGGAAAGACTGAGAGAATGTGCCCGTACGTTCTTTGTCAAACAGATTCTTCAGGAAGTGTGACGTGGTCTGGTTGGCAATCTCCAGAGTGGAGAAAATAACTGAAACTCTGATCATGATTTATGAGCTCTACCACTTGAGAGCAGATTCTGAAAGGGATTTGAGGATCTTTCTTCAGAAACCAGTTTGGCTTTTCTTATATTTTCCTCAGTCTGTGCTGCCTCTACTTTATACACCCTTGAATTGTAGCCAAGGAAAGGCAGCCTTGTTCTACTTTCCACCTGTCATTGTGTACCTACAGCCCTTGTTAATGATGCCCGTGTTGCTTCACTTCTTTCAGTAGGGTTCCACCTCTCGCTGCATGTGGAGTTATTGGAGTACAGCCGGTCTCCTGGAATTTGTCTGAGCACAGTACTTTGCAAATTCCAGAAAGAAATTGTGCTGCTGTTCCAAATTTACAACATTTGTCAAGCATCCCCTTGTACATGAAACCAGTGACTGCACTTCAAAAGTACTTCACTGGCTGTAAAGCTCTTTGGGACGTCCTGAGGTCGATATAAATGCAATTTTTTTTCTTCTTATATTGGAGATTCACCCTTATCTGTTCTTCATTATGCTTTGTGAACTGTTCCGTTGTGAAACCTTTGTTACATAAATGTGTGAATCTACATGAGCAGGAAGATCTACATTTGCTGCCTTAGTCGTGAGGTGAGCTAATTTAAATTGAACCATTCCGCCTTCGTGAAAGCAATCTGATTATTCTCAACAATATTTGGGACTATCTTATCCAGCTGGTCCACCAGAACTTTTGCTGGGATTTTGCAAACAGTTAAGCAAGGGTCTCGGTCTGTCTTGTTGACCTTCTGGGTTATGTTGGTTTTAATAAACTAACACCAAGATGTGTAAGGTGTTTGGTTTTCTCGTCCTTACAGTTAAGTTCCCAGTTTTTCATAACGGACCCTTATATTTTCATGTTTTTGCAAAAGAGCAGACTAGTAGTGCATACCTGCTAGGTTAGCGATGGAGGAATGTGAACCTGGTGCAGAAACACCATTTTCCTCTGATGCAGCGCATTTGTTAGCAAAAGTACACGACAAGTCACTGCTGAATGTAACAATGATTCTTTCCCACTTGTTAATGGCCTTTAAACTATTTAATTAGCAGGCTATTTCGCCAAATGTTCCCTGTGGCAGGGCAGTGCAGGTTTTAGAGAGTGGGGTCTAGCGAGCGCCATCTGGAGATTCTAATTGATGGTGTATTTTGAGGTTGTAACTGGTAGAATAGATAAGGGAGAACCAGTGGATGTGGTGTATTTGGACTTTCAGAAGGCTTTCGATAAGGTCCCGCATAAGAGATTAGCGTGCAATGTTAAAGCACATGGGATTGGGGGTAAGGTACTGACTTGGATAGAAAACTGGTTGGCAGACAGAAAGCAAAGAGTTGGAATAAACGGGTCTTTTTCCGAGTGGCAGGCAGTGACTAGTGGGGTACCGCAGGGATCGGTGCTAGGACCCCAGTTATTCACAATATATATTAATGATCTAGACGAGGGAACTAGATGTAATATCTCTAAGTTTGCAGATGACACAAAGCTGGGTGGGCATGTGTGCTGTGAGGAGGATACAGAGAAACTTCAGTATGATTTGGACAGGTTGGGTGATTGGGCGGATGCATGGCAGATGCAGTATAATGTGGATAAATGCGAGGTTATCCACTTTGGTGGCAAAAACAGGAAGGCAGATTATTATCTGAATGGCAATAGATTGGGAAAAGGGGAAGTGCAACGAGACCTGGGTGTCCTTGTGCACCAGTCGCTGAAGGTAAGCATGCAGGTGCAGCAGGCGGTTAAGAAGGCAAATGGTATGTTGGGCTTCATAGCGAGAGGATTCGAGTACAGGAGCAAGGATGTCTTGCTGCAGTTGTACGGGGCCTTGGTGAGACCACACCTTGAGTATTGTGTGCAGTTTTGGTCACCTTATCGGAGGAAGGATGTTCTTGCCATGGAGGGAGTGCAACGAAGATTCACCAGACTGATACCTGGGATGGCAGGAATGACATATGAAGAGAGAGTGGGTCGATTGGGCTTGTATTCGCTAGAGTTTAGAAGAATGAGAGGGGATCTCATTGAAACTTATAAAATTCTAACAGGACTAGACAGACTAGATGCAGGAAGGATGTTCCCGATGGCGGGGGAGTCCAGAACCAGGGGTCACAGTCTAAGGATAAGGGGTAAGCCTTTTAGGACTGAGATGCGGAGGAATTTCTTCACCCAGAGAGTGGTGAACCTGTGGAATTCTCTACCACAGAAGACAGTTGAGTCCAATTCATTAAATATATTCAAGAAGGAGTTAGATATATTTCTTAAGGCTAAGGGATCAAGGGATATGGGGAGAAGGCAGGGACAGGGTACTGAATTTGGATGATCAGCCATGATCGCATTGAATGGCGGAGCAGGCTCGAGGGGCCGAATGGCCTACTCCTGCTCCTATCTTCTATGTTTCTATGTTTCTATGTGAAATCCTGTCGAGGCTGAGGGCCTTACTACAAATACTGAGTGGATGGATGCAGCACGCCTGGCAATAAATCACCAACGGCTGAATGTTGGATCCAGCACTGCTCGGTCCTGAGAAAAAGTCAGAAGAGGTTCTTATGAAAATTAAAGTAACCAAAAGGAAATGAAAAACCTTAGCAAGGAGTGCCGTGTGCAGTTCTGAGCTCCACACGATAGGAAGGATTTAAAGGCAATAGAGAGGGTACAGTGCAGATTCATTATGATGTTACCTAGTGTGAGGAAATACAAATACAAAGAAAGACTTGAAAAACTGGGGCTGTTTTCATTCGAACAGAGGAGATTCATTGGTGATTTGATGGAGGTGTTTAAAATGATGAAGAGATGGGCCATGTAGATAGAAACAGACTGCTTGCAATGGTTGAGGGGTCTAGAACAAGTGAACATAGATATAAGATTAGCTGTGAGAGAATTATGATAGAGTGCAGGGGAAACGTTTTTACACAGAGAATGGTGAGCCGGTGGAATGCACTACTGGAGTTAGTGATCATGGCCTTGAATTTCTTCGGAGCTGCTTCTGCTCTGCCACCATAACTCCACCGGAAGTGTGGCGGAAGCCACGTTTACGCACGTAATCAGGGGTTCTGATGTACTTTCGGTGAATTTATTTTGGCATAGCGGTAGCTGGTCTGAGGAAATGAACCCCACATGTCAACACTTAAGAACAGGTTAGATAGGTGGTTTGAAGGAAAGGGGCATAAAGGGATTAGGACCTTCTTCTTAGGCAGTCCCTCGGAACCGAGGATGACTTGCTTCCACATTAAAAATGAGTTCGCAGGTGACTGGTGAGTCCAATGCTCAGTCTCAGTTACAGGAGTAGGACCACTGCTTGTGTGGAGAGTAAACACCAATACAAACTGCTTGGGCTGAACGGCCTGTTTCCGGGTTGTAATTTCTATTGTAATTCAATGTAATGCAATTACTGGATGTATATTTAGCTGCTAACTGTTGCAATTGTTGTCTGATAAATAAAACATTTCAATGGACAAATGCTACGGTGCTGAGCTGAAAGAGTACTCACTGCTGCTATAAATGTAAATAGATGGAATTGTTTCTGTGGTTTGGCTTCCCAGATTTTAAAGTACATACTTAGAAAGAAATGACTGTCTTTGTCAGGTTATTAATTCACACAGCTGTTTTACGTGGAAGAGCAGAGCAAGGAAAGAACAGAAGTTGTTAACACCACAGGAACAACATGCTGTGGAGCTCATAGGCATAGAGGCAGCAAAGGTGTGGGGATTGAAGAGGTTGGTGTTCCTGTCTGACCACCTGGTATGTACCACAGATGCCACGCTGTCCGCCATATGTTACGTCTATATTTTTATGCTCACTTTACACATTTTAATAGGTCAAGTACTCATTAATTAATAGCAAAATGGGTATGTGTGCTTAGATATTAATAAGTTCCTATCTGTTATCTTTACAGAGCATGGCAAAAGCAGTGGTCTGCAGCAGGCTTCTGAAGAGCACTAGCACCTAAACACCTCCTCGCAACAACCTCCGCACAGGTAGGAAGCCGCAGTGCAGGGACAGACACCACGTGGTGTTATTCAGCGATGGAAGAGAGGTAGCGCACAGTGAGACACACATCACGGACGCGATGAACATGTGGCAGATGAGGTGGGTGCTGAGGATCCAAGGTCGTCCCATCCTCTGTCGTCGAATTACAGTATGCAGACGACGCTTGCGTCTGCGCTCACTCGGAGGTCGAACTTCAAACCATCGTTAACACCTTCACCGAAGCGTACGAAAGCATGGGCCTTACACTAAACATCCGTAAGACAAAGGTCCTCTACCAACCTGCCCCCGCCACACAGTACTGCCCCCCGATTATCAAAATCCACGACAAGGCCTTGGACAACGTGGACCACTTTCCATCCCTCGGAAGCCTACTGTCAACAAGGGCAGACGTCGATGACGAAGTCCAACACCGCCTTCAGTGTGCCAGTGCAGCCTTCGGTCGCCTGAGGAAGAGAGTGTTTGAAGACCAGGACCTCAAACCCGGCACTAAGCTCATGGTCTACAGAGCAGTAGTGATACCTACCCTCCTGTATGCCTCAGAGACATGGACCATGTACAGCAGGCACCTCAAAGCACTGGAGAGGTACCACCAACGCTGCCTCCGCAAGATCCTGCAAATCCATTGGCAGGATAGGCGCACCAATGTCAGTGTTCTCGCTCAGGCCAACATCACCAGCATCGAAGCTTTGACCATGTTCGATCAGCTCCGATGGACGGGTCACATTGTCCGCATGCCCGATACGAGACTCCCAAAACAAGCATTCTACTCGGAGCTCCGGCACGGCAAGAGAGCCCCAGGTGGGCAGAGGAAACGCTTCAAGGACACCCTCAAAGCCTCCTTGAAAAAGTGTAACATCCCCACCGACACCTGGGAATCCCTGGCCCAAGACCGCACAAAGTGAAGGAGAAGCATCCGGGAAGGCGCCGAACACCTCGAGTCTCTTCGCCGGGAGCAAGCGGAAGCCAAGCACAAACGGCAGAAGGAACGCACGTCAACCCAAGCACCCCCCACCCGCCCCTTCAACCACCGTCTGCCCCACCTGTGACAGAGACTGTAGGTCCCGCATTGGAGTCATCAGTCACCTGAGAACTCATTTTTAATGTGGAAGCAAGTCATCCTCGGTTCCGAGGGACTGCCTAAGAAGAAGAAGAGAAGGTACTGAGGAGGAAGCACGCAGGTGGAGGTCCTGCTTGCCGGTGAGATGCCTCCAGATCCTGCGTTCCAACAGAGTTGGAAGGTGTTGAGTATGCGCTTGGCCCTTCCCCCCCCCCCACCCCACCGCCCCCCCCACCCCCACCCTCAGCAGTGCAAGGGATGGAAGAGCAGTTATGCACGGTACAGTCCACCATGGAATGGCAGCAGCGGCAGCTGCAGCAAAAACGGCGTTTCCGCTGAAGTTACGCCGGCCAATCAGGAAACCCCGCCCCCGAGGAAATTCCAGGCCAATGGCTTCTCCACTCCAATACTGCAGAAATTATCTGCACACAGGCCCCGGAGCTCGGTTTCCAACAGTGTCCAGTCTAATTCTGTAATCGGTGAGGCTCCCTGGTACATTAGCTAATGGCTTGAAAACTTTTCAGTGGGTTGTCTAGGGCTCTCTATTTATTGTCACAGCTTGAATAATGACTAACCGTTCCTATTTTTGTTAAAGGGGGAGTGGATCCCATCTCTTTAATCTGCGCTGTGTTTAATGGATTGGAATTCGGTTAATTTGAATCAAGGAGCTGGCAATGATTGACTGAAACATTTCAGGCATGAGGTCCGAAACATAGACACATTGTTGACCAAAATGGTGACAATGGAGGCTCAGTGTGGGGAGAATGTGATTCCACCAATCTAAAGAATTATCTTCACTTATCTCACCCTACAACACCCTTTAGAACCAGTTTTTGGATGTGTTAATGGTTAATGGCCCAGAAATTGATCCCGGTGCGCGAGAGTACGCACTGCGTACTCTCGCGTATTCCCTCTGCAATTGCCGGTTTTCTGCATGCCCTACGCATGCGCTGAAAACCGGCAATTGCTCTTTTGAAAAGGGGGCGGTTCCTCGGTGCATCGCGTGCGCGCTACAGGCTGCGCGCACGCTGTGCACTTCATGCTTTGGACGCGCAGGTAAGTACTGAAGATTTTAGAAATGTAAAAAGGAGGAGTAAGACCCACTTTTAACAAGGTAAGTAGTGAATTAAGTATTTTTTTGAATTTTTTTTTACAGGTATATCTTTTTTAGAGACATTAAAGACAGGTAAGTTTATTTTTATAACTTTTTAAAAGATTTTAAATTTTTTCAAAAATTTAATTTTTTATTTAAAATGGTTAATTTATTTAACTATACTTATTTTATTAATGTGATGGTTTTTTTTAAATTTAATTGAGGTTTAGCTGTTATTTTGGGGGGGTGTAAGATTCATAGATTTCACAGCCGTGCTGTGAAACTTATGAATGGAAGATGGTGTGCTGCCATTGGCTCTAACTGAGTCACGTGATCCCACAGCTCGCACGAATTCACTACGCCGGTGGGATACGCAAGCACTGCCCAGCTGATGTCTGGAACATCAAGTTCGTGCGAGCTGGATCTGAAAAAGCACAAGCGAGGTGAGAGATCGCGGGGAAGGCTTACCCCCGCGGGAACAGAGCGAGATCAATTTCTGGGCCATTATGTTAACATTAGTGATATCCTGTATTCATTTCCAATTGACTCCTTGCCTCATTTTCCTCTTCCCAGAAGACAATGGGATTTTTATGAAAACAAAATATTTCTTTTAACTTCCCCTTTCATGTTTCGAGTGTTAATCCTGAACTATTGTTCCTCTCAGCATCTCCTCTTAATTAGTACCATTCATTCAATCCCAGCCTAAACTGAGTGAAATACTGCTCAGTGCTGAATCATTCATTGAGGCCTGAGCCTTTTGGTCGGTCATCGCAGGAGTCCAGCACAAACTGATCAGTGCAATTAACTTATACAGATGAGGAGAACTACACCACATTGGCCCTAATATGTATGGGGAGGGAGCTAAGTTAAACCCCACGACCCTCTCCCGTCCATCGTGGGGATTAAAATTCCCCCTATTGTGTATAAATTAGTTTAAACACCCACAATTTGAGTCTTATATTGTGTGACCGCTAGAAGTACGACTTTCAGAGAATCAGACAAGACAAAATCACATGAAATAAAGCTGTCTACATCAACAACCTTCTGGGTGGTCAGTTGGATGACAATGTTAAATCCTTCATCTTTCCTTCACAAACTCTCTTCTAACTGTGAGAAGTCACACAACACCAGGTTATAGTCCAACAGTTTTATTTGAAATCACAAGCTTTCGGAGCACTGCTCCTTCGTCAGGTGAAGTCAGCAGCGCTCCGAAAGCTTGTGATTTCAAATAAAGCTGTTGGACTATAACCTGGTGTTGTGCGACTTCTCACATTTGTCCACCCCAGTCCAACACCGGCATCTCCACATCATCTCTTCTACTGACTGCAATTACTTCCAGATAGAACAGCAAGATGGTCAGTTAACTTCTCTCCTTATCTCTCAGTAAAAGGGGTTGTGCAGTGTCTTTCCTCAAATTTATGCTGATTACAAACCTATTGTGATGCCAGACTGTGACGCTCAGTGTAAGTTTGAGGCCAGTTCTATGATGTCATGGTTTGATATATCCAGTTAAAAGGGCCTCTCTTTAATCAGAAAGTGTTTGACAAATCCTTCGGCCTGACAGCATCAGGTGTTCAAATGGATTTTCATAGTGCATTGCATTGTGTGCACTTAAACAAATTAATCTCAGTTTGCCAAACACATCTCTCTTCTGGCATTATTCTGTTCATGCTTTGATAACAGATTGTTTGCCTGTGAGTATCAGAGACTTTTCTGTGCACTTACATTACAAGCTTAGCATCAAAACAAAGTGGTTTCTGCTTTGTACTGAGGCTGAACATATGTAGTTAGAACATAAGAACATAAGAAATAGGAGCAGGAGTAGGCCATACGGCCCCTCGAGCCTGCTCCGCCATTCAATAAGATCATGGCTGATCTTCACTTTCCCACCCTTGATTCCCCTAGAGTCCAAAAATCTATCGATCTCAGCCTTGAATATACTCAATGACTCAGCATCCACAGCCCTCTGAGTGATGAAATTCCTCCTCATCTCGGTCTTAAATGGCCGACCCCTTATCCTGAGACTATGACCCCTAGTTCTAGACACTCCAACCAGGGGAAACAACCTCTCAGCATCTACCCTGTCAGTCCCCCTCAGAATCTTATATGCTTCAATGAGATCACCTCTCATTCTTCTAAACTCCAGAGAATATAGGCCCAAACTATTCAATCTCTCCTCATAGGACAACCCTCTCATCCCAGGGATCAATGTAGTCTAAACCCAAAGTCAGAGCTCAACCTGTCTCAGGAGTGAAGGGAGACACCATACGCCAGCGATCCTCACTGGAGTCAGGTGGGCACCTGACTCTGGATTTAAGCTGCTTTAACACTGTAACCATAGGACCAGAGCAAAGTAATCCCACATCACATCCAGGGCTGGACATAACTAATACTTTTGGAGCAAAGTCCTGAAGCTGTGGAGCAAAATGATTTTATTTTCGTGTTTTGTGAGCATATCTTCATGGGCAGCTCACTCATGTGACACATCTATCCGTGACAGTAACTGACTAGGACCGATCTCTGTCCTTGTGTAGCCAAAACTTTCTGAGGCCTCACCCACACAATGAGTGGCGAATCAGAAAAGTCACAAGAAAAGCTGTGAATTTTCCAATACATCACCCATTGCATAGTGTGGGGCCTTGTAAAAATTCTCTATCCCTGTACACATGCAATCCCAGTGAGTATCTGTGGTCCTATTCCCTTCCTCCATATCCCAATGTGTATTTGTGGTGTTCTTCTCTCTAACCCCGTGCGAATTTCTCGCTCTCTCTCACCAGGAGTAATTTTGGCTTTGCCCGATAGTGTAAAACAGGTGACAGCGAGTCGGCAGCCCATTTTATATCTCGCTCGATTTTTTTATTTCCAGGTCAATGGAAATGAAAATTCTAGCGGTCCACTGTGTCTAAGCTCCTTCTTTCCTGGGTTGGCAATGGTGTGCTGGATTGCCTGGGAAAATCAGGTAGGTTGGAACACACACCTGTTGAGCAATCCACTCGATTTTCCTGCCAGCGTACGTTTCGGACCCAGCCTATCTGCTTGGTACCACCAATGTTAACTTTCAAATATTGGTGGTTCAGTCAACAAAACTCAAATTTCAATATTATATTCACATTAGGGAAAGAACTTTATGCACGCATGTCAAGTTCTTCCTGCCCTTTCTATGTGATACACACAGCAATTGCTTCCACATAGATTCAATCCTCTAATTTAGTAAGTCGTGTGCACTTATTGGGGTGAATTTAGCAAGGCCCTGAGTCACAGTGAGTTTTCCAATATGCACTGACTGCATAATGAGGTCCTCACATAACGTCATGCGAGTCTTAATCATATGATTTAATAAATCAGCACTCTGTAAGTGCACCCTACCCTGCATGACTATAATCGCCACGAACAGCAGAACACGACATAAGTACGCGTTCTCCTCTCATAAAAGGAGCTCAGAAGAGGCCGCAAGTATAACCCTCCTCTTTCTCTTATTCTCGAGCTTCTCCGAGGTGCAGCCTAAAAGCCAGTGTTGTGAGAGATGGTTGGCAGCTAGGACCAGGGAGGAGGAGGTGACAACAGTCTGTAAACAAGATTATGGCAAGTTAAAAAAAAAATCAGCAAAGAGAAAACTTCCGAATTGAAGGTAACCCCAGCTGTAATGAGCATATTCTGCCTCGAACAGCATAGAAGCCGCACAATTTGCTGTGTTGCAGAACCAAGCTATAGGAGAATACAAGAATTCATCGTCGGACCAACTTAAATGCAGTTGGATATATTTGGGGCCTATGATACGGCCAGTGCTTTTTTTTGTATCGCAGCCTCAAAAATCTTGCCAACTTCTCCCATGGAATCTGGAGTAGGGCGCTGTCCATATTCGGGCTTACCAATCTCATTCTGCGCTATGCGCACACTACCGAAGAGGCCAAAACAACTGAGTGCAGCATTGGGAGCACAGCCCTCGAGTGTCGCCAGGTTATTCAATCTGTGGCAGCATCATAGTCAAGCCCAATCCCGCATAGCAACGCGCAAGCACTTCCAGCAGGGGCCACTGCTTAGCAATCGGAGTGGGAAGAATGGGACCATAGTGGATGCATTGGTTGTGATCTTCCAAAATTCCTTATATTCTAGAACGGTCCCAACAGATTGGAAGGTAGCAAATGTAACCCCTCTATTCAAGAAAGGAAGGAGAGAGAAAACAGGGAACTACAGGCCTGTGAGCCTGACATCAGTTGTTGGGAAAATGCTGGAACCCATTATTAAGGAAGTGGTAACAGGGCACTTAGAAAATTATACTATGATTAGGCAGAGTCAACATGGTTTTATGAAAGGGGAATCGTGTTTAACAAATTTATTAGAGTTTTTTGAGGATGTAACTAGCAGGGTAGATAAAGGGGAACCAGTGGATGTAGTATATTTGGATTTCCAAAAGACATTCGATAAGGTGCCACATAAAAGGTTGCTACGCAAAATAAGGGCTCATGGGGTTGGGGGTAATGTATTAGCATGGGTAGAGAATTGGTTAACGGACAGAAAACAGAGATAGGGATAAATGGGTCATTTTCCGGTTGGCAGGCTGTAACTAGTGGGGTGCCGCAAGGATCAATGCTTGGACCTCAGCTGTATACAATTTATATTAATGACTTAGATGAAGGGAGTGAGTACAATGTATCCAAAACTGGGTCGGACAGTAAGCTGTGAGGAGAACACAAAGGGCTCAATTTTCACTGGCCCGTGGAGGCGGGTTTGGAGGCGGGAGTGGTGTGAAAATAGCAGATTCGGGGGTCCCGAACCCATCCCGTCCCCAACCCGCCTCCATGCCAGTTTCCCAGGAGGTAGGTACCCGACCTGTGCTGGGACCTGCCTCCCCGAGGCGGGAAGGGGATTAGTGCCAATAAACTGCCTGTTAACAGGTAGTTAACAGGCAGTTTTTTGTCTAATCCCTATTTTTAGCCCTGAAGTGTGGGCTTCCCGACAGGTCCGAACCACCCTGATTTAGCGAGGCGGACTGTCGGTCTGGAGGACTTGGAGGGGTCAAGATGTCCGGTGTGCAGGTGAGTGATGGGTGCATGAGTGCAGAGGTAAGTGTGTTTGGTGTGTGTAAAGTGTTTTAAGAACTTTTACTTACCTTAACTTTGTCCTGCAGGCTAGCTTCCTTAAGGCGTCGGGAGTCCCTCACATCCACGGCACAGAAAGCAGAATGGCCGCAGAGCTGTCAAAAGCTGCAGTCTCTGCTTTCTGTGCTGGATTGATTTCTAACTGAGTCTAAGTACAGGGACTCAAGTTAGAAATCATATTGTCAGTGTTTGACAGCTTCACAGAGCTGTCAAACACTGAAATTTAATCTGTCAAAAGCTCTTGACAGATGAAATTTCAATGGCTGACGTCACCTGTATCCAAGGGACTCTTGATTGGCCTGCTAAGCCCGCTGGGTGGGCTTAACAAGGTCAATCAAGGGAAAATACAATGGGTTGGCCACAAGTCGATGGAGGCGGGACTACAACCCAAAAAGTGGGAGTCCCGCCTCCATCACATCCCCATTGACAAAATCCAGCCCAAAGAGTCTGCAAAGGGATATAGACAGGTTAAGTGATAGGGCAATAAGGTGGCAGATGGAGTATAATGTAGGGAAATGTGAGGTTATTCACTTTGGTAGGAAGAATAGAAAAACAAAATATTTTTTAAATGGAGAGAAACTATTAAATGTTGGTGTTCAGAGAGATTTAGGTGTCCTCATACAGGAAACACAGAGAGTTAGCATGCAGGTACAGCAAGCAATTAGGAAGGCAAATGGCATGTTGGTTGGAGTACAAGAGTAAGGAAGTCTTACTACAATTGTACAGGGCTTTGGTGAGACCACACCTGAAGTACCGTGCACAGTTTTGGTCTCCTTATCTGAGGAAGGACATACTTGCCTTAGAGGTTGCCTTGCAACAAAGGTTTATTAGATTGATCCCTGGGATGAGAGGGTTGTCCTATGAGGAGAGATCGAGTAGATTGGGCCTATACTCTCTGGAGTTTAGAAGAATGAGAGGTGATCTCATTGAAACATATAAGATTCTGAGGGGGATTGACAGGGTAGATGCTGAGAGGTTGTTTCCCCTGACTGGAGAGTCTAGAACTAGGGGGCATAGTCTCAGGATAAGGAGTTGGCCTTTTAAGACTGAGATGAGGAGGAATTTCTTCACTCAGAGGGTTGTGAATCTTTGGAATTCTCTACCCCAAAGGGCTGTGGATGCTGAGTCGTTGAGTATATTCAAGGCTGAGATCGATAGATTTTTGGACTCTAGGGGAATCAAGGGATATGGGGATCGGGCGGGAAAGTGGAGTTGAGTTTGAAGATCAGTCATGAGCTTATTGAATGGCGGAGCAGGCTTGAAGGGCCAAATGGCCTACTCCTGTTCCTAATTCTTATGTTCTTATGACCTCAGGACTGCTTCCCCTCAACCTTCTGAATCCAGGTTACTTGGAGGGCAATTTTAGTGCCCGTACTGCTGCCTAGCTGAGAACAGTTAACTCACCACAGACTGGCAATTGATGCTGGAAGCTTCCTGGTCCAAATGGATCATTACTCACTGATTTAACTAACTCAACCTTTGGTAGAGCCTCAGGGGCACTTTTAATAAGCTCTTTTATGTTCTGCTAGCTGTTATCAAGGAGGAAGGATGTCAGAATCACAGCCATCACTACACAACGTGTTATCTTTTCCTTGAAGTTGTTGCAGCTCCCACAGCTATTTGTTCCTTTCGTACAATATCCCCCGTAGATTCAACTCCCAACTCCAGATGAAGTATAATAAGTTCCACCTCTTAAGACTTTAAAGCAAGAATTGGTGAAACTTTTCAACTCCTGTCACTTCCAAATGTTCTTCTCCATTCACCCTTTCAAAAATATTGCCAGAGAATCAATTGAATTAGCATTAGAAATTTGTCATTATTCAGTCACATGCAACTTGGTGGGTCCCACATACAAACATTTCATCACAGGCTCGAGTGGAACATCCTTGCATCATGTCAAGCAACTATGACCTAGCAGAGCCCAGCGAGAATGGTGTGTGGGAGGGGTTAAGATTAAACCGAGTCGACTTACCGCCTTACGGTCGCTCCGTTCCTGCCCGGCCCCGACTTTCTAGTTGGCCGAGGCATCTGTTACAGGCGGGCAGAGGCATGCTTAATTTCAAAAGTCATGACCCAATGACGTCATCGGCACCACGATTTTGATGTCATGTCAGGGGAATCCCGCACTGCGTGTAACCTGACAGCAGAACCACAGCAGGAGGCACCGACTGGCCAGAAGAGGCCACGGTAAGTTTAAAAAAAATTACTTTTGTGAGACCTCCTTGTGGGCCAGGAGGAGCAGGTGCGCTCCCCAAAGACCCCGCAAGGGGGCCTTGGGCTGTCCCCCTCATGTTAGTGGCGCCGGCGAGCTGCACAGAGCTGCCGGTGTATCGCCAATGAAGGTCAGGTCGCTGCTGGCATCGCAGAGACCCTCAGGTAAGTGAAGAAAGGTGGACGATAGGGCCTCAAGCCAGGGGGGTTGGGCAACCGAGCCTCGGGGCGCGGGGGGTGGTGGGCGATCGTCGGACAAGGGAGGGAGAGTAGCATTAGCCGGGGGAGTGATCGGGCCCTCTGGGTGGGCGGAGGGGTTCAGTAGCCGGGAGGGCCGATCGGTGGCCGGGGGTTTGGAGGATCAGTAGCCAGTCGGGGAAGGAGGGAGCGGTTTGGAGGAATGGCCCGCGTTCTTTTAATGTAGGCTCGGGAAGAGCACATTCTGGTAAGTATGGGGGCCTTCCTGCTGGAAGAGTAGTTAAACTTGATGCCGAATGACAAGTTCTTCTCTCTCTTTTAATACTTTAGTGATCTATATTGTTTTGGAAAAGCCTGGCAAACAGTTGACAGCAGAAGAAATCATTTCATTTTCATTAATTCCACAGGAAATTGGATTTTCTGCGCAGCCCTTCTGTTCCACATGCAGAAGCTATTAAGCGCTTGACAAATCTAAAATTTATCGTGGTTTTTCCTGATGACCATCTATCTGCAGTGGATTTGAGACTTGCAAACTACAATTATGAATATATTCAATATGAATATATGTATGTTTTGTTGGAGTTTCTCTGACTTAAGCGGAAAAGTAACAGTTTATTTCTCTTCATTTAACTGATTCTGTCGGATGGCAAGAGATGATGGCCGAATATTGCTACTCCCCCCCCTACCCCCCAAACAGTTAGTTTAGATGCCAAGAAGTATCCTCTTTCACAGAGAGTCATCGCCCTCTGGAAGTGACTACAGAATTCATGGAATCATGGACTCTTACAGCACAGAAGGAGGCCATTCAGCCCATCATGCCTGTGCCAGCTCTTTGGTAGAGCTATTCAATTAGTACCAAACCCTTGCTCTTTCCCCATAGTCTTGAAAACTTTCCACCTTAAATATTTATCCAATTCCCTTTTGAAGGTTGCGATTGAATCTGCTTTCATCACCCTTTCAGGCAGTGCATTCCAGATCGCAACAACTCGCAATGTCATTTGTTTTTCCCTCGTGTCGCCTTTGGTTCTTTTGCCAATAACCTTAAATCTGTGTCCTCTGGTTACTAACCCTTTTCTGCCACGGGAACCAATTTCTCCTTATTTACTCTATCAAAACCCTTCATTATTTTGAACACCTCTATCACCTCTCCTCTTAACCATGGTGGATGGTGGGTACGGATTCATTGCAGTCCCTTGTAAAGGGAACTAGACACGCTCCTGAGAGAAGAAGGCATTTCCAGTTATAGAGAGTAAATTGCTAGTTAGCTGCGACTATGAGGAGTTACGGTCTCTTGGAGTCTCGCTTGACTGCCGGAGGGAGTCAGAGAGGAATTTCACAGAATTTTTCCTGAACTGGCTGCAGTTTTTTTCCTCAGTCCGTTTTGCATCTCTCTATAGATTCCATAGTTAAGAGGTCAGTAAATGGTGCAATTGATTACACCATATCTGGACATGGGCTTAATGGGCCTGACGGTCTTTTCCTGCCTTTCTTTGTTCGCTTATTAATTTGAGTTACAGGCTAAAATCACTACAGTATTCATGCTTAAATATTATATGCACAAGTGCAGGTGGTCCCAAAGCATGACACAATATTCTACATATACAGCACAGAACAAACCTCTTGAAGAGCCATTAACTCTTGCAACCTCTAGTAAAAGAAGTATCCCAGTTTAACTGTTTTATAATCCCGATTCCTGTAACTAAAGGTCTCTAGTTGCGCAATATGTAATGGTAGCTTGTATTACTTGTCCTGCTAAGATACTGAAATTGAAAAATGGGCACAGTCCTGCTTTAGAAGATACTTTACCATTTGAAGTTGGGATGGTCAATTAGGCATGATAAATTGAAAGTAGCAATATTATTTTGACAATAGTGCAAATTATCATAAGAACATTAGAACATAAGAAATAGGAGCAGGAGTTGGCCATTCGGCCCTTCGAGCCTGCTCCGCCATTTAATGAGATCATGGCTGATCTTCTGCCTCAACTCCATTCACCAGTCCTATCGCCATATCCCTTGATGCCCTTACTAGTCAGAAATCTATCGACTTCTGTTTTGAATATACCCAATGACAGCCCTCTGGGGTAGAGAATTCCAAAGATTCACCACCCTCTGTGTGAAGAAATTTCTTCTCATCTCAGTCCTGAATGGCCTACCCTTTATCCTGAGGCTGTGGCCCCTGGTTCTAGACTCCCTAGCCAAGGGAAACATTCTCCCAGCATCCACCCTATCAAGCCCTGTAATAATTTTGTATGCTTCAATGAGATCCCCTCTCATTCTTCTGAATTCAAGAGAATACAGGTCTAGTTTACTCAATCTCTTCTCATACGACAGTCCCGCCATCCCAGGAATCAATCTCGTGAACCTTCATTGCACTCCCTCTATGGCAAGTATATCCTTCCTTAGGTAAGGAGACCAAAATTGTACACAGTACTCCAGGTGTGGTCTCACCAAGGCCCTATATAATTGGAGTAAGACTTCTTTACTCCTATACTCAAATCCTCTTGTAATGAAGGCCAGCATACCATTTGCCTTCCTAATGGCTTGCTGCACCTGCACATTCACTTTCAGTGACTAATGTACAAGGACACCCAGGTCCCTTTGAGCATCTGCATTCCCCAATCTTTCACCATTTAGGAAATACTCTGCCTTTCTGTTTTTTCTACCAAAGTGGATAACTTCACATTTATCCATATTATATTCCATCTGCCATGTTCTCGCCCACTCACTGAGCCTGTCGAGATCCCCTTGAAGCCTCTTCACAACCTCTTCACAACTGACACTGCCACCTAGCTTTGTATCATCAGCAAATTTGGAAATGTTACATTTAGTCCCCTCATCCAAATCATTGATATAGATTGTGAATAGCTGGGGCCCAAGCACCGATCCTTGCGGTACCCCACTCGTCACAACCTGCCATCCTGAAAAAGAACATTTATCCCTACTCTTTGTTTTCTGTCTGTTAACCAATTCTCAATCCATGCAAGTATATTACCCCCAATTCCATGTGCCCTAATTTTGTTCACCAACCTCTTGTGTGGGACCTTATCGAAGGCCTTCTGAAAATCCAGATGCACCACATCTACCGGTTCCCCTTTGTCTACTCCACTAGTTACATCCTCAAAGAACTCCAATAGGTTTGTCAAACAGGATTTCCCTTTCATCAATCCATGTTGACTCTGCCCAATCTTACTATTAGTTTCTAAGTGCCCAGTTATTGCATCCTTTATAATAGATTCCAGCATTTTCCCAACTACTGATGTGAGGCTAACAGGTCTGTAGTTCCCCGTTTTCTCTCTCCCTCCTTTCTTAAATAGCGGGGTTACATTTGCTATCCTCCAATCTGCAGGAACCGTTCCAGAATCTATAGAATTTTGGAAGATGACAACCAATGCGTCCACTATCCCAATGGCCACCTCTTTCAAAACCCTAGGATGTAGGTCATCCGGTCCTTGGGATTTATCAACTTTTAGTCCCATTAATTTTGCTAGTACTGTTGTTTTACTAATAATAATTTCTTTAAGCTCCTCATTCTCGCCACACCCTTGGTTTTCTCGTATTTCTGGGAGGTTTTTTGTGTCTTCCTCCGTGAAGACAGAAACAAAGTATTTATTTAATTTCCCCATTATAAATTCACTGTATTTTCGTACTTCCCTAAGATTAAAAACAATACTGCAAGGACTACCTGCTGTCGGTAGCTGAACTGGATCATTTTAAAATACAGTAATGAGGTATATCTTAGAGTAGAATTGTCAGTGCTTGCTTAGGTGCTGACACCTTGTGATCTTCACTTGTTTATTGAGCACATGGTCTGCAGTTAACTCAGATAAAAGAAAGGCTTTGTCTTAATTAATCCATGAGCGAAATAATCTTCCTATTGTCTTGTAGACAGACAGTCTCTGGTCCATTTTAATCATCATCACTATGGGTTTTAAGTAAATATATAGATGTAAATATGTAAATAGATACAAATGTACTATGACAACATTTATGTTTTTGTTACAGAGAAGAAGGGCGAAAATTGGCAAAAAAAAACTACAAACAGTTTCAAAAGAAGCTTTAGATATAGTTGACATCTATTAGTGTGATTGTCAGACTTGAACACTGTCACTTCATAGCAGTGAAAATAAAACTGATAAAAAAACAAGATTCACAGTCCCTGCAATATGTTGCACTCTCCACATCTTGTTCTGTGACTGATCAAGGCACAGCAAGATTAGCAGCACATTCCAGATTGCTGCTGCCCTCTCTTACACCTTCCACATGTCACCGACCTCCTCCAGCGCGATCCATGAATTACAATCAATTCACAAGTCTTTATAGTCCCGCAAGATAAGTTTCCTCCTCGCTGCTGCTGTTCCTGTTCCAGCTGAAGACGATACCAGGTCATCCTATGTCAGGTTGACATTACAGCTACCTGAAGTGCCTCTGTTCGGGCCGGTGGAATCTATCTACCCTGTTCACATTGTAGAGGAGATTGCACAATCACGACTTCCATTTCTACTGCGAACTTTCCCCAATGGCCGGCAAAATTCCTTACAGACCAGCAGTGCTGACCCGCACAGGTGAGCTGCTTGCTCCCTGTAGTCACAGCCAGAAGGAGTGGCAGGCATTGCCATTTAAAAAAATATATTGCCGCTCTCTAACTGCTGGCACCATTGGCACCAAGACAATTACCCGCCCCCTCCTCTGGAGGCAGTCGTACCATTTCATTCAAATCACAAGCTTCCTGCCAGTGGCAGCACTGTTAAGATATGAACAGCATCACAAAAGCGACTGGGGACCAAAACCCTTGCGGGTCTTTGATCCTGGCATAAGTGCCGGGATTGGCCTGCCCGCAATCTCCGCCTCGGAGCATCCGGGAGCAGGGGGAGGCTCCCTAATTCAAATAATCCAGGCAGGCGCCTGCTCCACTTTGGAGGGCGTCCAGAGCGGGGTGGGTAAGAAACCTGATGTTGGGCAGCCGCTCACTGAATCACTGGCACCACCAGCCCGAGATATTCTTTTTGAGAACTCATCAGTCCTTTTGGAAGGGAGCCAATTTCCTGCAGATGATGGCAAAATTCTTTGTATGCTTCACTTCCACCGGCTGACCGGCTGTTACACATCCTCTCATAAGAATAAGAACATAAGAAATAGGAGCAGGAGTAGGCCATTTGGCCCCTCGAGCCTGCTCCGCCATTCCATAAGATCATGGCTGATCTGATCTTGGCCTCAACTCCACTTTCCCGCCCGTTCCCCATAACCCTTGACTCCCCTGTAGCTCAAATATATGTCAATCTCCGCCTTGAATATATACAATGACTCCGCCTCCACAGCTCTCTGGGATAGAGAATTCCAAAGATTCACGACCCTCTGAGAGAAGAAATTCCTCCTCATCTCCGTTTTAAATGGGCAACCCCTTTATTCTGAAACTATGACCCCTAGTTCTAGATACCCCCACGAGGGGAAACATCCTCTCAGCATCTACCCTGTCAAACCCCCTCAGAATCTTATATGTTTCAATAAGATCACCTCTCATTCTTCTAAACTCCAACCTGCTCAACCTTTCCTCATAAGACAATCTCACTCGACGTACCAGCCTGCTGGTAGATTGCTCAGGACAGGGTCAAGGAAACTGCTGGCCTGGGATTTCCCTCCACCTGGGCACTGCTGCCCGGCATTCTGCTCCCATCCGCCGACCAGGTGCTGTTTCCTGACGGTTTCGGGTGGACAACTGACCAGGGGCATTCAGATGAGGCCCAGGGGTTAAAATTGCACAGGTATCATGCTGGTCAGGTGGTTCCGCACTCGCCTTGCTCCCCCCGCCCCCCCGCTACACCCACCTCCACCGCTCACCCAATTCCCAATCTGAGTTAAAATAGAGCTTAGGTTGTCTAAAATCCTCAACCATTCTGCATTACAGTAAGGTTGTGGCAGTATCTATTCAGTGCCTTTAAGACCTCTGCTCTTTTTGATATATATTAATGCCCTCGACTTGGTTATATAGGACATAATTTCAAAATTTGCAGATGACACAAAACTTGGAAATGTAGTAAACAATGAGGAGGTTAGTAACAGACTTCAGGAGGACATAGACAGACTGGTAAAATGGGCAGACACGTGGCAGATGAAATTTAACGCAGAGAAGTGTGAAGTGATACATTTTGGTAGAAAGAATGAGGAGAGGCAATGGGCCGAAAATTGATCCCGGGACGCGAGAGTACGCACTGCGTACTCTCGCGTATTCCCACTCCAATTGCCGGTTTTCTGCATGCCCTGCGCATGCGCTGAAAACCGGCAATTGCTCTTCAGAAAAGGGGGCGGGTCCTCGGTGTATCGCGTGCGCGCTACAGGCTGCGCGCACGCTGTGCACTTCATGCTTTGGACGCGCAGGTAAGTACTGAAGATTTTGGAAATGTAAAAAGGAGGAGTAAGACCCGCTTTTAAGAAGGTAAGTAGTGAATTAAGTATTTTTTTGAATTTTTTTTTACAGGTATATCTTTTTTAGAGACTTTAAAGACAGGTAAGTTTATTTTTAAAACTTTTTAAAAGATTTTAAATTTTTTCAAAAATTTAATTTTTTATTTAAAATGGTTAATTTAATTAACTATACTTATTTTATTAATGTGATGGTTTTTTTTAAAAATTTAATTGAGGTTTAGCTGTTATTTTGGGGGGGTGTAAGATTCATAGATTTCACAGCCATGCTGTGAGACTTATGAATGGAAGATGGTGTGCTGCCATTGGCTCTAACTGAGTCACGTGATCCCACAGCTCGCACGAATTCACTACGCCGCTGGGATACGCAAGCCCAGCACAGCTGATGTCTGGAACATCAAGTTCGTGCGAGCTGGATCTGAAAAAGCACAAGCGAGGTGAGACATCGCGGGGAAGGCTTACCCCCGCGGGAACAGAGCGAGATCAATTTCTGGGCCAATATAAACCACATGATACAATTTTAACAGGGGTGCAGGAACAGAGAGATCTGGGAGTGTATGTACATATACTTCAAAGGTTGCAGGACAAGTTCGCTCCTGGGCAGGAGAGTTGCAGTTGGAGCCAGGCAGTGCTTAGCTGGAACCAGTTCTGCATTGCACAGTCTCATAGCAGTAGCTGCTGTACAAATGCTCTATCTGAGCTCAGCACACATCGATTAAAAAATGAATTACAGATACTGAGTTATCACAATATTAAGTGTAATTGAGACAATAAAATTCATTTAACTTATAAAATTGTCGTATGTGAACTGGAGGACATTTAGAAAATCATAAGACAATCAAGCAAAGTCAACATGGTTTTATGAAAGGGAAATCGTGTTTGACAAATTTGCTACAGTTCTTTGAGGATGTAACAAACAGGGTGGATAAAGGGGAACCAGTAGATGTAATGTATTTGGATTTCCAGAAGGCATTCGATAAGGTGCCACATAAAAGGTTACTGCACAAGATAAGAGCGCACGGGGTTGGGGGTAAAATATTGGCATGGATAGGGGATTGGCTAACTAACAGAAAACAGAGAGTCGGGATAAATGGGTAATTTTCCAGTTGGCAATCAGTAACTAGTGGGGTGCAACAGGGATCAGTGCTGGGGCCTCAACTATTTACAATCTATATTAATGACTTGAAGGGACCGAGTGTACTGTAGCCAAATTTGCTGACGATACAAAGATAGGTGGGAAAGCAAGTTGTGAGGAGTACACAAAGAGTCTGCAAAGGGACATAGATAGGTTAAGTGAGTGGGCAAAAATTTGGCAGATGGAGTATAATGTGGGAAAATGTGAGGTTATCCACTTTGGAAGGAAGAATGAAAAAGCAAATTATTATTTAAATGGAGTGAGACTACAAAATGCTGTGGTACAAAGGGATCTGGGGGTCCTAGTACACACAAAAAGCTAGCATGCAGGTACAGCAAGTAATTAGGAAGGCTAATGGAATGTTGGCCTTTATTGCAAGGGATAGGGAGTAGAAAAGTAGGGAAGTTTTGATGCAACTTTACAGGGCGCTGGTGAGACCGCACCTGGAGTACTGCGTACAGTTGTGGTCTCCATATTTAAGGAAAGATATACTTGCATTGGAGGCAGTACAGAGAAGGTTCACTAGGTTGATTCCTGGGTTGAAGGGGTTGATGTAAGATGAAAGGTTGAGCAGGTTGGACCTATACTCATTGGAGTTTAGAAGAATGAGAGGTGATCTTATTGAAATAGATGATACTAAGATGGGAGGGAAAGTAGTGAGTGAGGAGGACATAAAAAATCTGCAAGGGGACATAGACAGGCTAAGTAAGTGGGCAGAGATTTGGCAGATGGAATACAATACTGGAAAGTGTGAGGTTATGCACTTTGGCAGGAAAAATAGTAGAGCAAGTTATTATCTAAATGGCAAGAAACTGGAAAGTACTGAAGTACAAAGGGATCTGGGGGTCCTGGTGCACGAAACTCAAAAGGTTAGTATGCAGGTGCAGCAAGTGATTAAGAAGGCCAATGGAATGTTGGCTTTCATTGCTAAGGGGATAGAATATAAAAGTAGGGAGGTATTGCTTCAGTTGTACAGGGTATTGGTGAGACCGCACCTGGAATACTGCATACAGTTTTGGTGTCCATACTTAAGAAAAGACATACTTGCTCTCGAGTCAGTACAAAGAAGGTTCACTCGGTTAATCCCGGGGATGAGGGGATGGACATATGAGGAGAGGTTGGGTAGACTGGGACTCTACTCATTGGAGTTCAGAAGAATGAGAGGCGATCTTATTGAAACATATAAGATTGTGAAGGGGTTGGATCGGGTGGATGCGGGGAGGATGTTCCCGATGATGGGTGAAACTAGAACTAGGGGGCATAGTCTTAGAATAAGGGGCTGCTCTTTCAAAACTGAGATGAGAAGGAACTACTTCACTCAGAGGGTGGTAGGTCCATGGAATATACTGCCCCAAAAAGCTGTAGAAGCTACATCATTACATAAATTTAAAACAGAAATAGACAGTTTCCTAGAAGTAAAGGGAATTAAGGGTTACGGGGAGCGGGCAGGAATTTGGACATGAGTCTAGGTTTGGATCGGTCATGGCCCTGTGGGTAGCGTAGAGGGCCCAGGGGCCGTGTAGCCTGATCCTGCTCCTATTTCGTGTGTCCAATTCTGTTAGATGCAGGAGATGGTTCTGTGATAGATAGTAGATTGGCGGTTAGGATCAGATCAGCCATGATCTTATTGAATGGCGGAGCAGGCTCGAGGGGCCAATTGGCCTACTCCTGCTCCTATTTCTTGTGTTCTTATGTTCTTATTAAGATTCTGAGGGGGATTGACAGGGTAGATGCTGAGAGGATGTTTCCCCTAGTGGGGGAATCTAGAACTAGGGGGCATAGTTTCAGAATAAGGGGTTGCCCATTTAAGACGGAGATGAGGTGGAATTTCCTCTCTCAGACGGTCGTGAATCTTTGGAATTCTCTACCCCGGAGAGCTGTGGAGGCGGAGTCACTGAATATATTCAAGGCGGAGATTGACAGACATTTGAACTACAAGGGAGTCAAGGGGTATGAGGAGAGAGCGGGAAAGTGGTGTTGAGGCCAAGATTGGATCAGCCATGATCTTATTGAATGGCGGAGCAGGCTCAAGGGGCCGATTGGCCTACTCCTGGCTCCTGTTTCTTATGTTCTTATGTTCTAAGTGGTTCTATAAATACGTATATATTTATATTGATATATAAATGAACCACTTCAATGCAATTATTTTAAGTCTGAATTTTGTTCTCTTCCTCTGATGTGTCTTTATTTAAGTATCTTCTTCTTAGGCAGTCCCTCGGAACCGAGGATGACTTGCTTCCACATTAAAAATGAGTTCGCAGGTGACTGATGAGTCCAATGCGGGACCTACAGTCTCTGTCACAGGTGGGGCAGACAGTGGGTGAAGGGGCAGGTGGGTGGGGTGCTTGGGTTGACGTGCGCTCCTTGCGCTGCCTGCGATTGGCTTCCGCTTGCTCCCGGCGAAGAGATTCGAGGTGTTCGGCGCCTTCCCGGATGCTTCTCCTCCACTTTGTGCAGTCTTAGGCCAGGGATTCCCAGGTGTCGGTGGGGATGTTACACTTTTTCAAGGAGGCTTTGAGGGTGTCCTTGAAGCGTTTCCTCTGCCCACTTGGGGCTCTCTTGCCGTGCCGGAGCTCCGAGTAGAGGACTTGTTTTGGGAGTCTCGTATCGGGCATGCGGACAATGTGACCCGTCCATCGGAGCTGATCGAGTGTGGTCAAAGCTTCGATGCTGGGGATGTTGGCCTGAGCGAGAACACTGACATTGGTGCGCCTATCCTGCCAATGGATTTGCAGGATCTTGCGGAGGCAGCGTTGGTGGTACCTCTCCAGTGCTTTGAGGTGCCTGCTGTACATGGCCCATGTCTCTGAGGCATATAGCAGGGCGGGTATCACTGCTGCTCTGTAGACCATGAGCTTAGTGCCGGATTTGAGGTCCTGATCTTCAAACACTCTCTTCCTCAGGCGACCGAAGGCTGCACTGGCACACTGAAGGCGGTGTTGGACTTCGTCGTCGACGTCTGCCCTTGTTGACAGTAGGCTCCTGAGGTATGGAAAGTGATGCACGTTGTCCAAGGCCTTGTCGTGGATTTTGATAATCGGGGGGCAGTACTGTGTGGTGGGGGCAGGTTGGTAGAGGACCTTTTTCTTACGGATGTTTAGTGTAAGGCCCATGCTCTCGTACGCTTCGGTGAAGGTGTTGACGATGGTTTGGAGTTCAACCTACGAGTGTGTGCAGACACAAGCGTCGTCTGCATACTGTAATTCGATGACAGAGGATGGGATGACCTTGGATCTGGACTGGAGGCGACAGAGGTTGAACAGTTTCCCGTTTGTTCTGTAAATTAGCTCCACTCCAGCGGAGAGCTTACTGAGGGTGAGATGGAGCATTGCAGCAAGGAAGATCGAGAAGAGCGTTGGTGCGATGACACAGCCTTGCTTGACCCTGGTCCGTACGTGAATTGGGTCTGTGGTGGAACCGTTAGTCAGGATCACGGCTTGCATGTCGTCGTGAAGCAGGCGGAGGATGGTGACAAACTTTTGAGGGCGGCTGAATTTGAGGAGGACACTCCATAATCTCTCACAACACTGTTTAAGTGTAATGTTATGCAGGCTGCACATGGAGTAAGACCATAGCCTGGAAGGAAATATATCGGGGTGGTGGGGGGGAAGAGGGAGGGCAGTGCTCGGGTCCAACAGATGCAGAATAGGTTCTCTTCATTTCACTGACGCTGCATTTTCCATAACTCTCAGAGATACTCTGCAACCAGTTACATTATTGATGAATAAGTGCGGTTCTATGTTAAATTGGAACACAATTCATAAAGTACACTTTTATTGCCTTGAATGAATTCTCCTCTGTTTCTGTGCAAATTATGCATAGAAATGTGTTGCCTTCCAACATGCAAATGTCATTTTGCAATCATGTTCTTAACTGAAACAGCCGTGCAGCGATGTTTAGTGATATACTTGAACGGTTATAGTTCAGATACATGCAGAGTATATATTATGTGGGCGATTATTAGATGAGCTTTTCAAACGTATAAAGCTTATGCAGGCAGTGGATGTATTCCCCCTCAAATAGGTAATTTATTTTTGTTGCACTTCAACACAAAATATTTATTTCCGTATTATCGCTAATATATGTGTAATGAATGTAATTTATTGTAAGGCAGCCAAGTGATGCTACCAATTACCAATGCCATGGAAAGCGCACAGTCGGAGGTCTGAGTCCTGCTGATTTGAGAAGCGGCTGAGCCGAGACTGCAATGTCTTCCCAACAGGAGGGGAGAAATCAGTCTGGGCTGATCGCCGACACCTCTCCTTAACTGACTATAGAGGACATTGGGGGCAGCCTGGCATGAGGCGTTGCAGAGCCCTGTTAGCTGCAGACATCAGGTGGGGCGAGCGAAGAATAGGGGATCAACATATCCGAGGGAGAAACTTTACCCAAAATATAAGAATAAAGAAATCTGTGATGTCCTGCAAAATTAAAGTGGAGCATATAATTATAGACTTCAAAAGATAAATATACACTTGGTACGGAATGAACACTACTTACATGTACATTAAAAAACAATCATTGCTTTGGGAATGTTTCTCCTTGGAGTGCTGTGGATGATCAATGTCAGTTGCTAAGCATTGATATACATGTAATATAGCCTAAAGGCATCTCTCTGATGTGCAGCCACTCCTTATTGTTTGTGTCTGTCAATGGCAAATACTTGGCGTTACTGCACAAGCTCAGAGGCAGCATGGTGGAACTGCTTGTTGGATTCAGGTTTGAGTTACCGTATCTTCTTAATCTGAGTTGTAACAGGTACATGTGGAACAAAAACAAATAACTGTGTATTTACTCACACAGTAACTGACACCAAAACCTCAATCACATCAACTGAGTGAATATAGGTTAGAAATTGCTGTTGGCAATATTAACGGCCAAACACTTCAGGAATTCGGATGACAGTCCTCTCTCCACCATTTAAAGGAGGCGTTAGCTTATTTATTTGTAATGGGTTAACGCCTCTTGTTAAAATACCAGATCGAGGAATGTCATACATTCATCCACTCATGATAATCTCTGCCTTTATGTCTAGTAGCATGGCACATTAGTGCACTGGTAAACTGTGGCATGCAGACATGAGGCTGACCTTCTCCTTTACCCACTAAGGTGGAGATAGCATGCGGAGGTGAGGCTTCTCCCCTGTTCACCACCATCATTCTGTACACATCCTGGTGGGCAGTTAGCAGCAGCTCTGGCCATGGTTGGGTGCTAGTGGCATGCCCACCCTCAGAATGAATGGATGTTGCGCCCTACTATAGGACATCTGGGATAACAATAAAATAGAGTTACGGTAAAAGGGGAGGATAAAATCTAAAGTTGCAGTTGCAGGCAATCCTTGGCTGTGCGTGTGCGGGGTTGATGGTGCGGTGTGGAGTTTTCTAAGAACAACTTTTTCTCCGTTGCTTTCATTAATGTACATGATGCGGAGATGCCGGTGTTGGACTGGGGTGGACAAAAGTGAGAAGTCGCACAACACCAGGTTATAGTCCAACAGTTTTATTTGAAATCACAAGCTTTCGGAGCGCTGCTCCTTCGTCAGGTGACTTCACCTGACGAAGGGGCAGCCGCTCCGAAAGCTTGCGATTTCAAATAAAACTGTTGGACTATAACCTGGTGTTGTGCGACTTCTCACTTTCATTAATGTAAGTGTAGCTTAGATACAATGCTGCTCTCTATTACCAAAGGGATGCTAAACAAAGAAGCCCATGAGCTCCTCACACTTGTTTTGGAGGTGAGGATGGAGGGGGCAAGTGAGGAGTTTAAGGAGACGGTTGGTCTTGGAGCCAGGGGTTATCTTTGCTCTCCAAGATGAAAATAAATGATTTTGTCCACTACTTTAACAGAGGCAATACCCTGTTCAAAAATAAATTGTGACGTTGCACCATTTTATTTTGAGGTTTATATACCCAAATCAAGTTTGAGACAATGGAGTAAATTTTACGATTTAGTGCTTGGCGTCAGGTTTTCATGCAGGGGAACACGTATCAGGAATTTGGGTGCAGATGTCATTGTGCTTGATTCGTGACCGCACGACGTGCCGTGGAAAATTGTGTGGGCCACAAATTGGGCGCACCGACCTCTGCCCCCGAATCCCGAGCATGCATTCACTCTGCACCTCTTAATCATAAAATCAATCCCAAGTTAATTTAATTACAAAAGCAAGTAGCCAAAAGAGACTCCTACGGCTAAAACTATTAATTTTTCTTGAGGAAGAACATTTAAGTTTTCTTCTAAATTTAATTTGCATCTTATCCTAAATCTGAAGAGATATTTAAATGTAATGAAAATCTAAATTAATGATGAATCATTGTTCAAATCATGAATGATCAGAATTATGAAGAGTTTTGATCGAGTAGATGGGGAGAACCTTTCCACTGGGTTGGTAACCAGACAACACAGATTTAAGATACAAAAAGAAAATACTGCAGATGCTGGAAATCTGAAATAAAAACAGAAAATGCTGGAGATACTCAGCAGGTCAGGCAGCATCTGTGAAGAGAGAAACAGAGTTAACGTTTCAGGTCGATGACCTTTCGTCAGAACTGGAAAAAAGCAGGAAATGGAACAGATTTAAGATAATTGGCATAAAAGCCAGAGGGGAGATGAGGAGAAATTTCTTTACTTAATGAGTTGTGATCTAGAATGCACTGCCTGAAAGGGCGGTGGAAACAGATTCAATAATAACTTTCAAAAGGGAATTGGATAAATACTTGAAGGGAAAGAATTTGCAGGGCTATGGGGAAAGGGCAGGGGAGTGAGACTAATTGGATCGCTCTTTCAAAGAGCCGGCACAGGTACAATGGGCTGAATGACCTCCTTCTGTGCTGTACAATTCTATGAATGAAAATGGAGATGTTGTACAACCAAACAGATTAAAGGGAGGGTTGTAGGGCTGAAGGAGGCTATAGAAATAGGGAGTGGGTGATGGCCATGAAGGGATTTGAACACGAGGTTGAGAATTTTAAATTGGTAGGTGTTGGGGGACCAGCAGCAAAGGTAGGTCAGGAGTAACATTCCCTCTAAACCGTGTGGCCGCACAACTCTCTGCCTGTCCCGCACAGCCAGGGACTGGCTTTTTTAATGTTAAATTTGGCGCATGCGCGAAACCGTGAATGGGCCGAGTAGCCCCTTAAATGGACTGCGCACACAAAAAAATGATGGGGAATATTGGTCATGAACACTGGGGTAATGGGTGAAAGGGACTTGGTGCTGGGTAGGACACAGGCAGCAGGGTTTTGGATGAGCTGAAGTTAGTGGAAGATGAAAGATGGGAGGCCGGCCTGAAGACTAGTGGTATCCCGCAAGGATCTGAGTCCGGGCTTCAACTATTCACCGTATTTATTAACAACTTAGATGATGGGATAGAAGGCCACATATCCAAGTTTGCCGATGACACAAAGTTAGGCGGCATTGTAAGCAGTGTAGATGGAAGCATAAAATTACAAAGAGATATTAATAGATTAAGTGAATGGGCAAAACTGTGGCAAATGGATTTCCCAATGTAGGCAAATGTGCCGTCATCCACTTTGGACCTAAAAAAGGATAGAACAGGGTACTTTCTAAATGGTGAAAAGCTAAAAACACTGGAGGTCCAAAGAGACTTGGGGGTCCAGGTACATAGATCATTAAAATGGACAGGTACAGAAAATAATCAAAAAGGCTAATGGAATGCTGGCCTTTATATCTAGCAGACTAGAATACAAGGGGATAGAAATTATGCTGCAGCTATACAAAACCCTGGTTAGACCACACCTGGAGTACTGTGAGCAGTTCTGGGCACCAGACTTTAGGAAGCATATATTGGCCTTGGAGGGAGTGCAGCGTAGGTTTACCAGAATGATAACTGGACTCCAAGGGTTAAATTACGAGGAGAGATTACACAAACTAGGGTTATATTACCTGTAATTTAGTAGGTTAAGGGTGATTTGATAAAAATTTTCAAGATATTAAGGGGAACTGATAGGGTAGAGAGAGAGATACTATTTCCGCTGGTTGGGGATTCTAGGACTAGGGGGCATAGTCTAAAAATTAGAGCCAGACCTTCCAGGAGTGAAATTAGGAAACACTTCTACACACAAAGGGTGGAAGATGTTTGGAACTCTCTTCCGCAAACGGCAATTGATGCTGGGTCAACTGTTAATTTTAAATCTGAGATTGGTAAATTTTTGTTAACCAATGATAGTAAGGGAGGTGGGGCAAAGGCGGGCATATGGAGTTAGGTCGCAAATCAACCATGATCTCACTGAATGGTGGAACAGGCTCTTCCTATGTTCCTATAGCAGCATTGGAATAGTCAAGTCTGGAGTAACAAATGTATGGATGCAAGTTTCAGCAGCAGATGGGCTGAGGCAGCAGTGCTGACGTGCGATATAACAGAGATGGCAGTAGGCGGTCTTTGTGATGGAGAGGATATGGGGTAGGAAGCTCAGCTCGGGGTCAAACAGGATGCCAAAGTTGCAAACAGTCAACTTCAACCTTAGAGTGGCCGGGGAGGACGTTGAAATCGATGGCAAGGGTACATAGGTTGTGGTGGGGCCAAAGACGATGGCTTTGGTCTTCCCAATGTTTAATTGGATGAAATTGTGGCTCATCGAGGACTGGATGACAGACAAGCAGCCTGACAACACTGAGGCAGTGGAGGGGTTGAGAGAGGTGGTGGAGTGGTAGAGCTGGGTGTTTTCAGTGTACATGTGGAACTCAGTGCTATATCTTCGGATGATGGCGCCCAGGGGCAGCATGTAGATGAGAAAGGATCTATCCTTGGGGGACTTCAGAGGTAATGGTGTGGGGATGGGAAATAAAGTCATTGCTGCAGATGTTCTGGCTACTGGATAGGTGAGAGTGTAACCAAGCGAGGGCAGTCCCACTGAACTGGACAACGGAGGAGAGGCGTTGGAGGAGGATGCTGTGGTCGACGGCGTCAAAGGCTGCTGATTAGCAGCAGTTAATATTCTTGCTCAAATTATTGAAATTATGGCCGGGTTTAAATGGAGAACTTTAAAAGAATATAAGGTAAAGATTACTGTCAATTATGTTACCGTATGAATGCTTAACATGCTTGTATCTAAATTCCCCTCGTTCCTTTCATAATGGACATGATGTGGAGATGCCGGTGTTGGACTGGGGTGGACAAATGTGAGAAGTCGCACAACACCAGGTTATAGTCCAACAGCTTTATTTGAAATCACAAGCTTTCGGAGCGCTGCTCCTTCGTCAGGTGAAGTGAAGAGATATATATAGTCAGAGAACACTGCCAGATGATTACAGTTAATCTTTCTAATTGCCCTTTATCACACCTCGGCAGAGAGATAATCACGGCAATCAAAGGTGTGGATGGTGTCCAAACAGGTCAGTCAGGAAAACATTACATCAAAGACAATGAGGTCACTTCACCTGACGAAGGAGCAGCGCTCCGAAAGCTTGTGATTTCAAATAAAGCTGTTGGACTATAACCTGGTGTTGTGCGACTTCTCACATTTTTCATAATGGAGGCATTAAAGTGCTGGAGAGAGGAATCTGATGAGTGTTTTAAGTTCTCATCTGATAACAAGCGACAGTAGCCCCTTAAAATGACCACATGATGCTTCAGTAAATACATTGAATGGTTTGATACAATCATACAAATCTGGAAAGTGTTTAGGTTCAATTCCTGGTCTGTGTTGAGTTCGCTGACCCCAGCCATGGTAGTGGTGGGCCACGATAATTAGTCTCAGTGACCCTGAGGTAGACAAGATCAAAAATAGCCTGGATCCCTGTTCTGATCATTAGATATCCATTGGCCCTCGCTGAAAAGTGTGCAGGTCAGATGTTGATAGAATCAAGCTCAGATGTGCTGATCCCCACAGTAGCACTTGCTGTCCAAACTCTCACACACGGAGAATGGTTCCTTGGTCAAGGTACCAGATGTGGCAATTTTCAAGAGATGGCATGAGAGGAGAAAATAAGAGGAGAAGTTTGGGGGAACGCAGATTTTATTCATATCGGCTCCCAGAGCTGTAACCATACCAAGGCAGTGTCCCTCAATTACCTCTTGGGATCTCCCTGTCTCCATCAAGTCCAATGAGAAACCGTTTGTGTTGCGAGCCTGAAGGTTCTGCCAGTCTTCCACTGGAATTATTGCCGGACTCCCACAGGATTGCAGGGCCAGTGTACCTGGGAAGTGGAGTGAATAGTGCTGTAATGATACTGCTGTAATGATAGTGCCCCAACACTGTATCATTGTGACAAGTTTCCTTTCGAAATCAGTGACAAAGGGCATTAAGTGGGTGAGATTCTATGTGACTTTATTATGGAATCATTTTTTAATGTACAGCTTTTGCTTATGTCTTGGAATAGATAGCAGTAGCTAATGAGATCCAGTGATCTGTGGATGGGAACAAAGTCTTCATGCGGCTGTTATTCACTGAAAGGCATAACAGTGAATGTAGTAAACAAAAGAGCAAGCAGTAATGAAGTGATTACGTCTGTTAGTCCTGAATGGAGGAGTCAGTGAAAGTCAGCCGTTCAGCACCAGTGCTAAGGCTATAGGTTTAGTGGTTTGCACACTGTTGCTTTTATATTGAATATTCTGACACAGATGACTTTATCTATATTTGCTTCCCATATTTTAATATTTGGAAAGTGTCAGCATATTCTGAGCAACCCATAAAACACACTGGATTAGAAATTGGTCCGTACAGCACCTGTTTTTAGGGCACTACTCAGACTATCAAGGCCCCATTATGGTGGGCAGGAAATGTGCACCCATTTCCGGCCAGATGTACGCCGCCTGCCATATTGGGTAAGGACAAACAAGATGCGCCTTTACTTACGCCTGAAGCAGGTGTTAAGTCCTTTGCATAGGCAAATAAGAGGCCTAATGCCTGTTTGAGGTCCCCTCTCCAAGACTGGTTTGCCCTGAGGCAGTCAGAGCCACAGTGGGCTAGATTTAGTGAAACCAGCCCCATATATTGCCTGCAACAGAGAAGGTAAGTAGCTTACCTGAATGTGGATCCAGGAGGAGCAGGAGTGCTCCCCCCCCCACCCCCGACCCCACATTAAAGCACCCGATCGCTGCTCTCGTGTTGCCTTTGAGCCACATAACGAGATATTAGGACAGGCGACCAGAAGCTTGGTCAGAGAGATTGGTTTTAAGGAGCATCATGAACAAGAAGTGAGAGGTTGAAGGGGAGAGGTTTAGGGAGGGAATTCCAGAGATTAAGGCCTCGACAACTGAAGGCATCACCACCAATGGTGGAACAAAGGAAGTGCGGCTGGACAAGATTAGAGTAAATTTTATTCAGATCAGTTAAAGACAGTGCCAATGGAAGTGATGGTGCAGCAAATAGGTCATCAATAGGCCTCAACATGTACTTGAAAAGGTTGAGCTAATGAATTCCACTCCAATTTGGAGCTGTTGGAGAATTCTGTGTGCAAGCTCCGTTCTCCCTGTTCTTCACTGGGTTTGCTGCCAATGGCACTGGTTGCTGGCTCTAAACTGGAGAGGAGAACTTAGCCCCAGATATGAGGAGTCGTTTATTTTCTCCAAAAGTACATGTTCTACAGAGTCATTGATAACAGTCAGGGAGAAGTATATGGATAATTGCACAGCTTAGACCTTCCTGCCCTCACAGCAGTTGAGGAGCTTAAGTGGAAAAATGTAAACAAGTTAACAAGCAATCAAATTTTTTTTTAAAGATACTGGACTAGAATTCAGAGCAGTGAATACACTATACTAAACTGAAAGAAGTACAAGCAAATCACTGTTTCACCTGGAAGGAATGTTTGGGGTGCTCGACAGTGGGAAGGGAGGAGGTAAAAGGGCAGGTGTTGCATCTCCTGCGCTTGCACGGGAAGGTGCCGTGGGGAGGGGAGGGGGTGTTGGGGGTGATTGAGGAGTGGACCAGGGTGTCGCGAAGGGAGCGGTCCCTTCGGAATGCTGAAAGGGGAGAGGAGGGGCAGATGTTTTTGGTAGTGGGATCACGCTGGAGGTGGCAGAAATGGCGCTGGATGATCCGTCGAATGTGAAGGCTGGTGGGGTAAAAGGTGAGGACAAGGGGAAACCTATCATGATTCCGGGAGGGAGGGAAAGGGGTGAGAGCAAGAGTACGGAAATGGAACGGACACGGTCGAGGGCCATGTCGATCACAGTAGAGGGGAATGCTCTGTTGAGGAAAAAGGAAGACATATTGGAAGCACTGGTATGGAAGGCGGCATCGTCACGTTTCAACAGAACTAGCATGATTAGTTTGGAGAGCATCTTTTATCGGACCCAGCATAGAATCATAGAATGGCTACAGCGCAGTAGGAGGCCATTCGGCCCGTCGAGCCCATGCCGGCTCTCTGCAAGATCACTTCAGCTAGTCCCACTCACCCGCTCTTTCCCCGTGGCCCTGCAATTTTTTTCCTTCAGGTACTTATCCAATTCCCTTTTGAAAGCCACGATTGAATCTGCCTCCACCACCCTTTCAGGCAGTGCGTTCCAGATCCTAACCACTCGCTGCGTAAAAAAGTTTTTCCTCATGTCGCCTTTGATTCTTTTGCCAGTCACCTTAAATCTGTGACCTCTGGTTCTCGACCCTTCAGCCAATGGGAACAGTTTCTCTCTATCTACTCTGTCTCGACCCCTCATGATTTTGAACACCTCTATCAAATCTCCTCTCAATCTTCTCTGCTCTAAGGAGAACAACCCCAGCTTCTCCAGTCTATCCATGTAACTGAAGTCCCTCATCCCTGGAATAATTCTCGTAAATCTTTTCTGCACCCTCTCTAAGGACTTCACATCCTTCCTAAAGTGCGGTGCCCAGAATTGGACACAATACTCCAGTTGAGGCTGAACCAGTGTTTTATACAGGTTCATCATAATTTCCACACTTTTATACTCTATACCTCTATTCATGAAGCCCAGGATCCCATAAGCTTTTTTAACCGCTTTCTCAACCTGTCCTGCCACCTTCAAAGATTTGTGCACATATACCCCCAGGTCTCTTTGTTCATGCACCCCCTCTAAAATTGTACCCTTTAATTTATATTGCCTCTCCTTGTTTTTCCTACCAAAATGTATCACTTCACACTTTTCTGCATTGAATTTCATCTGCCACGTGTCCGCCCATTCCACCAGCCTGTCTTGAAGTCTATCACTATCCTCCTCACTGTTCACTATACTTCCAAGTTTAGTGTCAACTGCAAATTTTGAAAATGTGCCCTATACACTCAAGTCCAAGTCATTAATATATCAAGAAAAGCAGTGGTCCTAGAACCGACGCCTGGGGAACACCACTGTGTACCTTCCTCCAGTCCGAAAAACAACCTGTCACTTAGCCAATTTCGTATCCATGCTGCCACTGTCCCTTTTATTCCATGGGCTTCAATTTTGCTGGCAAGCCTATTACGTGGTACTTTATCAAATGCCTTTTGAAAGTCCATGTACACCTCATCAACCGCATTGCCCTCATCAACCCTCTCTGTTACCTCATCAAAAAACTTGATCAAGTTAGTTAAACAAAGAAAAAGGACAACTGATTGAGATCAAGGCCAGAAGTTTCTGCTTCTGCACGCCACAGCCTGCGATTTTTCTGCCCATTAACTTACACTAGTGATAGCAGAAGAGGAAATGTCCAACACAAGAGCTCAGGGATTGGAAATTCAATGGCGCTGTGCCTGTTTCTGCAGGTGCAAAATGGGTGCCTAAACAACCAATATGGTGGGCAGGGCACACGTGCTCAGTATGCGCAAAAAATGCTCCGCCTCCCGCATTGATAAAGGTCAAAAAAGAGGCGTCCCGGGCCCATGCCTGAAACAGGCGAGGACAAGGAAATATACACATAGGGGGCCTCAAGCCTGTTTGAGGCTCCCTTTCTAAAATTGGGCTGGCCTGAACACTGGCTGTGTAGAGCAAAACCAGGTACACATGCATCCTAAGCTCCTTCAGGGTCCGCTGTAGTGCCGAAGACCTTTGCTGGGTCCCGCTCGTCCCCCTCCTGATCGTCCCTCCCTCTCCCAAGCCCTGCCTCCCTTCCTTTCCCGATCGCTCTCCCCACCCCACCTCTCCATCACCCACCCCCCTCACTGGTCGCCAACCTGCCTCTCCCAATCGCTTCCCCCCTTCTCCCAGGCCCAACCTAAGAGCTGTTGCCAGTGAAGCAGTGGCCTGAAATTGAAATCTCAGGTAAATGACCCGATATTGGACCATCGTGCCTTTACGTTCTGGTGCAGGAACCGTTCCCAGTTTGTGCCAATTTCTGGGCCCAGGTTTCCTGAGTCCTTTCACAAAGAGGTAGCTTATGGCCTGGATTTTGCGGTCAGTGGCAAAGTGATGGCGCTCGCCGTTGACCTCGAAGAAAGCTGTCCACAAACATTTACTGGTCTCTGTGGCGTCGATTTCACCTTTCCATCTGGGGCCATGTATAGGGGATCTGTGGCGTCCAGAAACAGTGATGCCAGCAAGCAGGCTAAACAGCCAATCACATTGAAGAATTCTCACAGACAACAAACCAGGAACTAAAAAGCAAGTCTTATTATTCACATTTTAATAAAATTACAGAAAGCAAAATAAAGATTGGGACAGACACATGGGATTAAGGAAGAAGCTGAAATATCATGAACTTAAAAAAATTAATTTTTGTTATTTTAAAAATCTATGGAAGTCTTATCATGGAATGGAAGAAATGAGACGCCACAAATATAAAATGAGTTTTTCAGGGCCAGAGAGGTTGTTCAGCAGTAATTATGACTTAGTACACCATTAAAAACCCAGTTACACCTCATCCAACAAGGCTTAACTTTTTCAAGGGATTTTACAGTGAGAATAGTGCGTGAAAATTTCAAGTTCATGTCAATGCAGTGATTTCTAATTAATTCCATCAGCAAGAACGGCAACAGCGCACACTATGGAGGAGCAGGGCATCACTGACAGCAACTTCCAGATTTCCACGTTTAACTATGCATGTGCGGATGCCAGAAGTTGTTGTCAGTTTTACACAGTAATGACGGTGAACGCTGACAATTTCACCGTCATTACAACCACAAATTCTGGGCCGATGTGTTTACCAGCTGCAAATGGATTTTAAAATGCCAGAAATCAGCAGGAGCCAAGTATATGACAGCAGACTGTTCAACTGACCATTGAGGTGCTAGGAGGAGGAAGCAGGTGGATATGGGCAGGAAGTCTTCAGGCAGCAATATGTCAATGGCTAACAGAAAAGGCAGCAGTCTGCAGCTCTCAGATGTTATGCACTAATATGCATTTAATTGTTTTTTTTTGTCTGGCATCTTAGTGATGCAGACAGACAAGTGCCTATAAGAGATCGGAGCCAAGCTAACACTTTCCTCTGTACTGCATTCCTCCCCCTTAGCACAGCAGCCTTTAATTCACATTTGGAGCAAATGTACAGTGATGTCGAATTAAAAGACCCAAAACAAAGACTGTGGATGCTGTACATAGTGTAAAGTTTCGCAATTATCGCGATTCGAAATAACGAGATAGAAGCAGATTCGTTTGATCAGTTTATTTAAACGAAATGCTGTCATGATTAAACAGGACACAGAAGCCTGTAAAATGGCAGCCGCGCATCGTGGCAGAAGTTTCCAGAAGTACAGTGGGCAGACAAGATGACGTTCGAATAAACATTTTCAATATAAGACGGGGTCATACTCGATAAGCACTGATAAAGACAGGATGCAACCTGTTTGCATTTGTGACAATAGCAAAAGATATGAGTGCTGGAATCGTTTTCCATGCACAAGTAAGGACCATTGTACTGGGCAATCGAAGGCCATCCAGACACATCAATACGCAAATACCCCCACGGCTCTACAATGAGAGAGCCATTCTTGGGTGATTAAACAAGTATTCGGGGGCCCCCAAAACCCAGCCAGGGAGGCTCCTAGCCGGTTCGACAATGGGGAAAACATTAACGGGTAGTTGGCCAGTCTCAGGTGCTACCGAAACCCGTTAAAGACAAGAATCACCCCATGCTGGGAGTTTTGAGCGCCAATATTTCACAAAGGACAAACATTAAGATTTGGGCGGGAGATAAGAGAACACAGCACTATAACTATAGACAACAAATGTCCATCGCTCTCTTATCTCGGCTGATGCTCTTGATTCGGCTCTTATTTTCTCTTATCTCTGCGGACTCTTGACTGGGGCTGAACTCTGCTGGACGAGCAGCCTTCTGTGTTTCTCTGGACTCTGTTGACTCTGGACTTTTAGCTGAACTGGACGGTTATTCGAATGTTGGGTGGAGCTCAAACGGAACGAGCCGCCTCGACGAAGGCCGGTGACCGGGTGCACCATCCCGAGGGTCGGTAAACGGTGTCTGGACCCGAAGGCCCGAAGAGACGAGACGAGACGAGACGAGAAGAAGAGGAGAAGAATCCACGTGCCGCCGCGGTCAGTAAACCCCGACCGCGCCCGAAAATATACAACCCATTTCTTGAACTCTACAGGTTACTGCACGAACTGGTCAAAGACTCTTCTTCGAATTCTACCGACAACTGGTGTCGGTACAGGAAGACTTTTCTTTGAGTTCTACAGCCGGGCCCGAGTGCTGTCGAGTTCTTCATGACAACAGGGAGCCCAGCCTGCTTGTCGCAGCAGCGAAGATAAACAAGTGGGGTACAGAGACCCCTCCAAACACGTGACAGTCAGGCGCTGTAGCGAAACGAGCCGAGTGCCTCACTTTAAAATTCTCCGAAGTATCACGAGTGGTGAGCATGTTTCCAGATCCTACAAATCTAGATGTAGTGTAGGTATTGATAAGGGAGGGTGGTTTTATTAAGGATAAAGTATAATGTGTTCCCCTTTTTACGATGTGCCGTGCGTTCTTCATTACCATAGACCAAGCTTTATGAATGTATGTATACTTGTACTCTCGTTAATTTGCGCCTATGACATGTACTTCATGATCTTGGACGCTATGCAATAAAGATTTCCATTTCGTACTATTCAACCGGGTCTATTTGAGTTTTTCTCTGCATTACTGCTCTCGCACCTAAGTCCAGTGTTAGAACCGTAAGGGCGAGTGGGTCGAACCACTCACAGGTGCTTATTGCAACAAGGCTAGCCGGAGACCAGAGCAAGCAATAGTATTAGGCAACGAAGGCCTAACCCCGTACCAGCACCGCCTGCGATACAAGCACGACACAACCCCTTACAATAGGAACATAGAAACATAGGAACATAGAAATATAGGAACGTAGGAACAGAAGTAGGCCAATCAGCCCCTCGAGCCTGTTCCGCCATTCAATGAGATCATGGCTGATCTGCGACCTAACTCCATATACCCGCCTTTGCCCATATCCCTTAATATATTTTGTTAACAGAAATCTATCAATCTCAGATTTAAAATTAACAATTGATCTAGCATCAATTGCCATTTGCGGAAGAGAGTTCCAAACTTCTACCACCCTTTGTGTGTAGAAGTGTTTCCTAATTTCACTCCTGAAAGGTCTGGCTCTCATTTTTAGACTATGCCCCCAGTCCTAGAATCCCCAACCAGCGGAAATAGTTTCTCTCTATCTACCCTATCTGTTGCCCTTAATATCCTGAAAACTTCAATCAGATCACCGCTTAAACAGCTAAATTCTAGGGAATACAACACTAATTTGTGTAATCTCTCCTCAAAACTTAACCCTTGAAGTCCAGGTATCATTCTGGTAAACCTACGCTGCACTCCCTCCAAGGCCAATATATCCTTCCTAAGGTGTGGTGCCCAGAACTGCTCACAGTGCACTAGGTGTGGTTTTGTACAGCTGCAGCATAACTTCTGCCCCCTTGTACTCTAGTCCTCTAGATATAAAGGCCAGCATTCCATTAGCCTTTTTGATTATTTTCTGTGCCTGTTCATGACATTTTAATGATCTATGTACCTGAACCCCCAAGTCTCTTTGGACATCTACTGTTTTTAGCTTTTTACCATTTAGAAAGTTCCCTGTTCTCTCCTTTTTAGGTCCAAAGTGGATGTCCTCACATTTACCTACATTGAAATCCATTTGCCACAGTTTTGCCCATTCACTTAATCTATCAATATCCTCTTGTAATTTTATGCTTTCATCCACACTGCCGACAATGCCGCCTATCTTTGTGTCATTGGCAAATTTGGATATATGACTTTCTATGCCATCATCTAAGTCGTTAATAAATATTGTGAATAGTTGAGGTCCCAACACAGATCCCTGCGGGACACCACTAGCCACATCCTGCCAATTTGAGTACCTACCCATTATCCCTACACTCTGTCTCCTACCTCTCAGGCAATTTCCTAACCAGGTCAATAATTTTCCCTCAACTCCATGGGCTTCTACCTTAGATAACAGTCTGTATGTGGGACTTTATCAAATGCCTTCTGGAAGTCCATATAAATAACATCGATAGACACTCCCCTGTCCACTACTTTAGTCACCTCTTCAAAGAATTCAATCAGGTTTGTCAGGCATGACCTACCTTTCACAAATCCATGCTGGCTCTCTCTGATCAACTGAAAATTTGAGGTGTTCAGTCACCCTTTCCTTAATTATGGAAGCTAGCAATTTCCCCACAACAGATGTTAGGCTAACTGGTCTATAATTCCTTGGTTTCCCCCTCTCACTATTCTTAAAAAGCAGAGTGACATGCGCAATTTTCAAATCTAAAGGGACGGTTTCTGAATCTAGAGAACTTTGAAGATTATAGTTAGGGCATCTGCAATGTGCTCACCTACTTCCTTTAAAATGCGATCTGTATCAATTGGCTTAAGGACAGAAAACAGCGAGTTGTGGTAAATGGCTGTTTTTCAGACTGGAGGATGGTAGACAGTGGTGTTCCCCAAGGGTCAGTGCTGGGACCACTGCTACAGTAAATGACCTGGATATTTGGATACAGAGTAGAATTTCTAAATTATCCGATGACATCAAACTTGGGGGTGTGGCAAACAGTGAGGATGATACCAATCGACTGCAACAGGACATAGAAAGGCTAGCAGAATGGGCAGACAAGTGGCAAATGGAATTTAATACAGAGAAGTATGAGGTGATGCATTTTGGCAGAAGGAACAGAGAGAGGCAATATATACTTAATGGCATAGTTTTAAAGAGTGTGCAGGGACAGAGGGACCTGGGAGTTAATGTGCATAGTTCCCTGAAGGTGGCAGGACATATTGAGAGAGTGGTTAGCAAAGCATATGGGATCTTGAGTTTCATAAATAGAGGTATTGATTACAGAAGTAGAGAAGTTATGCTGAACCTTTATAAAGCGCTGGTTAGGCCACAACTGGAGTATTGCATCCAGTTCTGGTCACCACACTTTAGGAAGGATGTGAAGGCACTTGAGAGGGTGCAGAGGAGATTTACCAGAATGGTTCCGGGGATGGGGGATCTTAGCTACAAGGACAGGTTGGAGAAGCTAGATTTGTTTTCATTATAGCAAAGGAGGTTGAGGGGTGATTTGATAGAGGTGTACAAGATTATGATGGGTTTGGATAGGCTAGACAGGGAAAGCCTGTTCCCACTAGTTGATGGTACAAGGACTAGGGGACACAGATTTAAGGTTTTGGGCAAGAGATACAGGAGGGACGTGAGGAAAAACTTTTTTACACAGCGAGTGATGAGGACCTGGAACTCGCTGCCGACGGAAGTGGTGGAAGCGGAGACACTCAGGGCTGGATTTTCAATGACCCGTGGAGTCAGGTTTGGAGGCGTGTGGGGGGTTAAAGTTGCAGGGTCGGGGGTCCCGACCCCATCCTGACTCCATCACGCCTCCACACAATTTTGACAAAATCAGTCGCGGGGTTCCCGACTCCGTCCCGCCTCCAAGAGGCGGGAGAGGCCATTAAAGCCCTAAATTGGCTCTGTAATGCCATTTTGAAACGTTTTAGCTAGTTTAACTCTTTTCCGACGTGAAGTACGCCTGATGTGAAACACTCCAGTGAAACCTGGCGGGAGCACAAGTGGATAGCTGACTATCAGCTGCTGGTCCACTATTAGAACGGAGATGTGATGAAGGTAGTAGTAGAATTAGGTCTGAAAGTTGATGCTGCTGCATTGAGACTGCCTGGCCTTGCTGTGAGAGGACCTGGATGGGAAAAAAAATTCCATTCTCTCTCTCTCTCTCTCTCTGATGCTCATTTTGCATCCAAGTCCACTCACAGCAAAGGCCAGGCAGTCTCTGCAATGATGACATCTTCAGAGGCAACTTTCAGACTCAAACCACTAATTGGTTCATGGGTTCCCACATGTTGGAACTCAATTGCCCAATTAAGTTAAAATTGCATCATTCATCCACATTAATCTGGAGTCGGGGGGGCAACACGAAATGCAGATCACACGACCCCAACCCAACCCCAAGACAAAATCCAGCCCTCAATGTCTTCAAGGGGAGATTGGATAGGCACTTAAAGATGCTCTGCAGAATTTTGATTAGATCTGTATCAGTACAAACTCTCCTCATGCATAGACATGGAAGAATTAAAGCATCTTTTTCCTACCTTGGTGTGTTTTAAGGCCTTATCTTGTGCTATGAGGACTTGAGGCAATTCAATTTATAAAAATCAAACATGTCCTTCAATGGGGTAACATCTCTGGAGATGAATTATCAGCAAAGTGGGAAGTAGAGAAATGGTAGGTATTCCCTTCACAACCAATCACTTCAAAATTCCCATCCTCACCTGTCAGGAGAAATTAGAGGGCTTTAAACAAGACTCTAAGGGCTGGATTTTGAAGTTGGAGTCGTGTTGGGGTCAGGAATCACACATTCTGGCTTGTGAACCCGCCTCCATCGAGATGTGGCCAACCCACTGTATTTTCCCTTGATTGACCATGTTGAGCCCGCCCAGTGGGCTCAGCAGGCCAATTAAGGGCCACCCGGCAACAGGTGACATCACAGACTGACATTTCATCTGTCAAGAGCTTTTGACAGATGAAGTATCAGCGTTTGACAGCTCTGTGAAGCTGTCAAACACTCAATATGATTTCTAACTTCAGTCCTTCCTTTCAGGCTGAGTTAGAAATCATTCCACCACAGAAAACAGAAGGCTGCTGTTTTTGACAGGTCCACGGCTTTCCTGCTTTCTGTGCCGGTGAGATTTCTAACTCCCGAGAACTGAAGGGCTGACACCTGCAGGAGGAAGTTAAGGTAAGTAAAACTTTTTCCAACACTTAGCACTTACCTTACACACTTACCTCTGCACACATGCACCCATCACTCACCTGCCCACCGGACATATCGACCCCTCCAACCCCTGCAGACCCACGGCCCGACCCGATAACTTGGAGTGTTTGCCACCTGTCGGGAAGCCCACACTTTTCTTTTTAAAATAGGGATTATGCAAAAATCTGCCTGTTAACTACCTGTTAACAGGCAGTTAATTGTCACTAATCCCTTCCCGCCTCGGGGAGTCGGGTCTCAGACCAGGTCGGGTACCCGCCGCCAGAGAAACTGGCATGGAGGTGGGATGGGGTTGGGACCCCCGAATCTGCAACTTTAACCCCCCGACTCCAAACCCGACTCCACGGGTCATTCAAAATCCAGCCCTTAGTAATTGTATTTTGGAAGCCCCAAGTTTGGATGGTCCGTTTGTCCATATTCATTGATGTGGCATTCACCTCAGTGATATGGTGACCACCCTTTGTGAGCTCCCATAGAACATGTCATCAACTCGAAGGGTATGAGCTGTGGCTCAGTGTTAGCACTCTTGCCTCTGAGTCAGAAGATTGTGGGTTCATGGACCCACTCCCAAGACTTGAGCACAAAATCAAGGCTGACGCTCCAGAACAGTACTAAGGAACCGCTGTACTGTCGGAAGAGTCGTCTTTCGGATGAGACGTTAAACCAAGGCTCCGTCTGCCCTCTCAGGTGGATGTAAAAGATCCCATGGCACTATTTTGATGAAGAGCAGAGGAGTTATCCCCGGTGTCCTCGCCAATATTTGTCCCTCAACCAACATCACTAAAAAAACAGATTATCTGGTCATTTTCACATTGCTGTTTGTGGGACCTTGCTGTGTGCAAATTTATGCTGCATTACCTACATTACAACAGTGACTACACTTCAAAAGTACTTCATTGGGTGTAAAGTGTTTTGGGAAGTCCTGAGGTTGTGAAAGGCGCTATAGAAATGCAAGTTCTTTTTCTTCCCTTTCTTTCCACTCCCTACACATCAACACCAGATCTGCTGGAAGTTGTCACGCTGGATACATCCTTTGAAATTGACCCTCCCTGACTTCTTCAGAGAATAAAATCAGGTGAGCGGCTGGCTTCTGGGTGACAAAGCCTACACCCTGATCCCATGGATAATGACCCCGCTAAGAGTGGCCCGAAAAGCAGAAAACGAGCGCTACAATTAGGCACATGCCTCTACTAGGTTAGTCATTGAGAGTACTATTGAGGTCTTAAAGGCATACATTGGTCAGGTCGAGAGGGGCTCTGCAAGTATACTTCAGATTGTGTGTCACAAATAGTTATAGCCTGCTGTGCCTTCACAACTTTACCATTAACCAAGGGTTGGACTTTGACGTTGCTGGCAAGGAGGTCCTGGCTCTACTGGAGCCAGAACTACATAGAGGAAGGGCACATATGTGGTCTTGCCCTGAGAGACCGCACCATTGAGCATGCACACATCTCCCAGGCCACTAGTACTGGGCTCTGGCTCTGCTTGGGCACAGGTCATTGCAACCTTGAGAGAAACCCCTCTCCATTCTGCGGTCCTAAGTCTTCATGGGAGCAGTCACAGCTGCCACACCAGAAGCTATGACTATCCTTAGGACCTCTGTTGAGGGGACCTCTGCTGTAGATCATTTGGAAGCCATTACATGCCCCAATGTTGATTCCAAGGATGTATGTATCCATCGTAGTGCCTGAAATGCGGTTAGTGGGCTTCTCGAACTGAGCGATCATCTGCAGCAAATTTTAAGACACCAGCCCAAGTGCCTGAACATAAATTTGAAGCTACGAGCGTCCTTATTTTAAATGCTGAACCTCAACACTCCTTCTTAGAGAACTGACGTCTCCTGATCCTTCGTCTTCCACCTCAAACTCCTCCAGGCCACTCCGGCTCAGTGCGTCACTCTGTGCACTTCATGTTGGGTCACTAACTACTCCTACCCCTGGGAGGGTGTCTCTAGGCTGCTGGTTGGTTGGGGGGGGGGGGGAGGGGAGAGTAGATGGCAGCATGGGTGGAGAGGGGCTGAGCGGTCCAGAAGCAGAGGAGCCAGTTGCTTCTTGATGCTCTTCATCAGTTGTGGCATGCCTATGATAAAAGAAGAGAGGTTATCAGGGGTAGATGAGCTGCACAGTAACCACAGCACTTTGAGAACAAGGTGTGAGCTTCAACATTAATGATAAATTGTGAATACAAATTGCATTTGTGCAGTAGGAATTGAAGGGTTCCAGGGCTTCCCCCTCTTACGCATTGAGAAACCTGAAGCTTGGGGTTCCACCATCTGTAGCATGTCTCTCTCTTTGTTGTGGGCCACATTGTCCTTGAAGAAAATCCCAGAGAGTAGAAAGGTTCTCTGCTTGCCATCACATGAAATGCAACCCAGCTGTGTGTAAGTATTCCTTAATGGGGATGATAGCAAGTGTATTAAAGGAGCAAATTCTTATAATGTGAGTCTTTCACTGCTTCCCTTCATGTTAGGCTTTGACTGACTTGGTAGGAAGGAAGGAAGGAGGAGGACTAAATGGAAGGAAGGTTGGTTGGTTGCAAAGGTTCTTGTGGTACCTCCTGGACATTCCAGGTGAGTACTGCATTCCAAGTAACACAGAGAGATAGGTGGGTGGAAATGTGAAACATGCTTCTGATATTGGGTCAAGTTTTGACTGCCTCCCGTTATCTTGGCTAACTTGGTGAGGTCATTGAACTTTCTTCCTACACTAAATTGCCATGTTGGGATTCCTGAAGGTGGCATTCGCAGCCACCTCCTTCCACTGGCTAGCACTAACTCTTTGGTTGGCCTTTCCTCTGTGCCAAAGATTGCCCGCCTCTCTTGCTGTATTTTAGCCAACAACACCTCCACAGAAGAGTCCGGAAATTTAGCGGCACTGCGCCCCGATGTAGCTGCCTCAGGTATCCTTCCTTTCTTCACAGTACTCCAATTTGTTTGTACCTAGATAATTACTGCTGCCCCTTTAAACTACTGCAGCCACTGAAATGATACGGCAACACCGTATTTCCCTCCCGGCTAAGAAGTGAGGACCGAATAAAGGGTTCAAATGGCACCGGGAGCCCGCTCTCAATACTAAAATTAAGCTGACAAAGGAAAATACAACAAGGTCACAGTGGATTAAATGGCAACTGCAAATGCAGTCCTAACACAATTCCGGCAGCAAACCCACCAAGGAGGGACGTTCAGCCCCAAATACCAACAATCTAAAGCTTAAACCTTAAAACAAAAGCAAAATACTGCAGATGCTGGGAGTCACACAGAATCACAGAATCCCCACAGTGCAGACAGAGGCCATTTCAGCCCATCGAGCCTGCACCGACACATATCCCACCCTATCCCCGTAACCCCACGTATTTAATCCCCCCCTAACGCTAAGGGTCAATTTATCATAGCCAAATCAACCTAACCCGCACATCTTTGGACTGTGGGAGGAAACCGGAGCACCCGGAGGAAACCCACGCAGACACGGGGAGAATGTGCAAACTCCACACAGACAGTCACCTGAGGCCGGATTCAAACCCGGGTCCCTGGCGCTGTGAGGCAACAGTGCTAACCACTATGCCACCGTGTCTGACATAAAAACAGAAAGTGCTGGAAATACTCAGCAGGTCAGGCAGCATCTGTGGCGAGAGAAACAGAGTTAATGTTTCAGGTCGATGACCTTTCGTCAGAACTTTCATGAAAGGTCATCGACCCGAAGCGTTAACTCTGTTTCTCTCTCTACAGATGCTGCCTGACCTGCTGAGTATTTCCAGAGTTTTCTGTTTTTATCTTGTGTAAACCTTTGTGATTTCTCTGCTTGATATTGGTGTATGGACATTTAATGCACTTTTGTGACATTACTTTGTACAATATTTTAGCAGAGCATTGATGCGTTTATTTTAAAAGAGCTAGCACCTTCATTAGAACATGTTAAGAGCAATATCACATACCATCATTTCTAGGTTATAGTGTCCTTCTTTTGTTGCTATTACCAAGGATAAGGATGATGGTTGGTGTCAGACGCATTCCAAATATCTAATTCGCAAACTACAAATCTAAATTCCAATGCAAAAAGAAAACACAATTTGAAGTGAACATCAGTGATGAAGGATCAACTATTACCAGCGAGGACAGAGCAGAGAAATCCATAACAAACACTAGGGAGCGCGGGCAGCAGTGAGAGAATCAGCTGCAGGCAAGTCTGCTACTGGCAGATTTTAATTTACTTAAAGGTTGAACTAAACCAAAAAAAAACTTGTGACAAATATGTTCATCCAAACTGAAAGTTTATATCCCAGTGAAAACAAAAATAACTAGTAATTTTTTTTTAAGCAAGTGACAGGCGCCAAAGGTGACGAAAAAGTTTGTTTGCGGAGCTCCCCTGATGTAAATATACAGTGTGGTGTGGTACACCGCTATGTATCCAGCAAAGTCCCAAGTTTGATCCGTCATAGAATCATAGAATGGTTACAGCACTGAAGAAGGCCATTCGGCCCGTTGAACCCGTGCCGGCTCCCTGCAAGAGCACTTCAGCTAGTCCCACTCACCCGCCCTTTCCCTGTAGCCCTGCAAAAAATTCCTCTTCAGGTACTTATCCAATTCCCTTTTGAAAGCCGTGATTGAATCTGCCTCCACCACCCTCTCAGGCAGTGCATTCCAGATCCTAACCACTCGCTGCGGAAAAAAGTTTTTCCTCATGTCGCCTTTGGTTCTTTTGCCAATCACCTTAAATTTGTGTCCTCTGGTTCTCAACCCTTCCAACAATGGGAACAGTTTCTCTCTATCTACTCTGTCCAGACCCCTCATGATTTTGAACACCTCTATCAAATCTCCTCTCAATCTTCTCTGCTCCAAGGAGAACAACCCCAGCTTCTCCAGTCTATCCACGTAACTGAAGTCCCTCATTCCTGGAAACATTCTCGTAAATCTTTTCTGCACCCTCTCTAAAGCCTTCACGTCCTTCCTAAAGTGCGGCTCCCAGAATTGAACATAATACTCCAGTTGAGGCCGAACCTGTGTTTTATAAAGGTTCATCATAATTTCCACGCTGTTGTACTCTATACCTCTATTCATGAAGCCCAGGATCCCGTAAGCTTTTTTAACCGCTTTCTCAACCTGCCCTGCCACCTTCAACGATTTGTGCACATATACCCCTAGGTCTCACTGTTCATGCACCCCCTTTAGGATTGTACCCTTTAGTTTATATTTCCTCTCTTCATTCTTTCTATCAAAATGTATCAATTCGCAATTTTCTGCGTTAAATTTCATCTGCCACGTGTCTGCCCATTCCGCCAGCCTATCTATGTCCTCTTGAAGTCTATCACTATCTTCCTCACTGTTCACTATACTTCCAAGTTTTGTGTCATCTGCAAATTTTGAAATTGTGCCCTGTACACCCACATCCAAGTCATTAATATATATCAAGAAAAGCAGTGGTCCTAGAACCGACCCCTGGGGAGCACCACTGTATACCTTCCTCCAGTCCGAAAAACAACCGTTCACCACTACCCTCTGTTTCCTGTCACTTAGCCAATTTCATATCCATGCTGCCACTGTCCCTTTTATTCCATGGGCTTCAATTTTGCTGGCAAGCCTATTATGTGGCACTTTGTCGAACGCCTTTTGGAAATCCATGTATACCACGTCAACTGCATTGCCCTCATCAACCCTCTCTGTTACCTCATCAAAAAATTCGATCAAGTTGGTTAAACACGATTTGCCTTTAACAAATCCATGCTGGCTTTCCTTAATTAATCCACACTTGTCTAAGTGACTGTTAATTTTTGTCCCTGATTATTGTTTCTAAAAGCTTCCCCACTACTGAGGTTAAACTGACTGGCCTGTAGTTGCTGGGCTTATCTTTAAACCCTTTTTTGAACAAGGGTGTAACATTTGCAATTCTCCAGTCCTCTGGCACCACCCCTGTTTCTAAGGAGGATTGGAAGATCATGGCCAGTACCTCCGTGATTTCTTCCTTCACTTCCCTCAGCGTCCTAGGATGCATCCCATCTGGTCCTGGTGACTTATCTACTTTAAGTACAGCCAGCCTTTCTAGTACTTCCTCATCAATTTTTATCCCATCCAGTATCTCCTTTACCTCCTCCTTCACTATGTCCATGGTAGCATCCTCTTCCTTGGTGAAGACAGATGCAAAGTATTCATTTAACACCTCAGCCATACACTCTGCCCTCATGCATAGGTCTCCTTTTTGGTCCCTAATCGGCCCCAACCCTCCTCTTACTACCCGTTTACTATTTATATGCCTATAGAAGACTTTTGGATTACCTTTTATGTTAGCTACCATTCTATTCTCATACCCTCTCTTTGCCCCTCTTATTTTCTTTTTCACTTCTCCTCTGAACTTTCTACATTTAGCCTGATTCTCAGATGTATTCTCGACCTGACATCTGTCATATGCGCTCTTTTTCTGCTTCATGTTACTCTCTATCTCTTTTGCCATCCAGGGAGTTCTGACTTTAGTTGCCCTATCTTTCCCCCTAGTGGGAATGTACATCGACTGTACCCGAACTATTTCCTCTTTAAAGGCAGCCCATTGTTCCATTACAGTTTTGCCTGCCAATCTTTGATTCCAATTTACCCGGGCCAGATCCGTTCTCAATCCACTGAAATTGGTCTTCCTCCAATTAAGTATTTTTACTCTAGATTGCTCCCTGTCCTTTTCCATAGCTAATCTAAACCTTATGATACTATGATCACTGTTCCCTAAATGTTCCCCTACTGACAATTGCTCCACTTGATCGACCTCATTCCTCAAAACCAGATCCAGCAATTCCTCCTTCCTCGTTGGACTGGAAACATACTGATTAAGAAAGTTCTCCTGAACACACTTCAGAAATTCTTCCCCCTTCTCTGCCCTTTACACTATTACTATCCCAGTCTATATTAGGATAGTTGAAGGCCCCCATTATCACTACTCTATAGTTCTTGCATCTCTCTATAATTTCTCTGCAAATTTGCTCCTCCATATCTTTCCCACTATTTGGTGGTCTATAGAATACACCTAATAGTGTAATGGAACCTCTATTATTTCTTAATCTAGCCATATAGATTCTGTCCTTGACCCCTCCAGGACATCCTCTCTCTCCAGCACTGCAACATGCCCCTTAACCAATACTGCCACACCACCTCCTATCTTTCCTTCCCTATCTTTCCTGAACACCTTATAACCAGGACTATTTAGTACCTAATCCTGCCCTTTTTTGAGCCAGGTCTCCATTATTGCCACAGCGTCATATTCCCATCTATGCTGAGTTTAGCACTGTGGGAATGGTGGGGCATTACCACTAGCCTCAGTTTCACTGGGTGAGGGAGGGGTGGAAAATTGGGGCTGGTTTCTGCTTCTGATTGGCATTCATTGATCCAGCTGGACACTACATCAGGTGAGGACGAGAGTGGGGCTTGACCATAATGTTCCACAACAGCCTGCTAACATTATGTGCACACAGGAGAAATGGGCCAATAGGGCAAAGTAGAGGGCTGATGGGGCCTGTGGAACTTGACCTCAACCTAAATCACTTTCTTTGGGAGAAAAGGGAGGGGGGGGGGCAAAGAGAGAAGACTCAGGAAGTAGAGAAAGTTGCTTCGTTCCTGTAAATAGTTCTCCTGCACAAAATCATTCCAGATCTCCACCAGGCAGCTTCACGGGATAACTTTCTGCCGCTCGGTGGGAAGAGGACATCCCTCCCCCTGCCGACCTCCTCCACCAGGACCTCCATTGCAGTGTCGGAGAAGTGAGGGAGCCCTTGAAGTGTCTGCTTCTCCTGCCATGTCTTGAGCTGCCTTCAGGTCGCCTGCAGCCAAAGTGCACCTCCCCTTTAAGAGGTGCAGGCTGCCTTTAAGTAGTGACAGGAACACCAGAAATTGAAGGCTCCGATTAGGCGAGCTGCCAATCAACATTGAGACTAAGCCCGGCAGCCGGCCTTTTCAATTACAATGAGGGCCCGGGCCAATTTACCAGTCTTGTCCTGCTCATGTGATTAGGCACGAGCTGGCGTCGTAACGCCAATTCTCAGCCTTAAAACGGGGCTCCACGAATTTGTATCCCTTCATCCTTGCAAGTACAATGTGTGCAAGCATTGCATCTTTGCACAGTTTGGAGGTAATGGATGCAGGACTAAAATCTGCTTGAAATTCTATGCGCTGAGATACGGGAGAGCATTTTGAGACGAGTACTCTGTAATAAGAATGCGCTGCTCCCATTACTCAAGGAGGGACAGCAGATTGAAAGGACTCCCTTCTGTTTAATGAATATACTAAGGCGGTGGTGCTATGGGCTCATCCAGCGCTGAGTTTGAAATCGTTGATTGCTCAGCATTGGCATCCGGGACTGAAGAGGATGCTGATCCCAGCTGCCTGTAGAGTCACTTGTTGAAAGACCTGCTGCCAATGAGCAATTCGCTGCCAATTATCAGACTCGAGTGAGGCTGTGGGAAGGCAGTCCACACTCACAATCCCCCTATCAGGTAAGAAGGGGCTGGTGTGACTTGGGGGAAGCTGGGTATGTGCTTTCAGTGTAAAGTTTCTCCTTCTCTACACTAATGTTCTTTTCAACAAAACTCTTTAAATTTATCAATTTATTTTTTTAATAAAGCATTTTATTCTATAACAGAATAAGTGAAACGCCCAAGAGGATAGTCCAGCAGATGGAATTCATGCTTATTGGTCAGCTTGATTTTTTTTTTTAATGAATGTTCCCTAGAAAAGAAAGCAAAATTCTATAAAACTTAAAATATTGGCAAGAATCAAATGTTTTCAAATTTCTTTTACCCTGACTGCAACCAATTTTTCCACCTAATTCTTTTTCCTCCCCAGTGCTTTCTCCTCTGATGAGAAACCTGTATGCTGGGATTTGGTTTTTACAGCTGCTGGCGCTCATCTGGTACTTTGCCCAAATAGTCATTATTCGTGCGAGCCCACAAGGTGAGTGCTGACAGGGTACTTCATCACAGAGGTGCTATCACAGCCAGCCACTGATCCTCGCCTCACCTCTTAGCCTCACTTTGGATGTTAATGAGAGGCATGGCATTGAGCGTGAAAATAATTGATCAAAGTTGCAATTCCCCAAGTGCAGAATTATATCATAAACGGAGGCCAAATTTTTAGGCTTTCCTCCCACCACATGCACATAAGACAAACGGGAGTGATAATCTGGGGACACGCAAACTCCTACTTTTGCACCCAATGCTCCCTTATAACAGGCTAATCTGTCATTAAGAATTTATTGGTTAACTCTGCCAAGGGACCCATTACTGAATCAGAGACCCTCACTGAATATATGGACACGTGTCAGCCGTAGCTCAGTGGGTAGCACACTCGCCTCTGAGTCAGAAGGTTGTGGGGTTCAAGTCCCACTCCAGGGACTTGAGCACATAAATCTAGGCTGAGGGAGTGCTGCACTGTCGGAGTTGCCGTCTTTCGGATGAGACGTTAAACCAAGGTCCCGTCTGCTCTCTCAGGTGGACATGAATGATCCCAAGGCACTATTTCGAAGAAGAGCAGGGGAGTTATCCCCGGTGTCCTGGCCAATATTTATTCCTCAATCAACATAACAAAAAACAGATTATCTGGTCATTATCACGTGGGAGCTTGCTGTGCATAAATTGGCTGCCGCGTTGCCCACATGACAACAGTGACTACACTTCCAAAAAAAAGTACTTCATTGGCTGTAAAGTGCTTTGAGACGTCCGGTGGTCGTGAAAGGCGCGATAGAAATCCAAGTCTTTCTTTATGCCAGACATATGAGTGCGAAACTGAGGAGTTGTTACTGTTTCTGGGAACACTTTAACTGAAATGCTAGCCTATGTAGATTGACAGACTGTGGCAGAGATGATCCTGGCTCTGAAACTGCACGATCCAAGGAGCGCAATTCTGATGGGGGAGGCGGCTGTAGTTTACGGCAGAGCCCAGATCCAGTGTGTTTTCACCCCATTGAGAAAGGCAAGCAAATGCACTCCTGGGGGTGGATACTTCTTCTGCCATTTACATTGATTCAATGTTCTGAGGACGTGTTTGGGGATATTTCCAGGCATTAACTAGGCTGACACTACAGTGCAGTACCGAGGGAGCGCTGCACTGTCAGGGGTGCCGTCTTTCGGATGAGACATTAAACCGAGGCACAGACTGCTCTCTCAGGTGGACGTAAAAGACCCCATGGCACTATTCAAAGAAGAGCAAGGGAGTTCTCCCAGGGTCCTGGCCAACATTTATCCCTCAACCAACACCTAAAACAGATGATTTGGTCATTTACTGTATTGCTGTTTTGTGGGATTTTGCTGTGTGCAAATTGGCTGCCATGTTTCCTACAACAGTGGCGACACTTCAAAACTACTTAATTGGTTGTTTTTCTCTAAGTTTGAGACCATCCGTTCAGCTGCCTCTGCCACTTCCCTTCCTTCCCCGAGCCCACCGGTCCAAACTTCCTCTAAGGTTCCCCCCTGCCCTAGTCCTGAACTCACATCTTTCTCCAGTTTCTCTCCAATTTCCACTCATGACCTCTCCATGCTCATCTTGTCCATGAGACCCATTTCCTGCTCCCTCGACCCTATTCCCACCAAACTGCTGACCACCCAACTTCCTCTTCTGTCTCCCATGTTAGCTGACATTGTTAATGGTTCTCTCTCCTCAGGTACTGTCCCCCTCTCCCTCAAATCTTCCGTCATCACCCCTCTCCTCAAAAAGAAAACACTTGACCCCTCCGTCCTTGCAAACTACCGTCCCATCTCCAACCTCCCTTTCCTCTCCAAAGTCTTTGAACGTGTTATCGCCTCCCAAATCCATGCCCATCTTTCCCGCAATTCCATGTTTGAATCCCTTTAATCAGGTTTCCGCCCTTGCCACAGTACCACAATGGCTCTCATCAAAGTCACAAATGACATCCTTTGTGACTGTGACAAAGGTAAACTATCCCTCCTCATCCTTCTTGACTTGTCTGCAGCCTTTGACACGGTTGACTGTAAGGGATCCTCTCCTGACCCTGCGTGTCTCGTGGCCTGTGAGGTTCACGCGGCTCTGTGCAGCCTGTATGTCAGTGCGGGTCTAGGCCTGGTCTCCAGCCAGTCTGGGAACACTAGACACCCCTGTGAGTGGTTCGAATCACTCTCCCTTACGGTTCTAGACACTGGACTTAGATGCGAGAGCAGTAATGGAGATAAAACTCATGTAGACTTGGTTTGAACGGTACGAAATGGAAAATCTTTATTGCATGATACTTAAAATTATGAAATACATGTCATATGCACAGATTAATGACAGTACAATCTTACAAACAGTTATAATCACTCTTAGGGAAACGAGGAACGACCAGCACAACGTAAATAGGGCACACATTACAAATATCCTTAAACTTTAAACCCTCCCCTATCAATAACTATCCTAAAACTAGCTTCGTAGGATCCCGAGACTCATGCTCACCACTCGTAATAACTCGGAGAAATCCCGAATAGCTGATCGGATGTTTTTCACCGCAGCACCCACGTGTTGGTCAGGAGATCTCCTGGTCCCACTTGTTTACTGCTTCTGCTGCTCGGTCAGTCGGCTGGACCGTCCGCTGTAGTGAAGACCTCTGTTGGTGGGCTTCAAAGTTTAATCGTGGAGCACCGTTGTCAATATCACTGATACGATGTGTTTGCACAGTCCAGTTATCATTGATGCAATATGTCTTGTTAAAGAAGAAAACTTCCTGTCGAGAAGACTTGGCTGATCGACCTACAGGCGCGGTCGGGATTTACTGACCGTGGCGATGGATAAGGTCTTCTTCTCTTCTCCTCTCATCTCATCTCATCTCAGGCCTTTGGTTCCGCTGCCAGCTACCAACATAGGTCTTTGCAACAGTCTTTTACACAGGAGCAGCCACGAGGTTACGAATCGACCGGATAAAACACAGGAGCAGCCACGATGATAACAGCAGCAAGCGGCAAGAGTCAAGAGCAAAAGAGCAAGAGAGCGAATGGACGGTTTGGGCCTGCAATTATAGTGCACAGTTCTTCCGTTTCCCGCCCAACTACAATGTCCATTCTTTTGTTTAAGGTTTGGCGCCCAAAAATGTCCTGTATGAGTGATCTCTGTCCTTAATGGGTTTCGGGGCTACTCCTGAATGTTTGAGTACCTGTTAATATTTCTCCCATTGTTAAATCGGTCGGTGTTCCCCCTGGAGGGGTTTGGGGCTTCCAAGTGTCCTGTATAACTACCTGCTAACGGCTCTCTCATCGTAGAGCCGTTGGGAGTTTACATATTAATGTCCTTTGGATGGGCCCTTGATGGCTTTCCTTTGTACCTGGGAGACCGATCCCAGTATCGATGTTTATACTGTAAACCCATAATGTCCTGTGTATTGTCTTCACTGTGCTGAATCGTTATCGATCCTGCAAAAATGTTTATTGGAACGCCATCTTGTCTGCCTGCTGAAAAGTCTCGAATGTTCTGTCACGCGGTGCGGCGGCCATTTTACAGGCTGCTTGTGTCCAATTTAAACCTGACAGCATTCTGCTGAAATAAAAGCTGTTTTGAACGAAACTTGTGTTTTCTCCTTATTAAAATGAAATCGCGATAATTGCGAATTCTACAGTCCCTCCTGTTGATGCGAATAACTCCGCTTATCGTATCAAAAATCTCAGTGGTGAGCAATCTTATCTCGATTTCACTCCGAATCCAGTAAATTAATCCCATAAAATTTTAACTTCACTAGGGTCTCTGTGTCGTCCTCATTTCCCAAGAAAAAAAATCACATTTTATATCACCGTAGGCATCATTTGCCCTTAAACTTACACCACTTGTTTTCCTTCCCGGCGTAACCAGGCCGATACCTCACGCACCACCTGTATATTTGTCTTTTATTCAAGGGAAGGAAAAACAAAACCCAAAAACCAAACAATCAACACCATCACCAAAATAAACAAATCCCGACTCTTAAACATGTCGAGTTTCCAACGTATTTACACTGAGTACAAACTTCCGCGGCGCACGTGGCGAGCGGGAGTGACGCCATCTTCCCATTACACTGCGCTCTCATCGTGCACGCGCACGTAACGTTCTCGCCACTCTCCCGTGTTCTCATGCTTGGTGAGGCGCTTGTCTCTTTTACAATGTATGAACAAAAGGTATACTACAATAAACACTTGACAGACGACTAAAATGTGGGAGGCTATTCTGACCCATGAGGGCACTTCAATATTCGTGAACAGATTCCACCACGGTGGAACCACTATGTCCAAAATGTCTGTACCTATCTCGACGGTTTTCTGTTCTAATGTATAGAAATGCTTTTGTGACACCGCGACGGCTTTTAGAAGTTTGGTTAAATGCTCGGGGAGAGGGGGAATGAGGTACCCAAAATGTGCGACAAATCGCTGCAAGTCGGTAAAATTCTCTTTTACTGTGAGATGAACAGTGGATGGTTCAGGGATTGGGATAATTCGCTGTTGTGCTACTTGAACTTCAGCCCTGGGTTTAAAACAGAAACTGCTGTCACTCACCGGACACCGGCTACGGTTTCCATGCTGGTAGTGTTGCGCTGCAGTGGTAACACAATATGTTCCACCCCCGATGTATGCTACCTGCGGAGGCACATGATCTTGTGCCATTGCCTCCATGGTGCAATTCATGGACTTGGCGCCAGCCGTTCTGAACCCGCACTGTGGTGTTAAAAAGGCATTCAAGTGCTGGGGGCACAGTATTATGTGTGCTCCCCTGCCACGACAACCAGAGAGATCTGTACCTGTCATCGTTTGCTCCCAGCGGATGACGTAAGGTGGAACCGCTGCATAACGAATGTGGGCTCCCCCCTGAATGACACCGATGTTCTCTACCCGATACACCGGGGCGGGCTTTGCTGTGTTGCCCAAAACCGGCATGCGTAATACTATTCCCATAATAGTATGGTTTGAACGTCCGCAGTCCACGGGGACTGGGTAAGCTTCTGAAGCTAGCCTGAGCTGGCACGGACTTAATGCATTCTGAAAAGGGTGGAGCGCCCGCAGGTGTTTGTTACTTATCCAGGACGGGACCAAACCTTGTTTTAAATCCTCCAAATTACTGCGGCCCTCGCCCAGTAACCACGCCCCGTAAAGCACGCACACCTCGTTCTGCGCAGCTTGATCGGATGCATTCCGATCTTCCCTAATCAGGGCATTTACCGTACGCGCATGTTTCTCCAGCTCTGCTATAATCTCTTTTAAGTGTAGTGTCATGGCTTGGTCCTCGTGCAGACCCGACCCTACCACTTTATTCTCATCTGTAAGAATATCCTTTAACTGTGTTTTTAAACCATTAATCTGGGTCTGCAGCTCCACACTGTCTAGAGCGTTGACCACAGATGTCCCTGTGTTAAAAGCAGTGAACGCATCGTTCACCAAACCCCTTCTTTGCCTCCCTACTTGGTCCAAAACTTCCTGCGGTGCGGTGTATAAACTTGTCTTATCGATTTCTGCAAAATCAAACTCGTAAAATTGCCTGAACATCTTGGTCAACAGGATCTGGTACAACTGTTCCGTCTTTTTGGGGCACCACTCTGGTAACCGTACCTCAGTGAGATTTAAAATCACCGAGGCCACCGCGTAATGCACTCCCTGAAATAGTATCTGGTCTGTGGGGACCAGTACCAAACCGTTCCCGGGTCCCTTACTAGTTTTAGGGCACCCTTCTTCCTCAGTTAGAACTACCGGAATCGTGGGCGGGGCTTTGCGTGGGCGCGTAATGAGCTCAGTGGCATTTACTGGGATCGGAGAGTATGGGGCTCCGCACCCCCTGGTGCTCGCATCCCACCTCATCCCCTGTCCGTTATCCTGCCACTGGTTAATAAAGAATATGGAGATGCCTTTGGGGCAAACGTACTTGGACCCCCACATACAAACATAAATCCCCTCATCCGGTTCCCACCATTTGTCCCAACAGACTTTCACTTGTCCGTTTGTCCCCGTAATTGTCCGATGGGTATTATTACCCAGTCGCTCCCACTCAACCGAAGAGTTCCTCATAGTTTTGCTCAGCTTTCGCAGCCACCACCATCGGCTCAATGGGACATTCCCACTGCAGGTCAAACAAATCCGTTTGCCGACGGTGACGCTGATCCTGGGTGCGATGATCCGTACTTTGGGGCACATTAAAGAAGTCTCTTTGTAGGCGAACCCCGATGTGCTGGAATACTCCGTTGAGTTCGTTCCCAGCCATCCTGGCCACCTTCCCTTGTGGAAATAGGTGCTGGTCCCTTCTGCCTTCCGTCTTCCGGTCCCATCCACCGCGATGGGGGCCGTGTCCCCGGAACATCCAAACACCACGACATCCTTGGTGAGGCCCCGATAGGCCAATCCACATCCGATTGCCACGAGCAAAACTAGAAGTCGTTCCATCCTTCCTTGGTTCCTGTGATCAGATAGAATGAGGTAGCCAGCCTCGCAAAAAGTCTCTGGCTTTTGTGAAGGGTGAGCGGGTCCCCTGACCTCGCCTCACGTAAACTTCAACGTTTGCTAAATAGACTTCCTCTAAATCTAGCCTTAAAACTCCCATCATTTTATCGTTATCTGTTAAAAACACTACAAACTTAACCTTATTAAAACTACTTAAAACTTTAAACTAAAACTTAAAACCTTAAACTAATAACTTTACAATGCCGCCCGTTCTCAGGGCGGCCCCTTTAAATCCTGAGAAGGCTGCTGCGAGCTCTTCCCGACGGTGGGAGGGCACTGACCCTTCCCTCTGATCTGCCGCAGCCTGTTGCTGCGCTGACCCTTTCCTCTGATCTGCCGCAGCCTGTTACTGCTTCGATGTGGCCTGTCTCTACCCGGGTTATCTTAACCTGAAACTTACGCCCTGGGGCAGCCTGGGGACCTGACCACATCTTCCTGGGCTGGGGTACTCTGCTTGACCTACGGGGAATTGCTATGGGCGGGGGCTCCGTGACGGACGGACCGGGTCCCGAGACCTTCAACGGGATGACCTGGGGTTCCATCACAGGCGCCAGCCCCGCCTCCGCTGACTCCGCCTCCCTAACCTCGGGGCTGGCAGTTCGGGGCCCCGCCCTGCTCGGCCCAGCAGGCGGCCCTTCACTCGCGAACTCTGCCTCCCCTGAGGACTGGACGTTCAAAGCGGGCGGCCACACCTCTGGGAACCACATAGCGGCTGGCCCGGCCTCCTCTAGCTCCTTCCTCCTGCTGTCGGGACCTGCAGCTTGTGTGTCCACCCCGTATGGATCTCTACCTAGCGGCCCCAATCCTTCCAGACCGTTCCTCTGAAACCACCCGTCATCATCACTATGCTCATCTGCACTATCCTCATCTGACCAGGGTACCCTGGGGTCCTCGTCATCTAACCCCCAACTCCAGAAAAACGCTGCATGATCGTCCGGGATGTCCCTTCCCCTGATGCAAGCTGCTACGCCTGCCTGTGTGCCTTGTGGTCCTACCTGGGGCTGTGTTTTCCCATTGGCGGGATTTACCCCTGTAGTTTTCCCTTGCGCACCCGGCTGGTACAGTTTACATTGGTTTATGTGGAACCACTTAGTGCGCCGAGGTACTTTTACGGCGTAAACCATGGGACTCGCCTTGTCTACAATGTTGTAGGGTCCCATATACAGTGGTTCCAGACTCCCTACTCTGGCGTAGTTTCTGACCATGACCTGGTCTCCTACTTCCCACTCCCGCGTTTTGCGGGGTTCCAGCAACAAGCGATTGCCCTGGTGCTGCCTTCCCATGTTCCCAGCCGCCTGCTCATAAACTTGCTTCAGGCGCTCCAAGAGAGTTTGGGCGAACTTGTCCCTGCTGATCTCTTGAAGCTGACCCTCAGTGAGCACCGGGGCTAGCACATGGGTGGGGGTTCGCATGAGCCTGCCGGTCATTACCTCGTGCGGGGAGTACCCCGTACTTTTTGACTGACTGGCCCGGACCCCCATGAGGACTAAAGGCAGAACTTCCGCCCATTTTTGGGGCGAGTTCCTAGTCTCTTTCCTCAATTTCTCCTTCAGGGTCCGGTTCATACGTTCAACAATCCCGGATGACTGGGGATTGTGTGCTACGTGCCACTTCCCTTCAATGCCCAAAAGCATGAGGGTGTTCTGCATCACCTGGCCGGTGAAATGACTCCCTTGGTCTGACTCCACGAAACGGGGGAGTCCCCACCGCGAGAACACTTCCCGGACCAAGATTTTTGCTGTACCCAGTGCCGTAGCTGTTCGACAAGGGAAGGCTTCCACCCACTTGGAAAACACATCCACCAGGACGAGGCAGTACTTATAACCTCCCTGGGTGGTGGGCAGGGGTCCTATATAGTCGATCTGTATCGACTGCCATGGTCCCTCTACCCTTCTTACGTGTCCCATGGGCACCTTCCTTTTCTGGGGGTCTGGGTTGTTTGCAGCGCACACAAGACAGTTTGCACAGAACTCGCGGACTTGTTCCCTGAGCCCTGGCCACCATCCCGCTTGCTCTACCCGTTGCCAGGTAACCTCGGGCCCGGGGTGCCCTGCCCCTGGTCCCTCGTGAGCCAACTGGAGGAATTCCCTCCTGTGCTGCTGCGGCACAACCCACTGCTCCTCGCGGAACAGCATGCCTTCCTTAACTGAGAGGGTTGCCGTACTGTACGGACCTTCTACCTGCCTCCCCTCAGCAATCGTTTTTAGGACTGCTTTTAGGGCGGGATCCTGGGCTTGGACGGTCTTAAGGTCTAGGGGCAATGCTACCCTGGTGTTCCCGGTATTCCCGTCCCCACCTCGGACCGCTGCTATGGGTCCGGTTCTATAGGGGTTCCAGAAAGTACCGTCGCGGGCACCCTCCCTGGCTAGCGCATCCGCCTGCCGGTTGCCCTCCCCACGGGGCTCTGTGGAGGAGTGAGCTTTCACCTTATGGATGAAAATCTCCCCTTCCTCCCCTACTGCTGCTGCTAAGATCTTCTCCAGCAAGGGCTTTACCGTTAAAGGTCGCCCGTCCGCGGAGGTGTATCCACGGCGGGACCAAATGGCCAGGTATTCCGTACACGAATTGCAGGTGAACATACTGTCCGAGCAAATCGTGTATGGGGTTGGGAAAATGTCTGGGTGGGTTACCACGTACACCACGGCAGACAGCTCAGCCTGCTGCGCGCTCATGGTGCTAGGGAGCTTGATCGCCAGGGCAAGGTCTGCCGCAGGGTCATAAACTCCACACCCTGTGAGTCGCTCGCCAGCAGATACTGTGCTAGACCCATCAACATAAATCTCGCGCCCAGTGGGATGTATCCCGGCCCGTAAACCTATGTTGACGTCCCACACCCCCTCCACCGAACACCGGTGGGCTGTACCGGGGTATACCAAATTGGCCGCAAGCCTGGGCTCGCAAAGACCTTTTACTCTGATGTCCAACTGGGAGAGAAGAAGGGTCCAACGCGCAATGCGTGCGCTGCTTACGGTCCCGTCTTTAATCCTCCCATCCAGAAGCATCTTAGTTGGTGTGTGATGTGTGAGGAGAGTGATGGGAGAGAGCCCTGTGAAGATCGCTGATCTTTTCACAGCCCAATGCGTGGCTAAAAGGTGCCTTTCGCAATTGGAAAAACTTCTCTCCACATCCGTTAATACCCTGGATGAATAGACAACCGGCCTCAGCTTGCCGTGACGCTCTTGGAGCAGCACGGCGCTTAAGCTGTCTCCGCTGGCAGCTACCTCCAGGAAAAACTCCTTCCCCCCATCTATGGCCCCTAAGGCTGGCGCGGTCTGCAGATCCCTTTTTAACTTCTCGAAGGCTGCTTGGCAGCCCTCGTCCCAAAGCCACTCTACTCCCTTATGGAGGAGTCGGAGGAGCGGTGCCGCTGTGGCTGCATAATCCTCGATAAAATCCCTGCAGTAACCGGTCAGTCCCAAGAAGGACCTCACACCCCTTACGTTGTTGGGAATCGGTAATTCTTGCACCGACTCCCTCCTTGCTTTGTCTATGGCTCTTTCCCCAGCGCGTAGGGTCAGTCCCAGGAATTTTACTTCCTGCTGACCGATACGTGCTTTCTTTGGGTTTACTTTAAAACCCTTTCTCGCTAACAGCTCCAATAACTCGTCCAGCAGTGGTCCGTGCTCCTCCCTTGAGTCCGTAAATAGGAGCAAATCATCCACATACTGTACTATCTGATTGGGCTGACTAAACTCCTTTAAACTTCCTGCCATACACTGGTGAAAAATACTGGGGCTATTGTGGAAACCTTGTGGCAAACAGTTCCACGTGTACTGTTGCCCTTTAAACGTAAAGGCAAACTTGTACTGGTCCTCTCGCCGCAGCGGGATGGACCAAAAACCGTTCGAGATATCCAGCACCGTGAACGTGGTCGCGGACGCTGGGATGCTCCCTATTAGGTCAGCAACTGCTGCTACTGTGGGCGCGCAGGCGGGGATGTTACTGTTCAGGACTCTGTAGTCCACCGTGGCTCTCCACGAATTATCCGGCTTCCTAACCGGCCATAATGGGGAGTTCACGTGTGTGGCTATCGGCCTCAACACGCCCTGCTGCACCAAGGAAGACATTGCTGCCTCCATATCGGGTTCTGCTTCTTTGGGGAAGTTATACTGCTTTTGGGGTCGGGTCATGGGGTCCCCATCTACGCTGACCTCAAACCCGACCACCCTCCCACAATCGTGCTTGTGGGTTGCAAACGCGTGCATATTATCTGTCACGTACGTTTGCATGTCCGTTGGGACATCTGCGACCATAAGCCTGAGGTCGTAGCCTCCGGATGGCTGTACGGTACACAGGACCCCTGTTTCTTCCTCCCCTTGAATTACCATTACCTCGCCTTTTTCCCCTTTAGCCCCCAGAGACAGTGATTTCTGAGGTCCACGAGGATCCCGTGTCCCGCTAGCAGATCGGACCCGAGAATACCTCTTCCACCCCCCTTTTGCCATGCCATCAGTATACACTTCCACTTAAGGCGAAGTGTCCCTAAACGAATGGATAGCGGGAGGGAAAACGTGCCAGCCTGTTCTTTCCCTGTGAACCCTGCTAGCGTGAATGGGACCTTGGTAGATAGCGGCGAGTCAAAAGGGTCATCTGTATGGATTATGGTGCAAGAAGCTCCCGTGTCCAACAAATAACTGCCCTTTTGTTTCTCTACCTCCATCTCCACCACAGGTCGCCTCCACGCATCATAGCTGAGCGGACACAGGTAGACGGGCTGTGCTGGTTCTAGTCATGGGGCACTATTAGACGGTCCTGCGGCACCTACGGGGCCGGTTGCGACCGCCACCTGTCCACGCGCATTCAAAACCATCTTGCGCATGACTCCTAACACTGCCTCGAGGTCTTCGGGAGAGGTGGGTGCCTTTGCTTCCTTAGCCGGGACAGGCGCCTGGGTTCGGACCGCGGGATTTTTATCCTTGGAATCCTTCCAAGGGTTCCTGCAGTGCTTGCGCCAGTGCCCTGTCTTCCCACACCCGTAACAGGCATTACTTGCCTGTGGGGCGCGATTACCCTCCTGATGCCACTCTCTTTGAGCCGGGGCTGCGGGTCGTACCTCATGTACTCTTCCCTTAAAGGGACGTGTTGCCATACCCCTTATGTTACGGTAACCTAACGTGAGTCGATTCAAGACCGACTCTTCCGTAAGGTTGAGGTCATTGGGATCGAACCAGGCTTTTGCCTGCTCTCTAACGGCTGGTAAACTGTTGGCTATTATGCACCTAAGCCAATGAATTAAAGCGGCGCCTTCCACATCTTCGCGTTCGGGCGCACCTAGACAGCTGCGCTCATATACTGGCCACAGCCTGTCGGCAAAAACCTTCGGGGGTTCTCCCTCCATCTGCACTGTCTGTCCCACTCTAGCAAACGGACCTCCGTCGTTCGCTCCCACTACTTCTAGGACCTCATTTTTCAATTCCTCATAACTTTTATTACCCCTCTTGCTATCGCCTGAGAGACACTGAAGGACCGAGCTATCTAAAGAGAACAGCAGCATTTTTGCTGTCTCCCCATCATCGCAGCCGTTGATGGCTGCGGCTTGCTCAACTTCCCTAAAATGTACGGAAGGGTCGTCTATCTCGGTCAGCTTCCTTACGTGGTTTATCATAGCCCTCAGCTGATGTGAACTGTGAGGCAACACCAGCTGTCCGAGGAGATCCCCCGGTTCTTCCCCACCGTTTCTGCTTGAGCCCCTTTTAATCCCCGTTACTGGATACAACGATCCCTTTTCTACTTCCTTTTCAACGGGCTCTTTTGTTTCTTCCGTTGCTTCCTCCCTAACCCAGGTTTCTGAATAGCTGGGTGGCGCGGAGGGCGCAGTGGCTACTACTTCTTCTGCTTTACTTGGTGGGGAATTTCTAAATCTCTCATTTACTAGCGGCTGGCGTGCCGACGGATTAATAAGGCACACCATGCCGTTCGCATTATTCACGGCCTTTTTGAGGCTCTCTATCTCTTTTTCGCAGGCGCTATGGTCGGCTCCCTGAAACTTATCCTCAAGGGCCAACTTATACGCCGACCTAACCCCCATTAAGCTCTCTTCTTGAGTTCTTATCTGGGCAGCTTGACGGTTACATCTTTCCTTCATCCTACTCTCGTTTAATTTTGCTTCAGTGATCTGGCACTCGAGATACTCTACCCTTGTTTTAAGGTAGCTGGAGACTTCCTGGCTTTCCTGGCGTAACTCATTTAAACTCTTAATGAGCGCCTCCCCTCCAGAAACCTTCTCCTCCATTTCCTCCTCTAGATGCTTGATTCGAGCGGTTAGCGCTGTATTGGTCTGGTTTGAAATCTGAACCTGCCTTTTGTAGCACATAAGCCAGACTGCTTTCTCAACTGCCTTTTTATGCTCCTTACTATCCGTCCACCTTTCAGCTGCCTCTAGTGGGCTCTTATCCGCTAACAGTTCGCTTATCCACTTTTTCGTTAGATTAACCTTTCCAAATACGTAATCCGCTATCTTTTCCTGCATCACATTTCGTACAGTCATTCCAAAATCTAACACACTACCCTCTCGCTGCCAGTGTCCTGCCGCGGTCGCCATTTTCTGTAAGGGATCCTCTCCTGACCCTGCGTGTCTCGTGGCCTGTGAGGTTCACGCGGCTCTGTGCAGCCTGTATGTCAGTGCGGGTCTAGGCCTGGTCTCCAGCCAGTCTGGGAACACTAGACACCCCTGTGAGTGGTTCGAATCACTCTCCCTTACGGTTCTAGACACTGGACTTAGATGCGAGAGCAGTAATGGAGATAAAACTCATGTAGACTTGGTTTGAACGGTACGAAATGGAAAATCTTTATTGCATGATACTTAAAATTATGAAATACATGTCATATGCACAGATTAATGACAGTACAATCTTACAAACAGTTATAATCACTCTTAGGGAAACGAGGAACGACCAGCACAACGTAAATAGGGCACACATTACAAATATCCTTAAACTTTAAACCCTCCCCTATCAATAACTATCCTAAAACTAGCTTCGTAGGATCCCGAGACTCATGCTCACCACTCGTAATAACTCGGAGAAATCCCGAATAGCTGATCGGATGTTTTTCACCGCAGCACCCACGTGTTGGTCAGGAGATCTCCTGGTCCCACTTGTTTACTGCTTCTGCTGCTCGGTCAGTCGGCTGGACCGTCCGCTGTAGTGAAGACCTCTGTTGGTGGGCTTCAAAGTTTAATCGTGGAGCACCGTTGTCAATATCACTGATACGATGTGTTTGCACAGTCCAGTTATCATTGATGCAATATGTCTTGTTAAAGAAGAAAACTTCCTGTCGAGAAGACTTGGCTGATCGACCTACAGGCGCGGTCGGGATTTACTGACCGTGGCGATGGATAAGGTCTTCTTCTCTTCTCCTCTCATCTCATCTCATCTCAGGCCTTTGGTTCCGCTGCCAGCTACCAACATAGGTCTTTGCAACAGTCTTTTACACAGGAGCAGCCACGAGGTTACGAATCGACCGGATAAAACACAGGAGCAGCCACGATGATAACAGCAGCAAGCGGCAAGAGTCAAGAGCAAAAGAGCAAGAGAGCGAATGGACGGTTTGGGCCTGCAATTATAGTGCACAGTTCTTCCGTTTCCCGCCCAACTACAATGTCCATTCTTTTGTTTAAGGTTTGGCGCCCAAAAATGTCCTGTATGAGTGATCTCTGTCCTTAATGGGTTTCGGGGCTACTCCTGAATGTTTGAGTACCTGTTAATATTTCTCCCATTGTTAAATCGGTCGGTGTTCCCCCTGGAGGGGTTTGGGGCTTCCAAGTGTCCTGTATAACTACCTGCTAACGGCTCTCTCATCGTAGAGCCGTTGGGAGTTTACATATTAATGTCCTTTGGATGGGCCCTTGATGGCTTTCCTTTGTACCTGGGAGACCGATCCCAGTATCGATGTTTATACTGTAAACCCATAATGTCCTGTGTATTGTCTTCACTGTGCTGAATCGTTATCGATCCTGCAAAAATGTTTATTGGAACGCCATCTTGTCTGCCTGCTGAAAAGTCTCGAATGTTCTGTCACGCGGTGCGGCGGCCATTTTACAGGCTGCTTGTGTCCAATTTAAACCTGACAGCATTCTGCTGAAATAAAAGCTGTTTTGAACGAAACTTGTGTTTTCTCCTTATTAAAATGAAATCGCGATAATTGCGAATTCTACAGTCCACTCCATCCTTCTCCAACACCTCTCCACCGTCGTCCAGCTGGGTGGGATTGCACTCGCCTGGTTCCATTCTTATCTATCTAATCGTAGCCAGAGAATCACCTGCAACAGCTTCTCTTCCCGCTCCCTCATCATTACCTCTGGTGTCCCCCAAGGATCTATCCTTGGCCGCCTCCTATTTCTCATCTACATGTTGCCCCTTGGCGACATCATGCAAAAACACAGCGTCAGTTTCCACATATACACTGACGACATCCAGCTCTACATCACCACCACTTCTCTCTACCCCTCCACGGTCTCTAAATTGTCAGAGTGCTTGTCTGACATCCAGTCCTGGATGACCGAAGCCATTGTTTTCGGTCCCCGCCACAAACACCGGATCCTAGTCACTGACTCCATCCATCTCCATAACATCTGTCTGAGGCTGAACCACACTGTTCGCAACCTTGGTGTTATATTTGACCCTGAAGTGAGCTTCCAGCCACATATCCGCAGCATAACTAAGACTGCCTACTTCCACCTCCGTAACATCACATGTCTCCATCCTTGCCTCAGCTCATCCACCGCTCATCTGCCTTTGTTACCTCTAGACTTGACTATTCCAAGGCACTCCTGGCTGGCCTCCCACATTCTACCCTACCTAAACTTGAGGTCATCCAAAACTCGGCTGTCCGTGTCCTAACTCGCACCAAGTCCCGTTCACCCATCACCCCTGTGCTCACTGACCTACATTGGCTCCTGGTTAAGCAACGCCTCAATACCAAAATTCTCATCTTTGTTTTCAAATCCCTCCATGGCCTCGTCCCTCCCTATCTCTGTAATCTCCTCCAGCCCCACAACCCCCTTCTCAAGGCCAATTAGGGATGGGCAATAAATGCTGGCCTTGCCATCGATGCCCACATCCCATAAACGAATTTAAAAAAATATCTGTGCTCCTCTAATACTGCCCTCTTGAGCATCCCTGATTATAATCGCTCAACCATTGGTGGCCGTGCCTTCTGTTGCCAAGGCCCTAAGCTCTGGAATTCCCTCCCTAAACCTCTCCGCCTCGCTACCTCTCTTTCCTCCTTTAAGACGCTCCTTAAAACCTACCTCTTTGACCAAGCTTTTGGTCATCTGCCCTAATTTCTCCTCATGTGGCTTGGTGTCAAATTTTTTTTTGTCTTATAACACTCCTGTGCAGCGCCTTGGGACATTTTACTACGTCAAAGGCGCTATATAAATACAAGTTGTTGTTGTTGTTTTAAGCGCTTTGAGATGTCCTGAGGTTGTGAAAGGTGCTATATATATTAATGTATTTCTTTTTTTATTATGGGAATTCTACCAGAAGCACCCCTGATGGGACCTGGTAGACCGATACCCGTTGACAGCAGGAGTAGTGGGTGTAGTGAAGGCCTTAGCAGAGAGTAGGCAAGTGGCCATGCTGTTCTCTGAGGCGAAAGAAAAGAGATTCCTATCAGTTTGTTCAGCAGACCCCTGGTCTCCGGCTCCCCATCTCCGAGCAATTACGGGTCGGTAGGTATGGAGGTAGGCGTTGGGTTGGGGCTGGAGGATTTAGGAGGAATTCACTATTACTTAAATGAAAAGAAAAATAGTGTGTGGAGAATGAAATAATTCTGAGGGTCTTGACTGACAAATTGAAGCTATCGCAACAATGCCCGGTGGCAGTGAATAAAGCAAATCAGATGTTGGGATGTACTAAAAGGTCAATATTGAGCCGAAATAGTGAGGTAATCCTGTCGCTTTATAAATGATTGGTGCGACCGCATTTAAAATATTGTGTACAGTTCTGGTCAATACAGTATAAAAAGGATATCGCAGCTATTGAAAGGACACAGGAGAGAGCAACCAGAATGATTGAGGGGATGGAGGGATTGGAGTATGACGAGCGATTACGTAAATCGGGCATGTTCTCACTGGAAAAGAGAAGGTTGAGAGGTGATGATTGCTGTTTTTAGGATTCTAAAAGGGACTAGATAATGTGGACCATGACAAGCTATTTCACGGCCTGCACTAATTTGTGGAAACAATATTTCAGTGAGCGAGTGGTCAATCTACGGGAACGGGCTCCCTAGGGAGACGGTGGAAGCAGAGAGTGTTGATTCATTCAAATGCAAATGAGATGGATTTGTTTCAGAAAATAACATTTTGGGATACAGTGCATGAGTAATTTAAGAGATGACATATGGTAAGCGTAGCAGGCTTGGGAGGAAGAGGCGACTTTGGACTGATGGGCCTAGAGTTTCTATTACTTTATCCTGGTTTTACCCAAAACCAACGTAAAAGATTGAGGAATTTTACCTGCAAGTTATGCCCAGCATAAATTGAGTTTCCGCAATCTTTTACGCTGATTTAAAGAACATCGCGCTGGAAGCCGGCCCCGCCCACAAAACTGACCACAGCTCCAGATCGAATTAATGAGCAGCGCGAGTTTCTGCCGTTTGCGGCCCGTCGAGGAAGCTCTTCAAATTAAGCTTTTTTTTTTAGGCGCAAAGGCATGTTTTAAAAGTTTTTAAATACTAAAAACGTATTTAATTTACGAAGAAACTGACTCGTGTACACCAATAAAACTAATAAATGGTTCAGTTTAGTTTTATTGAAGTCATTTTCAGTGATTTTAAAATCGGGTTACTCACAGGTGGAGGACGGGACACTCTGAGTAAAAATGCTTATTTTTTGTGATAAACCCATTGTCAGCTGTATTAATAAAACTGCAGCAGGTTACCACTCTTAAATGTATCAAGCAATATTTCTTAAAGCAAGGGAAATTAGATAAACAATTACACTCTATTACACTGTCGCATTGCGCTGGTCCATCGAAGATTTTACATGCAATGATATGCAAATGGGTTTGAGCAGAAACTTGAACCATAATATCACGTTGGAAAACTAGCCCGATTTTAAGCACAATTTGCGCCCGGATTGCTGATTGCGCCCAAAGCGGAAACGCTATCCCATGGTTCCCAAAGCTCTCCACCACTGAGGGTTTCCGTTGCCTCATGTCCGAGTCTGTTGTAGTCTGACTGATAGAGATTGAAGGATATACTTGCATTGGAGGCAGTTCAGAGACGATTCACTAGGTTAATTCCAGAGATGAGGGGTTTGACTTATGAGGAAAGGTTGAGCAGGCTGGGCCTATACTCATTGGAATTTAGAAGAATGAGAGGTGATCTTATCGAAACATATAAGATACTGAGGGGGCTCGACAGGGTAGATGCAGAGAGGATGTTTCCCCTCGTGGGGAAATCTAGAACTCGGGGGCACAGTCTCAGAATAAAGGGTCGCCCTTTTAGAACTGAGATGAGGAGGAACTTCTTCTCTCAGAGGGTCATAAATGTGTGGAATTCCCTGCCCCAGAGAGCCGTGGAGGCTGGGTCATTAAATACATTTAAAGTGGGGATAGACAAATTTTTGCAAGATAAGGGAGTGAAGGGTTATGGGGAGCGGGCTGGGAAGTGGCTTTGAGCCCAAGATCAGCCATGATCATATTGAATGGCGGAGCAGGCTCGAGGGGCCAAGTGGCCTATTCCTGCTCCTATTTCTTATGTTCTTATGATTAGTCAACAATTATTATTGTATCATATGACGACCAGGATGGTAGACGGTGAACTAGATGCACGTTGGTCTTTTTTGTCTAGCAATTCCTATGTCAATAAGAGTTAAGATCTATCAAACGCTAAGGACGTTTATTTACTTTGAAGAAATGGATTAACACGAGGGACTTCTATTGACACAAGTCAGAGCCCTGGTTTCTCAGCTTTAGTTCTCGCTGTAAATCTGAATTCTGTGAATGAACGTAGATTTGCATGCAACATTGCACCATGAAATTGGCTGGGGCTGTAGCGCAATGGTAGAGCGCATGGTTCACATGCATTTGGTCCTAGGTTCAATCCACAGCATCGCCAAATAATATGAGGGTTGATGGTTCCTCTGGAGAGTGCAGCCAGAGCCAAGTCCACGGCACCACGGGTGGCTCATTTGTACAGAGGGGGAAGATCGGGAAAGCAATAGTGGTAGGGGACTCAATAGTTAGGGGAACAGACAGGCGTTTCTGTGGCCACAGATGTGATTCCAGGATGGTATGTTGCCTCCCTGGTGCCAGGGTCAAGATGCTGCCAAAGTCATAGTGAAAGAGGAGGTACTGGAGATACTGGATGGGATAACAATTGATAAAGAGGAGGTACTAGAAAGGCTGGATGTACTTAAAGTAGATAAGTCACCAGGACCGGATGGGATGCATCCTAGGATGCTGAGGGAAGTTAAGGTGGAAATCGCGGAGGTACTGCCCATAATCTTCCAATCCTCCTTAGATACAGGAGTGGTGCCAGAGGACTGGAGAATTGCAAGTGTTATATCCTTGTTCAAAAAAGGATGTAAGGATAACAGAGGTAACAGAAAGGGTTGATGAGGGCGATGCGGTTGATGTGGTGTACATCGACTTCCAAAAGGCGTTTGATAAATTGCCACATCATAGGCTTGCCAGCAAAGTTGAAGCTCATGGAATAAAAGGGACAGTGGCAGCATGGATACGAAATTGGCTAAGTGACAGGAAACAGAGTAGTGGTCAACGGTTGTTTTTCGGACTGGAGGAAGGTATACAGTGGTGTTCCCCAGGGGTCGGTACTAGGACCACTGCTTTTCTTGATATATAGTGACTTGGACATGGGTGTACAGGTCACAATTTCAAAATTTGCAGATGACACAAAACTTGGAAGTATAGTGAACAGTGAGGAAGTTAGTGATAGACTTCAGGAAGACATAGGCAGGCTAGTAGAATGGGCGGACACATGGCAAATGAAATTTAATGCAGAAAAGTGCGAAGTGATACATTTTGGTAGAAAGAATGAGGAGAGGAAATATAAACTAAAGGGTACAATCCTAAAGGGGGTGCATGAACAGAGAGACCTAGGGGTATATGTGCACAAATCGTTGAAGGTGGCAGGGAAGGTTGAGAAAGCAGTTAAAAAAGCTTATGGGATCCTGGGCTTCATAAATTGAGTCAGAGGCTGGAATTTCCCCCTAAATAATGGGTGGGTTTGGAGCGTGGGGACAGTTAGTGTTAAAAATGGGATTCCCGACCTGATCCCACCTCCAACCCGCACACTTCTGGTTTCACTGGAGGTGGGACGGGGGGGGGGGGCCAGGGGCGTTACCTCAATTTAAATATTGTAACGAGGCTGGAAGCCTCTTTTTTCCCCTGCATTTTGTGTTTAACTGCCTGTGGACGGGTTTCACACAATTCGTGAAACCCGGCAGTTAAACAGAGGTGGGGACTGCTGCATCCAGGAGGTACCTATCTCCTGGATCCAGGGTCCTGACCATACCCAACCCCCATGATCGGAGACCCTGCCGATTGCCGATCCTCCTACCGCGATCCCTCCCCCTCGCTTCTGAGGCCTACCCGCCCGTAGCCAGCCAGCCTCTCAAGCTGGCTGGCTGCAGGCAGGAATCCGAGGCCTCGCATTCAAATCGGGCCCTGCCGTTAAAGTCGGCAGGGCCTGCGGGAATCCTGCCCGCCTCGGAGGCCCCCAACCTGCCTACCTGGGGAAAACACCGCCGATAGAGTACAAATACAAGGAAGTTATGATGAATCTTTATAAAACACTGATTCGGCCTCAACTGGAGTATTGTGTTCAATTCTGGGCACCGCACTTTTGGAAGAATTTGAAGGCCTTAGACAGGGTGCAGAAAAAGCTTACGAGAATGGTTCCAGGGATGAGCGACTTCAGTTACGTGGATAGACTGGAGAAGCTGGGGTTGTTCTCCTTGGAGCAGAGAAGGTTGCGAGGAGATTTGATAGAGGTGTTCAAAATCATGAGGGGTCTGGACAGAGTAGATAGAGAGAAACTGTTCCCATTGGTGGAAAGGTCGAGAACCAGGGGACACAGATTTAAGGAGATTGGCAAAAGAACCAAAGACGACATGAGGAAAAACTTTTTTACGCAGCGAGTGGTTAGGATCTGGAATGCACTGCCTGAGAGGGTGGTAGAGGCAGATTCAATCGTGGCTTTCAAAAGGGAATTGGATAAGTACCTGAAGGAAAACAATTTGCAGGGCTACGGGGAAAGGGCAGGGGAGTGGGACTAGCTGAAGTGATCTTGCAGAGAGCCGGCACGGGCTCGACGGGCCGAATGGCCTCCTTCTGTGTTGTAACCATTCTATGAGTCAATGAATTCTACAAAAGACTGTTTCATTGAAAAATGTAGTCACTTACTGAATTCTGAAAGAAATATGTTCTAAAGATGGTATTTAACTCCATTTAGACTGATTCAAATATTGCTGTTTTTAAATATTATGCTGATTCAGTATCTTGCTAGATCATTTGGCTTGTGTTTTAATTAACATGTACATAAATCTGAAGAGGTAGTTTTAGCCTATGCACATTGGGATGTTGGTCTGGCATTTTATGCCTTTCAGGAGAGTGTGCTGGGCATACCAGATGATTTACTGCGGATTAGTTGTTAAACCTGGGAACACTATCCAATAGCTGCCATGTATAAGGTCAATAGAAGATTTCCGTCTACTTATGGAAATGATATTTTGTTGTCTCAGAAAGAAAACCCAAATTGTAACAAGATGCTTGTCTCAGAATGGAAAATATTATTCATACTTCCCACCGAGCATGCATTATTGTCTGCTGGGGGTTTTGAGTGGCATTGCTTGTACTTGTACATGTACTATTAGTGAAACCCTGTACTCTGAGGAATATTGATAAAACTCTCACTGCCTCTGCAGCGGCTGATGGCCTCTGCTGAATTATAAGTAGGCGGTTGTGAGAAGGGGTTTAGTTACCTATTTAAAGCAACGTGGGAAGAAATAACAACTGATTACTGCAACTGCCCCTGTAGATTCCTGAAAGGAGCCCCCGCTGTGGGATAAATGTTGAGGGCAATCCTGACTTCAGTGCTAGCAACAGCACACTGCAGATGTTTGAATGTGTTTGCAGGGCGCTGTAGTCTAGTGCTGTACAGATCAGTCACAGCTTCCCCGTTGAGCATGAAAGTCATCGTACATTGATCCTCCATTATGCCCAGGTAGGTAACTCTGCTGCTGCAGGTCAGTTCCCTGGGGTAGTTGGTTCTGTAAGTGATACACCTCCCACATCCTCTACATTTCGGGACCACCCTTTCCTGAAAACGCAGCTGACAATGTGTGCCTGAAAAAAAAATCTTCTATACGCTTTTTACTTCTGGCATTACTGCACTGCTTCACTCAAATCTGGCCTTTTCCTTTGTTATCCCAATCTCCCATCCTGAATGGGAGTTCAGAACGCAAATTCAGCAAAACTGAAGCTGATTCTTAACATAGCCCATCATCGAGGCTTTTATAACAAGAACCTTACAAGTGATTTGTTTTTGCCACTTTCCGTACATCCATTTTAAGCTGTGAGCAAAAATGAAACCAGTGATAAATAACAGAAGAAAAGCCCTTTACAGTTTTTGCTCAACAATTTATTCTCACTTCTCCCTTTTTGTTAATATCAGCTTACACTCAGAATAAAATATGCCGCTATATATTTATCATTGGAAAAAAAAAACACAATCGTTAGCAAACTGCCCAGACTACGTCAATAGTTTTAAACTGTATTATTTTCAAAGTCATAATTGTGAAATATTATAGCTTCAAGCAGGATTTCCTCTTCCTCAATTTGCTGTTAAATGGAATAGCTTTCTTAACATGAAATATGTTTCACTATAATTTCTATAAGGAAGTATATTAGTAGTTTGCACAAATAAAATGAACTGTCCATAAAACTGTTTATAATATGGATAAGGGAACCATCACCTTGGCATGCTACATATGTAGATGTAGTACGATACATCATAGAGTCATAGATTCATAACGGCACAGAAGGAGGCCATTCGGCACATTGAGTCTGCGCCGGCTCTCTGTAGAGCAATCCAGTCAGTCCCATTCCCCCGCTCTATCCCCGTAGCCCTGCAAGTTTATTTCCCTCAAGTGCCTATCCAGTCTCCCCTTGAAAACATTGAGTGTCTCCGCTTCCACCACTTCCGTCGACAGCGAGTTCCAGGTCCTCACCACTCGCTGCGTAAAAAAGTTTTTCCTCACATCCCCCCTGTATCTCTTGCCCAAAACCTTAAATCTGTGTCCCCTAGTCCTTGTACCATCAACTAGTGGGAACAGCCTTTCCCCATCTAGCCTATCCAAACCCGTCATAATCTTGTACACCTCTATCAAATCACCCCTCAACCTCCTTTGCTCTAATAAAAACAAATCCAGCTTCTCCAACCTGTCCTTGTAGCTAAGATTCCCCCATCCCCGGAACCATTCTGGTAAATCTCCTCTGCACCCTCTCAAGTGCCTTCACATCCTTCCTAAACAGCGCTTTATAAAGGTTCAGAATAACTTCTCTACTACCTCTATTTATGAAGCCCAAGATCCCATATGCTTTGCTCACCACTCTCTCAATATGTCCCGCCACCTTCAGGGACCTATGCACATTAATTCGCAGGTCCCTCTGTCCCTGCGCACTCTTTAAAACTGTGCCATTAAGTGTAAATTGCCTCTCCCTGTTCCTTCTGCCAAAATGCATCACCTCACACTTCTCTGTATTAAATTCCATCTGCCACTTGTCTGCCCATTCTGCTAGCCTTTCTATGTCCTGTTGCAGTCGATTAATATCATCCTCACTGTTTGCCACACCCCCAAGTTTGGCGTCATCGGCAAATTTAGAAATTCTACGCTGTATTGCAATATCCAGGTCATTTATATATATCAAAAAAGCAGTGGCCCCAGCACTGACTCTTGGGGAACACCACTGGCCACCATCCTCCAGTCTGAAAACAGCCATTTACCACAACTCGCTGTTTTCTGTCCTTAAGCCAATTCCTTATCCATCAGCACGTGTTAGGTGGGAGATAGAGGGGGTGTTTACATAATATTAGTGAGGAGCCCATCAAGAAATAGAATCAAATATGATAAAATGGCAAGATTTACTAACATACAAAATTGACAGGCAGGAAAAGACCAACTGGTCCATCAAGCCTGCCCCACACTCATGATGGCCAAGCACCATAACTAAACAACAACAACAACAAAACAACTTGTATTTATATAGCACCTTTAACGTAGTAAAATGTCCCAGGGGTTCACAGGAATGTTATAAGACAAAAAAAATTTGACACTGAGCCACATAAGGAGAAATTAGGGCAGGTGACCAAATGCTTGGTCAAAGAGGTAGGTTTTAAGGAGCGTCTTAAAGGAGGAAAGAGAGGTAGCGAGGCGGAGAGGTTTAGGCAGGGAATTCCAGAGCTTAGGGCCCAGGCAACAGAAGGCACGGCCACCAATGGTTGAGTGATTATAATCAGGGATGCTCAAGAGAAGAGGGCAGAATTAGAGGAGCGCAGATATCTCGGGGGTTGTGGGGCTTAAGGAGATTACAGAGATAAGAAGGGGCGAGGCCATGGAGGGATTTGAAACCAAGGATGAGAATTTTGAAATTGAGTCGCTGCTTAACCGGGAGCCAATGTAGGTCAGTGAGCACAAGTGTGAGGGGTGAACGGGACTTGGTGCGGGTTAGGACATGGGCAGCCGAGTTTTGGATGACCTCAAGTTTACGTAGGGTAGAATGTGGGAGGCCAGCCAGGAGTGCCTTGGAATAGTCAAGTTTAGAGGTAACAAAGGCATGGATGAGGGTTTCAGTAGCGGATGAGCTGAGGCAAGGGCGGAGACGGGCGATGTTACGGAGGTGGAAGTAGGCGGTCTTTGTTATGCTGCGGATATGTGGTCGGAAGCTCATTTCAGGGTCAAATATGACACCAAGGTTGTGAACAGTGTGGCAGTGTGGTTCAGCCTCAGACAGATGTTAGGGAGAGGGATGGAGTCAGTGGCTAGGGAACGGAGTTTGTGGCAGGGTCCAAAACATTGGCTTCGGTCTTCCCAATATTTAATTGGAGAAAATTTCTGCTTATCCAGAATTGTATGTCGGACAAGCAGTCTGACAATTTAGACACCGTGGAGGGGTCGAGAGAAGAGGTAGTGAGGTAGAGCTGGGTGTCGTCAGTGTACATGTAGAAACTGACGCTGTGTTTTTGGATGATGGCGCCAAGGAGCAACATATAGATGAGAAATAGGAGGGGGCCAAGGATAGATCCTTGGGGACACCAGAGGTAACGATGCGGGAGCGGGAAGAGAAGCCGTCGCAGGTGATTCACTGGCTACGATTAGATAGATAAGAATGGAACCAGGCGAGTGCAGTCCCACCCAGCTGGACGACGGTGGAGAGGCGTTGGAGAAGGATGGAGTGGTCAACCGTGTCAAAGGCTGCAGACAAGTCAAGAAGGGCGAGGAGGGATCGTTTACCTTTGTCACAGTCACAAAGGATGTCATTTGTGACTTTGATGAGAGCCGTTTCGGCACTGTGGCAAGGGCAGAAACCTGATTGGAGGGATTCAAACATGGAATTGTGGGAAATATGGGCACAGATTTGGGAGGCGACAACACGTTCAAGGACTTTGGAGAGGCCCCACCCTGCAACCATGTAATCACCTGGGAGAGGCAAAGATTTCGAGAGGGTTGCAGTTGTTTCAAGGCTGTAATAGTGGGAAACTAACTATTCTAGGGTAGACTAGTCAAAATGGGGAGGGAGGTCTTAGAATGCATTCAGGATATTTTTTTAATCACATGTTACATGTCCAGCAGGAAAGATGCTGCGCTAGGTCTGGGTCTGGTTCTGGGTAATGAAACAGGACAAGCATGTGAGCTGAAATAGAAAACACTTGGGAAAATAGTGACCATAACCTAATTAGGTTCGTAATAAAAATATATTTAAAAAAAAAAGGAGTTGAAGGTGAAGGCCTTGGCCTGAAAATTAATTAATGTCAGCGGGATGAAAAGGGACAAGGTGCAGATTAATTAGTTGGAAAAAATGCAAGATCAAACGGCAGAGCAGTGGAAGATATTTATAAAGTACAGGCTACAAAACCTTCCAACTAGGAACTAAAGGGGTATGTCAAAGGCTAGGCTTCCACAGGGATTAGAGCAAAATGTTGTGTTTTTTTTTTAAAAGGCAAATATCGGGGTATAATACAGAGGAAAACTGAGAATTGCAAAAAGTAAAGACTGGTGGACAAGTTTTGTAAGCACACAAGAAGTAAAAGCAGGGGTGGGAACACTTACACACAAAGGTGGAGATCTTGTACTCGACAGTGAAGGAATGGCAGAGTTGCCCAACAAGGTTTTCGGAGAGGAAATTGAAAATGCAACTGTCGGAGCAAATGAAGAGGATGCAGAAGAGCCACCTGCTGGAGATAAACATTCAAAAGGAAACTGTATCAATAAGCTTAATGGGACTGAAAATAGAAAAGTCGCCAGGCCCAGATGGTATACGTCCCAGAATACTGAGGAGATCGGTGAGGTGATAGAGGCATGGATCATAATTTTCCCAAAAAATCTTTAAAAATGGGTATTGTACCAAAGGACTGGAAGGTGGGAAATGTTAAACCCCTGTTGAAGAAAAGGGAAATTACAGGTCAGTTAGGCTTACCTTGGTTGTTGGTAAACTTTCTGATTTTGCAAGGCTCCACTGCTGGTATCGACCCTTGCTGGTGGTGGGTGCCAGTGTGAAATCGGACGTGCAACCTTACCGGCCTACTGTTGTTTCAATTTCTGTTCAATCTATTTTTTTTGGGCTGGGAGCAGTTCTTTACATCTGCACTGAACATTTTGCACATTTGTATTTCCTTCCGATTTGCTCAAGCCTTCAGTTTGCAAACTTTCCTGAAGTCTTGCCGATTACGGCTGCAGTACAAGTTGGAAGGATGGGAATCCCTTTGGGTTTACCCATAGTGCTGCTTGAATTGGACGAGGAGAACCAATTTGCGAAGGGACAAAATGTACAGGTCCAATGACACATCAGATGGTAAGTTTGCTCATGTCACTATGTGAGGACCCATAGTTGCAGAGCACACCATGCCTATTTGGGCACGTCAGAGGACAGCCATTTTTGCTGCCTCCACCACTGCAGAACAAGTGACTGAGCTGTGATATCTGCTGCTGGCTGACCAAACGACAGCCTCAAGGACTGGGATGGCTCTTCCTCTGGCTGTGCAGGTCACAGGAGTATTTATGCAGTAGGGTTCTTCCAGGCCATTGGAGGGGACATTTGCCAAGTTGAGCCAGTTTGCAGGTTAATACCTGTATAAAGTAAGTGACAGATGCCGTGTTTGAGGGGGAAACACCTGTATCACTTTCCTGGTGGAAAGGAGACCTCAGGTGGAGACGGCACACAACGTTTATTCCTGGAAGACTTCCCAAGAGTCCAGAGTGTTCTAGATGGGAAGCATCGAAGGCTCCACATATCAACCAGAATGCATACATGGAAAGCAACCTGTAAATGTTCAGATGTTTTCAGAACACAGTAATGCCATCCTGCACATTAATGCCTGTTGTCCAGAGGACTTTTATTATGCAGCAATCCTGAGTGCTTGCACAGAGTGATGAGATACCTGCTACAAGTTCATTCTACAGGGCGGCAGTAATATCAAGGGGCACCACTACTACATGTTCTTGGACAGCTATTGCAGACTATCCACGTTGGACTCCAATGTAGGAAATAACTTTTACTCCTGTATTAACTCCCATCTGAAGGCAGGCTCAGTAGTATACTAATCTGTTGCCTGTACAGTTGATATATAGGCCCTGAATTTGAACTCCCCCCCCCCACCTGGCGGAAATCGGGGGGAAGGAGGGGTCAGTTAAATTTACTTGCTGTGATCCTTCTGCTTTCCCGCCGGGTTCCAATATTAACCTGCTCTTTTGAACAGGCGAGCAGGACACCCGCAGGAAGGCAGCCGGGCCCTGCTTTAAATGTGCAGATAGGGTCTCGATGACGTCATCAGGACCCGACTGCAATATTAGTTCGAGGCCTGAGCCGGGGAGCAGTGGCGGATTCCCGTCAGGCCAAACCTGCCGGGAGCCAGATCGTGGACCAGAAGAGGCCCAGGAGGGGAAGGGGTGCTTCTGTGGGTCCCATAAGGAAACCTTGGTCCTCCCTTGCCCAAGGACCCCCACCACAGAAGTATCCTTCATTGCACTATTTCCGAATCAGCCATGCTTACAGTCTCTCCCTGAGTTAGATTGCCTGTTTAGGAGGAAGATTTTAGGTGTAGCGTAACATAAACTGATTTGTACTGGTGCCCGCTCAGGACTGGGTTCAGATTGCCCTTGCACCGAGGAGCCTTAGAGGCAGCAGAGTGAGACAATCCTCATTAGTCTGAGCTGAATGTGAAACCAGGCACTGGGGGTGAAAGTAAAGTGAAATGCTTCATGCACCACAAAGCTGTCCGCTTGTTGGCAGTTCCCAGCATTGACTAAGAGTGACATCACCTTTAAAGTGATCCATGAACATTTGAGAAACAATAAATCCAATATATATTCAGATGCTTCATCTCATTATTTGTCTCTCCAGCCAGTCCCATTGAATTTTCTGCCGGTGTTCTTTTGATGGTGATTAATTGCTGCAAGTTATTTAAAGCTTTTTATTCAATTATGGATGCGCAATATTCACATCTTTCTGAATCAAGTGACTCCGTTCCAGTATCGCAAGAGAAATTTAGAATGAGCTTTTTTACTGTTCCATTTGCTAATGCACATTCAATAGCCACTCTGTTTAATGTGACGGCTATTCACTGGTTGGAATCTACAATATATCATTTCGTACTAAAAATGGAAAAAAAAAGGAAACATTAACAGTGAATGCATTATATAATTGTTGACTTTTCAAACCAAGTAAAGAGCAGAGTATATCTGTCGGAAATTTGTAGCCTTTCATCATTGTTAATGGAGATTGTCAAGGTCATGGATAATTTAACTCATTCCCACCGTACTGTCATTCTGATAGCACGAGCTACAGCTAATATCTCCTCCTCACAGCTGCAGTGAACATCTGTTGGTTTCTTCCTGTGAGCAGGAGCTGAAGTGGGAATGAAACCAAATGGCGAATTTGTGCTGTTGTGATACTCTTATTATTTATTTAAAGGTAATTTCTCTCTCCTTTTCCTGGGCCTCTTGGTGTTCTTCAGCATTCCTGGTCCGAGGCGCTGGCCAATGCCACCCTGATACTGGTCACTAGCAAGTGCGCACAAGAGGCTGCACTGCTCCCTTTGGGAAAGTGCATGATCCTTGCTCGCTGGCTCCCCACAGGGCCACAGCTGAGCTCGGTATGTGAAGAATCGTAGTCATGAATCAGAGCATTCCACAGTTCAGTAGGCTGACCTTCCAATTTCCCTTCTGCCGCACTGCCTGCCTCTAACTGAAATCTTCCGTAGTGGAGGAGTAAACAGAATTACTAATGTAGCAGTTAGTTTTAGCTAAAGTTTGGAGACAGTGGTAGAAAGTGAATTTACAGCACAGAAACAGGCCATTCAGCTCAACTGGTCTATGTCGGTGTTTACGCTCCACGCGACCTTCATCTAACCCTATCAGCATATCCTTCTCCTTACCTAGCTTCCCCTTAAATGCAAAAGTTATGATACACCACGTTTCAACTGGGATTACTGTTCAGTAAGACCACTGCTGTGTCCTAACCGGTTACCTCAACTGCAGCTCGGATCGTGGCCACAAGTTAACGAAGTTAGCCTTTTCAAAAATCAAACTCGCTAAGAACTAGGATTCGCTTTCTTTTCTGCTGTTTTAAAAACGTTTAAATATTAAGCAGTGTTCACAACACTGAGCGACCTGGCTAGGAGTAATCATTGAGCTGATGTGAATGAGCTGAACTGAGATCAGTACACATGCGATGATTCATCTCGGATGGTTCAGTAGTCATGTAAGATTAATTGTAAGAGTTAATTCAGCTTCCAGAGTCTTCGGCTCATGAACACCTCATGGTCTACCATGTCCCTGTTGAGGCCATCGGTACTCTTCCGCAGGCACACGGGGTGAGCAGCGGAGCCACACAAACAAAGGAAGTCCCGGCTACAATTCCAGTCGGAGTTTGCCGAGCAGCAGTAAGGACCCCAGTGCTCCTGAGTTAGAATGGAAAATCATCCAGAGTTCCCAATCCTGATTGCCATCCAGTAACTCCGGCTGGAAAATTGGGTGAGCACAGGATTGGTCTTGGCTGCCAAGAATCCCACAGTGAAATAGCTTGTCAGTACTCACTGTGAAGACTCTTGTGTAAATTATGGCCACTGGAGCCTAGAGAACCATGACTCAGCAAGGATCAACACCTTCAGAAGAGGCTGGAGAAAACGAGCAGGGAAAACTGCTTTTAAGTTTAGTAACTAAACTATATTTTTAAAGAAGTGCAGTTGGTGGCAATTCTTTTTAATAGTGCCACACCCCAAAACTTAACACCTGAATGAAAGCTTCACTGCAACTTTCAGTGGAATAGTGGACCTGTGGAATAGTCTTAACTATTAGGTAGGTTATGACATTTTCAATGACCCATTGTCCCTTTAGATAAGTTTGCGGTAGCAATATGTACAATTGCTGCCAACCCAATTTTTTTTTTATTCGTTCATGGGATGTGGGCGTCGCTGGCAAGGCCAGCATTTATTGCCCATCCTTAATTGCCCTCGAGAAGGTGGTGGGTGAGCCGCTGTCTTGAACCGCTGCAGTCCTTGTGGTGAAGCTACTCCCACAGTGCTGTTGGGGAGGGAGTTCCAGGATTTTGACCCAGCAACGATGAAGGAACGGCGATATACTTCCAAGTCAAGATGGTGTGTAACTTGGAGGGGAACTTAGAGGTGGTGGTGTTCCCATGCGCCTGCTGCCCTTGTCCTTCTAGGTGGTAGAGGTCATGGGTTTAGGAGGTGCTGTTGAAGAAGCCTTGGTGAGTTGCTGCAGTGCATCTTGTAGATGGTACACACTGCAGCCACGGTACGCCAGGTGGTGGAGGGAGTGAATGTTTAAGGTGGTAGATGGGGTACCGATCAAGCGGGCTGCTTTGTCCTGGATGGTGTTGAGCTTCTTGAGTGTTGTTGAAGCTGTACTCATCCAGGTAAGTGGAGAGTATTCCATCACACTCCTTACTTGTGCCTTGTAGATGGTGGAAAGGCTTTGGGGAGTCAGGAGGTGAGACTCGCCGCAGAATACCCAGCCTCTGACCTGGTTGGTGTGAGGAGTGAAGTTCAGGAGTAGGCTTGGAAAGGCAGAGTGATGGGGTTGGGGTGACAGTCACATCAGGATGTAGGTGAGTGTGGCATTGCACTCACCTTTCCTGACCTCATGAGATCATTGAATCTTTTGCGGCACTGGATCCACATCCTCCTCACTACATCCCTGCTGCTGACCTCCTCTGCGATGTCTATCCATGCCCTCTTAGGGCTGAATTTTGCCGGCGCTCAGAGTGCGGGTTTGGAGGAATGTCCGCTGTCAAACTAGCAAAGATTAATAGCGGGTAGGAAACACGCTGTCAACCCGCCTCCACACGAGTCTCCCAGGTGTCGGGTCTGTCAGCAGAGAACTGACCCGACACCATCATTAAATGGCTTGTTAACAGCCAATTTAAAGATATTTTGAGATTACCTTGTAATTTTAGGTGCTCCCCCATGGGTTACCCGCTGCTCAGGGAACACGCCAGCTCACCCTGGCGTGAGTTGATTCTGCTCTGATGTATCTGATAAGCTGACAGCTGCAGAAGTGGTTTAAAGGATGCCATGTTGTAGATGGTCAGTTTCAGAGCTCATAAACTGTTGGTTACTTCATTTGTAAGAGATATAGAGATTTCTTTAGCTTGCAAGTGTTTAGAGCCAACTGTATGTCCAGTGTCACCTCCTTGGAACAACCTCTCTCACCATTGACAGATCGCTTCTGTCATCTCACCTGCAGCTGCCATCTATTCCAGCAACATCAGTGCCCTTGAAAAAATCACACCTTGCTCCTCTGAATCACTCCACGATCAGTCCCAACACAAACATCACCAGGCACACCAACATCACCAACAACAACACCAACCTTGTCTATCATCACCTGATGCTGCACAGGGCATCAGCCCTGGACAACATTGCTGCCCGGGAGGCCAGCGATGGCATCACCATGGCTAGATTTACTTCACTTGACGCTGTACACCCTGGCTGCCACATGATGCACCAGGTTGATATCATCCCACACCAACACCATAAAGCATCCCAAAATGTCCAAGCCATTCCATGCACACTCATCACTATAGCAGGGGTGGGGGTGGGGGAGAAAGTTATGTCTCAACATTCACTGGATCTCACTAAGCCACTTCTCAACGTGCGCACAGATCTGTCCAATAAGGTGAAGTGTTGAAAATATAGATTTCAATATTTGACAACACATTAACAGAAACTTCACATGTGTGTTGTTAGTTGATATGCTTGCAGTAGGATGAGGGTGAGTGTGAGGGGTGGTTAGTGAGATGGGGAAGTGATAATGTAGATAGAGAGGGATGGGTGGAAGTCCAAGGTAAATTGGTGTGAGTTAAAGATGTGCAGGAGTAGGGTAGGGAAGGCAGAGTGATGGGTATGTGATGAATGGCACAGCAGGATGAAGTTGAGTGTGGCTTTGCAGTAACATTTCATGATCCACTGAGATCATTGAAAGGTTGGCGCCACTGCAGCCAGGGACCCCTGACGACATCCCTGCTTGTGTCCTCCTTTGCAATGTGCAACCAGGCTGCGTTGATCTCCTGGGGAGGTCTCTTCCACCCATGGGAAGGGAAGAGAACCTCCCTGCATGCTGTGACTCCCTCCATAAGCATATGGAGAGAGTCATGCGTGAGCCTGGGTGCAGACGTGTACCTTTGTGCAGTGCTTGTCAGTGTTTGCAGCACCTCAATGCTGTAGAACACTGACAGCACAACTGTCAAAATCAATGTGGCCGTGGTCTCTTTAAGGAAACCAGCTGATGAGGCGTCATCAAATGACATCATCAGACCCACTTCCTGTTAATTGGCCGGGAACCCCGCAGGGCGGGCTTAACAAGGCCAATCTACGGAAAATCAATTTCAGAGAGCGGCTGCAGCCGGGAGCGGGACCGGAACCCAGCAACCAGCTCTCCCGCCGCCATCCTGCCTCCGCAGGGAAAATCATGCCCTAAGGGTCCCTGCGTGCTCTTACGCCCTGGACCAGCACTTCCAGGGAAGCATCTGGGAATCTTGGCACTGCCCTCCGCCTTTGTGTCTCCAGGACCCACAGGATTGTCAATGTTATTCAGCAATTTTGAGCTCTTGAAATCACCTTGAAGACTCCTGCAGCAGCTTTCAAATGAGCTGTGCGCAAGGCTGCTTGAAATATCCGCGCTGAGAACGAGTCATCGGTGACGTCATCGGACCCGCTCCATTTAATTGGGCCGGGAAACGCCCGTGACTCTTTCAATTGGTGCCATTGAGTTAAACCCGCAGTGCAGAAGGCGCTGTTGAAAGCTTCGGGATGGTGACCCGCTACGCGGCCTGCACACACCCGACCCGACTCCAAAGTAAAGAGTCCGGCCCGTGTATTGGTGACGTAGTACAAAATAAAATCTTTGTCACAGAATCAAATACTGGCCCTAAAGATCTGTCTAAAGACACAAGCCATCAATATGAGAAGATTGAGGGAATATTTAACAGCAGATATAACTGCAGTGGACTGCCACAGAAGAAACACACACTTTTTGATACAGAAACCAACCCTAATTTTATAAAAGTAGATCTGGTAGTGTAGTAGCAGCTGTGATGGAAGCAGAACACCAGCAGGAAGAGAAGTCTGTATTTACTTTTTTCTAGACAGGCCAATGTGATTTAAATTCTGGATTTGGGTAATTGTACTTTTACAAGATTGATTCTGCCTTTGTGGGGAGAAAAACAATATGCAATATTGTCTGGAGCTTTTCGCATTTCCATGCAGGACATCTGCCACGCTAATTCGCTGCAGTGGTTTTGGTTCTTGTGTTCTTAAGTTAATTGTATTAAAAATGACCTTATGTCTTTGAAGCATTAAAGTTTGCTGATGGGGCAGGGACGGACTTCGTTGGCCCTGAATTTCCTCCCGTGCTGTAGCACTAAAACGCTGTAATCTGATTGGACGGGGACAGAGCTAAGGGTGGTTCTCCACCTCTTTTTTCCATTCATCAAAATTTCTGCCTGAAGCGAAGGTGGGTCAGGTCTGTTTTAATTACCTATCACCTGAGGCTCCTTACCCTGAGAAATGGGCCAGGGTCAGGGGTCGGGGGTGGGTGGGGGGGGGGGTGCAGGGGCACCAAGGGTCAGATGGAAGTCCCAAACTTCCACACTTCCAGTGGAAGAGGACAACAGGAAATTCAGGGCCATTTTCTCTCATAAAGGGGGTAATTTTAGTCCCCGAACAATGGGTGGGTTTGGGTCGGGTGGGATGTTAAAATTTAAAAAATCTCAAACCCCAACCTGCCTCGAACCTGCCTACTTCCGCTTTTAACAGAAGCGGGACGAGGGGCGGGCAACCAACCTGCTGCCAGGAGACGAGTCGCTCATTTACATGTTGTAATGAGGCTGCGTGCCTCAGATTTTATCTGTGTTTCAGGCTTAACGCCAGCCAGCTGGATTACCCGGGCCTCGGGAAACCCGGCAGCTAAAGGGAGACGAGGACTGCTGCATGGAAGAGGTAAGTGCTTTGCCAGCACTGTTTGTGGGCCAAGAGGAGCAGGAGTGCGTCCCCCACCCACCCCTGGTCCCCCAAGCTAACTTGCATCTCTCCCCGCGATCGGACCCCCCGCCATCATCAACCCCACCCCCCCCCCCGACCCCCTGAGATCACCCCTGACCCTCCAAACCACGCTGTGCCCACCCTCCCTTCATGAGCTATACATGAAGGAGCAGGAAACTTACCTGCTCCTGGGCTGCAGCCTCTTCTGGAGCATTCCCCGCCTGACATGGAGCCAAGCTGCTTCCGGGCGGGGAATCTGTTTAAAATAAAACCACACGTGCCACGGAGTTAAAACTCCACGGCGTTCAGGTCCCGACCACAACTCCTCCTCCCCTGCTTGGAACTCCCGCCCCAGTAGATATCGGAGCCAAAGTTTCAGTGCTGGTAAAAATTCCAACATGCATTGATTCAGGCCTTGGCAGGTGTTAGAGATGCAGATGCGGTTTGCTCATTAGTATGCTCTTTCCGTCATTTTCATATCACCTTTGATGGGTGTGGAAGCCTGCCTTTCATGGACCAGGAGAATTTTGTCTTTTTTTTTCTCTGTATCTCCAGCTCCCGGCTTTGATTCTGTGTTTCTATACAGGGATGATGAAGTTATGGTCACGTTGTGGCAAGGTACTGGAGCCGACAGAACCGAAATTTGCGGTGGGTAATGAGGGCGAGCTGACAGTGTTCGCTGTCATTACCCCCTCTGAAACTGAGCGTAACTTCAGGATTTAGCATCTAAACACAGAAATCCTGAAGATGCGGTCAGTCATCCGCTGCTCCGACACTGGCATTTTGGAATTTAAAAGGGCCATTTCTAGTCCGGTAGCGTGCTTTCTCATACATGGCATACATAAGGTCGCATGTTTGGAGTTTGCTCATTGAAACTGCTTTCTTTTTTGCTGTGAAAACAATTATAGAGGCCGGAATTTTCCCCTAAAAAAGCGGGTGGGTTTGCAGCGTGCGGGCAGTTAAAGTGTTAAAAATGGGATTCCTGCCCTGATCCCGCCTCCAGCCCGCCCCAGGGGGCGGAACCTCAATTTAAATATTGTAATGAGGCTGGCAGCCTCTTTTTTCACCTCCATTTTGAATTTAACTGCCTCTGGACGGGTTTCACACAATCCATGAAACCCGGCAGTTAAAGCGAGACAGAGACTGCTGGATCCAGGAGGTAAAGTGGCTTTATACCTACCTCCTGGATCCAGGGTCCCTACCATGCCCACCCCCCGCGATCGGAGACCCTCCTCACGAGGCCTCTGAACCCCACCATGAGGCCTTCCCCCCTCCCCCACCGCTGATGCTGAGGCCGGCCACAATCCTCCGGTGGCATTCCCCGATCCACTCTTCCCCCCCCCTCCCCCCTCCACTCCCGCGATCCCCGACCGGACTGACCCCGTCCTCCTTCTCCGCAACTGAGGCCTACCCGCCCGCAACCAGCCTGCCTCTCAAGCTGGCTGGCTGCGGGCGGGAATCCGAGGCCTCACATGCAAATCAGGCCCTGGCGTTAAAGTCGGCAGGGCCTGCGGGATTCCTGGCCTCCCGGGTTTCCCGCCCGCCTCAGAGGCCCCCCCACCCCAAATCCGCCTATCTTAAGAAAAGTCCAGCCGGAAAGTTTGGAGATAGCCCAAATTGCAACAGCAACATTATGGCCGGAATTTTCCGGGGTGGTAGCAGGCGTGATCGGAGGCGGGTAGGGTGGGAAAGTTGTTATGCCGTTTATACTGTCTCACCTTGGTCTTCCAATCGGACCACGATGAGCCCCAACACCAGCAGCACCAACAACAACACCAACCTTCTCCGCAATCACCTGATGCTGCACAGGACACAGGGCATCAGCACCCGAGCCCATTGCTGCCCAGGAGGCCAGGGATGGCCTCATCATGGCCAGATTTAGTTGACTTTATGCTGTACACCCATATGGCTGCCACATGATGCGCCAGGTTGGCACCACCCCACACCAACACCATAAAGTATTCCTACAATGACCAAGCCATTCCTTTCACACTCATCACCATTGCGGGGGTGTTACCCTTATGTCTCACCATTCACTGTAGCTCACTAAGTCACTTCCAAAGGTGCACACAAATCTGTCCAAGACCGGAAAGTGTTTAAAATAAAGATTTTTATGTTTGACACCACATTAACGGAAACTTTACATAAACATTGGATAAAATACCTAAGTGGCTACCCTTGTTAGTTGGTATGATTGCACGAGGATGAGGGTGAGTGTGAGGGGTGGCTAGTGAGATGGGGAAGTAATAATGTAGATAGAGAGGGATGGGTGGAGGTGCAAGGTAAGTTGGTGTGAGTAAGGATGTGCAAGAGTAGGGTAGGGAAGGCAGAGTGATGGGGATATGATGAGAGGCACAGCAGGATGAAGTTAAGTGTGGCTTTGTACTAACTTTTCCTGATCTAATTAGATCATTGAAACATTTGTGGCACTGCACCCAGGTCCTCCTGACCACATCCCTGCTTGTGACTCCTCTGCAATCTGCAACCCGGCTGTTTTGATCTCCTGGGGAGGTCTCTTCCGCTCATTGGAAGGGAAGAGGACCTCCCTGTGTGCTCTGACTCCCTCCATATGCATATGGGGGGAGTCATCGGAGAACCTGGGTGCAGCCCTCTGCCTCTATGCAGTCAGTGTCAGTGTTTGCTGCACTCCAATGTTGTAGTGCACTGACAGCACTATGTTACATTGACATTCAAATCCAATGTGGCCATGGCCCCTTTAAAGATCCCAGCTGAAAATGCATCATCGATGACATCACCAGACCGCACCATTTAATTGGGCCGGGTAACATGCAGGGCGGGTTTAATAGGCAAATTTCCGGCCTATATTTCTATAATAAATTTAAATGATAATATTTCTACAATAAATTTAAATGAAAAATAAGTTTTAACAACTTCAGTTTCTAATTTCCATTCATCTCTTCCCCCCCATTTTCTCTACTTTCCATAGTCTTCCTTTTCACTATTTCAACGTTTATCTTGTATTGTTTTATCAATTTTAGTATTTTGCCTTACATTTTCTTTTACTGTTAAATAATAAACATAACTCTTCTTGACCTCTATTCCTGAGCTGCGAACATATCAGTACAATTCAGCTCTGAACTGGCTGACACACGGCTATCAGGATATCAGGATATTGATTTTCTGGGATCCAGTGCCGCTTGTGGGGCCTTGCATGCAGCACGCGGCTTAACAGAAAATCGCAGATTGACATGATTGCGTCACTGAAGTTTTTTAGCTCTAAATTTGAACACTGCTCTCATTAAATGAGATAACTAATTGGCAGCTTAGCACAGCAGGTAGGGGTTAAAAGGTCTTACCTGCCGGTGGTGGACAGTCTATGGGGGAAAAATTGGGTTGCTTTGCAGCTCCCGTTAGCACGCTAACGGAGTGCAAGGGCCCTAGTGCCCGGGCGCGGCGCCGCTAACGCCTCCCGCGAAATTCAGTGGGAGGTTAGCAGCGGCAGTAGCCGGTAGCGCCCCGCGGCATTGCGCCTCCGACGATGACGACATAACCGTGCACAGCGTCCCCGCTCGCGTCCCGGCCACAAACTTCGGTCGCACCCCCCTGACCTATCGCCGGACAATATGTCTGACAGGGTCAGGGTGGCGTTTGTGCAGCCGCGCCGACGGTATTTAAAGGGGCAGGTGTCGGGCGGCCATTTTTTTTCTCTGGCCACCTGCCAGCACCTGCCCCCTTCCCCTCTTTCATGCGGGATGCCGGCTGCGTTCGCTCCGCACGGCGCTCCTCCTTAGCGCTGGGCTGCTTTCCTGGCACCCCGCTCCGCGGTGGTCCAGCAGGACCCCGCTGCACGCTGCGCTAGGCCCCTCCCCTTTAATCAGGGAAGGGAGGCCTGTAATAACACAGTGCTACGTGCCCCAGGAAGGTAGGGGAGCGCTTCCAGTAGTGCCCCGCCTCCAGCTTGGGGCGCTACCATGATTTTCCGGCGCGGGGGTGCTAACTTTCTCGGAGCGCTAAAAGTAGTTCCCCGGCAAAGTTAGCGCCCCAAAGGGAGCACCACCAAATTTTTCCCCCTTTGTACTTTAGGAACATGGCACCTTATTTAAACTATTGGCATCCACTCCCTAACAATTGACTTAATTGGTGTCTTTTAATCTGCGGGTAGTAACCAATTACCTGAATCAAATTAATATCATAAAATGCAATGTGGCATCAAGACCATTCAAACAAGCTTTAATACCAATCGTGCTATTGTCAACTTCACAGTAAGTTGGCTTGAAAATAACCATCATTTGAAATAGGGCCCACAATCAGAAACATTACCATAAAATGTCATTTGAAGCTGTAATTACACATGAGTTTTTGGCATGGTACACTCCAGAAAATTTCCAATCTTTTGCTGTTAATCTCCTTCTATTTATTCCGTTTGGATGAACTGCAGCTGATTTTTTTTTTTTACAAAGCCTAAATCCAGCCTGGGACAAACAAATTTAAAAATGCAAATTGCTAAGTTTGCTAGTTGAATTTTATTGAAGAATATTTTCGAGGTGCAATCATCTCACCTTAAGAATACAAAATAAAATAATTCTAACCTTCCTTAATACCAAGAATAAATAGGACTTAATTTATACAAAAAAGGTGCCTTGGTGGTGAATGACCACGCACCTCTAAGTACAGGCACCCCAGTGGCTGGAGTACACGTCCCTACACACCAACTGCAACACCACAGTGTAGTCAAGCAAATCTATAAGTAGCACCACCTGGATGAAGCTGGCAATGGTAATTTATATACCAAATAATCAAATTCACACATATGCAGTTCCAGTGTAATAACCCCCTGATAACACTCTGCATGACTACAAGCTTGATATAACCTGCAATAGCATTCCGTCAATAATAGAGAAACCATGCAAGATGTTCACCAAGAAAATTCACCTCATGCCTTACCTATGTCATCCGAACATATGCAAATATCGGACAGGGAACAACCAGCCGGTCCATCTAGCCTGTCCCATACGGTCATGATGCCTCATGCATCACAATACAGGCACTCGCTCCCCACCTGGAGCCATGTAAAGGAGGCGAAAAATCAGATAAAACTCAGGCCAAATAGGGACAAAAAAATAAAAATCGGGAAAATTCCTCTCCGACCCCTTTTAAGCAATCAAAGCTAGTCCAGAAGCCCACACTGACCCAGACATATTACAGGGTACCTCTCTCTTGTACATTGTGATCTCCGCCCCAGCCAGGAACAGGTCCACCTCTCTCTTCAAGATATACAATGAATCAGCATTCACCACATGTCCCCCAAAGACAAAATAGGAAAAATCACAAGAGAAAATCTTGTGTGCATGAATTTCTTATCTGGAGCAGAAGATGAACGGCATTGATTATTGAGGAACTGGGACAATAATCAGAAATCAGTGTCTTAATTCACACAAGAGGCTGGTGAGTTTGGTGCAGCATTGTAGAGTGACCTGGACCAGTGGAACTGTACTACAGCAGGAGCCAGTGCTTTAAGAGAAGAGCAGGGGAGAATATTGACAGGGGTGGGTGGGTGGGGCGGTGGTGGGGATGGGGGATAAGGGAGCAAATAAGTAAGTTAATAGAAAACAGAGAAGAAAAAAATAAGAAAAACATTAGAAGGGATTTTTGAAAATGAAAAGGTCACACAAATACTGATTTGATTTTGCCTCTGGTTTTCAGATACCATTGACAGACATGGCTGGCATCAAACTGGTGCATCTGCGTACCTCAAGTGACGGCTGTTCTTGTGGGGAGGATTGGTTGTAAAATAAGTCTGTTTCCCACAGGCAGCTGCCACTAACAGAAGGCTTTCCTAATGTCTTGGGGTCAGTGGCTAGCACATATGTGGCTCCAATACCACCTGCCCAAATCAGGGCATTGATTGGAAAAGATTCCACGCACTAAACAGGCAGCTTAGGACTTTTGAGATTTAAAGAGAACAAAATTATTGTAATTTTGGAATTCCAATGCACATCTCAGCTGGCACATCATCTAGGCTGAGACTTCAGTGCAGTACTGAGCTGCACTGTTGGAGGTGCTGTCCTTTGGACGATCCACTAAATTGATGGCCAGTCTGCCTGTTAATGTGACATAATAGATTACATGCACTACTTGGAAGAACAGTAGGGGAGTTCTCCTGGCCAACTATAGTTTCCTCTGGTTTTCAGTCTCTCCAGCAGAATTTCCTTTCCTCCAAATCAGTTTTTGTCCCCCTTCCTTTTACATCCAACCTCTGTCAGGAAGTATTTCTTTTGCACATGGATTTGAACCTATAATAAAAATAATTTAAAGACAGGAGTCCATGTTTGTCCCTTGTATGAGTGTCAGCTGTGGTTCAGTTGGTAGCACACTCGCCTCTGGTTGTGGTTCAAGTCCCGGGACTTGAGCACATAAATCTAGGCTGACACTCCAGTGCAGTGCTGAGGGAGTGCTGCACTGTCGGAGGTGCCGTCTTTCGGATGAGACGTTAAACTGAGGTTCCGTCTGCTCTCTCAGGTGGACGTAAAAGATCCCATGGCACTATTTCAAAGAGGAGCAGGGGAGTTATTCCCAGTGTCCTGGCCAATATTTATCCCTCAATCAACATCACTAAAAACAGATTATCTGGTCGTTATCACATTGCTGTTTGTGGGACCTTGCTGTGCGCAAATTGGCTGCCGCGTTGCCCACATTACAACAGTGACTCCTCTTCAAACAGTATTTCATTGGCTGTAAAGTGCTTTGAGACGTCCGGTGGCCGTGAAAGGCGCGATAGAAATGCAAGTCTTTCTTTCTTTTCAAGTTCACCTTCCCTTTATTTTTGTTTCCTTAGCTCTCCGAACCACAGACACAAAAGCCCTGACATGAAATGGTTAGCGTGAAGAGATTTGGGTGCAGATTGCAACTGATGCTTAACACAAAGCAGGAACTTTAGCTGGAAGTATATATTTGTTGAGAACAGGATTGGTCATTGTTCTTATAACTTGTAATTAATTAGTCCAGTGATGCTCAAGCCTAAATTTTCTGCCAATGCAATAGTTTAGACCCGAATGGCTAGAGTGGGTTTTAGACAGAATCAAATTGATGTACTGTTTGCACCCAATTTTACAAGGTTATCTCATTTGCATAGCTTCAGGTTTAGACATGGACGGTGCAGGGAGGACAATGGGAGCAGAACATTGTGTGCAAGTGAAATTTAAAGGTGAAAGGGCAATCAAAGGGCAATTTTGGAATAAAGAGCAAATATTCTGAAAAGCCTTAGGAAGGTTCACAAAGCCTCTCAAGCCATACGCCAAGGCTGAAGGCGATGGGAAATAAAAAGTGTCATGCAGGCAAAAGATGAAGCAGCCCAGCACCCAATTCCACTTGATGGCTACTGAAGTGGGAGGAGGGGCTGAATCAGCTACTTGCTAGAGATGTGAGCCACCGTTCCTAAGAATCAGCATTGACCGAGGTGGGATGTCAGATGTAAATCATGTGTGTGTGTGAAATGGGTGCCCACAACTGGTAGGACAAGTAAGTATATGGAAGGTCATGGAATCAACATTGTGGCTCAGCATTGTCCCATACCTACATGTACGCTAGTGTAGTGGTTGTGCTACTGGACCAGTAATCCAGAGGATGGGAGTTCAAATCGTACCACAACAGATTAAGAATTATGATCTGAAAGGCACTGCCTGAAAGGGTGGTGGAAACGGATTCAAGAGTAACTTTCAAAAGGGAAGTGGATATATACTTAAAAGGAAAAATTTGCCGATCTATGGGGAAAGAGTGGGGGAGTGGGACTAATTGGATAGCTCTTTCAAAGAGTTGGCACATGCACGATGGGCCGAATGGCCTCCATCTGTGCTGTATGATTCTAAGTGGAGCCAAGTTTGAGGCAACGAACGAGAACAAAGAGTAGAGAATTTGCTCCTTAAGTAAGCATGTTTATACGATGAGGTGGTCTACGGTGAAGCCTTCTGCTCGATGCCTGACGATGAAAGGCCTCCTATATTCTCTTCAGTCTCTGGCCCGTTGGTTCTGTTGGGCCCAGCTCGCGATGATCTGGTCAGCTGCGACGTCGCTCCCTTTGTGCTCGATGCCGTGTTGTCCTACCTTTGCCTGACGTTCTACAGCTGGCTTTTTAACATGCTGACTTTTTGAGACGATCGCTCGCCAAATATCATCACCGCGGACTTCCTTGGATACCTTGAGGCAACCACATCCAAGAGACCGTTCCTGATGGTGGGTGGCTTGCGAAGTGAGGAAGCTGAGCCCCTTTGCTGGCAATGGCGCGCCCTCCCGTTATCTGTGCGCAGCAGCAACAGCAATTTTCTATTTGGCTAATTTCAGAAAATCAAGTGTGGCTTCAATACCCCCAAGAATTGCCATTTTGTATATTATTTTCATGTCCGTTATTATTCATTTTCATCCAGACAGCTGAGCTGGTAAAGTTTCAGCCAGTGCAAACTGCAATTCAGAAGATTTCCACAAAACCACAGAAATATCAGTGAGCGTGTTTTAAGCCAGTCCTGACACCTGTAAGTCTGGATATAAGCTCTTTTTTTTTCTCTGCCTATCCTAATTTATTGAATGAGTCACGGTTCCATTGTGTTTTGAGCTATGCTGCTGTGTTCATGGTTAGGGACATTGCGGGCTAAGGTCAATGACCTGGTTGTCAATCAGCTTTGGCACAATACGTTTTCTAAGCCTAACACAGGCTCTTAAAGAATATGCCATGCATGTCAACAAGAAACTCTGAGGCAAGTCAGTTAATCCCCCCCACTGTCTGAAGCTATTATTGCACAGCTGTGTACAGCTTAAATGAGATAAATGTTTTTTTTCCCAAAAAAAGAGAAAAGATAAATTTTGAGACACAAATTCAGACAGTTTACGTGGCACCAAATCAGAGAACTGCCCCGAGGATTTTATTGAAGTTTTCCATTATGAGATTACAGCTTTCGCCTGCTGAAAATGTTATGAGATGATTGATTCTGTCGCATTGCAAGGCCCAAACCTAACTTTGTTATCGTAAACAGATTTTTGCTAATGGCAATAACTGTCTCCAGCGCATTTCCACCAGTGGGGCCAGTTGGAATTGAAGGCTGCATAGCCGGGGATGAGGAACAAGGACTGAGCCACAACCGGCCGAGCCGCTAGATTGTGCGCTTGCGGGTTCGAATGGTGCTTAGATTAAAATGGAACAACAAACTGGAAGTGCACTGGGCAGCTCTGGCAATGGTGACTATTCAACAACAACAACAACTTGCATTTACATAGCGCCTTTAACATAGTGAAACATCCCTGAAATGCTGAGAGGCTGTGTCCCCTGGCTGGAGAGTCTAGAACTAGGGGTCATAGTCTATAAGAGGATAAGGATAAGAGGTCAGCCATTTAGGACTGAGATGAGGACAAATTTCTTAACTCAGAGGGTGGTGAACCTTTGGAATTCTCTACCCCAGTGGGCTGTGGATGCTCGTTCATTGAATATATTTAAGACTGAGATCAATAGATTTTTGGACACCATGGGAATGAAGGGATATGGGAAGGTGGAGTTGAAGTAGAAGATCAGCCATGATCTTATTGAATGGTGTAGCAGGCTCGAGGGGCGGTATGGCCTACTCCTGCTCCTATTTCTTGTGTTCTTATGACACCAAGCCACATAAGGAGATATTAGAACAGGTGAGGTAGGTTTTAAGGAGTGTCTTAAAGGAGGAGAGAGAGGTAGAGAGACGGAGAGGATTAAGGAGGTAATTCCAGAGGTTAGGGCCCAGGCAGCTGATTCCAATAACACTTGCAGTGCAAGCCAGCTTCAGCCTACATCCAAGCACAGAAATGGCACTTAAAAGTCCTGCAGATTTTCTATTACGTATTGTTGATATAAAGTATGGTGAAAATGAAGAAACCTAAATGAATTCAAACAAAAACACACACCAATTATACCAGTTTCGGTGCACAAAGGATACAAAATGGTGCCTCATGTCAGTTCTGTTGTACATCAAAATGATGGAATATATTACATCAAAGAGTGGGATAACAGAACATTATACTGGTATGATAAAATCCACTAAAATTCAATTTACATATTAATTAATCAATCAATATTTTAATCGGTAGCAATGCAATTTAATCCCTCATTTGAACATCTTAATTAAAGTTTATATCATTGGACTGATTGTTCCAGAGGCCATCTATCTATCTGTGTGTGTGTGTAAATATTGGCAGAGAATACCATTAAGCTTTTATAAGAAGATTCTGAACTTCTTTAAAACTACTTATTGCAGACTTTAATCTTTCTCACTGAGGAAACATTCAGAGAGGAAAGTTCAGCATTTAAGCGTTATTGTCCAGCCAAGCCCATTTGTCACAGGTATGTATTCCTGAGTGATCGGGTAATATGCTGGTTATATTGAATTCAGTTATGATGATTACATTTGTTGAAGTATATTTTCTTCTGCTCATAAACCCTTGAGTAGACAACCTACAGTCTGGTTGAGAAGAAAGATGGAAGCCCATTGGCAAAAGCAAACACCAATAACTTGCATTTATATAGCGCCTTTAACATAGTGAAACATCCCAAGGCGCTTCACAGGAGCGTTATCAGTCGAAACTTTGCCACTGAGCCAAAGGAGATATTAGGACAGGTCAAAGTAGTAGGTTTTAAGCAGCACCTTAAAGGAGGAGAGAGAGGTACAGAGGTAAAGAGGTTTGGGGAGAGAATCCCAGAGCTTCAGGTCAAGACGGCTGAAGGCACGGCCGCCAATGGTAAGGCAAAGGAACTGGGGGATGCGCAAGAGGCCAGACTTGGAGCAACGTAGAGTTCTCGAGAGTTGTTGAGCTGGAGGAGGTTACAGAGATAGGGAGGGGCCAGGCCATGGAGGGATTTCAATATGAGGATGCGAATTTTAAAATCGAGGCATTGGTGGATTAATGTAGGTCAGCGAGCAGGGACGGTGGGTGAACGGGAGTTGGAAGGAGTTAGGATCCAGGCAGTAGAATTTTGGATGAGCTCAGGTTTACGGAGGGTGGAAGATGGGAGGCCGGCCAGGAGAGAATTGGATTAGTCGAGTCTGAAGGTAACTCACCGGGGAAACGCTGACTTGCCAGCTTTACAGTTATAGACCCAGAACTTTCATGGGGAGCTACCACCGATCTCCTGTCATACCTCAGGCAGGAGACCAGCAGAAACCCCAGAGAAAAAGCAAAAATGTCTCTTTTCAGCCTTTTGCGTTATTTCTCAGGGGTTTCATATGGTTACGACAGGAGACCAGCGGTAATCTCGGAGAATTTCAGAGCCACTTCTTTTATAAGTCAGTTGAGGATACGGAAAATAACCATTAGAAGAGGTAATAGGAAATCTGATAATTAGGTTGTAGCTAGCAAAAATTGTTTGAAAAATAATATTTTATAAAGTAGGCAGAATGTTAAAAGCTGTGTGGGTTCTTTGCGTGATACGTTAGAACTATTATGGGAGTTACGAAAGTGACAGACGTTTTAAATGAATTCTTCATGTCAATCTTTACAAATGAAGATTGTGGACAAATTTCAGGCTGAGTCAGACTTCCTTCGGAACCGATATCTTACGTAAAGGTCAGAACGCCTTGTGTGATGAAGAACCTCAAGTAACTAAATAGCATAAGGGTAACTGGGTCAGATGGGATAAACCTCAGAATCCACAATGAAATGAAACTGGAAACAGGCAAGGCTCCACTTAATATTCTTAGGAGATCAATGGATACAGGGTTATATCTGAGGACTGATGGGTAGCTCATGTAATCTTAATAAGAGGATTCCACGGGATGCTTTCAATGCTCATCTAAAGAGGGTAGAAGTCATAGCCTATAGGGAGCAGTCATCTCGGATTTAGAAGCACTAGGTACTCATGAATGTACCAGTTGTAATTTATTTGGACTTATAGATGCTTTATGATTAGATACCTCTTCAGAAGCTTTAAAAGGAGATTAAAATAGAATTAATTGTATATTGGCTGGCTGGATTGCAAATTGGCTTGGCAATAGAAAACAGACTGAGATGATGAGTGGACAAGGATATGTCGGTGGCCAGTGAAGCTGTGTGAGGGCCTGTTTGAGCCTTCTAATAAATTATATCCGGTAGATTCATGAGGAGTGATCTATTGTTTCTAAACCCGCGGTGACTGCTCCCCACAGCTCCTACATTCTTTGAATGAATTATTGATCAGTGATATGAAAGAGGTTACTTGTAGTAGAATTGTCACATTTGCCGACGACACCAAGCTAATGTGGTCAGGTAACGAGTGTAAGAGACATTGATAGCACTCAAAGGGATCTGGACAAATTAAGTAAACAATCTAAGCCATAGCAGATAGAATTTAATATGGAGAAAGGTAAGGTAATGCCCATCATTATGAGAAACATGAACCATATGTAGACAAAAGGTTCCTCCTGTTTGGAGCTGGGCTGGTTTGGGTGAAGCACCGACCACAGGGACCAGACATTCAGGGAGGAGGTGTTCATCCAAACATTAACAAAACAAATACAAATGGATAATTTAATATTACATAAGGTGCCACGTGGTGCCCATCTCTCCTGGAAAGTGTCTACGAGCCAGCACACACCGCATGGTATCTCAATACTCCATGGTGGGCCCACATCGCTTTATATCATCAGTAAATATGACAATTCTACTACAAATAACCTACTCGAGGTCAAACGGGCGTGAACCAGATGGTAAACAGAGGCAAGTGGTCAAACGAATGCCGCCTGCCAATGTAACCCAAGCTGCACCTGAGGATGGCAATCTTGGCAAGGTCCAAGGAGCAGATCCATGAAGAGCTCCTCTGATCCAAAATCCTTATCAGGTTATAAGATCAAATGAAACCCAAGCCCAGCGGGATACATATGTTACAGTTCAAGGTTCCTCCCAACACTATTGACTAGTGCTTATAGCAGAGGGACAGTTTCCATGACGTCTCCTAACAATCACAACCTATGCCCTATGCGTCGGTATGGCTCAGACGGTATCACTCTCATCTCGGGGTCAGTTGGCATGTTGGTTCAAGCCTCTCTCCAGGATCTGACCACATAATCCAGGCTGATGCTTCAGTACATCACTAAAGGAAAGCTGCACTGTCGGAGGTGCTGTGTTTTGGACGAGATGTTAAACCAAAGTCATGTCTGCTTGTTAGGTGGATTTAAAAGATATCATTCCAATATTGAAGAAGAGCAGGAGTCTCCCTGTGTCCTGAAAAACATTTATCCTTCAACCAACACCAGGTTGTTTATCTCATTGCTATTTGTGGAGCCTTGCTGTGTGCAAACTGCTGTTGCATTTGCCTAAATAACAGTGACTGCTCTTCAAAAGTAATTTATTGAGTGTCAAGTTTTTTGGATGCCCAGAGGATGCGAAAGACACACAAATTCTTTTTCATATAAATGAGACCAACAATTGCCTCCATGATATATTGCACAATGGGATCACATCCAATGACCACCACACTCTTCTATCTACTCCATAAGGTACAATCTCAGACTCACGCATCAGTCATGCATTTGAAGTACCAGGTACTTCAAAAACAATAAAGATAGAAGTAGTGAATGAGAGACTAAAATATTATTTTCCAGCAAGTATTCCTTACATAATTCATTGAGATACTTACCCACCCGCGAGCTGCCACTATCCCACCAAACACAATTTTTATGCAGGCTTCTGGACAGACAGCTGAGCTGCCCACCCAAAGGCGGCGGGGTCCTACTTTCAACATGCAGATCTGGGTTCGGAGGCGTCATTGGGCCCCGACTGTGATTTTAACTCAGGCCTGAGCGCCTTTCCCACCAGGCTGAAGAGAATCGGGATTACAGAGAATTTACAGCACAGAAACAGGCCACTCAGCCGGTGTTTATGCTCCACACGAGCCTCCTCCCACCCTACTTCATCTAACCCTCAATATCCCTCTATTCCTCTCTCCCTCGTGTGCTTATCTAGCTTCCCCTTAAATGCATCTATACTATTTACCTCAACCACTCGCTGGGTAAAGAAGTTTCTCCTGAACTCTTTATTGGATTAATTAATGACTATCTTAAATTTATGACCCCGGGTTTTGGACTCTCCCACTAGAAAAGATGGAGAGACCCAAACAGATAAGATTTTTTGCTTTCCCTTGTGGGCCCATGAGGAGTAAGAGTACTCTCCGGGGCTCACAAGGAAAGTTTAGGCCTCCCCTGCCCAAGTCTCCACCACACCACCCCCTTCCGTCCCACGGGACCCTCCCTGAACCCCCTTCCTCAAATTTACCTGCGTGTCGGCAGGCACCCTTGGACCACCCGATTTTTCAGAGCCCGGCAGCCACTTCCTGTTCTGCGCAGGAAGTGAACCGACGGCACGTTAATGAGGCCCAGCAGCTAAAATAATCCAGGTCTGATTTCTGAAGCAGCGGCTGGGTTTCCAACTCACCTGGCCATCTCGCTGCCTGGAGTTAAAATCAGGGTCCCGTGTGTCAGTACCAGAAACTGAGCTAAACTGAGGAAAATCCCACAGCTCTTAAAATTTTTGGGTCTCTAAAGATTAGGTCCATCATCCAAGATCAAAGGCACTATGAATACTGGCATACAGATTACTGGCACGGGTGTGAAACAAGAAACCTTCATCAGTTTCAAGAAGCAACACGATCGGTTCCTCTCAATAAATGGGATTCAGGGTTAATAGATTATTCTGGTATAGAAATTCGGGCGCGCCCATTTTTGGGCGTGAGGGGTGCAGGATATATAAATGTCGAGAACTGTATACCCATTGGCTAAATCCAGACCCACAGGGCTTTGCTGCACTGGTTCCTCCCGTCTCCTTCTCCTCCCTCTTCGGGTGGTCAGCTCCATAATCTGTCTTCATCGTTTAAAATTTGGAGTTCGATAATCATCCTTGTCTTTCTTCTCTGAACCCTCTCCAATGCATTCATTTCTTTTTGAAAGCAGGTTGCCCAAACTTGCAGGCAGTATTCTAAATCTAGGTTGCGAATCAGAATTGAAATAATCTGCTTCAATTTATTATTCATTAAATGCCCTCAAAATGCTTCCCATTGTATGGATAGCTGCGTTGTTGGCAGTTTCATATTGACTGAATACTTTGAGTGATAAGTCAATAATTACATCCAAAATGTGGCTTGTAAATGGAGATAAGTGAGCCATGTAGAAGTTAATAAATAATGTGTTATGCAGAAACTCAAGGATTTAATATCACAAATGTCCTGGGCCAAATGGAATACATCCATGAGTGTCAGGCTGGCCCAATTGACATGCTCAGAGGTCTAAATCCCAGTCCAGGGAATACATAATCTACCCTGACAGTACTGAGAGAGTGCTGCATTGTCAGGGGTGCCATATTTCAGATGGGATGTTAAACTCAGCCTCTTATGTAAAGGAGGTGCCTAACGCTACCACAGGGAGGGGTTGAAGCGAATAGTATAGATGCATTTAAGGGGAGGCTAGACGAGCATATGAGGGAGAAGGGAATAGAGGGTTATGCTGATAGATTTAGATGAGGAAAGATGGGAGGAGGCTCGAGTGGAGCATAAATGCCGGCATGGACTGGTTGGGCCGAATGACCTGTTTCTGTGCCGTATATCCTGTGTAATCCTATGTAAAACGCCTGTTATAGGCCCCTTTGCAGAAATTGGTTTCAAGTGAGCCAGGCCTCGGGATTCTTAAGGTCGCTGCGGCTTAAGTTTAAATAAAAATAATAACTTTTGCCGTTGAGGTTAGCGGGCCGATATTATTCTTCGTAAGATGCGCGAGCTGCCTGGGGAGGCACGACAGGCGGCAGCAGTTCGTGCAAAAAATGTTAAAAATGAGGACCAATTTCGGGCCTCGAGCATAAATGCCGAGACCTGTATACCTACTGGACCAGTCCAGAGCCGCAGGGCTTTGCTGCACTGGTTCCTCCCGTCTCCTTCCCCCCCCTCTTCGGGTGGTCAGCTCCATAATCTGTCTTCATCGTTTAAAATTACGATGGCGCCCCCGACAATGCAACACTCGCTCAGTACTGTGAGAGTAGATTATGTACCCTGCACCCTGCCCCCTCCCCCCCACCCTCCGCACGCCCAAATACGAGGACTAATTTATGGAGCCGAAAGCAAGCCATAACCAATTTCCACCACACACACACACACACACCAGAACGTTGGATTGCAATTTACCATTCAGGTCTAGGTTTTTATAAGATGGCGGAATTGGAAAGAGTCCAATGCCTGTTTCAGGCGTGGGCCCTGCACGCCGACTTTTGGCCTTTACCAATATGGCGGGTGGAGCACTCTCGGCTGAGAATGAGCGTGCACTTCTCGCCCACCATATTGGAGGCTTAGGAGGCCTCTTAGCACCCGAAAAACGGAAGCGGCATGGCCGAATTACTAGACCACTGTATATTACTAAAATCCAAATCATTCTTATGTACAGTTATTTAGTAAGCCAAGCAGGTGAAATGTTATTTGCTAAGGCAGTTCGGGAGGATTTAAACTAATATGGCAGGGGAATGGGAACCTATGTAGCGAAACAGGGGGAAGTAATATGCAGTCAAAAACAAATGTCAGAAGGGTGAGAAACAATAAGGGAAATCCGAGTAAGCAAAGGCAAGAAACACAAAGGGCCATACTAAATCATAAGTCTAAAAGGACAAAGGGTGTTAATAAAATAAGCCTAAAGGCTCTGTGTCTTAATGCAAGGAGTATCCGTAATAAGGTGGATGAATTGACTGTGCAAATTGATGTTAACGGATATGATGTGATTGGGATTACAGAGACGTGGCTCCAGAACAATCAAGGCTGGGAACTGAATATCCAGGGGTATTCAACATTCAGGAAGGATAGAATAAAAGGAAAAGGGGGTGGGGTAGCATTGCTGGTTAAAAAGGAGATTAATGCAATAGCTAGGAAGGACATTAGCTTGGAGGATGTGGAATCAATATGGGTTGAACTGCAGAACACCAAAGGGCAGAAAACGTTAGTGGGGGTTGTGTACAGACCTCCAAACAGTAGTAGTGAGGTGGGGGAGGGTATGAAACAGGAAATCAGAGGTGCATGCAAAAAAGGCGCAGCAGTTATCATGGGTGACTTTAATATGCATATAAATTGGGCTACTCAAACTGGAAGCAATACGGTGGAGGAGGATTTCCTAGAGTGTTTAAGGGATGGTTTCCTAAACCAATATGTTGAGGAACCAACTAGAGGGGAGGCCATCCTGGACTGGGTGTTGTGTAATGAGGAAGGACTAATCAGCAATCTTGTGGTGCGAGGCCCCTTGGGGAAGAGTGACCATAGTATGGTGGAGTTCTACATTAGGATGGAGAAGGAAACAGTTAATTCAGAGACCATGGTCCAGAACTTAAATAAGGGCAACTTTGAGGGTATGAGGCATGAATTGGCGAGGTTAGATTGGCAAGCGATATTTAAGGGGTTATCAGTGGAAGGGCAATGGCAGACATTTAGAGATCGCATGGATGAACTACAGCAATTGTACATCCCTGTCTGGCGTAAAAATAAAAAAGGGAAGGTGGCTCAACCATGGCTAACAAGGGAAATCAGGGATAGTATTAAAAGCAAGGAAGTGGCATACAAATTGGCCAGAAGTAGCAGCAAACCCGGGGACTGGGAGAACTTTAAAACTCAGCAGAGGAGGACGAAGGGTTTGATTAGGGCAGGGAAAATAAAATATGAAAGGAAACTTGCGGAGAACATTAAAACGGACTGCAAAAGCTTCTATAAATATGTAAAAAGAAAGAGGTTAGTAAAAACAAACGTAGGTCCCCTGCAGTCAGAAACAGGGGAAGTCATAATGGGGAACAAAGAAATGGCAGATCAATTGAACAAGTACTTTGGTTCGGTGTTTACTGTGGAGGACACAAACAACCTTCCGGAAATAAAAGAGATCAAAGGATCTGGTAAGAGGGAGGAGCTGAGGGAAATCCTTATCAGTCGGGAAAAGGTGTTGGGGAAATTGATGGGACTGAAGGCTGATAAATCCCCAGGGCCTGATGGTCTGCATCCCAGAGTACTTAAGGAGGTGGCCTTGGAAATAGTGGATGCATTGACGATCATTTTCCAACATTCCTTAGACTCTGGATCAGTTCCGAAGGAGTGGAGGGTGGCTAATGTAACCCCTCTTTTTAAAAATGGAGGGAGGGAGAAAGCAGGGAATTATAGACCGGTCAGCCTGACATCGGTGGTGGGTAAAATGATGGAATCAATTATTAAAGATGTCATAACAGACCATTTGGAAAGTGGCGACATGATAGGTCCAAGTCAGCATGGATTTGTGAAAGGGAAATCATGCTTGACAAATCTTCTGGAATTTTTTGAGGATGTTTACAATAGGGTGGACGGGGGGGAACCAGTAGATGTGGTGTATTTGGACTTTTAGAAGGCCTTCGACAAGGTCCCACACAAGAGATTGGTGTGCAAAGTTAAAGCACATGGGATTGGGGGTAATGTGTTGACGTGGATTGAGAACTGGTTGGCACACAGGAAACAAAGAGTAGGAGTAAATGGGTACCTTTCAGAATGGCAGGCAGTGACCAGCGGGGTACCGCAGGGTTCGGTGCTGGGGCCCCAGCTGTTTACATTATATATTAATGATTTGGACGATGGGATTAATTGTAATATCTCCAAATTTGCGGATGACACTAAATTGGGAGGCAGTGTGAACAATGAGGAGGATGCTAGGAGGCTACAGAGTGACTTGGACAGGTTGGGTGAATGGGCAAATGTATGGCAGATGAAGTACAATGTGGATAAATGTGAGGTTATCCACTTTGGTGGTAAAAATAGGGAGGCAGACTATTACCTGAATGGTGGCAGATTAGGGAAAGGGGAGGTGCAACGAGACCTGGGCATCATGGTACATCAGTCACTGAAGGTGGGAAGGCAAGTGCAGCAGGCAGTCAAGAAAGCAAATGGCATGATGGCCTTCATAGCAAGGGGATTTGAGTACAGGAGTAGGGAGGTGATGCTACAGTTGTACAGGGCCTTGGTGAGGCCACACCTGGAGTATTGTGTGCAGTTTTGGTCTCCTAACTTGAGGAAGGACATTCTTGCTATTGAGGGAGTGCAACGAAGGTTCACTAGATTGATTCCTGGGATGGCCAGACTGACATATCAAGAAAGACTGGATCAACTGAACTTGTATCCTCTGGAGTTCAGAAGAATGAGGGGGGATCTTATAGAGACGTTTAAAATCCTGACTGGTTTAGACAAATTAGATGCGGGCAGAATGTTTCCAATGTTAGGGAAAACTAAAACCAGGGGTCACAGTCTAAGGATAAAGGGGAAGCCATTTAAGACTGAGATGAGGAGGAACTTCTTCACCCAGAGAGTGGTGAATCTGTGGAATTCTCTACCACAGAAGGTTGTTGAGGCCAGTTCGCTAAATATATTCAAAAGGGAGTTAGATATAATACTCACAACTAGGGGGATCAAGGGGTATGGCGAGAAAGCAGGAATGGGGTACTGAGGTAGCATGTTCAGCCATGAACGCATTGAATGGCGGTGCAGGCTCGAAGGACTGAATGGTCTACTCCTGCACCTATTTTCTATGTTTCTATGTTTCTATGACCGAAGCCCTGAACCAGAACAAAATAAGCAAGTCGCAGCCTATTCTGTCTAATTATGGTAGCACCTCTGCCAAGGTGGGCTGCCCACCATTCCTCTGAGCTCTCACAGGAGCCAAGCTCTGCCCAAACTCAATGTCCCTCCTTCCGGTTATCCTAAGGCCCCCGTCACGGTATAACCTCGGCCGAGACGGTGAGCAATATTACCCAGGTGTGCAGCACTGTATCAGACTCTCACTTGCAAGAGCCATGTATTGTATGGTGGTCTGACCTGAGGAGGCAGGAAAATTATGCAGAACTCAATAAATTGAGAAACATAAAGAAACGCAATAAATAGGAGCAGGAGTAGGCCGATTGGCCCCTTCGAGCCTGCTCCGCCATTCAATCAGATCATGGCTGATCTTCTACCTCATCTCCACTTTCCTGCACTATCCCCATATCCCTTGATTCCCTTAATATCCAAAAATCTATCGATCTCTGTCTAGAATATACTCAACGACTGAGCGCTGCACCGAAAAATGAAACTGGAGGGGACAATTTTTCTCCTGTGAAGTTTTGTATGGGTGAGAGGAATCGAAGGAATGTAGTTTTCGACCAGCCAGAAAGAGGGTTTTGTCCAAATGGAATTGCAGCTGATTGTGGGATGTCTCGGCCTTCCTGGCTTGTTTTTTTTTATAGCACTCGTGAGTTTCCATCGGTGAAAGTAACAAAGCTCGGTATCAGCAGAGAGGAATGGTTTGGAACACAACACATCAATCTGTGCTACCTGAGCCGCATTAGAACAAACCCATTTGAGCAGTGCTTTGTCAGGGGCTGTCTGACGGTAACAGTGCCTGTGTGTAAGTACCTTTCTTCTCTTTGAAGTAGCTGTCACTGTTCTGACAGCGATCCTGCAGATCAGCTCGGCCCCCTGTAAGCATGCCTCTTCACCTTCCAGTTTTCTCTTACATCCGTCACGCTAAAGCCTGTCATCGGTTATAGAAATATTGACGAAGCGTCTGTGGATCTGAAGTAAAATATTAACATGTACTTGACGTGGAGCGATTATTCAAATAGATCATGGATCACCCGGCCTTTTAATACACCCTTACCACTTAGCCCAGGGAGGCAGGCCTGCGCTGAATAAAGACACTGCATTGTGACTACTGCTTTACTTGAGCTGTTTCAACAGATTCTGATTAAATATTAGGAATCAACATAATCTAACCCTCAGAGTGAGACTTACCGCCGGCAGAGAGAGTAACTATCGACATATTTCTGAGCATTCATTTGGTTGCTATGGTTCTCATCAAATGCCATTGAAATTTCAGAATTCATTTGGAATCTGCTGTTTCATCTTCCCCAAGGCTCAAGATGTTCACTAGAGGGGGGTCACCTGTTCAAAATGACCAGTGCGGTCTGTTACTTTTTGAGCCTTCGGAATGTGATCATCTCATCACTTTGAGGTGACAAATTGCTTTCCTTGGCACCAGACGCCAAAGCAAGCACTGCTAGCTAGTTCCTGGACCTCAGATTCCCTTCCCTCCATTAGCTGAGGCCATAACCAAGCCGCGGTCTGTCGGCCCCCCTCCGCCCACTGTTCAGGCAACTGTGGCGGGGAGGAGAGCTGCTCACTGAAAGCAGTGGGGGAGGCTTTCCAGCAGCGCCTGGAGCTCCATCATAGCAACCAGGAGCTGCTGTAAAGATCACCAGGACGGTTCATTCGGAAGATGGATCCGGAACAGTGGCTTGCCTTCATCCACAAGGGTGCGCCATTGCACAAATCTATCATGATCTTGGGTTTTTAAAAAAAAAGAAAAGTTCCTCTGGGCTAGTTTTAATGACTGACAAGTCCCGTTTTCGCCTTTAAACCTATGCGGACATCTCAGGGTGTGGAGAAAGCACGGTACTGAGATGGCATTTCACCCGACAGACTATGTAGAGGTTGGCTAGGCCGGTGGGATGTGCGATACAGACAAAAGGCCTGAATGGAGCAGTTCAGTGGGAGGAAATCAATGGACTCCCCACCACCCACCGTCAGGCACGAATGGTATTCAGGCCAGATTCTTATATGCTGCTGTCGACAAGAGCGGCAGGGGAGCAGTGTCAGGAGTGACCTATTCGCCTTGGAGCTGTCCTTCTAAGGCTGTTAAGTCGAATTCTGTTTGAGACACACGTGGGCCCGAGTGCAGCTAAGATTTCTATCTCACATTCCTAAATTACATCAGCGACTACACTTCAAAAGTACTTTCCCGGCTGTAAAGCGCTTTGGAACTTCTTGAGGTTGTGAAAGGCACTGTATAAATGCAAGTCTTACATTTTTTTCTACCCATAGGAAGGGGATTCCGGAGAAGCCAGAAGTGGAAGAGTATCCTAGTGAGTCTGAAAACTACTAAGGAAACTTACCGATATCAGTGACTCTTAAGACAGTTTTTTTGGACTGTCATATCAATCATACTGGAGGCACATAGTAATCAGAAAGCACAGACTGCATTTCTCTCTCCTGAGGTTGTAGCTTTATATGAATCCACTTGCACTGATTTCATCCCATCTTGTAACGCTTTGACCGAGTACCTCGTGACCCGCATGTAGATGCGGGAAGCTATAAGCAGATGTGGCCAAATCTAGAATTTTATCCAGGATGTGTACTCCAGCTCCAAGACTAGACAAGAGACTGACTGAACCCATCTCTTGAAAGAGTAAGGCAAGGTTATCTACTGTCACCCATCCTATTCAATGGGGTAAACTTTCACCTTCAATACCTCGGCACTAATCGGGCGGAGTGGATTGTCCACCTAATGGGATGACAGCCAGGCGGGATCTACAACGGGAGGGCGATCCGCTCCCCCAGAATATCACCCAGGCAGTAAAGGTGAAAATTAACCTCAATGTTTTCATCAATGATGTGTTGGATGGCAGGATATAGAGGCACTGGAGAAGGTGCAAAAAAGATTTACAAGAATGATGCCAGAACTGAGAGGTTCTAACTAGCAAAGATTGAACAAGCTGAAGGCTGAGGGGTGGCCTGCGAGAAGTCTTTAAAACTATGAAGGGGTTCGATAGGTTAAAACATAGAGAAGATGTTTCCACTTAGGGGTGAGACCAGAACTAGGGGCCATAAAAACAAGATAGTCACCAATAAATACATTAGGAAATTCAGAAGAAACTTCTATACCCAGTGAGTGGTTAGAATGTGGAACTTGCTAGCATATTGAGTAGTTGAGGCGAATAGCATTTACGGGAAAGCTAGATTAGTACATGAAGGAGAAAGGAATGGAAGGATATGTTGATGGGGTTAGATGAAGAGGGGTGGGAGGAGCCTTGTGCAGAGCACAAACACTGGCACAAACCAGTTGGGCCGAATGGCCTGTTTCTGTGCTGTAAATTCTATGTAAATTCTTTGCATCATAAGGGATGACCTCAGGGTGTCCATTCTGAATTTTGAAAAGTCGTACTAGTGTTTTTGCAGATTAAAAACAATATTTGTTCCTAAGATTTGGACACCAGTGTGGAACTGCAGTTATATGGGCCATGATTTCGCCTACCTCAGCGGGTCTGGTGTGGCCGGGGTCGGTGGCGGGGTGCGACCCCGCTGCTAGCTCCAGCCCGCTCTGTGAAATGATTTTACGCTGATTGGGCTTGTTAAGCCCGCCAAGCACGTTTCCCAGCCAATTGAAGAAAGCAGGTCTGATGACGTCACTCGATAACGCGTCATCAGTCGGTTTCCTTCATAGGACCATAGGCAAATTGATTTTGACAGTTGTGCTGTCAGAGTTCTACAGCATTGAGGTGCTGCAAACACTGACAATCACTGCACAGAGGTGCACAGCTGCACCCAGGCTCTCCCATGACTCCCTCCATATGCTTTTGGAAGGAGTCACAGCACGCAGGAGGCTCTCTTCTCTTCCCATGGGCGGAAGAGACCTCCCCAGGAGACCAACGCAGCCTGGTTGCACATTGCATAGGAGGACACAAGCAGGAGCATCATCAGGAGGACCAGGCTGCAGAGGCGCAAACCTTTAATGATCTTAGCAGACCATGAAACGTTACTGCAAAGCCACATTCAACCTCATCCTGCTGTGCCACTCATCACATCCCCATCACTCTGCCTTCCCTACCCTACTCCTGCACATCCTTACTCACACCAACTTACCTTGCACCTCCACCCATCCCTTCTATCTATATTATCACTTCCCCGTCTTGCTAGCCACCCCTCACACTCATCCTAGTCCAATCATACCAAGTAACAACACACAAGGTTAGGCACTTGGGTGGTTTAGCCAATGTTCATGTGAAGTTTCTGTTAATGTGCTGTCAAACATTGAAATCTTTATTTTCAACACTTTGCATTCTTGGTCAGATTTGTGTGCACCTTTGGAAGCGGCTTAGTGAGTTGCAGTGAATGGTGAGACATAACAGTACCCCCCCCCTGCAATGGTGATGAGTGTGAAAGGAATGGCTTGGTCATTGTAGGGTGTTGGTATGGGATGGTGCCAACCTGGCGCATCATGTGGCAGCCAGGGTGTACAACGTCAAGTGAAGTAAATGTGGCCATGGTGAGGCCATTCCTGGTGTCCCGGGCAGCAATGTGGTCGGGTGCTGATGCCCTGTGTCCTGTGCAGCATCAGTTGATTGTGGAGAAGGTTGGTGTTGTTGTTGGTGCTGCTGGTGCTAGGGCTGATCGTGGTGGGATTCTGAGGACCAAGGTGAGAATTTTTCAAGGGCATCGATGCTGATCGAAGAGATGACAGTTGAGGTTGAGATGACAGAAGCGATCTGTCATTGGTGAGAGAGGTTGGTCCAATGAGGTGACACTGGATAGAGAGTTTGCTCCAAACCCTTGCAAGCTGCATAAAGCTCAATCTGTCTTCCAAATGCAGTAAGTAACAGCTTCTAACCTTGGAAAGTGAACAACCATGAAATGGGAGCTTTTATAGACCATTTGCAGCTGTCAAGTTAAGAAATCATCCCATGCTGACACAACACCCGACCTCCTTACCTGGCACAGCTCAAATGAGGATCTCAGAGGTACTGATTGGAAGGTGTCCCTATCCTAATTGTTGATTCATATCATTACCTAGGGATTCTGGCAGTTGCTAACTTCAGCCTGGATCTGGTCCTAATTGGGACCATGCTGAGAAGAGGAACTTTGGTCTTTGGTTTCAGTGAGCAGTGAATAAGAAAGAAAAGAAAGACTTGCATTTATATAGCGCCTTTCATGACCATCGGATGTCCCAAAGCACTTTACAGCCAATGAAGTACTTTTTGAAGTGTAGTCACTGTTGTAATGTGGGAAACGCGGCAGCCAATCTGTGCACAGCAAGCTCCCACAAACAGCAATGTGATAATGACCAGATAATCTGTTTTATTTTTAGTGATGTTGATTGAGGGATAAATATTGACCAGGACACCAGGGATAACTCTCCTGCTCTTCTTCAAAATAGTGCCTTGGGATCTTTTACATCCACCTGAGAGAGCAGACAGGGCCTCAATTTAATGTCTCATCCAAAAGACAACACTTCCAACAGTGCAGCACTCCCTCAGTACTGCACTGGAGTGTCAGCCTAGATTTTTGTGCTCAAGTTTCTGGAGTGGGACTTGAACCCACAACCTTCTGACTCAGAGGCAAGAGTGCTACCCACTGAGCCACAGCTGACACATAATACTAAATACAGTATACTAAATTAAAAGAAGCTCTTTTACCTCATTCCTTCCCTCCATCCAGGGCCCCAAGCACTCCTTCCAGGTGAAACAGCAATTTACTTGTACTTCTTTCAATTTAGTATGCCTTGCACCATCATCCCTTTTGTCATTTAATCTCTCCTGCTTTCCACCCTATCAGAGACCTTCCCTTATTGTTCTTTCCTCCCCTTTTGTTCTTTCCTCCCATCCCCCCTTTCCCTACCTCTGTACTTGCTTAAAACCTTTTCCAGTTCTGACGAAGGGTCATCGACCTGAAACATTAGCTCTCTTTCTCTCTCCACAGATGCTGCCTGACCTGCTGAGTATTTCCTGCATTTTCTGTCTTTATTTCAGATTTCCAACATCTGCAGTATTTTGCTTTTGGGTCTTTCTCATCTTTCTTCAATGACAGCAAAGTCTTGATGCCTTTAAGCTTATGGAATAGAAGACCAAACAGTGCTCCTCTGAAGCTTGCATTGGAAAGGGCCCTTGAGCGTGATCCAGGACTCTGCTGGGTTTGTGATTAAAAAAAACAGAGGAATCAGTTGCAGGGAGGAGGGAGGGGCTGTGGCTTATACTGACCTGTCACCGAACACCCTGGAGGAGGAATAAGTCTCATCACAGGAAAATTGGTGAATTGTGCAGCTCACCATGCCACGTGTGAGACATTCCTGATATAGAATCATTGAATCTAACAGCACAGAAGGAGGCCATCCAGTCCATCGTGCCTGTGCTGTCTTTGGTAGAGCTATTCAATTAGTTCCACTCCCCTGTTCTTTGCCCATAGCCCTGCAAATTTCTCCTTTTCAAGTATATATCCAATTCCCTTTTGAAAGTTACGACCGAATCTACTTCCACCACCCTTTCAGGCAGTGCATTCCAGGTCATAACAGCACGCTGCATAAAAAAATGTCTCCTGTTCTCCCCTCTTGTTCTTTTGCCAATTATATCTGTGTGCTCTGGTTACTGACCCTTCTGCCTTGTTCATGCTGTATTTCATTAATCGTTCTTGTTTCATCTCTTTTTTTTGATTCTCTGGGGTAGAAATTGGCATGTGTTGTGCAAAGCATACCAATTTAGCAGTGGGATGGCCTGTGCCCAATCGGCGCAGGAGTTAGTCCCACTGCTTAATTCGTGGGGACCATTTTTTTGTCATCCTGAGCGGATGCCTAAAACAGACATTAGGGCCCTTAAATATGTTAGCGAGTGGACTAATGCCTATCTCGGGCTGTATTCCCTAGACTTTAAAAGGTTAAGGGGTGATTTGATCGAAGTTTTCAGGATATTAAGAGGAACAGATAGGGTAGAGAGAGAGAAACTATTTCCGCTGGTTTGGGAGTCTAGGACTAGGGGGCATAGCCTAAAAATTAGAGCCAGACCTTTCAGGAATGAAGTTAGGAAACACTTCTACACACAAAGGGTGGTAGAAGTTTGGAACTTTCTTCTGCAAACGACAATTGATGCTAGATCAATTGTTAATTTTAAATCTGAGATTGATAGATTTTTGTCTTAACTCGCACCAAGTCCCGTTCGCCCATCTCCCCTGTGCTCGCTGACCTACATTGGTTTCAAAATTCTCATCCTTGTTTTCAAATCCCTCCATGGCCTCGCCCCTCCCTATCTCTGTAATCTCCTTCAGCCCCACAACCCCCCGAGATATCTGCGCTCCTCTAATTCTGCCCTCTTGAGCATCCCTGATTATAATCGCTCAACCATTGGTGGCCGTGCCTTCTGTTGTCTAGGCCCTAAGCTCTGGAATTCCCTGCCTAAACCTTCCCTGCCTAAACCTCGCTCCTTAAAACCTACCTCTTTGACCAAGCTTATGGTCACCTGCCCTAATTTCTCCTTATGTGGCTCGGTGTCAAATTTTTTGTCTTAAAATACTTCTGTGCAGCGCCTCGGGACGTTTTACTATGTTAAAGGCGCTATATAAATACAAGTTGTTGTTGTTGTTGTTGTTAACCAAAGGTATTAAGGGATTTGGACCAAAGGCGGGTATATGGAGTTAGGTCACAGATCAGCCAAGGTCTCATTGAATGGCGGAACAGGCTCGAGGGGCTAAATGGCCCCCCACCCACCCCCCAGTTTCCCGATCCGACCACCCCCCGGAACTTACCTGAGGGCTGCTGCCAGTGGCCTGAAATTGTTTTTCTCACCTCCGTGGGCAGCTCGGCCTGAAGATGTAGAGGAGGCCCGAGGCCCAATTTCGGGATGGCTCAGGCCTCGCTGTTCGGACGCTCGGGGCTCGCGGGTCTGAAAACAGGCCCAGACTATAAATTCTACCCCTCTGTGCCTTTCACTACTCTGCCAGTTAAAGCTGTGAAGCCAGTTTGGAAAAAAAAATGAGGTTTGGGACATGGGATTGCTGTGTTCTGTTTTGTCATCAGTGCAGGAACAGCTGCTCTGTTATATTAATACTGGGAACAATTTGAGAGCAGCCTCAGACTCCTGATGCACTGTATGATAAATCACAGCCATTAAGTGTTACTTTAATCTTTTGTTTCATTTTTTTCCCCTGTTGTAGGATGTTGATGATTACACACCAGATGGATCCTTTAGCTGCTTGCTGTAGAAGGAACTGAGCTGCTCTTTATAAAATGGATACCAAGCTTATCAGAAAGCCTCCAGGAACATGCAAACTAATCAGTTCGCAGCTGTCGTCCATTTTACTATACAGCAGGTCTGACACACACTCAGGGCTGAACTGGTCAGTGCAGTCTTTCTTTGATCTATGCCACGATTTCTAAAGTGAAAACTGGACTCCACAAAGTCTGGTTTTTTTTTTACAAGATAGAATCCATTTCCCCACTTTTGTGTTAGGAAGAGCAGTTATTAATTATGAAGGTTTTCAAAGAATTTTCATCATGAGCAAGCATCCGAACAACTAGCATATAATCCCAGAATGGTCTGGGTTCAGTCCCCGCTTGCTGCTAAACTAGCTGATCTTAGCGAGACTGTAACAGGCAGTTCCACAGTCGGTTACAGTTGCCCCTGGGTTAGAGAAGGGAACATTGGCTGGTGCGCCCGCTCCTCATCCTTATCCGGGTACCACTGCTGCAAAGAAATAAAAATACAAAGAAAAAAAGGGGGCTGAAATCCCAGGGGGGCTTTTCTCCCACTTTCATTCTGGCAGGAGATGTAAATGTCCAGGGAAACGGCGGAGAGAATCGCCGGGTCCCTGCTGTTCCCAGGAGTTTTCCTATTCTCACATCCCGGGCGTCAATAAGAATATTGCTGGCATAGAGGGGTAGCGAGGGCAATCGTCCCCCTCCCCCTCCCCAGGGCGCGCCAACGCCACTGTTGCCAAAAGCTGTGCCTGGAACAGCACTCGTACCCACCTGGCCCACGCTAATAAAGGTGCCCTCCCACTGACACAACAAACTCTGGCAGGGACAGCTTTGGAGGGCACGGTGAGGGATCATAACCAGAGGAATTTGGGGGGGGGCAAGATATGGACGGTTTCTATCGGAATCTTCACAGCGTTTATCAATTACAACCGTGCACACTGAAGAAAGGGCCCATTGCACTCGTTTACAGACACGTCTGATAGTTAACATTAACTGGGAATATTGAGCAAAAGATGGGCGAAGGTGCAACAGCTAAAGACACACACACACACACACACACACAGAGTCAGATATGCTTTGAGAATTGAGCCCTTGGTTAACAACACATGAAGATGATATTTTAGCCAGTCGAGGTGATGGATTACATTGATATGCGATAGTGTTCGTGCGGAAGATGCCGGCAGATCCCGTTGTGCAATTGGAAGTTGTCGCCAGTCAAACTCTATTTAACCATTAGTTTGACACGGATACACACACTTTGGCACAGTGAGTTATGAAGGGCTCGCAGGTAATAATGAGCTTGTCAGAAACCTGTTGCCGAGGGTAGCAGAAATATGTAGAAATTTGTAGCAATATTTGCATTATATTCCAAGTCTATGACCTTAGCACGTTTGATGCTTGAAACAAATGGAACAGGATATTCAAATGAAAGCTCAGCTTGTTGATGGGTTGTGTTCCCTTGCTCCGTGTGCGAGGCTGCTGTCAGGGCCTGTCATCTGTCAGTCTGAAGCACAGCACAGCACTTGGATTTGTGTTGCCATTAATCCTGGCAGGCTTTGAAGTGCTTGCAACATACGGCAGATTTGTCTGTTGGGAGAATGATTAACTGGATGGAGAGAATCAAGCAGCACTGACATGGCTGTTTTTTTTTCCTCTCCAAATCTTGATAATGCCGGATTGCTGCCTCTAGTTCTGATCTGACAAAGATTTCGCCTCAATCAATTCAGGTGAAGCTGTTGGACTTCCGCTCATTTTCTTTTGGGGTCGGTCTGTTCCTCCCTCTCGCTCTTTGCTGAAACCTTTACCAGTTTGCAGGTGTTGAAATCTCTCAAGGAGCCGTTTTTATTTATTGTGCGTCAAGGGACTGGTCGCAAGAATCAGCTCCCACAGTGGGGTACTGATATTGTGACATCTCGTCACCCCTTGCAGCAATGCCCGGCTGACAATTGAGACTTTGCACTTTGAAAGGTGCCATTGTTTAGTTACTTGTTGTTTTGGAGAGGTTGGGGGGGGGGGGGGGGGGGAACAGTTGAATGTCCTGTTTGTGTGCTATCTGCACGGATCTGAGACGGCACACGCACACATAAACAATAACAGCAGATTAAGGGTTCACTTAAAGGAGGGAAATCCTCATAAGAATAGACCATTATTCACCTAGGAAGGGGACATTCTGATTTTTTTTTTAAAATCCTGCTTTTAGACATGTTAGGTCCGATTTTATGAATGTACACAGGGATCTGCCAGGAGCACAGATTGGGAAATCACAGGCACGATTTAAAAATTTAAAATTAATGGACAGAAATTTATACCTGCAATGTCCTGATACATGCTCCCAGCAGCGAGGCTCCACCCCGGGACTGTGCATTGGGAAAATAAGCTTTGTTATATAAGCACAATCTCTTAAGTACTGTTGCAGAGACAAAGGACGTTCGTTTAATCTTTGCTTAAGTTTTAGGGCCTCAAACCCACCCCTAGCCCAATGGAACAGTCAGATTATTTCAGTTGTTATAAGAACATAAGAAATAGGAGCAGGAGTAGGCCATTCGGCCCTTCAAGCCTGCTCCACCATTCAATAAGATCATGGCTGATCTTCTACCTCATCGCCACTTTCCTGCACTATCCCCATATCCCTTAATATTCAAAAATCTATCGATCTCTGTCTTGAATATATTCAATGACTGAGCCTCCACAGTTATGTTGGCCGGAACTCAATGAAACTGCATCTGTCACAAAGTTATCGGAGCAGTTCCAGCGGATGTGCCGTGGAAGAGCCAGAAAACAGGCCGGGACCAAGTATCCACGAGGCCTTCTAAGGGGAAGAACCTCCGTCGGCCCCTTGTAAGGTTGCTGATATTCGAGTGGGCTTGGCCGTGGGTGGGACTCTCGGGCTGGGGGTTTCCTTGGTCTTGGTCTCTCAGGAGTCTTGTGCCAAGGTGACAATTGGCCCCCCCAGTGAGAAGAGGCATCCCTGCTGTTACCTAGGAGGAAGTGGGCCCCAACTGGGGGTCGAGGCCTGGGTTATGGGTTGTAGTCTGGTCTGGCCCCACCACATAGACAGGTCATGCAATTTTTTCTATTGATATTATTGGCTACCTCCGAAGATGCCAGGAATTCTGGCCCACATTGTCCGGTGGATCCCCAAGATGTACTCCTATTGGTGCGGGCGCCGGCCATGGACATTTAAATGACGGGACCTCCCAATCCCAGCACTTTTTCCTGGGTCACTGACTGATGATTTTCATGTTGTTATTTTTAATTGCATTTGTGCTGATTCCTGTGCCTAAGGGGGCTGGAGAGACACAGAAAGAAAAAGAGACAGAGCGAGAGAGAGTGAGACAGAGGGAGGGAGGAGGAGAGAGAGAGGCAGAGGGAGGGAGGGGGAGAGAGACAGAGGGAGGGAGGGAGGAGAGGGAGAGGAGGGAGAGAGGCAGAGGAGAGGGAGGGAGGGGGAGAGACAGAGGGAGGGAGGGGGAGAGAGACAGAGGGAGGGAGGGAGGGGGAGAGACAGAGGGAGGGAGGGGGAGAGAGACAGAGGGAGGGAGGGGGAGAGACAGAGGGAGGGAGGAGAGGGGGAGAGACAGAGGGAGGGAGGGAGGGGGAGAGACAGAGAGAGGGAGGGGGAGAGACAGAGGAGAGGGAGAGGGAGAGAGGGAGGGGGAGAGAGACAGAGGGTGGGAGGGGGAGAGGACGGAGGGAGGGAGGGAGGGGGAGAGACGGAGGGAGGGAGGGAGGGGGAGAGACAGAGGGAGGGAGGGAGGGGGGAGAGACAGAGGGAGGGAGGGGGAGAGACAGAGGGAGGGAGGGGGAGAGACAGAGGGGGAGGGAGGGAGGGGGAGAGACAGAGGGTGGAGGGGGAGAGACGGAGGGAGGGAGGGAAGGGAGGGAGGGAGGGGGAGAGAGAGACGGAGGGTGGGAGGGGGAGAGAGACGGAGGGAGGGAGGAGGGGGAGAGACGGAGGGAGGGAGGGAGAGAGACGGAGGGAGGGAGGGAGGGAGAGAGACAGAGGGAGGGAGGGAGGGAGAGAGACGGAGGGAGGGAGGGGGGAGAGACGGAGGGAGGGAGGGGGAGAGACGGAGGGAAGGGAGGGGGGAGAGACGGAGGGAGGGAGGGAGGGAGGGGGAGAGAGACAGAGGGAGGGAGGGGGAGAGAGACAGAGGGAGGGAGGGGGAGAGAGACAGAGAGAGGGAGGGGGAGAGAGACAGAGGGAGGGAGGGGGAGAGAGACAGAGGGAGGGAGGGGGAGAGAGACAGAGGGAGGGGGAGAGAAAAGAGAGCGAGACAGAGAGAGACAGAGAGGGAGAGAGAGACAGACGGAGAGAGAGAGACAGAGAGAGAGAGAGGGAGGGAGGGGGAGATAGACTGACAGAGAGAGAAAAAGAGACAGAGAGCAAGACAGAGACAGACAGAGAGAGAGGGAGAGAGAGAGAGGGAGATAAAGAGAGAGAGAGAGACTAATGCATGACGGTGTACTCAAAAGAAAGGTAATAAAACAACTATCAAAGTACAGCAGAGAATATTTGTGTGGAAGCACACGGTTTGGAGTTGAAAGTAAAAGCTGCTCCTCCCCCTGTGCCACATGCATTCTGATGCGATCCTGAAGCTTCAATCAAATATGTTGACCCAGAGCTGTAGCACACAGGATTTCTGGGCCAGTCAGCCAACATTCTGGGCTCCGACAGAAGTTCTGAACAAAGGTGCCACGACTGAGAGCTCACAACGTGTTGGCTGGAGAGCAGACGAAAATGACGGACTGAAAAAGACCAGCTGGTCCATCAAGCCTGCCCCCACACAGCATGATGGCTGGGTCATCGTGACTGAACACGCCCTCCTCCCCCTCCCCGCAGCCATGTAATCCCCTGGGACAGGCAAATAAACAGAACTGATGGAGCAAGAAAGGAGCTGAGCAGAGATTCCCAGAAGAAATGAGAAAACGAGGAAGGAAGAGCAGAGTATGAGTGTCTCTGGAGATTGGACAAAAATGAGAAGTCGCACAACACCAGGTTATAGTCCAACAGATTTATTTAAAATTACAAGCTTTCGGAGCTATCCTTCCGCTTCTTCAGGTAGAGTTACTGTGAGACAATCTACCAGAAGTCACAGAATATAAACACAGAGAAAATGCAGAGATTCAATCTTTCCCTACATCAAAGACACACTAAGAGCACAGCCAAGACAATGAGATGTGTCCCAGGGGGTCCAGCGTGTCAAAACACCTGCTGGCTGCATATCCTCTCCATTTGGGTTTGTTTCTTGTGTTTGTTTCTTGTGTTTGTTTTTTTAAAAAGCTGGAAAGACCGGCAACGATGTCAAGTTACGTTCTATAGCGTGACATGAACCCGATATCCCGATTGAGGCCGTCCTCATGAGTGCGGAACTTGGCTATCAGTTTCTGCTCGATGATTTTGCGTTGTCGTGTATCCCGAAGGCCGCCTTGGAGAACGCTAACCCGCAGATCCGAGGCTGAATGCCCTTGACTGCTGAAGTGTTCCCCGACTGGGAGGCAACCCTCCTGCCTGGCGATTGTTGCGCGGTGTCTGTTCATACGTTGTCTCAGTGTCTGCATGGTCTCGCCGATGTACCATGCTCTGGGGCATCCTTTACTGCAACGTATCAGGTAGACAACGTTGGCCGAGTCACATGAGTATGTACCATGTACCTGGTGGGTAGTGTCCTCATGTGTGATGATGGTATCTGTGTCCATGATCTGGCATGTCTTGCAGAGGTTGCCGTGGCAGGGTTGTGTGGTGTCGTGGTCGCTGTTCTCCTGACAGCTGGGTAATTTGCTGCGAACGATCGTACTTTTGAGGTTAGGCGGCTGCTTGAAGGCGAGTAGTGGAGGCGTGGGGATGGCCTTAGCAAGGTGTTCGTCATCATTGATGACATGTTGAAGGCTGCGAAGAACATGGCGTAGTTTCTCCGCTCCGGGGAAGTACTGGACGACGTAGGGTACTCTGTTGGTTGTGTCCCGTGTTTGTCTTCTGAGGAGGTCTAAGCGGTTTTCCGCTGTGGCCCGTCGGAACTGTCGATCGACGATGCGACTTCTCATTTTTGTCCACCCCAGTCCAACGCCGGCATCTCCACATCGAGATTGGAGAAGGCAGAGGTGTCACCGGAAATAAGTTACTGCAGGAAGTGACATTTGGCCAAAGGAAGGGAAGCTGTGGGGACACGAATACAAAAGCAAAATACTGCGGATGCTGGAAATCTGAAATAATAACAGAAAATGCTGGTAACACTCAGCAGGTCGGGCAGCATCGAGGAGAGAGAAACTGAGTTAAAGTTTGGGGTCGATGACCTTTCATCAGAACTGGAAAAAGTTAGAGAAGTAACAGATTTTTAAGCAAGTGCAAGGGCAGGGACAGGGAGGTGGGGGGGTGGGGGGCGCGGAGGAAAGAACAAAGGGAGGGACTGTGATAGGCTGGAAGACAGGAGAGATTGACTGACAAAAGGGATGATGGTGCAAGGCAAAAAGAGAAGGTAATGGGACAAGTTAAGAGACAAAAGATGACTCTAGATGAGATGTAAATGGTGATGGCAGAATCATCAACAGCTGCCATGTGAAAAAAGAGGGAAATAATATAGGGGCCGAGGTTATAGTCTGAAATTGTTGAATTCGATGTTGATTCCAGAAGGCTGTAAAGTGCCGAATTGAAAGATGAGGTGCTGTTCCTCGAGCTTACGTTGAGCTTCATTGGAACAGTGTAAGAGGCCGAGGACGGTGAGGTCAGAGTGGGAGTGGAGCGGAGAATTAAAGTGACAGGCAACCGGAAGCTCGGGGTCACACTTACGAACTGAATGGAGTTGTTCCGCAAAGCAGTCACCCAATCTGCGTTTGGTCTCCCCAATGTAGAGGAGACCGCATTGTGTTGTGTGGCACTACCACCATGCTAAATGGAATCGATTCAGAACAGATCTAGCAGCTCAAAACTGGGCATCCATGAGGCACTGTGGGCCAGTAACCTCATGGCCTGGCATATCCCTCACTCTACCATTACCACCAAGCCAGGGGACCAACCCTGGTTCAATAAGGAGTGTAGAAGATAATACCAGGAGCAGCACCAGGCATACCGAAAAATGAGGTGCCAACCTGGGGAAGCTGCAACACAGGACTACATGCATGCTAAAAAGTGGAAGCAGCATGCTATAGACAGGGCTAAGCGATCTCACAATCAATGGATCAGAACAAAGCTCTGCAGTCCTGCCACACCCAGTCGTGAATGGTGGTGGACCATTAAACAACTAACGGGAGGAGGAGGCTCCATGAATATCCACATCCTCAATGATGGTGGAGCCCAGCACGTGAGTGCAAAAGACAAGGCTGAAGCGTTTGCAACCATCTTCAGCCAGAAGTGCCAAGTGGATGATCCATATTGGCCTACTCCCAAGACAGAAGCCAGTCTTCAGCCAATTTGATTCACTCCACGTGATATCAAGAAACGGCTGAGCGCACTTGATACAGCAAAGACTATGGGCCCCGACAACATCCCCGCTGTCGTGCTGAAGACTTGTGCTCCAGAACTAGCCGCTGCCTCTAGCCAAGCTGTTCCATTACAGCTACAACACTGGCATCTATCCGACAATGTGGAAAACTGCCCAGGTATGTCCTGTCCACAAAAAGCAGGACAAATCCAATCCAGCCAATTATCGCCCCATCAGTCTACTCTCAATCATCAGCAAAGTGATGGAAGGTGCCATCGACAGTGCTCTCAAGCAGCACTTACCAATAACCTGCTCACTGATGCCCAGTTTGGGTTCTGCCAAGACCACTCGGCTCCCGACCTCATTACAGCATTGGTCCAAACATGGACAAAGGAGCTGAATTCCAGAGGTGAGGTGAGAGTGACTGCCCTTGACATCAAGGCAGCATTTGACCGAGTCTAGCATCCAGGAGCCCTAGTAAAACTGAAGTCAATGGGAACCAGGGGGAAAATGCTCCACTGGCTGGAGTCATACCTAGCACAAAGGAAAATGGTTGTGGTGATTGAAGGTCAATCATCACAGCCCCAGGACATCCTCAGGGCAGTGTCCTAGGTCTAACCATCTTCAGCTGCTTCATCAATGACCTTCCCTCCAACATAAGGTCAGAAATGGGAATGTTTGCTGATGACTGCACAGTGTTCAGCGCCATTCACAATTCCTCAGATAATGAAGCAGTCCATGCCCACATGCAACAAGACCTGGACGACATTCAGGCTTGTGCTGATAAGTGGCAGGTAACATTCGCCCCACAGAAGTGCCAGGCAATGACTATCTCCAACAAGCGAGAGTCTAACCACTGCCCCTTGACATTCAACGGCATTACCATCGCTGAATCCCCCACCATCAACATCCTGGGGATTACCATTGACCAGAAACTTAACTGGACCAGCCACATAAATACTGTGGCAACAAGAGCAGGTCAGAGGCTAGGTATTCTGCGGCGAGTGTCTCACCTCCTGACTCCCCAAAGCCTTTCCACCATCTACAAGGCACAAGTAAGGAGTGTGATGGAATACTCCCCACTTACCTGGATGAGTGCAGCTGCAACAACACTCAAGAAGCTCGACACCATCCAGGACAAAGCAGCCCGTTTGATTGGCACCCCATCCACCACCTTAAACATTCATTCCCTCCACCACAGGCGTACCGTGGCTGCAGTGTGTACCATCTACAAGATGCACTGCAGCAACTCGCCAAGGTTTCTTCGGCAGCACCTCCCAAACCCGCAACCTCTTCCACCTAGAAGGACAAGGGCAGCAGGCACATGGGAACACCACCACCACTAAGTTCCCCTCCAAGTCACACACTATCCTGACTTAGAAGTATATCGCCGATCCTTCATCGTCACTGGGTCAAAATCCTGGAACTCCCTCCCTAACAGCACTGTGGGCGTACCTTCACCACACGGACTGCAGCGGTTCAAGAAGGCGGCTCACCACCACCTTCTCAAGGGCAACTAGGAATGGGCAATAAATACTGGCCTTGCCAGCGACGCCCAGATCCCATAAGCGAATTTTAAAAAAGCTAATACAGTATACTAAATTGTAAGAAGTACAAGTAAATCGCTGTTTCAACTGGAAGGAGTGTTTGGGGCCCTGGACAGTGGGAAGGGAGGAGGTAAAAGGGTAGGTGTTGCATCTCCTGCCCTTGCACGGGAAGGTGCCAGGTGATGGGGAAGTGGTGTTGGGGGTGATAGAGGAGTGGACCAGAGTGTCGCGGAGGGAGCGGTCCCTTCAGAATGCTGAAGGGGGGGAGGAGAAGATGTGTTTGGTGGTGGAATCACGCAGGAGGTGGCGGAAATGGTGCAGAATGATCTGTTGAATGTGGAGGCTGGTGGGGTGAAAGGTGAGGACAAGGGGAACCCTATCGTGGTTCTAGGAGGGAGAGAAGGGATGAGAGCAGAAGTGCGGGAAATGGAACAGACACGGTCGAGGGCCATGTCAACCACAGTAGAAGGGAATCCTCGGTTGAGGAAAAAGGAAGACATATCGGAAGCACTAGTATGGAAGGTGGCATCGTAAGAACAGATGCGGCGGAGACGGAGAAACTGGGAGAATGGAATAGAGTCCTTACAGGAAGCGGGATGGGAGGAAGTGTAGTTCAGGTAGCTGTGGGAGTCAGTAGGCTTATAGTGGATGTTGGTCGACAGCCTATCCCCAGTAATGGAGACAGAGAAGTCGAGGAAGGGAAGGGAAGAGTCAGAGATGGACCATGTGAAGGTGAGGGAAGGGTGGAAATTGGAAGCAAAGTGAATGAAATTTACTAGTTCAGGGCCAGAGCAGGAAACGGCACCAATACAGTCATCAATGTTGGAGAAAACTGAGCCTAAAATAAAGTCAGCGTTTTTCTTAGGAAAGCTAGCAATGTACCATCCGGAGGAAAGAGGGGCTGGAAAGAGTTCCAAGAGGCCGCATTGGTAAGGGATGAGAAGCAGTAGTCGCTGAAGGGGCAGGGAGGCAGCCGTTGACGTTGCTTTTCAATAAAGTTGTATTTGGTGTCTCTGATAGTGGATTTGCAGAGGATACAATCAGAGATAAAGTTGGCTCGATATGCTTCAGACTGATGAAGATGGTAAGTGTGACAGGCGCAATTGTTACAAGAGACAGAAGAACAGCAGGACCAATTGCACCAAACCACAGAGTAAGGGTAGTAATTACTCCTATTAATGTATTAGGATGTCTGAGTGTTTACATCACTTGGACATTCTGATATATTACCACCAGACAACAAAAACCAATTGAGCTAATTAACTGGGTGTGGAACCAATTAATTTAAGTAACTGGATATTACAATATTTCAAAACCCTAACATTATCAGCATCACTGCTGACAGACTTGAGACAGTAAAGTTAATGTCATCTTTTTAGTACAGAATTTCCAATATAAAATTAATGCTTAAACCTTACTGTTGAGTTATGAAGAATTAATTAGCTTTTCCAGGACTGTCATTGAGATCCAAATGTGCAGTAAACTTATTTGAATTTTTTGTACTCGTGCAGTGTTCTGAATGAGCAGTTGGGAAAAGTTTACAATGGCAACATTGGTTTGAAGACAGGAATGTTTCAGTCTTGGCTCAGTGGTAGCACTCTGAGTCCGAAGCTCATGGATTCAAGCCTCAGCAGAAGCCTTCCTCCAATATACAAATAACCTCAAAGCTAAAAGAGTGGTCAGGGTCAGGGACTCATCTCTGTTGCAATGGAAGTCTCACTCCCATTGGAGAAGACCCAATTATGCCAAAGCGGAAATCTAGCTTATGTCCTTTGGGAAATTTCTTGTTTGAGTCAGTAAAGAGCTTCCCACCTGTGTTTCTGCAGCCCATTACAAAAACTCCAGATTGAACCTCTGGTCATCCTCCATTACCTTCCATGGCTGGTGGTTGAAGGCAATCTTTCTTCGACAGCGCCTCCCAATCCCAAGACCTCCACCACCTAGAAGGACAAGGGCAGCAGGCACATGGGAACACCACCACCTGCAAGTTCCCCTCCAAGTCACACACCATCCCGACTTTGAAGTATATCGCCGTTCCTTCATCGTTGCTGGGTCAAAATCCTGGAACTCCCTCCCTAACTGCACTGTGAGAGTACCTTCACCACCAGGACTGCAGCAGTTCAGGAAGCCAGCTCACCACCACCTTCTCAAGGACAACTAGGGATGGGCAATAAATGCTGGCCTTGCCAGTGACGCCCACATCTCAAGAATGAATTTTTAAAAATCTTTCCCTTAATGGACCTCCTTGATGCCAATTAATCTTTTATCCTGACCTTTAGCGCGGTTCTTTTACAAATTCAAGATTACTTTCAGCTCTGTGCCAGGCTGTCTAATGATCGTCTGTCTTAACATTATGCTTCTGATAAATGAAGATTTTCTGCCCACTGACTATGATTGAGCTAACTGTAATCCAGTGAATTAGAATATTTGGCATCAATGTCTTGATATTAAATATATATTTATGATGGGAAACTACCGTTATATATTTGCCAAAGAAGTCACTTAGTGCCCTCCCATGAAATGGAATCTTTATTTCTATGAGTGAGGCTAGTTACCTGAATTGTACTCAACCTCTCAACTAAAAATTAAAACTGTCTTTAATGGATAAGTATTGAGTATTCCAGTTATCACACTTGCTGTGTTTTTTTGAAAGTTAAAAATGTACATTAGCGATTTCCTGGTTGTTTTTTAAAGTCAGGAAAGCAGAAATCATCATAAACTCTCATGTCATGTTACTAACATTCTCACCTCTGTTTGAAGGTCAAGCGTTCAAGCCTCACTTTAGGGCTTGAATACAGTGGCCGGGATTTTGCCTACCTGGGCGGGTCCGGTGCGGGCGGTGTCCGTGGCAGGTCGCGACTCCACTGCTGGCTCCATCCTGCTGCTGAAAATGAACTTACCTTAATGGGGCCTACTAAGCCCCGCCCAGCGCGTTACCTGGCCTTATTAGATGGAGCGGGTCTGGTGACGTCATTCATGATGCATTTTCAGCTGGGATCTTTAAAGGGACCATGGCCACATTAGATTTGAAGTTTAATCTAACATAGTGCTGTCAGTGCACTACAGCATTGGAGTGCTGCAAACACTGACAATGACTGCATAGAGGCAGAGGGCTGCACCCAGGTTCTCCAAATACTCCCCCCATATGCTTATGGAGGGAGTCAGAGCACGCAGGGAGGTCCTCTTCACTTCCGATAGGTGGAAGAAACCTCCCCAGGAGACCAATGCAGCCGGGTTACAGATTGCAGAGGAGTCACAAGCAGGGATGTCGTCAGGAGGACCTGGGTGCAGTGCCACAAACGTTTCAATGATCTCAATAGATCGGGAAATGTGAGTACAAAGCCACACTGTACCTCATCCTGCTGTGCCTCTCATCACATCCCCATCACTCTGCCTTCCCTACCCTACACCTGTACATCCTTACTCACACCAACATACTTTGCACCTCCACCCATCCCTTTCTATCTACCTTATCACTTCCCCATCTCACTAGCCAACCCTCACCCTCATCTTAGTGCAATCATACCAACTAACAACACACAAGGGTAGCCACTTGGGTGTTTTATCCAATGTTTATGTAAAGTTTCTGTTACTGTGGGGTCAAACATAAATATCTTTATTTTCAACACTTCTGGTCTTGGAAGATTTGTGTGCACCTTTGGAAGTGGCTTAGTGAGTTGCAGTGAATGGTGAGACATAACGGTACCCCCCCCCCCCCCCCCCCCCCCCCCCGCAATGTGTGAAAGGAATGGCTTGGGCATTGTAGGGATGCTTTATAGTGTTGGTGTGGGGTGGTGCCAAGCTGGCGCATCATGTGGCAGCCATATGGGTGTCCAGCGTAAAGTTAACTAAATCTGGCCGTGATGAGGCCATCCCTGGTCTCCCGGGCAGCAATGTGGTCGGGTGCTGCTGCGTTTCCTACATTACAACAGTGACTGCAGTTCAAAAGCACTTCATTGGCTGTAAAGTGCTTTGGGACGTCCTGTGGTCATGAAAGGGGCTATATAACTGCAAGTTTTTCTTTTTTTCTTTCTTTTCAATGCATTATTGAGCAAATGCGACATTGTCAGAGGTACTGTCTTTCCGATGAGATGTTTAACTGAGTTCCTGTTCAGGTGGATTTAAAAGATCCCATCGCTCTACTTGATCAGGGGAAACTCTCCTCGTGTCTTTGCCAATTCACTTTCCTCAACCAACACCACTCAACACGGTCAATAATTCATTCATTGTTTGTGGGACCATGCAGTGTGCCAATGAACTGTCACATTTACCTATAGAACAGTGACTCCGCTTCAAAAGTAATTCATCGACTGTGAAGTGCTTTGGGCCTGCCTGAGAATGTGATGAAGCGCTCTGTAAAAAGTAAGTTCTTTCTTTCCGAACCTTCTACTGGGAACACATCACCAAAAAAGGAATTCTGTCATCGCAATGCTGAATTCCTTGCAAACCAGTATGATTTTGAAGTATTTGCTTTTCTATTCAGTGTAGATGTGAGTAATGTCCCTGGAGATATCCAGATGGAGCTGATTGAATAATGATGCAATTCCACTCTGAAGGACAAGTTCACAGAGGCTAACTGTTTATCCAATGTCATAATCCCCTGTGCCTACAATTCGACTTGTGCTTCAGCCAACCAATATATTTTTAATTTCAGAAAATACTGGAAATACCCAGCAGGTCAGACAGCAGCGCTGGAGAGAGAAACATGTTTCAGGTCTGTGACCTTTCATCAGAACTGAAACGTTAACTCTGTTTCTCTCTCCACGATGCTGCCTGACCTGCAGTGTTTCCAGCATTTTCGGCATCTGGAGTATTTTGCTTTTTAGAATAGTGTTATTCTCATCGGGGACAGTAGCATAGTGGTTATGTTACGGGACTAGTTAATCCAGAGGCCTGGACTAATGCTCCAGAGTCACGAGTTCAAATCCCCCCCCACGGCAGCTGGGGAATTTAAATAAGCTACCAGATTGTTGTACCATTTCCCCAGCCCCAGGAAGGTAAGGAGAGCAGCGAAACATCGGGAAAGGCCTGGAGTGACATTTATGAGCAAGACAGGTTGAAAACTGTTTGAGAACCGGCTCTCTGTGTAAAAGCCCAACTCACTAATGTCCTTTAGGGAAGGAAAACTGCCGTCCTTACCCGGTCTATATGTGACTCCAGACCCACAGCAATGTGACAGCAAAATACTGCGGAAGCTGGAAATCCGAAATAACAACAGAAAACGCTGGAAAAACTCAGCAGGCCAGGCAGCATCCGTGGAGAGAGAAACAGAGTTAACGTTTCAGGTCGAAGACCTTTCGTCAGAACTGGAAAAAAGCAGGAAATGAAATAGATTTTAAAGCAAGTTTAGGGCTGGGAAAAGGGGGAGGGGATGAAAGAACAAAAGGGAAGGTTCAGTGATAGGATAGAAAGCAGGAGAGATTAAGAGACATTGAGAAACATTAAGAGATATTCAAGGCTCTTGATCGCCACTACCCTGCCCCCCCGCCACAAAATATTTATCCAATTCTTCTTTGTATTTTTATACACTGTCTGCCTCCCTAGGAGCTCTATTCCATACCTTCACCACCCTCTGAGCAAAGTAGTTAAATCTAAATTGTTCCATCAGCCTTGACTCAATGGTAGCGCTCTCACCTCTGAGTCAGAAGGTCATGGCTTCAAGCCTCACTTTAGAGACTACAGCACATATTTTACGACGACATTTCAGTGCCGTACTGAGGGAATGCTGCACTGTCGGAGGTGCCATCTTTTGGATGAGATGTTGAACTAAAGTCCTATCTGGCATGTATGTAAAAGATTCAGTCGGCATAAAAGATCCCATGGCAGGGCCCAGGTCTTCAGATGGACCTAGACAAAGGGGGATAGGGACGAGGGTCAGCGAGACACAGAAAGACTCGACAGAAGGTGATGATTGGCAGGACCAGGTTGCCACGCTGCCTCTGTGCTTGATATCGCTTGAGGAAAGCGAACAGCTCCAAGTATTGGCAGACACCTTGCAGAGTGTGGTCTCCAGCCTCGCCATTACCGATACACCTTGGACTGCCTGCTCCAAGGCTTTCTCCCCCATCTGCGTGAGAGCTGGAACCTCCCCCGGTTTGGGTCCTCTCCTGGGTGTTGTGAGTCAGACAGAGTGGCAGTGAGTTAGTGTGTGGTTCCTGTAAAAGGCTTGTGTAGGTGTGTGGGTCAGCTTCACATAGTGGGCGTGCTAACAGGGAGGAGCAGCAATTTGTGAGCAGGATGGGGAGGTGGTCAAGTGCGAGAAGCTGGGTCCGCTGTGAAATTAGAAAGCAGTCAGCGGAGGAGTGAAATGCCGAGCAGCTGCCACCAGTAGAAGCAGAATGCTGTTAGTGCCTGTTGTGAGAGCAACAGCAAGAGGTGAGTGTGTGATTGGAATGAGGGAGAGTTGGTACAGTGTCCGCTTGTGATTGGTGAAGTATGTGGAGTGGGGAGGGGAGTGGTTGAGGTGCTGGGGAGAGAGGGAGTGCCGGGGGCGGGGTGGGGGAGTGCTGGGGAGGGGGGAGGGGGGGGAGGTGAGCTGCTGGGAAGGGTTGGGGAGCTGGGGAGTGCTGGGGAGGGGGAGGGAGCTGCTGGGGAGGTGGGGAGTGCTGGGGAGAACATAGGAACATAAGAAATAGGAGCAGGAGTAGGCTATTTGGCCCTTCGAGCCTGCTCCACCATTCAATAAGATCAAGGTTGATCTTCTACCTCATCTCCACTTTTCTGAACTATCCCCATATCCCTTGATTCCCTTAATATTCAAAAATCTATCGATCTCTGTCTTGAATATACTCAATGACTGAGCCTCCACAGCCCTCTGAGTGAAGAAATTTCTCCTCATCTCAGTCCTAAATGGCCGACCCCTTATTCTGAGACTGTGACCCCTGGTTCTAGACTCCCCAGCCAGGGGAAACATCCTTCCTACATCTACCCTGTCAGGCCCTGCAAGAATTTTGTATGTTTCAATGAGATCACCTCTCAGTCTTCTAAACTCTAGAGAATGTAGGCCTAGTCTACTCAATCTCTCCTCATAGGACAATTCCCCCATCCCAGGAACCAGTCTGGTGAACCTTCGTTGCACTCCCTCTATGGCAAGTATATCCTTCCTTAGGTAAGGAGACCAAAACTGTACACAATACTCCAGGTGTGGTCTCACCGGGGCCCTATATGATTGCAGTAAGACGTCTTTACTCTTAAACTCAAATCCTCTTGTAATAAAGGCCAACATACCATTTGCTTTCCTAATTGCTTGCTGTACCTGCATGTTAACTTTCAGTGATTCGTGTACAAGGACACCCAGGTCCCTCTGAACACCAACATTTCCCAATCGCTCACCATTTAAAAAATACTCTGCTTTTCTATTTTTCCTACCAAAGTGGATAACTTCACATTTCGCCACGTTATATTCCATTTGCCATGTTCTTGCCCACTCACTCTGCCTGTCTATATCCCCTTGAAGCCTCCTTACATCCTCCTCACAACTTACATTCCCACCCAGTTTTGTATCATCAGCAAACTTGGATATATTGGGCTGGATTTTGTCTTGGGGTCGGGTTGGGGTCGTGTAATCCGCATTTCGTGTTTCCCCCCCGACTCCAGATTAATGTGGATGAATGGTGCAATTTTCACTTAATTGGGCAATTGAGTTCCAGCATGTGGGAACCCATGAACCAATTAGTGGTTTCAGTCTGAAAGTCGCCTCTGATGATGTCATCATTGCTGACTGCCTAGTCTCAGAGACTGTTGGTGAGAGAGGACCTGCCTGGCTTGCTTTTGATGTGAGTGGACCTGGATGCAAAATATGGGGGGAGGGGGGAGGGGAGAGAGAGAGAGAGAATGAATTTTTTTTGCATCCAAGTCCTCTCACAGCAAAGGCCAGGCAGTCTCTGAACACATTCAATGCAGCAGCGGCGACTTTCAGACCTAATACTACTACTACCTTCATCACATCTCCGTTGTAATAGTGGACCTGCAGCTGATAGTCAGCTGTCCACTTGTGCTCCCGCCAGGTTTCACTGGAGTGTTTCACACCAGGCGTACTTCACGTCAGAAAAGGATTAAACTAGCTAAAACATTTCAAAATGGCATTACAGAGCCAATTTAGAGCTTGTTAAGGGCTTTAATGGCCTCTCCCGCCTCTTGGAGGCGGGATGGAGTCGGGAACCCCGCGACTGATTTTGTCAAAATTGCGTGGAGGCGGGATGGAGTCGGGATGGGGTCGGAAACCCCGACCCTGCAAATTTAACCCCCCACACGCCTCCAAACCCGACTCCATGGGTCATTCAAAATCCAGCCCAATTGGTCCCCTCATCCAAATCATTGATGTAGATTGTGAATAGCTGAGGCCCAAGCACTGATCCTTGCGGTACCCCACTGGTTATAGCCTGCCAACCCGAAAATGACCCGTTTATTCCTACTCTCTGTTTTCTGTCCATTAACCAATCCTCAATCCATGCTAGAGGGTTGGAGTGCTGGGTGTGTGTGCTGGGGAGGGATGGAGAGCTGATGGGAGTGCTGGCGGAGAGGGCTGGGGGGGGCGGTGTGCTGGGGAGGAGGGGATGGAAGTGCTGGGGGCGTGGCATGTGGCGTGCTGGGGTCTGGGGGAGAAGTGCCTGCCAAGGTCTCATCCTAAGAAAAAGAGATAGCAAGACGTCCTTCTCACCATTGCTGTACGGGCCAGGTTGATGAAGCAGTTGCAGCACTGAACCCATGTCCTGAGGGTGATGATGTGAACGTTGACATTGTCTGCCACCTCCCTCCAGCATCTGCTTGGGCATCTTCCTGGCATCCAAGGGGAACAGAACATGCTTGGAAGCCCTCACCTGCTCCATGGCTGTGTCAGAGAATGAATTGCCCTTGCGTGCGACATGCTGCTCTCCAAAAACCTCCCAGTGGCAGCACAGAGTTACACAGTTGAGCGGCACCTCGCTTTAAGAGGTGCGTTCACCCTTTAAATGGCCACCGGGCCCACTGTGAATCCTGCCCTCTAATTGGGCGGGCTGGCCGTCACCATTGGAAATGCGTGGGTGGCTCACCAATGAAATGTAAATGAGATCCGACCATCAGAATGGTTCGGGTCTCAGACTGATGATATCAGGCGGGTGGCCTGACCAGCCGCCTGTTCGAAAACTACCCTAAGATGTCAGCAATGAGACCCTGCCTCAAAACCTTTCTTGTCTGCCACCGGGGTTCTGTATGCACTTCTTAAACCGTTAAACCGAGGGGACAAAATCCTGGAACTCCTTCCCTAACAGCACTGCCTGGATGAGTGCAGCTCCAACAACACTCAAGAAGCTCGACACCATCCACGACAAAGCAGCCACTTGATTGGAACCCATCCACCACCTTAAACTTTCACTCCCTCCACCACCGGCGCTACTGTGGCTGCAGTGTGTACCATCTACAAGATGCACTGCAGCAACTCGCCAAGGCTTCTTCGGCAGCACCTCCCAAACCTGCGACCTCTACCACCTAGAAGGACAAGGGCAGCAGACGCATGGGAACACCACTACCTCCAAGTTCCCCTCCAAATTACACACTTGGAAATATATCACCGATCCTTCATCGTCACTGGGTCAAAATCCTGGAACTCCCTCCCTAACAGCACTGAGGGAGCACCTTCACCACACAGACTGCAATGTTTCAAGAAGGCGGCTCACCACCACCTTCTCAAGGGCAACTAGGGATGGGCAATAAATGCTGGCCTTACCAGCGATGCCCACATCCCATGAATGAAAAAGAAGAATCTGTTTCCACCCTTTCAGACAGTGCATTTCAGATCATAACAACTTGCTGCGTAAAAAATATTCTCATCTCCCCTCTGGTTCTTTTGCTAATTATCTTAAATCTGTGTCCTCTGGTCCGTTCTGCCTGTGGAAAAAATATCTCCCTATTTACTCTATCAAAGCCCTTCATAATTTTGACCATCTCTATTAAATCTTGCTTTAACCTTCTTTGCTCTAAGGAGAACAATCCCAGCCTCTCTAGTCTCTTCAGTGACTGAAATCCCTCAACACTGGTACCAAAACTGCAGAACTCTCTTGTGTTGCTGTCTGGTTTCCATGGAGAAACTGAAGGATATGTTATCTGCTTTTTTTTCCTGCTCATTAAGGCGAGGGATATTAGTGCCATGTTATGGAACATTTTCCATTTCAGGCAGCCCCATATCAGCATCAAGCACTTTCAGGTCAGGTACAGCACAGCCAGCTGCAGAGTATAGCTCCCTTTATTCTGTCGCATCAGAAAGGTACCATTTTGGCATTTTGACCCAGTATTAGGGTTGTCTGAGTAAGATTACCAATCATGGCAGATTTGTGCTGTAGCACAATGCCTACTTAGAACTGGATTGAGACTGTTCAAGCTCTTTTCAAATGCAATAATTCCAGCCAGGAGACTTCCATCCCATAAGTCTGGACTGAATTTGAACCCAGGTCCTAGAGTTGAAAGGTCAGTCTCTAACTCACTGCACCACCCAGTTCCCTTTGCTGCTGTGTGATGTAAGGTTTGGCAGATATCTCTGCTGCTTCTTGGAAGGAGCCAGTGGCATAAAAGTTCAAGGCATTGGTCACATTGACAGCCACAGACACTGACTGACATTACACACTGCAACCACCCATTGATGGGAGATTGGCTTGAAAATGCCAAAAATTGATACAGCAGGCTACAAATAATGGTAAAACCTAAGGGAATTAAGTTGGTTTAGTTTAGTACATAAGAATAATTTAATGCTCCACTTTGAGTTTGATCAATAATAGCCTCCGTCAACGCTCACACTGCATGTGTTACAACTACCTTTAGAATACGGTAGACTAGGAATTAGCTAACAACCTTGGAGCAATCACAGTTTGATTTGACTCACATTCAGCCAAGCTCATTGAACCAAATCCAACGCAAGTGTTATTTCCTCTTTCAACTGTGTGCCAACTTAAGTTTTCTTTTCCACTCCAGCAATGGAAAAAAATCCAACTTTCTTTGGCTAGACCAAGGGAAGCTTGTTATTTTCTCCACCTAACAGCATTGTCCAAGTTCGGGGAGGGCTGGTTTGTCTTGTGTCCTGGCATCAAGCTCACTCAAGTGCAGACATCGTTCCATGTAGCCGAAGCACAGTGTTTTTGAAACGTACTTATTTATGCATATTTTATGCCTTGTTCTTACTATGTTACGATGTTTTCTTGCTGGGTGCTGGCCCGTAATGCTATTTAAGCAACTTTTGCATGGTATGGCAGCATGAGGGCTCTTGTTCAGAATTGTTGACTGCATGCTTGCAGACTCCCACTGTCCTCATCTCAATCGCTATTTAATTGGACAGCACAACAGACGCACATGTCACTGGCTGCAAGCATCATTGTTGATAGTTTGCCAATTTTCAATCCAGTATTGAATTTGAGCTCCAATTTACATGTCAGCGGTGGCTCAGTGGAAGCACTCTTGCCTCTGCGTCAGAAGGTTGAGGGTTCAAGTCCCACTTCCAAGCACTTGAACAAAAAATTCTAAGCTGACACTCCGGTGCAGTACTGAGGTGGGTGCCGTCTTTTGGATGAGACATTAAACCGAGGTCCCATCTTCCCTCTCAGGTGGACGTGAAAGATCCCATGGCACTATTTTGAAGAAGAGCAGAGGAGTTCTCACCAGTGTCCTGGCCAATATTTATCCCTCCACCAATACCTAAAAACAGATTATCTGGTCATTTTCACATTGCTCATTGTGGGAGCTTGCTGTGCAAAATCGGCTCCCGCATTTCCTACATTACAACAGTGACTACACTTCAAATGGCTGTAAAGCGCTTTGGGATGTCCCGGGGTCCTGAAAGACGCTATATAAATGCAAGTCTTTCTTCCTCTGATGATCATGTCCTTATTATTATTTGGAACAGAGATAAGATTTCTCTAAATCAAATTTTCTGGAATATTGGAGGACAGAGTCAACTGCCCTCCTGGAATGGAACCGCACTGGACAGGAACACAAATCCTAGATGCAACACGGATTCTCCAACCTGTGCTACCGGCTAACAAGGCTCTCTTCTGGGAGCACAGTGTGGCTGAATTTGCCCTGTGATATTTAAAAGGATAGTGTTTTCGGATTGAGGTGGCTCCAAGATAACACATCTAGCAATGGAGCCATGTCTGCACTTCATGGCCGATGGATTGGGATAACTAAAGCAGACTGGTCTGCAGTGCTCTAATGCACTGTCGATGACGGACCAGCCAGCCTGGCTCACTGATGGAACCAGGAGGAGTGGATCTGTCACTGGGGGCTAGGATTCTTTCCATTTGGCTCCAGATAACTCTGCTAGCCAACAGTCTAAAGACTGGACAAGCACGGGGAAGCCTGTCAACGCTCCAAGTGGTAAATGCACAGTTTCAGCTGGTTAATCTCCAGTAGTACCCCTGAGCACACTCGAGGGTCCTTAAGCCGTGCCTCTTGACAACCTGCACCTTAGCTTTTTGGACTTGGCGAAATGGTATGTGTGTGTACTCCATATCGGGCACAGAAACCCCAACAGGTGTAGATTGTTGAGTAAGGCTGTGTCATCGCACCAACGCTCTTCTCGATCTTCTTGGCTGCAATGCTCCATCTCACCCTCAGTAAGCTCCCCACTGGAGTGGAGCTAATTTACAGAATTAACGGGAAACTGTTCAACCTCCGTCACCTCCAGTCCAGATCCAAAGTCGTCCCATCCTCTGTCGTCGAATTACAGTATGCAGACGACACTTGCATCTGCGCACACTTGGAGGTCGAACTCCAAACCATCGTCAACACCTTCACTGAAGCGTACGAGAGCATGGGCCTTACACTAAACATCCGTAAGACAAAGGTCCTCTACCAACCTGCCCCTGCCACACAGTACTGCCTCCTGATTATCAAAATCCATGACAAGGCCTTGGACATCGTGGACCACTTTCCATACCTCGGGAGCCTACTGTCAACAAGGACAGACGTCGATGACGAAGTCCAACACTGCCTTCAGTGTGCCAGTGCAGCCTTCGGTCACCTGAGGAAGAGAGTGTTTGAAGACCAGGACCTCAAACCCGGCACCAAGCTCATGGTCTACAGAGCAGCAGTGATACCCGCCCTCCTGTGTGCCTCAGAGACATGGACCATGTACAGCAGGCATCTCAAAACACTGGAGAGGTACCACCAACGCTGTCTCCACAAGATCCTGCAAATCCATTGGCAGGACAGGCGCACCAACGCCATTGTTCTCGCTCAGGCCAACATCCCCAGCATCGAAGCTTTGACCACACTCGATCAGCTCCGATGGACGGGTCACATCGTCCGCATGCCCGATACGAGACTCCCAAAACGAGCGCTCTACTCGGAGCTTCGACACGGCAAGAGAGCCCCAGGTGGGCAGAGGAAATGCTTCAAGGACACCCTTAAAGCCTCCATGAAAAAGTGCAACATCCCCACCGACACCTGGGAATCCCTGGCCCAGGACCGCACAAAGTGGAGGAGAAGCATCCGGGAAGGTGCTGAATACCTCGAGTCTCTTCGCCGGGAGCAAGCGGAAGCCAAGCGCAAGAAGCGCACATCAACCCAAGCACCCCACCCACCTGCCCCTTCAACCACCGTCTGCCCCACCTGTGACAGAGAATGTAGGTCCCGCATTGAACTCATCAGTCACCTGAGAACTCATTTTTAATGTTCAAGCAAGTCATCTCGGTTCCGAGGAACTGACTATGAAGAAGAAGCTGGGTTTAGAGACTCTCGAATGTATGGTAGGTTTCTGTGAGTATCAGATAGGCGATGGACCAAAAAATACTCGCGCGTTCCTTTAAACAACGAGGTCTGGACACAGAATATGGAATTTAAGCAACACAATTAGGAATAGCCACATTTACAAGCTGCTAAATGGTTCCTTATTACAACGGAGGCGTTTATTAGGATACAGAGGATTCTAGTTTACTAGATGGTTAGCTTTAGCTTATTTTAAAATGTTTGTTTGACAAAATCTTGCATTGAGTTTGCTGTTAAGGAATGAAATACGAGGGTAAATCTTCAGCTGGCAGAGCAGATTGCCCGCCTGCTGTCGAGCCAGGCCACATTAATGGAATGAAACTCGAGCGGGTTCTGAAGACGGGAATCCTCTCCGCCAGATGACCACCCGGTAGTGAAAGCAACCATTTACACCGTGCAATGCTACAACCCCATTAATGAAATAATGATGGCAGTCCATGTCTAATTCAAGGGCACAACATAAGGATTATCTCCAAAGCAAACTGGCCCAGTTTTGAGCTCATGTATGATGTACAAAATTTGACTCAAATGCAGGCAATTTTTAATGCTCGCCGCCGAATGGCCTGAATATCACATGTTCTGCCGTTTTGTGGATCTCTGCATCGCGGTTTCGCAGGGAACCCGTGCAGAGGGATTTAAAGGTTGTTCTGCACGTGTTGAACAAGAATAAAATTCCTCTGCAGATGTGACGCAATTTTCGGTGCACAGAATCGACAGCTGTGAGCAAGGACTGGTGTCAAACTAGCAGTAGGCAAGGAAAGAGGCAAGGTTATCTATCTCTGTGACCATCGGCCTATTAACGGTCTGATTAATAAAATCAGGTGAATGCTGAGGAGATGGTGGGTAAATGATTTCGAAAGGGGCCACAGACAGTGGTCCTGAAGAATGCTGTGAGGAAGGATTTAAACATTTCACAATTGGCTCCATAGCCACTGCCCCAGGGTCTACTGTGACCGGTGAAAGATCGAACATGCCCACTCGACAGTGATTGACAGAATGACCAGCCGTGTGAGAATGTGAGAAATGTTCTTGTTCCAGTGCCAACCTCCGTGGCCAACCTGGGTTAAGGACAGAGGAATTGTTTGACTTGCTGTTTTTAACCACACCATTCTGAAACGGCCACAATCGGAAATAAGTCATTAAATGCAGCAGATTCTTAGAGTGAGGGCTTCACTCAGAAGTATTCCAACCCCGAATAGTCCAGATATTTTTTTCCATTATGCTTCATCATACATTCCAAAAAAAATGAATGATTGTTAGTCGCAGACTCCAGTACTGCGCTTCACAGCACATGTTCTGCATGACCAGAGCCTCTGGACAATTTGAATTAATTCTTACTTTAAGGCAGACCTTCAGGCTTTCAGAGGTTCCATAGGAACAGTTGGGCCAATTATTGTCCAGACTAAACTTCGGTTACTGCCAGCCTGTAGCACTCCATTCTATGTCAGTGACAGCCACATCGGGAAAGCACATGTATAAACCATTGCTTTTCCTTTGATCTTTAATTTCCTCCAGCTCATCTGCCCCCTCCCCCCCCCCCCCAGATCTCTGCGCACTTCCAATTCTGGCCTCTTGAGCATCCCTGATTTTAATCACTCCACCATTGGTGGCCGTGCCTTCAGCTGCCAAGGCCCAAAGCTCTGGAATTCCCTCCCTAAACCTCTCGGCATCTCTTCCTCTCTCTCTTCCTTTAAGACGCTCCTTAAAACCTACCTCTTTGACCAAGCTTTTGGTCATCTGCTCTAATATCTCCTTATGGGGCTCGGTGTCATATTTTATTAATAACACTCCTGTGAAGCGCCTTGGGACATTTTACTACGTTAAAGGCGCTATATAAATGCCAGTTGTTGTTGATCGGGTACTGGTCAAACAAGTGGTGGAGATGGATATTGGAAATTGAAGCTATGCTGGTCCATGGGATGCAGCTCTGAGAATTTTGAGCTGTACTTTGGAGGCTACATTAAGGTTGCAGGCTTAATTAGCAAAAGGTACCAAATGAAGTCACCTCCCAAGAGCTACTTGAAGAGCTTTCAGTAAGAGACATGGCATGGAAAGCTGATAATCTGGAGCAAACTGTCAAAGGGACAGATGGACTGGTTTAGGCTTGAGTACATTCTAGCTGTGAACTGTAAGAACCAGAGGGAAATCCATATGGCGTCCATTTTTCACTGTTCAGAATGGCAGTGGCTGTTGCCAAAAAAAAACAATAACATGTGTGCCAAGGAGATTACACACTGAAAATCTGTAGGAGATTGATCTCACACATTAGCTCTCAAACTAACGGATAAAGTGATAACTGACACTGTTTGACTCTAACTGCCTATTGACACACACAGCGCAACACATGCCAACAATCCAAGAGCTGTAGAAATTGGACATGTTTTCCCAAATAACTTTGGAGGCTTTTGCAGATGAAGGAAGGAGGGTTGAGGGAGAGGTGTGGTCCCTAACGCCCTCCAACAGACTCCAAAGGAAGCATTTTGCATCCTGCAATGCTTCGATCCGGATGCTAAACTGGCAAAACCAACGAGAGTGCAATGCTAAAGCTAGAACAAAAAGGAGGGATAGGCTGGATGGAAACCAATGGAAAAGATGGTTAAGCAGGTGTAAAACTTTCGGCTATCTTACTGCTTTGGTCTGTGCTTCTGAATTTGGCACGAGACCAACCACATTAGAGAATAATCTAATTCCTTCATTGCTCCCAAAATTCTGTTCTTTCCAGTTCTGAGGAATGTTCCAGTATCCACGATTACTGCATTCTTTTTTCCCACTATTTAAAAAATATGTTTATCCCACTTCTTTCGATTGCCTGTCTTCCCCGTGATATGTACCATCTGTTCTGTATCAACCCTCTGTCAATGGTATTCTACAGTTTCCCACTAGGAGATGTGTGAGGGCTATACAAGTTGTCTTGGCTTCCAATTTTCTGGTGGGGAAGCATCTCACTCACCAACCGGCCCTGACAACACAACCTAGACTAGGAACTCATCGGGGGGGGGGGGGGATTTGCTATGGTAACACCACATCCCCGCACTCCATGGTGGTGCGTGTTGGCAAACACCTACCACCATAAGAGTCACAAACGATATCAATCCCAATAGGATCAAATGTTAAAGTGAAAGAGCTGCTGGATTGCTGCCTTTTCTCAGTAAGTATGGTTACACAGATAGTTGATTATTCCTGCCATGTTATTGTCAATGTGCATCGATAAACCTTATTGCATCTGTACTTGGTGCAAACATTTCTCCTGTGGAGAGAGAGAGAAAAAACTCAATTAAGAAATAATAAGAAAAAAAATCTCCGAATGTCTGAAATTTGAAATAAAAACAGAAAATGCTGGAAATAAAGTCACCATTTGAAAAGAGTAAAGGAGGTTTAGAGGGAATTTGAGGAGAACTTTTTTCACCCAGAGGGTGGTGGAGGCAGAAACCCTCATCACATTTAAAAAGTACTTGGATATGCACTTGAAGTGTCACGGCCTACAGGACTACGGACCAAGAGCTGGAAATGGGATTAGGCTGGATAGCTCTTTGTCGGCCGGTATAGACACAATAGGTCGAATGGCCTCCTTCTGTGCCTTAAATTTCTATGATTCTATGATGCAGACTTGGATGAAGCATTAACCTGTCCTTTCTCTTTTCAGATCTGGGTGGGCCTGCTATGTATTCCCAGCAACTTCTGTTTTATTTAAATTAAAAAGGTAATTTGGCCATGTAAGATGATTATATGAGATTATGAGAGGGTTTGATAGGGTAAATGCTGAGCGGCTGTTTCCCCTAGCTGTAGAGTCTAGAACTAGGGATTAAAGACTCAGGGTAAGGGTTCGGCCATTTAGGACTGAGAGGAAGAGAAATTTCTTCATTCAGAACATTGTGAATGTTTGGAATTCTCTACCCCAGAGGGTTGTGGATGCTCAGTCATTGAGTATATTCAATGATGCGGAGATGCCGGTGTTGGACTGGGGTGGACAAAAATGAGAAGTCGCACAACACCAGGTTATAGTCCAACAGTTTTATTTGAAATCACAAGCTTTCGGAGCTTACACCCCTTCCTCAGGTGAAGTAAAGAAATACAGACTCGACAAAGCATATATAGATAGAGAACAATGCATGTGTAACTTACAATGGCAGACGACTACATTTAAATCATCCTGACTGTTTATCTGCCGAGGTGTGACAAAAGGCAATCAGGTCAGCCAGGAAGGTACCACATCAAAGACATAGCAAGATACAACTGAGACAATGAGGTGGAGTCACAGGGGGTCCAATGTGTCAAAAGCCGCAGTCGGTATGGGAAACGATAAACTTTAAAATTTTTACTTTTTTACTGGGAATCACATCTGTGAACAAGCCAACGACGACTCGAGTCTGGATCACGTCATGTATCGTGACATAAACCCAAGATCCCGGTTGAGGCCGTCCTCATGAGTGCAGAACTTGGCTATCAGTTTCTGCTCGATGATTTTGCGTTGTCGTGTGTTTCTAAGGCTGCCTTGGAGAACGCTTACCCGCAGATCCGAGGCTGAATGTCCTTGACTGCTGAAGTGTTCCCCGACTGGGAGGGAACACTCCTGCCTGGTGATTGTTGCGCGGTGTCCGTTCATACGTTGTCTCAGTGTCTGTATGGTCTCGCCGATGTACCATGCCGCGGTGCATTCTTTCCTGCAACGTATGAGGTAGACAACGTTGGCTGAGTCACATGAGTATGTACCATGTACCTGGTGGGTAGTGTCCTCACGTGTGATGATGGTATCTGTGTTGATGATCTGGCATGTCTTGCAGAGGTTGCCGTGGCAGGGTTGTGTGGTGTCGTGGTCGCTGTTATCCTGAGACCATGCAGACACTGAGACAACGTATGAACGGACACCGCGCAACAATCACCAGGCAGGAGTGTTCCCTCCCAGTCGGGGAACACTTCAGCAGTCAAGGACATTCAGCCTCGGATCTGCGGGTAAGCGTTCTCCAAGGCGGCCTTAGAAACACACGACAACGCAAAATCATCGAGCAGAAACTGATAGCCAAGTTCCGCACTCATGAGGACGGCCTCAACCGGGATCTTGGGTTTATGTCACAATACATGACGTGATCCAGACTCGAGTCGTCGTTGGCTTGTTCACAGATGTGATTCCCAGTAAAAAAGTAAAAATTTTAAAGTTTATCGTTTCCCATACCGACTGCGGCTTTTGACACATTGGACCCCCTGTGACTCCACCTCATTGTCTCAGTTGTATCTTGCTATGTCTTTGATGTGGTACCTTCCTGGCTGACCTGATTGCCTTTTGTCACACCTCGGCAGATAAACAGTCAGGATGATTTAAATGTAGTCGTCTGCCATTGTAAGTTACACATGCATTGTTCTCTATCTATATATGCTTTGTCGAGTCTGTATTTCTTTACTTCACCTGAGGAAGGGGCCACGTAAGCTCCGAAAGCTTGTGATTTCAAATAAAACTGTTGGACTATAACCGAGTATATTCAAGACAGAGATCTAGATTTTTGGACGCTAAGGGAATCAAGGGTAATGGGGATCGAGCGGGAAAGTGGAGTTGAGGTAGATGATCAGCCATGATCGTATTGAATAGTGGAACAGACTCGAGGGTCCGTATAGCCTACTCCTGCACTTACTTCTTATGTTCTTATGATTGTGCTATGACTTGGTTTAGGGCCTGTGTCAGTAATCAAAGCAGAAAAACGACTATTTTCTATTTTTAAGTCTACCAAAGTTGATTATGCAATAATGTTTTTGATTATGGATTTGGAGAAATCAATCTGGTGTTACGCTGCCAAATGTTAAGCTTGATACGGCCCAGTCACCTTTATCCGTAATGCTATGAAACCCTCTTTATTTCCAAAGATCCCAGCTCTTTAGCCTTGAAATTGCACTGGTCAAAGAGGCTTGGAAAAGCAGAAGGAAAAGTGGAAAATCACAAGGATGGGCTCCATGCATCACAATTCACAACACCTCTCTTCTACAAATTCAATATCTACTGAGTGGCAGCATCATATAGCCTTTGGCAGGCTGTGCAGAAAACACATTGGCCTAGAAATTTGGTCGTGCAACACCTGTTTCTTGGCCACTAAACAGCCCTCCTAAGCCTCCAATCTGGCAGACAGGAAGCGCAAGCTCATTATGAACCGGAAGTGCGCCACCCACTGTATTGGTAAAGACCAAAAATTTGGCATCCAGGGCCCACATCTGAAGCAGGTGTTGGGCTCTTTGTGCATTCAAATAAGGAGCCTAACACCTATTTTGTGCAAGTGCATGGGAACACCATCACCCAACCTCCCCCCCCCCCCCCCCACAAGTCACACACCATCTCGACTTGGAGATATATGGCCAGTACTTCATTGTCTCTGGGTCAAAATCCTGGAACTCCCTATCTAACAGCACTATGGGAGCTTCTTCACCACATGGACTGCAACGGTTCAAGAAGAAGGCCCACCACCACTTTCCAAAGGCAACTAGGGATGGGCAATAAATTCTGGCATTTCCAGCGACGCCCATATCCCAACAATGAATCTTTAAAAATGTTCCTCTTGTAGCCAACGGATCGTTTATCCTGACTTATTGCGAGGCTCTTTTAGAAACCGAAAATATAATAAAGAGTAGTCAGTACGGATTTCTAAAGGGAAAGTCATGCTTGACCATCCTATTGAATTCTTTGAAGAAGTAACAGAAAGGGTAGAGAAGCGTAATGCAGTAGATGTAATATATTTGGATTTTCAAAAGGCCTTTGATAAGGTACGGCATAGTAGACTCATGACTAAGGTCAGAGCATGTGGATGCAAGGGACAAGTAGCAGAATGGAGAGCAAGGTGGCTACAAAACAGAAAACAGAGAGTAGATGTTAAAGGTAGTTATTCAGACAGGCGGAAGGTGGGATGTTCTGTTCCACAGGGATCGGTGCTGGGACCACTTTTGTTCAACATTAACATAAATGATTTGGACTCCGGAATTTCAAAATTTGCAGAGGGCACCGTTAACGCCGAGGAAGCCTGTGACAAAATACATGAGGACGTTAACAAACTTGCAGAATGGGCGTGTAAATGGCAAATTAATTTAAATATAGATAAGTGTTGCATTTTGGTAGGAGGAATAAGAAGGCCACATACTCCTTGGAAAAAATGGGGTAGAGGAGCAAAGGGATCTAAGGGGTACAGATTCACAAATCATTAAAAGTAGCATCGCACGTTAGCAAAGCCATAAAAAGTGCAAACCAAGCACTGGGGTTCATTTCTAGAGGAATAGAATTATAAAGCAGAGAAGTTATGTCAAACTTATATAGAACCTTGGTTAGACCACACTCGGAGTACTGTGAACAGTTCTGCTCTCCATATTACAAAAAGGATATAGAGGCACTGGAGAAGGTGCAAAAAGGATTTACAAGAATGATACCAGAACTGAGCGGGTACAACAATCAGTCACAAAGATGAGAGAGATGCCAGATTTGGTCCTTGCCATGGGAGCTGATCTCAGTCTGGGTTCTGATGGCAACAATGACGATCGGGATAGAGTGCTCCAATTAATCTCAGTGTCCCCGGGCAGTCACATTCCCTGCTCTTGATCAGTAGCCAGTGACTCGTTAAACTCGTTAATGTGGCTTTAGATAGAATAGGGCAGAGTTGTGATGCCCCTCGGAGTTAAATAATCTGCTGGCACTCATGCACGAAGAATGAATGGCCACTTGAGGTAAAATGCCGATGGAACTGTCTCCATCTGCAGGCAAAAAATTGGATGCAAAACAAAAACTTAGTTCAAGGTTTTGGATTGAGACTTTACTGCTACAGTGAAACCCATTACTCTGCACACCATACTGTGCCTGCGCCAGAGATCAGCAGCTCCACTTTTGATGAGCTGCTCTCTTTAGCACTGGGGAGAAATTATCCAAATGTCAGTTACATTTCCTCTCAACTTCTAACAGTCCCAAAATTGGAAGTTGAGCAGAAAATTGTCCGCCACATGTTCAACTTGCTGTTCATTTTCTTTTCCCCAATATCTGTTGTGTGAAAGTAAATCAGCGGAACCAATTATTGCCGGGCCGATCCAATCTAATTAGAAATTGTACTATGAAAGCCTTTTGCTCATTTGCATAGTTTAGACCCACATCAGCAAGTTTAAAATAAACTGCTCTGATTCTCTGTGCTGGCTCTTGCCATTTTGTCATATGGCTTTCATTAGGTTTACTGCAGTGATTGTCAGTCTGATGAGCATGAGACGCAACAAGTTCAACAATGGAGAAGGAAGTGAGCCAAGCGAGGTGGATATCCAGCTGGAAGGATTCATTGGCGCAGAATAAATTACCTTGCTCTCTAAAGCACAGAGTATCTTCCAATTCTGATGAAAGGTCATCCACCTGAAATGTTGGGGGCGATTTTCTCACTGGAGGTGAGTTTCAGTTTGGGTGGGGTTGAAACCCGCCTGCACTGATAGGTTTCAAAAATTTGCGATTTTCCCATGATTGGCCATTTGATTTCAGAGGTGTGGGATGCCCTTGGTCAATTAGTGTTTTGGGACTGAAACTCGCCTCTGCTGACATCACTTTTCCAGTCTGATTTTATGTCTTCTTGCTCCCTTGGCTCATTCCACAGCATTTCTGCCTATGCTGCACCACCTGCAACATATTCTGAGAAACCACTATGTCCAATTCCAAGGCAAGGGCCTCCCCGAGGCTCTCGGATGAGGTGCTACAAATGTTGTTTGAAGGGGTGACAGCTAGCAGGGAGGTGCTCTTCCACTCATCTGGGAGGAAGAGGCCTGCCAAAGAAACCAAGGCTGTGTGGGTACAGCTGGGAAGGGATATAACCTCCAGATCTGTGTGCAGATTGAGAGAATGTTTCTGTGTATTGATGAAATGCTACCCCTGTTGGAAAGCATTAAAATGATTTGAAGGCAAAATGTTGGCGTTATAGCATCTGTTCTTTCACCTTAGGCAGCTCCACGTTGCGGGCTCCACCTCTCTCTTCTCTTCGGCAGTCCCTCGGAACCAAGGATGACTTGCTTTCACATTAAAAATGAGTTCGCAGGTGACTGATGAGTCCAATGTGGGACCGACAGTCTCTGTCACAGGTGGGGCAGACGGTGGTTAAAGGGGCGGGTGGGTGGGGTGCTTGGGTTGATGTGCGCTCCTTGCGCTGCCTGCGCTTGGCTTCCGCTTGCTCCCGGCGAAGAGACTCGAGGTGTTCGGCGCCTTCCCGGATGCTTCTCCTCCACTTTGTGCGGTCTTGGGCCAGGGATTCCCAGGTGTCGGTGGGGATGTCACACTTTTTCAAGGAGGCTTTGAGGGTGTCCTTGAAGTGTTTCCTCTGCCCACCTGGGGCTCTCTTGCCGTGTCGGAGCTCCGAGTAGAGCGATTGTTTTGGGAGTCTCGTATCGGGCATGCGGACAATGTGACCCATCCATCGGAGCTGATCGAGCGTGGTCAAAGCTTCGATGCTGGGGATGTTGGCCTGAGCAAGAACACTGACGTTGGTGCGCCTATCCTGCCAATGGATTTGCAGGATCTTGCGGAGGCAGCGTTGCTGGTACCAACTTCGAGGTGCCTGCTGTACATGGTCATGTCTCTGAGGCATACAGCAGGGCGGGTATCACTGCTGCTCTGTAGACCATGAGCTTCGTGCTGGGTTTGAGGTCCTGGTGTTCAAACACTCTCTTCTTTTTGCGGATGACACTAAATTGGGAGGCAGTGTGAACAATGAGGAGGATGCTAGGAGGCTACAGAGTGACTTGGACAGGTTGGGTGAATGGGCAAATGTATGGCAGATGAAGTACAATGTGGATAAATGTGAGGTTATCCACTTTGGTGGTAAAAATAGGGAGGCAGACTATTACCTGAATGGTGGCAGATTAGGGAAAGGGGAGGTGCAACGAGACCTGGGCGTCATGGTACATCAGTCACTGAAGGTGGGAAGGCAAGTGCAGCAGGCAGTCAAGAAAGCAAATGGCATGATGGCCTTCATAGCAAGGGGATTTGAGTACAGGAGTAGGGAGGTGATGCTACAGTTGTACAGGGCCTTGGTGAGGCCACACCTGGAGTATTGTGTGCAGTTTTGGTCTCCTAACTTGAGGAAGGACATTCTTGCTATTGAGGGAGTGCAACGAAGGTTCACTAGATTGATTCCTGGGATGGCCAGACTGACATATTAAGAAAGACTGGATCAACTGAACTTGTATCCTCTGGAGTTCAGAAGAATGAGGGGGGATCTTATAGAGACATTTAAAATCCTGACTGGTTTAGACAAATTAGATGCGGGCAGAATGTTTCCAATGTTAGGGAAAACTAAAACCAGGGGTCACAGTCTAAGGATAAAGGGGAAGCCATTTAAGACTGAGATGAGGAGGAACTTCTTCACCCAGAGAGTGGTGAATCTGTGGAATTCTCTACCACAGAAGGTTGTTGAGGCCAGTTCGCTAAATATATTCAAAAGGGAGTTAGATATAATACTCACAACTAGGGGGATCAAGGGGTATGGCGAGAAAGCAGGAATGGGGTACTGAGGTAGCATGTTCAGCCATGAACGCATTGAATGGCGGTGCAGGCTCGAAGGACCGAATGGTCTACTCCTGCACCTATTTTCTATGTTTTCTATGTTTCTTCAGGCGACCGAAGGCTGCACTGGCACACCGAAGACGGTGTTGGACTTCGTCGTCGATGTCTGCCCTTGTTGACAGTAGGCTCCCGAGGTATGGAAAGTGGTCCACGTTGTCCAAGGCCTTGTCGTGGATTTTGATAATCGGGGGGCAGTACTGTGTGGCGGGGGCAGGTTGGTAGAAGACCTTCGTCTTACGGATGTTTAGTGTAAGGCCCATGCTCTCGTACGCTTCGGTGAAGGTGTTGACGATGGTTTGGAGTTCGACCTCCGAGTGAGCGCAGACGCAAGCGTCGTCTGCATACTGTAATTCGACGACAGAGGATGGGGCGACCTTGGATCTGGACTGGAGGCGACGGAGGTTGAACAGTTTCCCGTTTGTTCTGTAAATTAGCTCCACTCCAGCGGGGAGCTTACTGAGGGTGAGATGGAGCATTGCAGCAAGGAAGATCGAGAAGAGCGTTGGTGCGATGACACAGCCTTGCTTGACCCCGGTTCGTACGTGAATTGGGTCTGTGGTGGACCCGTTGGTCAGGATCACGGCTTGCATGTCGTCGTGAAGCTGGCGGAGGATGGTGACAAACTTTTGAGGGCAGCCGAATTTGCGGAGGACACTCCATAATCCCTCACGGTTGACAGTGTCGAAGGCCTTTGTGAGATCAAAGAAGGCCATGTACAGCGGTTGGTGCTGTTCCCTGCATTTCTCTTGTAATTGACGTGCGGTGAAGATCATGTCCATTGTGCCCCTTAGTGGGCGGAATCCGCATTGCGACTCTGGGAGGAGCTCTGCCACACTTGCGTTGTCAGGTTGGTGGCCTGAGTGAAAGGAGGCCAGAGAGTCATGGCCATTGTCAATGATGTCCTAGGATGGAGCCAAGTACATGTACCAACTTGGGCAACCTATGCAAATCTGGCCATGATAAGTTCATCCCTTGCATCCCGGGCAGCCATGTGCTCGCGTGCTGCCTGCTGCTCGATACACCGGCACTCTGACCTCCTCCTGCTCCTCCTCCTCATCTGAGGTCCATGCAAAAAGAAAACGAATGGTTCCCATGCTGCTTGTAGATGCCTCCTTTGGGGAAGCGCTCATTGCAAGCGGGGAGAGGGTCTTTCAAGGAGGTCCCACAGTTGATTGATTCAAGCTGCAGCACCTCCGACTTCGGAAGGCCTTCTAAAAGTGCTCAGAGACCTTTTAAAGCCAAGGTCTGGCACCTGCAAGTAATCCTTGCTGCAATAAACGATGTCTTGTTAGACCTGCAGCAGTGAGGAGGCCACCCATGAGTCAACCCACCAGGTTTACCTGCCGTGGTTCAGGAGCTGCGTGGAGCATGGCGAAATCATCGAAAAATCAGGAGGGCCTCTCAAAATAGGCTTAGAGAGGCCCTTAACGAGCATTTAATGATGACAAGTATCGCTATGGCCAGCTGGAGGCGGGACCGTTTCCCGACCTCCAAAACCGACACCGGCAAAATCCCGCGGAGGCGGGTTGGAGGCGAGTTCCGAACCCGACCTCATTAAATCTGATTTTCCCGCCTTTCCCGCCTCCAAACCCGCCTCCTCCGATGGCAGAAAATCGCCCCCGTTAACTCTGTTTCTCTCCACAGATGCTGCCTGACCTGCTGAGTGTTTCCAGCATTTTCTGTCTTTATTTCAGATTTCCAGTAGCCACAGTAACTTGCCTTTGTTACAGTGTATGAGGAGGTTTAGGTTGAGTAAAAAAAATTCATGATGCAAATCAGTCCTTGGATTTCTCCAGATAAGGATACCGTTTCAGTCAATCCCACCATTTTAGAGTTAGAGGGAACATCCTTTGCCAGTGGAGTTTTCCAAGCTCTTGCAGCAAATTGTACTGACATTGCTCCAAGTTCTCAGTAAGTAATTGAGGCTTTTCTGGTGCAATCTTCTCGTTTCTTTCACTTCTCCAAAAAAGACATCAACAAATGCCAGGGTGGCAGGATTTCCGAGAATGTCAGGTTTGTTCAACTGTTAATGTGGAACAGCGGACTTTCATAAGCTGAAGACACCTCACGGAAGTCCGTTGGCCCAGATTAACAGGAAGGGACTCCAATCAATAAACAAGTGGGTGGCCTGTGAAGCACCGGATACTGTCCAGACAGTTTGTAGATCTGCGGGGTGGGGGCAGTCCAGCAGCATGGCTCCAGACAGTGTGAAGATCTGGGGTAGGGGGTCCAGCAGTGTGGTCCCAGACAGTGTGAAGATCTGGGGGTGGGGGGGGGAGTCTAGCAGTGTGGTCCCAGACAATATATACATCATACATTTTAGCATAAAAAGCACCAATAACATATTAAAAATGTCAATTTTTATTGAGGGGGAGGCACACACCCCCAGACCTCCCCAAGTGTACATTTTACCCACTTCTAAAATTGCAACTAATCAACTGCACAGAACACCTGGACAGCTCCCTGTTGTTCTTCAACTAAAGCCATGGGGACTCTAAATTTCCTTGTGGGTTCCACTTGACCCATATTGGACTTACAGCGGCAGTCCAAGGGGGAGGAGCTGAGGGAGCCGGGGCAGGGATTCCCTACACTTGGAGCTCCTGATGCCCCGATGTAGAAGGAAGCCAGTGTGATCCTGGAGGCCAGTCGTCAAGAGGTGTAAGGCGTACTGGCCTGCAGACGGGTGTAAGTGGGCTCCACAGGTGGTTGGTGGGGGGGAGGGGAGTTCCAAGACGGGGAAGCGGCCTGTACCCCTGAAGGAAGGTTCATGCGCTTTTTCTAAAATAATGTACAGATTCACTCCCTTACACAGGGATCTGTGGAGGAGCTGGATGAGGTCTTGAGGAGGAAGGGGCTCTGATGAAGGACAGTCACCAATCAATCAATGAGGCAGGCAGTCGCTGGAGACGTGCCCATAGTGGTGTAGACCTGCCCCATGCAAATGAGATACCCTCCCCTTGACCCTGCCAACTCTGGTGGGGTCAGCACTGGAGGGCAAAGGGCACAATCCCAGATCGTGGCGAGTGGACCTTTGAACAGGGCATACTGAGCCTCAATTTAATGTCTGATGTGAAGATAGTACCTCTGACAATGCAGCACTGCACTGAGCAACCCCACTCCAGGGACTTCAGCACATAATTTGGTCTGACACTTTAGCACAGTACTGAGGGACTGCTGCACTGTTAGAGGTGCCATCTTTTGGATGGAATGTCGAACAAAGGCCTTTTCTGCCTGTTCCGGTGGATGTAAAAGATCCCAGGGGTTTTCCAGGTGTCCTGGCCAACATTCCCCCTCTTAAAAACCCCATCACAAAAAGCAGATTAACTGGCCATTCATCCCCTTTTCTGTCTGTGGGATCCTACTGTGTGTAATTGGGCTGGCGAGTCTGCTTATATAATAACAGTGACTGCGCTTCAGTAGTAATTCAGTGGGTGTGAAGTGCTTTGGGACATTCTGAGGTACGATAACGCCCTATGAAAATGGAAGTTCTTTCCTTTCTATTGACCTCCATTGTTAGCCCTTAATCAGCTGAATCGTGGCTCTTAATTGGATTGCCCATACTTACATTTAATTATGACTGTTTCTGTACATGGCCATCTATTTTTCTGACCTGCTGCCAAGGGTAAGCTACGGAATGTAACCATCATTCTGCCAAGCACAGTCAATTCCTTAAAAGGCATTTTCTGAAAAATTCCCAGATACATAATCTCCTAACATTGGCAAGGACCATACCTAAATTTTTATCAGGATTATATTACGGCTGTTTTGAAGCAGGGATTTTGAAAGAATATTTTACTACTTAGTAACCTGTGAAATAATGACTATTTCTGCTCTTTTTTTTTTAAACAGTCGATTCAAGTTGATTCCAATCAATTTGCTCCATTAACTTTAAATATAAGTTACTGTGTTCTTCAAATATTTCCACTCCATATCGAGGTCTCTCGAATGTCATTCCGGTTTATAGTATAATAACGATCAAAGGGGGAAAAATTCAGTTGGTTGCGCCTCCCGTTAGCGCCTTAAGAGGGCGCTAATGGGGCGCAAAGCCGCTAGCGCCCGGGCGCAGCGATGTTTGCGCCGCTCGGGAACTTAACTAGACATTGTGCGGCGGCGCTAAACTTTACCGCCGCGACCACCTGCGCGCGCAGATTGTGACGTCATTCCATGGTGCAACGCCCTTGTGGCGCCCCGGAGCGGAAATTGAGTGGCGCCCCCTGCCTTACCGCCTGGCGCATCCAACGACCGGAAGACTGGAACGCTATCAATCGCTGTGGGGCTGGGGGGGGCGCTATTTAAAGGGGGCCTCTTCCTGTCTTTTTCTGTGGTTGACATTTTTGCACCACTCGTTCTGAGAGAGAGAGAGAGATTTGGAAAGAGAGAAAGAGAGACTTCTGCATTGAGTCAACGCTTTGTGAGGTAGTTTTGCCTACTGATCCTAACTTCGCTGGTACTTTGGTTGCTGTCCTTCATAACTTTGCTTGCAAAGAGACTATGGGGGCTGCACTGAATGGGGGCGTCGTCCTGCTCCAGCTGAATCGGAGGACACAGAGACGCAGAGAGAGAGTGGCAATGATGGCCAGACGGAGGAGGGCCAACAGGCGTCTGTACAGGAGAGCTTACCCTCCCAGGGTATATCGTGAACAGCTCTCCTACATTCATTTGTCTGAGGAGCTGTGTTTGCGAAGGCTGCGATTCAGCAAGGAGGTGGTCACTGAGCTCTGCCACCTGCTGCAGCCAGATCTGCAGCCTCAACTGAGGTCCAGGACGTCTCTGTCGGTGGCAGTGAAGGTCACAGTGGCTCTCAACTTCTATGCTACTGGCTCATTTCAAGCTGCTGCTGGGGACCTCGCCAATATCTCCCAGTTCGCGGTGCATTGCTGCATCCGGCAGGTCACAAATGCCCTCTTTAAAAGGAGACGAGAGTTCATCTCTTTCCCCATGACCCTAGACAAGCAGCGTGACCGCGCTCTGGGCTTTGCGAGGATAGCGGGCTTCCCCATGGTGCAGGGCGCCATTGACTGCACGCATGTGGCTTTGCGTGCTCCACATGAGAATGCCGAGGATTTCCGGAACAGAAAGGGGTTCCATTCCTTGAATGTTCAGTTGGTCTGTGACCACAGACAGCTGATACTCGCTGTCAATGCCCACTATCCTGGCAGCTGCCACGATGCTTTCATCCTGCGCCAGACTACTGTGGCAGAACTTTTCGAGGCACCGCATCAGCCAGTTGGTTGGCTTCTCGGGGACAAGGGGTATCCATTGAGCACCTGGCTGATGACACCGCTCCGTACGCCCAACACCCCTGCTGAGCTGCGGTACAATGAGAGCCATCAAGCTACCAGGAACATCATTGAGCGCACAATCGGCGTGCTGAAGCAACGGTTCCGCTGTCTCGACCATTCTGGAGGAGCCCTGCAGTACTCGCCTGAGCAAGTATCCAACTTCGTAGTTGTGTGCTGCATGTTGCATAACATGGCAATCGTCAGGACCCAGCCAATGCCACCAGGCCTTGGAGCACCACCAGAGGAGGAGGAGGAAGAGGACAAGGAGGATGATCATCAGCAGCACCAAGGCGGGAGGGCGGCCCACAATGGTGAAACTGCAAGGGCCGTCCGTCAACGGCTGATAGCAAGCCGCTTCTAGGGCCCCTGCTGTGGAAATGGCTTCTGCCATTGCTAACAACATCAATGAACCCAGCACGCAACCCCTAAGCCGGCCAAGGCACCAATGATTCCAAACACCAAACATGTATATTTTGAATACAAAAACTTATTTATTTTACAAACTCTGTGTGTGTCATTTCCTCATGACAAACTCATAGAAATAAACACAAAAAAACAGTCATTAACATAACTGGTTCTCACAACCTGGAGATAATGTCCAAAACAATAGACAAAAGTTGGACCACGAACCTCGGCCTTTAATAAAAAAATGACCAGCATTTTGTCACACCTCCTACTTTTTGCCCTTCGAGGGTGATCTCCTTCCCTTGCGCACTTCCCCCCTTCTAACCCCACTGCTCCTCCGTAATGGGACCTCAGTGGCTGCAGCAAGGCTGGTGGAAGGCTGCTGATTGTCAGACCCTGACACTGCAGATGCCCCTGAAGGACGGCCTCGACCAGTTCTGGGCCTGGAGGGCCCGGCTGCAGACTGCACCAACTCTGCATGGGCGGCAGCAGTCTGTCCTACAGGCGGTGGCAAGTGCAGTGGAGAAGTGACAGTGTTGGCAGCAGGAATGCTGTCATCGTGAGAGAGGACAGCAACTCCCTGCTCGACCGACACACTGGCACTCCCAAGGGGCAGCACTTCAGCATCCGGAGCAATCTGCTGGAGCACAGATTGCTGGCCTGCTGCGGCGCGGTGAGAGCCCCGGGGACATGTGAACGAACCATCGAGGTTGGCAGCAGTCAGTGCTCGTGTGGCCTCAATCTGAGTCTGCATGAGAGCAGTCAGAGATGGGATCACGGCAGTCAGTGACTGAATTGCAGCACTAAGCTTTAGTGTGGCATCTGCCTGTGCTACAGCGAAGTGCTCCACACTCCTTGCCAGTGACTCAATGCATTCGGGCACCCTTCCCACTGCACCCATGAGCTCAGTGTGCATGCCCACCGCCTGGGTGTTCATTTCTGCGATCAGCCGCTCCTCCTCTGCGTCCATTGCAGTAGGAGTCGCTGGCATACTCTCCCTCTGGGGAGAAGGCCCCCATTCTTCCCTACCCCCATGGCGTTGCTGCAGCCTGCTGGGTCCTGGAGCTTCACCCTCATCAGCCCCTTCCCCCCTGCTCCCCTCCGGGGAAGGCGTGTTCCCAGTGTGGGCATGGGCTTCCTCGGGAGAGGGTGGCACTGATGCTCCGGCTTCCTCTTCCTCCTCGGCTGCAGCTTCACTCCCACTGGCAGCTTCAGGGCCCGTCTCCTCAGCTGGTGAATCACCATCTGAAAGCAGGGAGGTACAAGAGTGGCTTTAGTGTGAGGACAGGGTGGCAGTAAGGGAGGAATAAGTGCAGCGAGTTAGCAAGTTGGATTGAAAGTGTCAAAGGCTGGTGTTGTGAGGGACAAGTGGAAGGACAGAGGACAAAAAGGTGATGACCTTACCATTGCTGTCCAGAACGGGGTCGGCGTCTCCAGTGGCGACGGGACCGATCACCCGGCTTGCCACAATCCTGTGGACGCGCTCCTCAAGATCGCTGAGGGGTTGCAGCTGAGGCCGCCCTCCACCTGTCCGTTGCTGCTGTCTCCTATTATGCGCCAGCTTGGCCTGCAAAAAAAAGGACAGCATCTGAGTAAATATACAGCCATGGTCTTGCCTGATGTGCCTCCCATAGGTGAATAGCCCTTACTGTATGCAAAGTGTGGAATGTGTTTGTGTGTTTCATGAAAGGGCCATAGGTGTTGGATGAGTGTTGTGCATTGGGGTTTTAAGACCCTCTGGCCATAGAGTGAGGTTGAGATGGAGGGATGGAGAGGTATTGAGAAAAAGCCACTCACCCTGACGACCCGAGTGAGGTCGTTGAACTTTTTGCGGCATTGAACATGGGTCCTGGGCACCATGCTCCTGGAGGAGACGCTCTGAGCCACCTCCCTCCACACTCTTCTGTACTCGCGTGGCAAAGGCCTCCTGCCACTCTCAGGGAAGAGCATACATCTTCTGCGCTCCACTGCGCCAACCAAAGCATCCAAGGGCCGCTCGGTGAAGCGCTGAGCTCGTTCTCTCACCCTCTCCATCCTTGGCAGCAAAATGGATTCACAGGTCTCTCCAGGCCGAGATTCAAGGCTGCAATGAGCAGGGTGTGGCTGGGGAGCAAGATGCCCCCCCCCTTTAAGAACTGGCCGGCACCAGTGTGTCTGTGTTCCCTCGCTAACTGGCAGCACCTGCGCTGCGCTCGCGTGCTGAGTTAGCGCGTCACTGCTCGGCCTTTGCGCCTTAAGACAGGTGTGCAGCGCCTGATTTAGTGCTCCACTCACCTCCCGGGGCGGTAAAAGTGAAGTTTCCAGTCAGTGGCGATAATTAGCGCCAGGCGCTAATTTTTGCGTCCAGACGATATTTGCGCCCCACGCAACCTAATTTTTCCCCCAAAATCTTTTAAAATGCTGCCAAATGTGTCCAACTGGCAGAATTGTTATGTCTTTTTTAAAAGAATCACAGAACTCAGGATCAAAAAATGGTTCGGGTAAAACACACCCCTTTAATTGTTATTGGGGGATTATGGTCCCCAATTTCAACCTGTGCCACGGTTATAAACTTCACTGCCAGTCTAAAATGGATGGCACAGAGTGACATTGAAGATACTTGTAAATGTTATGTGAATGTGTCTTACGGCAGTCAGTGCGGCCTTACCTATCATGTGGGTCAGGTTGTGTCTATAAGAAAATGTTATCATTTGTTTAGAGAGAGGAGTCTGCATCTGAAAATCTTTTTTCTTCTATCATTGTTACGGGGAACAGAGACGATGGGCCGAATGGACTCCTTCTGTGCTGTAAATGTCTGTGATTCTAACAGTGCATTGTTGTACAATTCCAGTCTCGGCTTTCTTAGCATCAGTAAAAAGCACTCAGTGCTGATAAATGATGCAGTGAGGTGGCTCCCCAGGGCTTGTGCACTGCTGGCAGCTCTCTAATAGCCCAAGGAGCATTTTTAAAATTGCTTTTCTTTCTCTCTCTCTCTATATATATTTATATATTTTTATCTCTCTTTGTGTGCATGTGAATTTTTGGGAGGCTTGTTTTCTGTCCCCTTCAGGTGTCCCACGTCACAAACCAGTCCCCAGCAGAGATAGATAGCAAGTCAACAGTTTCTCCCACAACTGTGCTGTCGTTGTGCTGTGAACGGCTGGCAATCTGGTGCAATCTCATCTGTTTGACATGCCTCCTCCACTAGTCCTCCTCCATAACACTAACTAGAGCAGCACGTCCATAGGAACACCATAGCTGGTCGGTTAATTACTGTCTAATAACCACAGCTCTACAGCCAGTGCCAAAACATCCATTCCAGCTTCGAGTCCCCTTCTTCTTCTTCTTAGGCAGTCCCTCGGGACCGAGGACGACTTGCTTCCACATTAAAAATGAGTTCTCAGGTGACTGATGAGTCCAATGCGGGACCTACAGTCTCTGTCACAGGTGGTGCAGACGGTGGTTGAAGGGGCGGGTGTGGGTGGGGTGCTTGGGTTGACGTGCGCGTGACTTCCGCTTGCTCCCGACGAAGAGACTCGAGGTGTTCGGCGCCTTCCCGGATGTTTCTCCTCCATTTTGTGCGGTCTTGGGCCAGGGATTCCCAGGTGTCGGTGGGGCTGTTGCACTTTTTCAAGGAGGCTTTGAGGGTGTCCTTGAAGCGTTTCCTCTGCCCACCTGGGGCTCTCTTGCCGTGTCGGAGCTCCGAGTAGAGCACTTGTTTTGGGAGTCTCGAATCGAGCATGCGGATAATTACTGTCTAATAACTACAGCTGTACAGCCGGTGCCAAAACATCCATTCCAGCTTCGAGTCGCTATCAGAAGGCTGCAGTAAGTTTCAGTAACTTCCTTTGTCCGACACAACACAGAAATAATCATTTGGCAAGAGGCAATGTACCTTTAACAATAAGGACCTGACTTGGGTCGCCAGTTGGCCGTATTCCGGGGGCTTTCATCACATGACCTCCAGCATCCAACTGCCCCGCCCAGTCAAAACAGCCTTTCTTCCCATCTCCAATATTTTTCTAACTAATAAACAAAAGTGTTCAATGAAAAAAAAGATACAATTTTTTAAAAAGCACCTGTAACTTTTCTCCCGGGCTGCTCGCAACACTGTCCAGGAGATTAACCTTTAATTCCTGGAGACACCAGTGCAATCCTGGAGGGATAGACCCGACTGAAAGGGACGGGCCTCCCCGGCAGTGCCCATTCCCAACAGGCACTCAGCCTAGAGGGTGCACTGTGGGGAGGACCCCTTATTTGAATAAAATTGTAATATGGCCTGTGTTCGAGCTGCAAGTAGACAAAGTGGTTCAGGGTCACACTGCGGTGCTCCTGGACAACTCCGTGAACAACAAGTGCTCCAAAATAAAACCAGTGTGAAAATCTGAAACCATTAAGGCAACTCAAAACAATCGTAAAGGGTGCACACACAACATACCATCTGGTATGGTATACTCTGCTGGTAACTTGGAAACTGGTCAATGAGGCAGCAAAGTCTGAGCACAATGCTTCAGCAAAATCCATTTGATCCGATGGTGCCCAGCTTCATTTATCACAATGTACATTAAAATCTATAAAGATAAAAGGTGTGTGCAGCAGCAGAACCCAGCCAGCTACTTTGTAATCATTATTCATAAGGAACGCTCCCATCATTTATCATGACCACGCATATTTAATTACAGCTGGCTCTTAAATGTAAGTTTGGGACTGCAGGCTGGGGCCACTTGAAGACTGAAGCCAGGCTCAGGCGTTCTGTAGCTGTTGATAATAGCAGGTGGCCCCCGCAGTCAGGGAGGGGGATCAGAGGTCGGAGAAGGGGCGGTAGATTGGAAGCAGGGGAGGGGGAGATAGGAGGCTGGGGGAGGGGAGATAGGAGGCTGGAAAGGGGTGATAGGAGACTGGGGGAGGGGAGATAGGAGACTGGGGAGGGGAGATAGGAGACTGGGGAGGGGGAGATAGGAGACTGGAGAGGGGAATTAGGAGACTGGAGGGGGGAGATAGGAGACTGGGGAGGGGGAGATAGGAGACTGGGGAGGGGAGATAGGAGACTGGGGAGGGGGAGATAGGAGACTGGGGGAGGGGAGATAGGAGACTGGAGGGGGGGAGATAGGAGACTGGGGGAGGGGAGATAGGAGACTGGGGGAGGGGAGATAGGAGACTGGGGAGGGGAGATAGGAGGCTGGGGGAGGGGAGATAGGAGACTGGGGGAGAGGAGATAGGAGACTGGGGAGGGGAGATAGGAGACGGGAGAGGGAGAGATAGGAGACTGGGGAGGGGAGATAGGAGACTGGGAAGGGGAGATAGGAGACTGGGGAGGGGGAGATAGGAGACTGGGAAGGGGAGATAGGAGACGGGAGAGGGAGAGATAGGAGACTGGGGAGGGGAGATAGGAGACTGGGAAGGGGAGATAGGAGACTGGGGAGGGGAGATAGGAGACGGGAGAGGGAGAGATAGGAGACTGGGGAGGGGGAGATAGGAGACTGGGGAGGGAAAGATAGGAGACTGGGAAGGGGAGATAGGAGACTGGAGAGGGAGAGGTAGGAGACTGGGGAGGGGAAATAGGAGACTGGGGAGGGGGAGATAGGAGACTGGAGAGGGGGAGATAGGAGACTGGGGAGGGGGAGATAGGAGACTGGGGAGGGGAGATAGGAGACTGGGGAGGGGAATTAGGAGACTGGGGAGGGGGAGATAGGAGACTGGAGAGGGGAGATAGGAGACTGGGGAGGGGGAGATAGGAGACTGGGGAGGGGAATTAGGAGACTGGGGAGGGGAGTTAGGAGACTGGGGAGGGGGAGATAGGAGACTGGAGAGGGAAGATAGGAGACTGGGGAGGGGAGATAGGAGACTGGGGAGGGGAGATAGGAGACTGGGGAGGGGAGATAGGAGACTGGGGAGGGGAGATAGGAGACTGGGGAAGGGGAGATAGGAGACTGGGGAGGGGATATAGGAGACGGGAGAGGGAGAGATAGGAGACTGGGGAGGGGAGATAGGAGACTGGGAAGGGGAGATAGGAGACTGGGGAGGGGAGATAGGAGACGGGAGAGGGAGAGATAGGAGACTGGGGAGGGGGAGATAGGAGACTGGGGAGGGAAAGATAGGAGACTGGGAAGGGGAGATAGGAGACTGGAGAGGGAGAGGTAGGAGACTGGGGAGGGGAAATAGGAGACTGGGGAGGGGGAGATAGGAGACTGGAGAGGGGGAGATAGGAGACTGGGGAGGGGGAGATAGGAGACTGGGGAGGGGAGATAGGAGACTGGGGAGGGAAATTAGGAGACTGGGGAGGGGGAGATAGGAGACTGGAGAGGGGAGATAGGAGACTGGGGGAGGGGAGATAGGAGACTGGAGGGGGGGAGATAGGAGACTGGGGGAGGGGAGATAGGAGACTGGGGAGGGGGAGATAGGAGACTGGGGAGGGGAATTAGGAGACTGGGGAGGGGAGTTAGGAGACTGGGGAGGGGGAGATAGGAGACTGGAGAGGGAAGATAGGAGACTGGGGAGGGGAGATAGGAGACTGGGGAGGGGAGATAGGAGACTGGGGAGGGGAGATAGGAGACTGGGGAGGGGAGATAGGAGACTGGGGAAGGGGAGATAGGAGACTGGGGAGGGGAGATAGGAGACTGGGGAGGGGAGATAGGAGACGGGAGAGGGAGAGATAGGAGACTGGAGAGGGGGAGATAGGAGACTGGGGAGGGGAAATAGGAGACTGGGGAAGGGGAGATAGGAGACTGGGGAGGGGAGATAGGAGACTGGGGAGGGGAAATAGGAGACTGGGGAAGGGGAGATAGGAGACTGGGGAGGGGAGATAGGAGACTGGGGAGGGGAAATAGGAGACTGGGGAAGGGGAGATAGGAGACTGGGGAGGGGAGATAGGAGACTGGGGAGGGGAAATAGGAGACTGGGGAAGGGGAGATAGGAGACTGGAGAGGGGGAGATAGGAGACTGGGGAGGGGAGATAGGAGACTGGGGAGGGGAGATAGGAGACTGGGGAAGGGGAGATAGGAGACTGGGGAGGGGAGATAGGAGACTGGGGAGGGGAGATAGGAGACTGGGGAGGGGGAGATAGGAGACTGGGGGAGGGGAGATAGGAGACTGGGGAGGGGAGATAGGAGACTGGGAGGGGGAGGGGAGATAGGAGACTGGGGAAGGGGAGATAGGAGACTGGGGAAGGGGAGATAGGAGACTGGAGAGGGGAGATAGGAGACTGGGGGAGGGGAGATAGGAGACTGGAGAGGGGAGATAGGAGACTGGGGGAGGGGAGATAGGAGACTGGGGAAGGGGAGATAGGAGACTGGAGAGGGGAGATAGGAGACTGGGGGAGGGGAGATAGGAGACTGGGGAGGGGAGATAGGAGACTGGAGAGGGGAGATAGGAGGCTGGGGAGGGGAGATAGGAGACTGGGGAGGGGAGATAGGAGACTGGGGGAGGGGAGATAGGAGACTGGAGAGGGGTGATAGGAGACTGGGGAGGGGAGATAGGAGACTGGGGAGGGGAGATAGGAGACTGGAGAGGGGAGATAGGAGACTGGGGGAGGGGAGATAGGAGACTGGGGTGGGGGAGATAGGAGACGGGAGAGGGGTGATAGGAGACTGGGGAGGGGAGATAGGAGACTGGAGAGGGGTGATAGGAGACTGGGGAGGGGAGATAGGAGACTGGGGAGGGGAGATAGGAGACTGGAGGGGGGAATTAGGAGACGGGAGAGGGAGAGATAGGAGACGGGGAGGGGAGATAGGAGACTGGGGAGAGGAGATAGGAGACTGGGGGAGGGGAGATAGGAGACTGGAGAGGGAGAAATAGGAGACTGGGGAGGGGAGATAGGAGACTGGGGATGGGGGATCGGAGGCTGGGGATGAGGGATCGGAGGTTGGGGATGAGGGATCGGAGGCTGGGGATGAGGGATCGGAGGCTGGGGATGAGGGATCGGAGGCTGGGGATGAGGGATCGGAGGCTGGGGATGAGGGATCGGAGGCTGGGGATGGGGGATCGGAGGCTGGGGATGAGGGATCGGAGGCTGGGGATGAGGGATCGGAGGCTGGGGATGGGGGATCGGAGGCTGGGGATGAGGGATCGGAGGCTGGGGATGAGGGATCGGAGGCTGGGGATGAGGGATCGGAGGCCGGAAGGGGATGCAGCAATGGCTGAAGTGGGAGCAGCCTGCGTTCTTTAACTGTGGGGTCAGGAAAGGCAGTGTTGTTCCTCCCGGCTCCACAGTCAGGTAAGTACATTTCCAAAGGTCACTTTTTTGCTAGCAGGCGGTCCCAAGGTCTGGTTTTCAGGGCAACCCAATGTTGCAGAGGGGGTCTCAAATAGGCAGTTAGCCCCTTATTTGGGCAAGACGGTGGCATAGTGGTTAGCACTGTTGCCTCACAGCGCCAGGGACCCGGGTTCGAATCCGGCCTCGGGTGACTGTCTGTGTGGAGTTTGCACATTCTCCCCGTGTCTGCGTGGCTTTCCTCTGGGTGCTCCGGTTTCCTCCCACAGTCCAAAGATGTGCGGGTTAGGTTTATTTGGCTATGATAAATTGACCCTTAGTGTTAGGGGTGATTAAATCCGTGGGGTTACGGGGATAGGGTGGGATATGTGTCGCTGCAGGCTCGATGGGCTGAAATGGCCTCTATCTGCACTGTGGGGATTCTGTGATATGCAAAGGACCTAAATCCTGTTTCAGGTGCGGGCCCCTGGTCGATTATTTTTGTCCTTCACTATAATGGCGGGTGATGAACCTCGGGCTGGAAATGTGCGCGTGCTTCCTGCCTGCAATATTGGGGGCTTAGTAGGCCGGTTAGTGCCCGAAAAATGAGTGCTGCGAGGCCAAATTGTTAGGCCTTTGCGTTTCCTCCATTTAGTTTGACTGTTTCTTCTAGGACACTGGTACATTGCAGCCATGAGGGAAACAGCAAAGTATGAAACAGGAAGGCTGACATCCAGGGAGGGGAGCCTGGGCGGAAATATTGGATTATAGTTCCTCTGAGCTGATCAGGCCTTCCTGACCTGCACTGGGATGACTCTCGATGAACACATTGGGGATTACTGGTTGGGAAAGTGAAAGATAGTGACTGGAGGAATTGGAACTCGTTGCTTCCTGATGGATTCCCTCACCAAGCATGAAGCCAGCGTTCCTCTCCCTGCTTCATAAAATATGGTTCAAACTTCTTTTCCCTGTGAATTCTTTGGGGAATGCCAGTCGGACTGGAAGAAATTTTAAAATTCAGAACACTCAAGGAGATAAATACTTCCCCTACATTAATCTCCCATGTCACTAATTAGCCTAAATGATCTACATTTTTTTTCTTTTCACTGGTTGTAAAGGGCTGGATTTCTCACATGCAAAGTAGTAACAGGTTGGCGGCTGAGTATAGTCTAGAAGTGCTAAACTGGCTGGGGCGATCCCATGGAAGTAGGGTTGCCAACCCACCAGGATTGCCCTGGAGTCTCCAGGAATTGAAGATTAATCTCCAGGATGCTGCTGCGAGCAATTTGGTAGAAAAATCACAGGGCCATTAAAACAAATGTGTGTTTTTTTTCAAACATTTCTGTTTTCTTAATTTCCAATTAGCGCGGGGAGGCGGGGTGGCACGAGGATGGACGTGTCGGGCGACCAATGGCGAGAGTGTGGGGGCAGTGCGGTTGGAGGCAGGCGGTCATGTGATTAAACTTCCAGAAATACGTCCAACCAGAGTTGGCAACCCTACGTGGAAGGAGTGACGACTACCCTAAACTAAAGAATTGTGTAGACTATGGACTACCGCACATTACAGACTGAGTAAAACCACACTGATACCTACAGCTGATTTGTACAGGGTAGTGACAATACTGTGCTATGCTGGTGAAATTTGGGATACACTGGTTAATCACTGTTAAATTAGCTGATCCATTAAATTGATGTTCCTTACCTGCATGTTGTAGATGGGGCTATAAGATAGTGCTATAAGGCCATAGCAAAAGCAAACCAAGTACTAAGGTTTATTTCTAGAGGGATAGAGGGATAGAATTGAAAAGTAGAGAAGTTATACCAAAATAAAAACAGAAACTGTTGGCAATACTCAGCAGGTCAGGCAGCATCTGTGGAGAGTTAACGGGCTGGATTTTGTGGGGGGTCAGCGGGCGCGATCGGTGGCGGGTCGGGTGGGAAAGTGTTTTTTTTCCCCCAGAGGGTCGGGACCCCGCTGTGAACCCGCCACCAAATGTCAGGTCTGTTAGCGCTGAGCAGACCCAACACACAGCGGCGGGGGAGGCAATTAAAATCATTAGTGGCTTGTTTACAGCCACTTAACAATGTTTTTTTCCCAGCTTTTTGGATTTGACAGGTCGCTCACCAGTTTCCCGCTGTGCCTAGGCCTCGTCTGTGAAGCTGAGGCAGGAGGTGAGTGGCCGTTGAATCAGCTGATGAGTTGATAGCTTCAAATATCAAGTCAAAGCTCCCCACTGATTGAGATATGTTCCCTTAACCACTAGCTTCTCTAAACTGCATTTCCACTACAGATTCAGGATGCTGCAAGTCTTTACATATGTCTCCATCCAGTCTGACCTCTCCCATTGAGAGATCGCTTCTGTCATCTCCACTTCACCTGCCATCTATTCCATCAGCATGGGTGCCCTTGAAACTCTCTAACCTTGGTCCTCAGAATCCCACCACAATCAGCCCCAACACCAGCAGCACCAGGCACACCAGCAGCACCAACAACAACATCAACCTTCTCCGCAATTAACTGATGCTGCACAGGACACAAGGCATCATCACCCGACCACATTGCTGCCCGGGAGGCCAGCGATGGCATCACCATGGCCAGATTTACTTCACTTGATGCTGTACACCCTGGCTGCCACATGATGCGCCAGGTTGGCACCACCCCACACCAACACCATAAAGCATCCCTACAATGCCCAAGCCATTCCTTTCACACTCATCACCAATGCGGGAGGTATCGTTATGTCTTCACTGCAACTCACTAAGTCACTTCCAAAGGTGCACACAAATCTGTCCAAGAATGGAAAGTGTTGAAAATAAAGGTTTCAATGTTTTGCACCACATTAACAGAAACTTTACATGAACAACAGCAACTTGTATTTATATATCATCTTTAACGTAGTAAAACGTCCCGAGGCGCTGCACAGGAGTATTTGAAGACAAAAAAAAATTTGACACCAAGCCACATAAGGATAAATTAGGGCAGGTGACCAAAAGCTTGGTCAAAGAGGTAGGTTTTAAGGAGCGTCTTAAAGGAGGAAAGAGAGGTAGCAAGGTGGAGAGGTTTAGGCAGGGAATTCCAGAGCTTAGGGCCGAGGCTACAGAAGGCACGGCCACCAAAGGTTGAGCGATTATAATCAGGGATGCTCAAGAGGCCAGAATTAAAGGAGCGCAGATATCTCGGGGGGTTGTGGGGCTGAAGGAGATTACAGAGATAGGAAGGGGCGAGGCCATGGAGGGATTTGAAAACAAGGATGAGAATTTTGAAATTGAGGCGCTGCTTAACCGAGAGCCAATGTAGGTCAGCGAGCACAGGGGTGATGGGCGAACGGGACTAGGTGCGGGTTAGGACACAGGCAGCCGAGTTTTGGATGACCTCAAGTTTACGTAGGGTGGAATGTGGGAGGCCAGCCAGGAGAGCATTGGAATAGTCAAGTCTAGAGGTAACAAAGGCATGGATGAGGGTTTCAGCAGCGCATGAACTGAGGCAAGAGCGGAGACGGGCGATGAACAGAGGTGGAAGTAGAGGCGGTCTTTGTTATGCTGCGTATATGTGGTCGGAAGCTCATTTCAGAGTCAAATATGACACCAAGGTTATGAACAGTGTGGTTCAGCCTCAGACAGATGTTAGGGAGAGGGATGGAGTCAGTGGCTAGGGAACGGAGTTTGTGGCGGGGACTGAAAACAATGGCTTCGGTTTTCCCAATATTTAATTGGAGAAAATTTCTGCTCATCCAAGCAGTCTGACAATTTAGAGACCGTGGAGGGGTCGAGAGAAGAGGTAGTGAGGTAGAGCTGGGTGTCGTCAGCGTACATGTGGAAACTGATGCTGTGTTTTTGGATGATGTCGCCAAGGGGCAGCATGTAGATGAGAAATAGGAGGGGGCCAAGGATAGATCCTTGGGGGACACCAGAGTTAATGATGAGGGAGCGGGAAGATTGCAGGTGATTCTCTGGCTATGATTAGATAGATAAGAATGGAACCAGGCGAGTGCAGTCCCACCCAGCTGGATGATGGTGGAGAGGCGTTGGAGAAGGATGGAGTGGTCAACCGTGTAAAAAGGCTGCAGACAAGTCAAGAAGGACGAGGAGGGATAGTTTACCTTTGTCATAGTCACAAAGGATGTAATTTGTGACTTTGATGAGAGCCGTTTCGGTATTGTGGCAGGGGTGGAAACCTGATTGGAGGGATTCAAACATGGAATTGCGGGAAAGATGGGCACGGATTTGGGAGGTGACAACATGTTCAAGGACTTTGGAGAGGAAAGGGAGGTTGGAGATGGGGCGGTAGTTTGCAAGGACGGAGGGATCAAGGGTTGTTTTTTTGAGGAGAGGGGTGATGACGGCAGATTTGAGGGAGAGGGGGACCAGTACCTGAGGAGAGAGAACCGTTAACAATGTCAGCTAACATGGGAGCCAGAAAAGGAAGTTGGGTGGTTAGCAGTTTGGTGGGAATAGGGTCGAGGGAGCAGGAGGTGGGTCTCATGGACAAGATGAACGCAGAGAGGTCATGAGGGGAGATCGGAGAGAAACTGGAGAAAGATGTGAGTTCAGGACTAGGGCAGGGGGGAACCTTAGAGGAAGTTTGACCCAGTGGGCTAGGGGAAGGAAGGGAAGTGGCAGAGGCAGCTGAATGGAGTCCATGAGCTCCTCGCACTTGTTGTCGGAGGTGAGGGTGGAGGAGACAGGGGAGAGGGGTTTAAGAAGACGGTTAGCAGTGGAGAATAGAAGCCGGGGTTTATCTTTGCATTCCAGAATGATTCTGGAATAGTGAGCAATTTTGGCAGATGAGAGCAGGACCTGATAATGCTTTGTGGTCCAGCCAGATCTGGCGGTGAATGGCTAAACCAGTTGTCCGCCATATCCGTTGAAGTCTGCGTCCCTTGGACTTAAGGGAGCGAAGATGAGAGCCGTACCAGGGGTATTGGTCAGGGTGAGAGAGAGTAATTGTTTTAGTAGGGACGAGGGCATCAAAGATAGTGGTGAGGGTGTGGTTGAGCAGATCGGTAGCTGCAGAAATGTCATGGTGAATGGAGGGCCAGAGGCTGGACAGTTGGGATTTCATAAGTGGAGTTGTAAGAGAGTTGGGAGAGAGTTTTTTCCAGGGGCGGACACAGAAGGAAGTAGGGTTGGGGGGGTGTAAGGGGGATGTGGGTGGAGAGCGATACGAGGAAATGGTCAGAGATGGCCTTATCTGCAATTGACATGATGGGAGTAGCGAGGCCACAAGAAATGGCAAGGTCGAGGGGGTGGCCGTGAATATGGGTTGAGGAGTTTACATGGAGTTCACATTGCATAAAACACACAAGTGCCTACCTTTTTTTGTTGTTAGTTGGTATGATTGCACTAGGATGAGGGTGAGTGTGAGGGGTGGCTAATGAGATGGGGATGAGATAATGTAGATAGAGAGGGATGGGTGGAGTTGCAAGTTAAGTTGGTGCAAGTAAGGATGTGCAGGAGTAGGTTAGGGAAGGCAGAGTGATGGGGATGTGATGAGCGGCACAGCAGGATGGGATTGAGTGTGGCTTTGTACTAACGTTTCGTGATCTACTGAGATCATTGAAAGGTTTGCGGCACTGCACCCAGGTCCTCCTGACCACATCCCTGCTTGTGCCCTCCTGTGCAATGTGCAACCAGGCTGTGTTGATCTCCTAGGGAGATCTCTTCCGCCCATTGGAAGGGAAGAGGACCTCCCTGTGTGCTGTGACTCCCTCCATAAGCATATGGAGGGAGTCATGGGAGAGCCTGGGTGCCTCCCTGCATCTCTGTGCAATGCTTGTCAGTGTTTGCAGCACCTCAATGCTGTCGAACACTGATAGCACAAATGTCAAAAGAAAGTTGACCGTGGTTCCTTTAAGGAAACTGGCTGATGACGCGTCATCAAATGATGTCACCAGACCCGCTTCCCCTAATTGGCCGGGAAATGCGCTGGGCGGGCTTAACAAGCCCAATCAAGGGAAATTGATTTCAGAGGCCGGGATGGAGACAGCAGCGGGGTCGGGACCCGCCACCGACATCGCCCACCACGGACCCACCGAGGTTCATAAAATCCAGCCCAACATTTCAGGTCGATGACCTTTCATCAGGACTGCTTTCTGTTTCTCTCTCCACAGATGCTGCCTGACCTGCTGAGTACTTCCAGCATTTTCGGTTTTTATTTCAGGTTTCCAGTATTTTGCTTTTGTATTAGAAGTTATACTAAACCTGTATCGAACCTTGGTTAGACCACACTCGGAGTACTGTGTGCAGTTCTGGTCGCCATATTATAAAAAGGATATAGAGGCACTGGAGAGGGTGCAAAAAAGATTTACAAGTGTGATACCTGAACTGGGAGGTTATAACTATCAGGCTGGGTCTCTTTTTTGAAAAGGCAAGGCTGAAGGGTGACCTAATAGAGATCTTTAAAATAATGAAAGGTTTTGATAGAGTGGATACAGAGAGAATGTTTCCACTTGTGGGGAAGAGCAAAACTAGAGGCTATCAATATAAGATAGTCACCAAGAAATCAATTAGGGAATTCAGAAGAAACTTCTTTACCCAAAGAGTGGTGAGAATGTGGAACTTGCTACCACAGGGAGTGGTTGAAGCGAATAGTATAGATGCATTTAAGGGGAGGCTAGACAAGCATATGAGGGAGAAGGGAATAGAGGGTTATGCTGATAGATTTAGATGAGGAAGGATGAGAGGAGGCTCGAGTGGAGCATAAACGCCAGCATGGACTGGTTGGGCCGAATGGCCTGTTTCTGTGCTGTATATCCTATGTAATGCTGCATGTCCATGTTAACATTCGTGCCACAGAAGTGCCAGGCAATGACTATCTTCAACAAGCGAGAGTCCATCCACCGCCTCTTGACATTCAACGGCATTACCATCGCCGAATCCCCCACCATCAATATCCTGGGGGTCACCATTGACCAGAAACTTAACTGGACCAGCCACATAAATACTGTGGCAACAAGAGCAGGTCAGAGGCTGGGTATTCTGTGGCGAGTGTCTCACCTCCTGACTCCCCAAAGCCTTTCCACCATCTACAAGGCACAAGTAAGGAGTGTGATGGAATACTCTCCACTTGCCTGGATGAGTGCAGCTCCAACAACACTCAAGAAGCTCGACACCATCCAGGACAAAGCAGCGCGCTTGATTTTCACCCCATCCACCACCTTAAACATTCACTCCCTCCACCACCGGCGTACCGTGGCTGCAGTGTGTACCATCTAAAAGATGTACTGCAGCAACTCGCCAAGGCTTCTTCAGCAGCACCTCCCAAACCCGCGACCTCTTCCACCTAGATTGACAAGGGCAGGGAACACCGCCACCTTCAAGTTCCCCTCCAAGTCACACACCATCCTGACTTGGAAATATATCGCCGTTCCTTCATCGTCACTGGGTCAAAATCTTGGAACTCCCTCCCTAACAGCACTGTGGGAGTACCTTCACCACACGGACTGCAGCGGTTCAAGAAGGCGGCTCACCACCACCTTCTCAGGGCAATTAGGGATGGGCAATAAATGTGGGCCCTGTTACATAACCTTTATGAGAACTGTCTACAAGTTCAGCAGGAGTGCCCTGTTGGCTCTCCTTGCCTGGTATCAAACACTTCTAAATGCTTTAGTTAAACTAAAAATACAATAAAAACTGTGGGTATGTGAGAACCAAGCGCAGCAAGGGAAGAATCAATGGAAAAGCTCATCCTGCTGGGAGGGAGGGTGCAAGGAATCGACCAGAGCATCGGAAAGAGGACCAGGGGATAGAGCAGAAAGAAAGAAAGAACCTGCATTTATAAATGACTTTCACCATCACAGGGCGTCCCAATGAAGTACTTGTGAAGTGTAGTCACTGTCCTAATGTAGGGAAATGCGGCAGCCAATTTGCACACAGCAAGGTCCCTTAAACAGCAATGAAAGAAATATTTTTTGTTTGTCTAATCAGAAAATCAAAGAATGTCTTTCAAGCACCAGCTGGACATTGACAAAGAAAGCTGTGTTAACCTTTTTGTAAGCCCACCCTCCCTGTCCAGTGCAGAGTGGCGGGGGCAGTGTTAATATACATTCTGGGAGTCATAAAGGTGGACTTTCCAGGGTTTAACACCCAAGTAGCATCTGAAAAATTGGCTCTAAATCTAATCTGCAGCTGAATAGCACTGCCTCTGAATTTCCTGCACGGTTTTTGAGGTTACTGCAGCTGAAGAGGGTGCAGAATGTAAATTACAGGCAAATTAGTGTCTGCTGCCTCTGCACACAGATTTTCTGTAATAGAATCTGGTGCAGGTCAGGGCATACTGTCCCCATAAAAACACCTTTCAGTACCACTTCCTCAGCTGCCACTATCTGCCACTATAGTGTCAGCTGTGGCTCAGTGGGTAGCACACTCGCCTCTGAGTCAGAAGTTTGTGGGTTCAAAGTCCCACTCAAGGGACTTGTGCACATAAATCTAGGCTGACACTCCAGTGCAGTGCTGAGGGAGTGCTGCACAGTCGGAGGTGCCGTCTTTTGGATGAGATGTTAAACCGAGGCCCCGTCTGCTCTCAGGTGGATGTGAAAGATCCCATGGCTCTATTTCAAAGAAGAGTAGGGGAGTTATCCCCGGTGTTCTGGCCAACATTTCTCCCTCAACCAACATAACAAAAACAGATTATCTGGTCATTGCTGTTTGTGGGACCTTGCTGTGCGCAAATTGGCTGCCGCGTTTCCCACATTTCAACAGTGACTCCACTTCAAAAGTACTTCATTGGATGTAAAGCGCTTTGAGACGTCCGGTGGTCGTGAAAGGCGCTATATAAATGTAAGTCTGTCTTTCATAAGGGTCAGGCTGGATGTTGTCAAGCAACTGTGACACCCTATCTCGTGACATGGCATATATGGAGGCAGATGAGGGGAAACAGCCACGAGGCCCCTTGACAATTGTTGGCCCTCTCCTCTGCCTTTAACTGTTACCCTATCACAGTTCTCCATTCTTTATTGTACAACTATTCCATTCCACCAGGAATAAAAAGGAAAGGTCTCCCAGTCAAACCAACAGCCTCCTCCGAAGGGAATTGAGGGTTATGGGGAGCGGGCAGGGAAGTGGACGTGAGTCTAGGTTCGGATCAGCCATGATCCTATTGAATGGTGGAGCAGGCCCAAGGGGCCATATGGCCTACTCCTGCTCCTACTTCTTATGTTATGTTCTTATCTTATGTTATTCCCACTCCGTCACTGTTTTCCCTGTTCTTCCATCTACTTCTTGGCACCGTGGTGCCAGCCCCTTAACAGTTCCTTCAAAGGCAGACTGCAGGGGTGCCAGAGTCCTGCTTGGGGTGCTGCTGTCATCCCAGACATGGCACAGCAGCACAAAGATATCCACAGGAGCAGGCACATTGAAATAATAAGGTTTTATTATTTAACCTTCAAACATTTGCTTCTGGCTGTCATAATGGGTTTCAGCGCTCTTAATTATTCAGAACCAGCTGACGGAATAAAAATCAAGCTTCAATAATCCAGCCATATCAAATGTAATTCTGGCACGGGACTTTGATTGTACCTGCCCCATTAATGGTACTACTGCCTTTAAGTGATCCAGTAACACCCAACCTACCTGTCTCCTGTGGGCCTTCTACCAATTGTGTGGCATTACTTGCGCTCGATGTCGATTTCTCTCCAATCTCCCAGAGCATCCTGAAGAAGACTTATTTTATTAGTGCGCGTTTCCTGACTCTTGATTGTGATCACTCAAGTATACTAAAAATTTTATCACCGAGATATCTTCTCTGCTTTCCTCCTTCAGCACCAAGCGACTTCTCATCCTCGGTGATTTCAACCTCCATCTCAATTCATCATGCTCTCTCTCATCTGAGTTCACTACCTTCCTATGCTCCCTTAATCTCTCCCTCCATGTGAACTCCCCAACCCATATTCACGGCCACCCCCTCGACCTTGCCATCTCTCGTGGCCTCGCTACTCCCACCATGTCAGTCGCAGATAAGGCCATTTATCATCACTTCCTCGTATCGCTCTCCACCCACATCCCCCTTCCTTCACCGCACCCCTGCCCCAGCCCTACTTCCTTCTGTGTCCGCCCCTGGAAAAAACTCTCTCCCAACTCTCTTACGACTGCACTTATGAAATCCCAACTGTCCAACCTTTGGCCCTCCATTCAGCACGACATTACTGCACCGATCTGCTCAACCACACCCTCACCACTACCTTTGATGCCCTGGTCCCTATTAAAACCATTACTCTCTCTCACCCTGGCCGTTCCCCCTGGTAAGGCCCTCATATTCACTCCCTTAAGTCTAAGGGACGCAGACTTGAACGGATATGGTGGACAACTGGTTTAACCATTCACCGCCAGATCTGGCTGGACCACATAAAGCATTATCGGGTCCTAGTCTTGTCTACCAAAACTGCTGACTATTCCAGAATCATTCTGGAATGCAAAGATAATCCCCGGCTTCTATTCTCTACTGCTAACCGTCTTCTTAAACCCATCTCCCCCGTCTCCTTCACATTCACCTCCAACAACAAGTGCGAGGAGCTCACGGACTTCTTTGTCTCTAAGATTGAGACCATCCGATCAGCTGCCTCTGCCACTTCCCTTCCTTCCCCTAGCCCACTGGGCCAAACTTCCTCTAAAGTTCACCCCTGCTCTGGCCCTGAACTCACATCTTCCTCCAGTTTCTCTCCGATCTCCCCTCTGACCTCTCCGCGCTCATCTTGTCCTTGCGACCCACTTCCTGCTCCCTCGACCCTATTCCCACCAAAGTGCTGACCACCCAACTTCCTTTTCTGTCTCCCATGTTAGCTGACATTGTTAACGGTTCTCTCTCCTCAGGTACTGTCCCCCTCTCCCTCAAATCTGCCGTCATCACCCCTCTCAAAAAAACAACCCTTGACCTCTCCGTCCTTGCAAACTACCGCCCCATCTCCAACCTCCCTTTCCTCTCCAAAGTCCTTGATCGTGTTGTCGCCGCCCAAATCCGTGCCCATCCATGTTTGAATCCCTCCAATCCGGTTTCTGCCCCGCCACAGTACCGAAATGGCTCTCATCAAAGTCACAAATTACATCCTTTGTGACTGTGACAAAGGTAAACTATCCCTCCTCGTCCTTCTTGACTTGTCTGCAGCCTTTGACACGGTTGAACACTCCATCCTTCTCAACGCCTCTCCACCGTCGTCCAGCTGGGTGGGACTGCACTCGCCTGGTTCCATTCTTATCTATCTGATCGTAGCCAGAGGATCACCTGCAACGGCTTCTCTTCCCACTCCCGCATCGTTACCTCTGGTGTCCCCCAAGGACCTATCCTTGGCCCCCCTCCTATTTCTTATCTACGTGCTGCCCCTTGGTGACATCATTCGAAAACATGGCATCAGTTTCCACATGTATGCTGATGACACCCAGCTCTACCTCACTACCACTTCTATTGACCCCTCCATGGTCTCTAAATTGTCAGACTGCTTGTCCGACATCCAGCACTGGATGAGCAAAAATTTTCTCCAATTAAATATTGGGAAGACCGAAGCCATTGACTCCATCCCTCTCCCTAACATCAGTCTGAGGCTGAACCACACTGTTCGTAACCTTAGTGTTATATTTGATCCTGAAATGAGCTTCCGACCACATATTCACAGCATAACTAAGACCGTCTATTTCCACCTTCGTAACATCGCCCGTCTCCGCCCTTGCCTCAGCTCATCCGCTACTGAAACCCTCATCCATGCCTTTGTTACCTCTAGACTTGACTATTCCAACGCACTCCTGGCTGGCCTCCCACATTCCACCCTACGTAAACTTGAGGTCATCCAAAACTCGGCTGTCCGTGTCCTAACTCGCACCAAGTCCCGTTCACCCATCGCCCCTGTGCTCGCTGACCTACATTGGCCCCCGGTTAAGCAACGCCTCAATTTTAAAATTCTCATCCTTGTTTTCAAATCCCTCCATGGCCTCACCCCTCCCGATCTCTGTAATCTCCTTCAGCCCCACAAGCCCCTCGAGATATCTGCGCTCCTCAAATTCTGGCCTCTTGAGCATCCCTGATTATAATCGCTCAACCATTGGTGGCCGTGCCTTCAGCTGTCTAGGCCCTAAGTTCTGGAATTCCCTGCCTAAACCTTTCTACCTTTCCTCCTCCAAGATGCTCCTTAAAACCTACCTCTTTGATCAAGCTTTTGGTCATCTTCCCTAATTTCTCCTTATGTGGCTCGGTGTCAATTTTTTGTCTTATGACACTCCCGTGCAGCACCTTGGGGCGGTTTACTACATTAAAGGCGCCATATAAATACAAGCTGTTGTTGTTGTTGTGATCATTTCCTTTCGTTCCTATTTGCCGCTCTTTGACTGATACATTCGCACCTGCTCAGCAGTGATCTGTTGAGATTATTACATATACACGTCTAAGTGTGAAGCCCGAGGTGTAACGCTTTAACACTAGATGCAAGATTCATATATATACATATACATATATCTCTGTTTGTGTGAACATATGTGAAAAAACAGCTGCTCCCTCATGTATGAAGGATATGAAACTTATTCCATGTGCGGCAAATAACAACTAGACCAGAACCACGGTCTCATGCTTCACCAGCAGAAAGAAAAACATCAGGGCTGTGAACTTACTGTCTTCATCAGTGGTAGCCATAGTAACGTGTGCTATAATAACTGGTTTTGAGCTTTCTGTGACAGCAATACTACAAACGTTACTGCAATTCATTGCCCTCAGCGAGTTTAATTTTCTTTTCCCCTCCAGCTTTCTCCCATCTCCTCCTCTGCGGATTGTTGCGACTGATGTTGGGGTGTGAACCATACGTGGCAGCACCATCTCCCCAAAGTGACTATTCTTCATGCGCAAGCCTGGCCAGTAAGTGTTTGATGGGCTGTTCCACCATAGGAACCATCACGGCTGAGTATGATCCTAACCCTTTCTGGCATCGTATATGCATTTGACCAGTAAGCTTCAGTCTGGGATTAAGACGCAGGAACTGTGGCTGTTTTCAGCCTCCTTTCACCTGGGAGATTGTGGCATATAAAAGTCCAGTGCAGTAACTCTCCTGTGTGGCATCCAGTAACCCCAGTGTTCTGGCCTCTATTGCCTTGTACGGTATATATAATGGAAAGGTGTTCAAATTCATAGCATTATTGCCCTTCTTAGTATTAGAAATAAAAACAGAAAATGCTGGGAATACTCAGCAGGCCAGGCAGCATCTGTGGAGAGAGAAACAGAGTCAACGTTTCAGGTCGATGACCTTTCATCAGAACTAGCAGGGAAATGTGAAGCAAGTAAGTGAATGGGAAAAGAGAGAGAGAGAGAGAGAGAGAGAGAGATGGAGGAAGGGAAGGAAGGGAGGGAGGTCATCGACCTGAAACGTTAACTCTGTTTCTCTCTCCACAGATGCTGCCTGACCTGCTGAGTGTTTCCAGCATTTTCTGTTTTTATTTCAGATTTCCAGCATCCGCAGTATTTTGCTTTTGTATTAGTATTAGAATCACAATATCCTAGTTATTGTTGTTTTATTTATTGAGACGTAGACAACAACATTTATTGCCCATCTCCAGTTGCCCTGAATGCATTAAGAGTCAACCACATAGTGTGGGACTGGAGTCACATGTAGGCCAGGCAAGATAGGTGTGTCAGGCTCCCTTCATTGAAGGGTATTAGTGAACCAATTGGGGTCAAGAACAAGGGGCCATAGATACAAGATTGAAATAATGCCTATTGGGTGACTGAGATTTAGAACAGAGGGCAGGAGAAACTTCTTTACACAGAGAGTTATGAGAATGTGGAATTCACTTCCAGGGTTAATGGTTGAGGCAGGAACTATGTCAACATAGCAACAACAGAGGTGAGGTGAGAGTGACTGCCCTTGACATCAAGGCAGCATTTGACAGAGTGTGGCATCAAGGAGCCCTCGTAGAATTGAAGTCAATGGGAATCGGGGAGAAAACTCTCCACTGGCTGGAGTCATACCTCGCACAAAGGAAGATGGTTGTGGTTGTTGGAGGTCAATTATCTCAGCACCAGGACACTGCTGCAGGAGTTCCTCAGGGCAGTGTCCTAGGCCCAACCATCTTCAGCTGCTTCATCAATGACCTTCCCTCCGACATAAGGTCAGAAGTGGGGATGTTCGCTGATGATTGCACATCGCTGATGATTGCACAGTGTTCAGTTCCATTCACATATCCTCAGATAATGAAGCAGTCCATACCCAAATGCAGCAAGACCTGGATGACATTCAGGCTTGGGCTGATAAGTGGCAGGTAACATTCGTGCCACATAAGTGCCAGGCAATGACTATCTCCAACAAGTGAGAGTCTAACCACCACCCCTTGACATTCAACGGTATTACCATAGCTGAATCCCCCACCATCAACACCCTGGGGGTCACCATTGACCAGAAACTTAACTGGACCAGCCACATAAATACTGTGGCTACAAGAGCAAGTCAGAGGCTAGGTATTCTGTGGCGATTGTCTCACCTCCTGACTCCCCAAAGCCTTTCCACTATCTACAAGGCACAAGTCAGGAATGTGATGGAATACTCTCTACTTGCCTGGATGAGTGCAGCTCCAACAACACTCAAGAAGCTCGACACCATCCAGGACAAAGCAGCCCACTAGATTGTCACCCCATCCACCACCTTAAAAATTTACTCCCTCCACCACTGCAGTGTGTACCATCTACAAGATGCACTACAGCAACTAGCCAGGACTTCTTTAGCAGCACCTCCCAAACCCGTGACCTCCACCACCTAGAAGGACAAGGGCAGCAGACACAGGGGAACACCACCACCTCCAAGTTCCCCTCCAAGTCACACACCATCCTGACTTGGAAATATATCGCCGATCCTTCATCCTGGAACTCCCTACCTAACAGCACTGTGGGAGTACCTTCACCACACGGACTGCAGCGGTTCAAGTAGGCGGCTCACCACCACCTTCTCAAGGGCAATTAGGGATGGGCAATAAATGCTGGCCTTGCCAGCGACGCCACATCCTGGAAATTTTTTTTTAAAAGGTGGGTGAAGGAAAAGGGGATGAAGGGATATGGGAACAGGGTGGGTAAACATGATCAGAACTATTTGTGCACATGGGGCACCACTCAGCCAATCTGAAAACATCCACTTATCCCTACTTTTCACTTGCTATCTCCATGCCATCTTTCTGTCCATGTGGTGGCATTCCCTTTAAAGCCACACACCTTGACTAATACAATCGCTGTGATTAGAGGGGAAACACCAACTAGTTGGGCCAAATGGTCTGAATCTATACTGCAACTTCTATGTATTTCTATATTTAACTTCATGCATTCTTCCTCACAATTTGCCTCATTTTCTATCAACAAATTTCCATATCATTTCTCTTGTTCCCATGCCCAAATCTTTCATATAAATAGAAAACTAGAGATTTCTCTGGGGCACACCACTGCCCATGTCCCATTAATTTGAAAAATCCATATATCCTGACTTTTCGCTTTCTGTCCCCAAGCCATTCTTCTATCCAAGTGCCTGCAATCCCTTTAATGAATAAAATCACCGTGATCAGAGTCATATATACTTCCAATTTGGAGTCTAGAGGGGATCCCTTCGGTCAGGTGAAGGTTACAAGGGGAAGAGTAACTCCAGTGTCTCAATTATTTCACATTGCAGTAATAGTGATCAGTGCTACTTAGGGAGAGAGAAGTCAACATGAGAAATGTGTTCATCCAGTTAGGATTGAGATCCCAGGGTTTACACCAACAGTAGCCCATGGTTATTTAGCTTTGTTAATGCTGCTTATTGGTCAGGGCTGGTGTTGTGCACTGCCCTTATAACGTGGTTACATGTTTACTTATTTAGCAGAACTAAACATGTCCACCACACTTGTTCTTTAAGAGGGCTAATGATGCACATAGTCCCGATTATCTGATAGTGTTAACGATGCCCATAGTCCAGATTGTCCTAATGATGTCATGACCCGAATTGTGGTGTCCATGATCCTATTTATTTAGTAAAGCTAAAATGAATTGCGCTGGTTATTTAGCGGAGCTAACAATGCCCACGGCACTAGTTATTTAACAAGTATTAATGATATAATGCTCCTGGTTAATTAATATGGGTAATGATACTCAGGACTTCTGTTATTTAGTACAACTAACGGTGCTTTTAAATCTAACTTCTTAACAGGACTAATGTTTCCTAGTGTCTTTAAATAGGATTTTAGTGCATGATCCATCTCTTCAGTTAACTTAATACATTGATACTACCCATTATCCTTTGGAAACACAATGCTACAATTGTATTATTCTAAGTATGTAAGCTGGGATCCCTGTGGCCATCATAAAATGCCTCTTCCTGCTCCGTGAAAGAAAGACTTGCATATCTATAGTGCCTTTCATGACCTTGGGACGTCCCAAAGCATTTTACAGTCAATTAAGTACTTTTTGAAGTGTAATCACAGATGTAATGCAGGAAATGTGGCAGCCAATTTGCGCACAGCAAGGTCCCAAACAGCAATGTGATAGTGAGCAGACAATCTGTTTTAGTGATGTTGGTTGAGGGATAAACTTTGGCCAGGACATTGGGGAGAACTCCCCTGCTCTTCTTCAAATAGTGCCCTGGGATCTTTTATGTCCACCTGAGAGAGCAGACGTCTCCTCTGAAAGACGGCATCTCCGACAGTGCAGCACCTCCCTCAGCACTGCACTGGAGTGTCAGCCTAGATTATGTCCTCAGGTCTCTGGAGTGGAACTTGAACCCACGACCTCCTGACTCAGAGGTGAGAGTGCAGTCAGTCACCCAATGCATTATTTTATGTTTCATCATAAACCTCTAATGACGTTATGGCAGCTGGGATGTAAAAAAAACCCCCTAGTTATGGCAGCATCTTAGCCCTAGAGGCAGATCCACATATATGTTTTTACTGACCTCCCAAGCCTTTTGTAGATCAGAACAATCACTGGGGAAATTTCCCATATTTTTTACGTGTGACCATACTTTGAAGCATGCGCTACTGCTGTGCAGTATTTTAATTGTCCCATTATGTTGTCTCAAGGTATTTTGTTTTTTGTGCTTATCTTCAGCTATTGCTTTCAATCATATTACAACAGTAATCGCCGCTGTCACGAAGCCAAACTGAAATGCAGTGCCTGAGATTGGAGAACATGTAGTCATTTGCATCACTCCGTAGAGGGTTTATTATATTTTGTCTGTATCCTTACTTGCCAAGGAAATCTGACAAAAGCACTGAAATTATACATTGTTGCTCCTGAAAGTGGAGTCGGAAATACTGTTTTTCTGGGCAAAAACATAAGTGAATAGAATTAATGGAAGATATTCTGCCTGATGGATGTTGGTGGAAGCATGTGATATCTTCCTTTTCCATCACCATGTGCTTTCTGTGTTTGTTAGCTGTGTAACCTACTGTTATGGCAAGGCTAATATCTGACTTTGACAATATAGATTCGCTCAGCTTAGATGATTACAAATGAAACAAAAAGGAAACTTGCATTTATATAGCACTTTATCACACCTCCCAGAAACATTTTGCCCACCTCGGCGGGTCCGGTGCGGGCGGTGTCCGTGGGGGGTCGCGACCCCGCTGCTGGCTCCATCCCGCTGCTGAAAATTAACTTACCTTAATGGGGCCTATTAAGCCCCGCCCAGCGCGTTACCTGGCCTTATTAGATGGAGCGGGTCTGGTGATGTCATTCATGACTCATTTTCAGCTGGGATCTTTAAAGGGACCATGGCCACATTAGATTTGAAGTTTAATCTAACATAGTGCTGTCAGTGCACTACAACACTGGAGTGCTGCAAACACTGACAATGACTGCACAGAGGCAGAGGGCTGCACCCAGGTTCTCCAATGACTCCCCCCATATGCTTATGGAGGGAGTCAGAGCACGCAGGGAGGTCCTCTTCACTTCCGATAGGTGGAAGAAACCTCCCCAGGAGACTAAAACAGCCGGGTTGCAGATTGCAGAGGAGTCACAAGCAGGGATGTGTTCAGGAGGACCTGGGTGCAGTGCCACAAACGTTTCAATTATCTCATTAGATCAAGAAATGTAAGTACAAAGCCACACTTAACTTCATCCTGCTGTGCCTCTCATCACATCCCCATCACTCTGCCTTCCCTACCCTACTCCTGTACATCCTTACTCACACCAACTTACCTTACACCTCCACCCATCCCTCTCTCTCTATCTACATTATCACATCCCAACTCACTAGCCACTCCTCACACTCATCCTAGTGCAATCATACCAACTAACAACACACAAGGGTAGCCACTTGGGTGTTTTATCCAACGTTTCTGTAAAGTTTCTGTTAATGTGGTGTCAAACATAAAAATCTTTATTTTCAACCCTTTCCAGTCTTGGACAGATTTGTGTGCACCTTTGTAAGTGGCTTAGTGAGTTGCAGTGAATGGTGAGACATAACGGTACCCCCCGCAATGGTGATGAGTGTGAAAGGAATGGCTTGGACATTGTAGAGATGCTTTATGGTGTTGGTGTGGGGTGGTGCCAACCTGGCGCATCATGTGGCAGCCATATAAGAACATAAGAAATAGGAGCAGAAGTAGGCCATTTGGCCCTTCGAGCCTCCTCCACCATTCAATGAGATCATGGCTGATCTTCTGCCTCAACTCCATTCACCGGCCATATCGCAATATGCCTTGATGCCCTTACTAGTCAGAAATCTATCAACTTCTGTTTTGAATATACCCAATGACTGAGCCTCCACAGCCCTCTGGGGTAAAGAATTCCAAAGATTCACCACCCTCTGTGTGAAGAAATTTCTTCTCATCTCAGTCCTGAATGGCCTACCCTTTATCCTGAGGCTGTGGCCCCTGGTTCTAGACTCCCCAGCCAAGGGAAACATTCTCCCAGCATCCACCCTATCAAGCCCAGTAATAATTTTGTATGCTTCAATGAGATCCCCTCTCATTCTTCTGAATTCAAGAGAATACAGGCCTAGTTTACTCAATCTCTTCTCATACGACAGTCCCGCCATCCCAGGAATCAATCTCGTGAACCTTCGTTGCACTCCCTCTATGGCAAGTATATCCTTCCTTAGGTAAGGAGACCAAAATTGTACACAGTACTCCAGGTGTGGTCTCACCAAGGCCCTATATAATTGGAGTAAGACTTCTTTACTCCTGTACTCAAATCCTCTTGTAATGAAGGCCAGCATACCATTTGCCTTCCTAATGGCTTGCTGCACCTGCACATTCACTTTCAGTGACTAATGTACAAGGACACCCAGGTCCCTTTGGGCATCTGCATTCCCCAATCTTTCACCATTTAGGAAATACTCTGCCTTTCTGTTTTTTCTACCAAAGTGGATAACTTCACATTTATCCATATTATATTCCATCTGCCATGTTCTCGCCCACTCACTGAGCCTGTCGAGATCCCCTTGAAGCCTCTTCACCTCCTCTTCACAACTGACACTGCCACCTAGCTTTGTATCATCAGCAAATTTGGAAATGTTACATTTAGTCCCCTCATCCAAATCATTGATATAGATTGTGAATAGCTGGGGCCCAAACACTGATCCTTGCGGTACCCTACTAATCACAGCCTGCCATCCTGAAAAAGACCCATTTATCCCTACTCTTTGTTTTCTGTCTGTTAACCAATTCTCAACCCATGCTAGTATATGACCCCCAATTCCATGTGCCCTAATTTTGTTCACCAACCTCTTGTGTGGGACCTTATCGAAGGCCTTCTGAAAATCCAGATGCACCACATCTACCGGTTCCCCTTTGTCTACTCCACTAGTTACATCCTCAAAGAACTCCAATAGGTTTGTCAAACAGGATTTCCCTTTCATCAATCCATGTTGACTCTGCCTAATCTTACTATTAGTTTCTAAGTGCCCAGTTATTGCATCCTTTATAATAGATTCCAGCATTTTCCCAACTACTGATGGGTCTACAGCATCAAGTGAAGTAAATCTGGCCATGGTGAGGCCATCCCTGGTCTCCCAGGCAGCAATGTGCTCAGATGCTGATGCCCTCTGTACTGTGCAGCATCAGGTGATTGCGGAGAAGGTTGTTGTTGTTGTTGGTGCTGCTGGTGTGCCTGGTGCTGCTGGTGTTGGGGCTCATCGTGGTCCGATTCTGAGGACCAAGGTGAGACAGTATAAACGGCACCCATGTTAATGGAATTGATGGCAGGTGAAGTACAGATGACAGAAGCGATCTGTCAATGGTGAGTAAGTTCTTCCAGTGAGGTGAGACTGGATGGAGACATTGCTGGAAAGACTTGCAGCCTGCAGAATCTGTGCTGGAAATGGACTGAGCAACAGCTTCTGCCTGAGGAAAGTGATCATCTGTCAGGTGGGAGCTTTTACTGTACATTTGATGCAGTCAAGTAATCAGCTGGAGCAATGGCCACTGAACTCCCGCCTCAGGTTGACAGACGTGGTTCCCGAGCTGCGTGAATCCCGTGGCCATGCAGGGAAATTTAAAAAGTGGAAAAAGGCTCAAATACCTGTAAACTACCTGATAATGATTTCAATTGGGTTTCCTGCCACTGCCGATCGGGTCGGCTCTGCAATGACAGACGCACCTGGGGAAAGGCACGTGGGGGCGGGATCTCAGCGGGTTCCCAACCCGCTGTCAAAAATAATGACTTTCCCACCTGACCCACCACCGATCGCGTCTGCTACCACCCCGGAAAATTCCAGCCATTGTATTACTTTAAAGTGAAATGGATCTGGTTCCATAGGCTAATTTCAAATAATTTTGATAAAATCATTAATATCAGGCCTCATCATGACAGCATTTATAGCAAGCAGTGCAAATTCAATCCGAGGACCTTAGTGGAGCCAGTGTAGGGACAACAAGGAGTGGTTTAACTGATAGTGGTTAACTTTAGCAATAAGAGAGTTTTGTGTTGTGTACTTTTATTTTTAACAGCACTAAAAGCGTTTGGCCGGAATTTTAAGCTAAAAAAATGGGTGGGTTTGGAGCGTGGGGGTAGCTAAATTGTTAAAAATGGGATTCCTGACCTGATCCCGCCTCCAATCCGCTTCCGGTTTTAACAAAGGCGGATTGGGGGCGGGCGGCCAACCCGCTCCCAGTGGGAGGTATGTCAATTTAAATATTATAATGAGGCTGAAAGCCTCTTTTTTAACCTTCATTTTGTTTTTAATTGCATGTGGACGGGTTTGACACAATTCATGAAATCCGGCAGTTAAAGTGAGGCAGGGACTGTTGGATCCAGGAGGTAAGTGGCTTTATACCTACCTCCTGGATCCAGGGTCCCTCCCTAACCCACCCCCCGCGATTGGAGCACCGCCCCCTCCCCCCTCCCCCGATCATCTCCCCAGCCCTCCCCCCGCACCCCCCCCACCGATGATACTGAGGCCGGCCATGATCCTCCGGTGGCCGGCCCCGATCTACTGTTCACCCATCCTGATCTCAGCTCGACCCTCCCCCTGATGCTTCCCCGGTCCTCTTTCCCCGGCCCCGATCGTCTCCCCCGCCGATGCTTCCCCCGGCCCCGATCCCCGGTTGTCTTCCCCCCTCCCCGATGCTTCCCCCGGCCCTCGTGTGAACCCTCCTCTTTCGCTCCGTGCGGCCGCAGGCCTACCCGCCCGCAGCCAGCCAGCTTCTCAATCTGGCTGGCTGCAGGTGGGAAACCGAGGCCTCACATGCAAATCAGGCCCTGCCGGTTAAAGTTGGCAGGGCCTGCGGGAAAACCGGCCTCCCGGGTTTCCCGACCGCATCGGAGCCCGCCCACCTCAACCCGCCTTCCACCAGAAAATTCCGGCCTTTGTGTCCACCACTGTAATGCACCAAAGAAAGTTCTCCCACTTAACCAGAAAACCAGTGTGTCTCGCTCAACTGGGGGGATTACCTGAGAAACTTGAGTTTACCCCGTTAGTGGGCAAAAGCAAGACTCAAAACATTTCACCAATAGGTAATTTTCATGTTATCGTGTGTAATTAATAGCAAACATTTGATTTCAGTTGTGACTTTTGGGATAGATTAGATTTGTGAAATTCTCTTTTTATTGTTTAAATGTGTTCCTCACATTCCCAGTATTATGTCGGATTTTCATCTGTTCTGTAAATAGATACATGTTTGAATAACTTGAGATATTTCTCTTTGTTCTCTTGAGTAACTATATCACACTGAGATCCTGCGGTATTCAGTACGTTGGGTCAAGCAATCAATTGCTCACAACGTGGTTTATACATAACAGAATAGCGACAGCATTACACTCTTAACTAAACATTATGAAATGGGACCTGACAAAGGATTTACTTTTACCTTGATTTACACATAAGCAGGTATTTATATATGTATACAGAACAGTGGCTGTAGAGAGTGTTTATAGGAAACAACCTCATTTAAGAGTTTAGACGGTGTCATAAGCCACAAGATCAAAAGTTAGAGTAATGTATAACCAGCTGCCATAATGTAAATCCCATCTATCTTTTATTTTTTTGAGAAGGGAAGGGTTGCTGAAATATGTTGGGGGAAAAATTCGATTGATTTGCGCCTCCTGTTAACGCCCCTAACGGGGTGCAAAGCAACTAGCACCTGGGCGCGGCGCCAACGCCTCCCGCGAAATTAAGCGGGAGGTTAGCGGCGGCGGTAACCGTTAGCACCCCGCGGCGCTGCGCCTCCGGCGATGACATCATCGCTGTGCGCAGTGCCCTGGCTGCGATCTTCAGTAGCGCCCCCTGACTTACCGCCGGATGCGATGCCCGACAGGGTCAGGAGGGCCTATCTACGGCCGGGGTTGCGCAAATTAAAGGGGAGGTGCTGGGTGGCCATTTTTGTTGCTGGCCGCCTGCCAGTACCTGCCCCCGTTGCTGTCCCCGGCCTTCTGTGCAGCCCCCCCGCGGAGTGCCGGCTGCGCTCCGTGAGCCCGGCGCTTCTCTTGAGTGCCGGGCTCTTTTGCCGGCACTCTGATCCCTGGTGGCCCAGCTGGGCCCCGGGTCGCGCTGCGCAAGGCTCCTCCCCTTTAATAAGGGGAGAAAGGCCTACAGTACCGCAGCGCGACATGCCGCAGAGCGTGGCGCTGCAGCATGTAGCGGCGTGATATTCACTCGCAGCGCCCCAAGAGGGAGGCGGGGCGCTTCCAGTAGCACCCCGCCTACTTCTTGGGGCGCGACCTGTGAATTTCGAGCGCGGGGGTGCTAATTCTTTCAGGGCGCTACCCAATTTTCCCCCCATTCTCTTTCTCATTTAAAAAAAAAAGCAAGATCCCTTCTAACTAGGAGGAACTATTGTGAATTTTGCCCCATGTTTTCTTCCTCTGGTGGCAAACACTGGATGGTGATGAGGTGTGCAATATCTCCTGGAGCAGCTCCATTGGGCGCCCGTCTGCAGCTACCCAGTGAGTGGTCTTTCTGAGGTCAAGGTCGACCCTAGGCCAGGCTGAAGCATTGCCTTCCATTGAAATCATTAGAGCCTCCTGGGCCTCCCTCTCCCACTCCCTTTGCCCCACCATTGGCAGCCAGGCCTTCAGGTACCTAGGCCCTAAGCTCCGGCCTTCCTTCCCTATACTTCTCTGACTCTCCACTTTTCCTTTAAACCTCCCTCTTTGACCAAGCTGCTAGCCACTCCTTCGAATATCTCCTTCTTTGTCTTGTTTTCAATTTTTGTCCCATTGCGTTCTGTGAAGTGCCTTGGGACGTTTTCCTACATTAAAAAGGTGCTATATGAAGACAAGTGGTTGTTGTTGATGACATAAGTGGGTCAGCTTGATATTACAGGAGAAGCTCAGGAGCAGGCGGCAAACACAAAAAAGCAGGTCATTAGGAGAAGAGTATGGTACAAAAATCAGGATGTCTCCTAATAAACAGAAGGTATCTGTAATGTTAAAATAAGACACGCGGGGAAGTATTTTATGCAGAAGTGCTCCCTTCACCCTTTTCTCCTCATTTATTAGCATACACACTACATAGTTGATGCACAATGATCTTAACATGTTAATGACATGTTCACTGCAAATCAACAGAAAATTAGCTGGAACTATCACTTTATGATCTATTATATTAAAAGCAGTTCGGTTAATGGATTATGCTAGTCTCCCCGTTACTGTACTAATCGTATACTGTGATGCCATCTACACTGCAGTAGATGGTGCATTTCACAGCTATTAAGAGCCATGATAATTCACTTAATTTTTCCACAATTTGCTACAGCAATACAGAGTGGGGGTTAATTATAACACCCCTCCCCCAGCAAGAATGGTATGTGGGAGGGGGGTTAAGGTCAGGCTGAATCCACTTACCAGCCTGAGGCCGCACCTTCAACCCCCACCCTATTAAAATCGGGGGGGGGGGGGGTGTGCAGTGTGTCATGAAGGAAAAAAGTAAAATACTTTGAGGAGGGTGGAAGGGATTGATTCATATAATTAAATTGTAAATAACGAATAATGAAATGGAATCAAAAGCTGTTTGCAAGACACAACCAAAAATGTGCATTCACTCAATTGTATCACAATCAGGACATAAAAATGTGCATTCACTCAATTGTATCACAATCAGGACATACAATATATTGACAGCCATCTTTTGTTTCTGAACTTGTCCCATTACCATCTCCTTTTGCCTTACACCATCTCTTAATCTCTCCTGCCTTCCATCCTATCACAGACCTTCCCTTTTGTTCTTTCCTCCCCTCCCCCCTTTCCCTGCCCCTGCACTTGCTTAAAAACCTGTTCCATCTCCAGCTTTTTCCAGTTCTGACGAAGGGTCATCGACCTGAAACGTTAACTCTGTTTCTCTCTCCACAGATGCTGCCTGACCTGCTGAGTATTTCCAGCATTTTCTGTTTTTATTTTATATTGTATAATATATTGACAGGGATTGTTAACTTTCCCTCTTTAAGTGTGGTGTCACTCCGCACACAACACTCTCTGTGGGGAGGGAAAGTAAAACGAGCAGTCCAATTAGACTGTTACTGGGAAATGCAGCCAGGAAACTACAAATCACACACCGACCGTCAAACTGTGTATTTTAGCACGAAAATCACAGGGGCAAAAAAAAAAAATCAAAAGCAAAAGGGTGAAAAATGAGTCATGTTGCTTGAACTTTGAAAAAAAGAATGTAAACAATGTAGACTGTTACAGCAAACTATTTCATTTGTTGGATAGTATTGATTGAGTTGCAGTGTCCTGGTGCTCTATCGACAAGACTTCGTTAGCTATAAATTTTGCTGTCATGTTTGCTGAATCTCAAAAACAGCATGGCTGGGATTGTAGTCTGAATTTATTGCTGTACCACAAATACCTTGCTTTTTCATGCTAAAATACAAAGGATGTAATAAGCCAGAAAAAATGTAAATCTATCAAAGTAAAAGGTAATCTAAAACAGTATTTTTTTTTATACATGATATGCTTTGGGGTATAATATGGTAAGCAGTCTGGTGGCACCAGACAAAGGGACGCATTTAAACATAAACTTACTCCTTTGCTTTTGGGAGTGCAGGCCATGATCTCGGCCTGGCCTGGACTCCCAAGTGCGGCCCATTCCTGCTGTTTTGGTAGAACGGTAAGCTTGGTTTCACCAGGTGTATCACTGCCTATCCTGGGCTGGGTACCATTGTGAGCTCTACCCGTGGCAAATCCCAATGCAAGGCTGGAACCTGCCTTAGCCCTTCCAGCCCATTCCTGCAAAATTACATCGTACTGACGGCTGTGGATTTTCGGCCCCAAAGTGGCAAGTGAGGATGGTTTCGGGGTATTCCACCAACTTGCTTTCCTTCTCAGCTGGGGGTGGGTTTCGGCGTAGAAAGGCCCACGAAAGGTGAAGCAGAGAAAATACCTTAAAAAGAGGGCAATTGACCTTCAAAGAAAAGAACAATAAAGGAGTGAGACCCCATTGGGTGGATTTAGCTCGCTTCACCATCTGGGCCTTGTTTCATGAGCTGTTATAGGCATTTTTTTCAATTCCTGTCCTAAACCATTCAGATTGTTGAATGAAGGATTGATGCAGTTTCCTTTTCATTGAATCATAGGATAGTACAGCACGGGAGGAGGCCATTCGGTCCATCAAGTCTGCGCCAGCTCTTTCGAAGAGCAATCCATTAGTCCCACTCCCCCGCTCTTCTCCTTCAAGTATTTATCCAATTCCCTCTTGAAGGCTACTATTGAATCTGTATCCACCACCCTATCAGGCAGTGCATTTCAAATCCTAATCACTCATTGCGTAAAATTTTTTTTCCTCATGTCGCCTCTGATTCTTTTGCCAATCATCTTAAATCTGTGCCCTCTGGTTATTGACCCTTCAGCCATAAAGAAAGACAGACTTGCATTTATATAGCGCCTTTCACGACCACCGGACATCTCAAAGTGCTTTACAGCCAATGAAGTACTTTTGAAGTGGCGTCACTGTTGTAATGTGGGAAACGTGGCACCCAATTTGCGCACAGCAAGGTCCCACAAACAGCAATGTGATAATGACCAGATAATCTGTTATTGTTATGTTGGTTGAGGGATAAATATTGGCCAGGACACCGGGGATAACTCCCTTCCCCTTGTTCGAAATAGTGCCTTGGGGTCTTTTACGTCCACCTGAGAGAGCAGATGGGGCCTCGGTTTAATGTCTCATCTGAAGGAGGCACCTCCGACAGTGCAGCCCTCCCTCAGCACTGCACTGGAGTGTCAGCCTAGCTGAGTGGGACTTGAACCCACAACCTTCTGACTCGGAGGCGAGAGTGCTACCCACTGAGCCACAGCTGACACACCTTGGAAACAGTTTCTCTCTATCTACTCTGTCCAGACCCCTCGTGATTTTAAACACCTCTATCAAATCTCCTCTTAACCTTCTCTGCTGTAAGGAGAACAACCCCAGCTTCTCCTGTCTATCCACGTAACTGTAATCCCTCGTCCCTGGAACCATTCTAGTATACCTTATACGTCTCAATCACCATTTACCATAATTTGATGACTCTAAATAGGAAGAGTTTTCACTTAACCCACAAGGTCCTGTGAAGTCACTTATCAAATGCTGCTTTAAAATCTGGACACAGGCACCACGTTAATTAATAGGGGTAATGCCAGTAAATTTGTTAGGAATGCCCTGCCTTTCGTCAATCCATGCTGGCTTGGAATTGTTGCCCTTACTCATGTAATATGAGATTGAATTGTTTCCTTCACAATAGACTTCATTGTTTTCCTGCCATAGCTCTCAGGATCATGTTGCTGACTTTTAAGAAAAACAGTTGTACCATGAGCTATTTTTTAATCTTCTGGCATTCTTTTATTTAATGAATGAGCTGATAAAAATTTCAACCCCTCTTTCCCTACTTCTTTCCTCATTTCATTAAATATCATTGAATGCATTCCGTCTGCCCCGTTACCCTAATGCATTTTTTTTTTTAAGTACTCTTATTTTCAAATGACTCGTTCATTATTTCAACGCAGCAACGTGGGAGTGCTGCACGGTCGGAGGTATCGTCCACTGGTTGAGAGGTTAAACCGAGGCCCTCTCTGCCTGTTCAGGTGGACATAAAAGATTCCATGGTACTATTTGAAGAAGAGCAGGGGAGTTCTTCTGGTCTCCTTCACCAGAACAGGTTAACCGGTCACTTATCACTCTGCTGTCTGTATGCCTCTACTGCGTGCGAATTAACTGCCATGTTTGCCTAGATAACAAAAATGACTACGCTTCAAAACTACCTCATTGGCTGTGAAAGCGATTTGGGACGTCCTGAGGATGTGAAGGGCGCTATATAAATACAAATTCTTTCTTTCCATTTTTTATATTTCTCTAGCTAATGGAACAGTGAAAACCACTGCACAGAATGTAAACTTTTCACTGTATTGTATTTCTCTGCCACTGTCTCAACTGTTACCATAAAGGAGTCCCTTATTTTGTAAGGGAGTCCCAGTCTTTACGTACCATCGCATGAGAGACTCAGGCCTAGAAATCGGTTTGCCCCCGAAAGCGATGCGCGATCAACCCCGCGCCCATTCGGAGGACTGCAGACAGCACGCGAACTTCGTGCTGCCTGCTCATTTCCATGCTGCTGAATGGCTGAACACTCAGCAGGGGGCCCAAGTTCTGCAAGGCTAGCACCAATTAAAGCTAGTCTGCACTACTTAAAGGCAGTCTGCACCTCTCAAGGGGGAGGTGCATTCTGCCTGCGGCAGATCATTGAACTGGTTGGGGAAGACAGTGGAAAAGAACAATTAATGATGGCACAACAGGGGAGAGAGCGTGCATCAAGGATCTGCGGACGCAGCACTGGCAGCCTTGGTGCAGGAGGTCAATAGGAGAGAGGTTCTCTTTCCACAGGGGGCCAGGAGGCCCTCCAGGCAACAGAGCAAAGTGCAGTGAGAGCCGATAGCCACTCTGGTAGCCAGCAGCGTAGTCCTGAGGATGTAGACGCAGTGCAGGAAGTTTAATGACCTTACACGAGTGACCTTACCCGGGAGAGTGACAGTGGCTCTGTGGAGCACGAAACTGCTATCCTCTCTCAGGATGACAGCATTTGTCCTCCCACCACTGCCACTCCGCAATGTGCCCTTGCTGTTGCCTGTCAGCCAGCCCAGACTGCTGCTGCCTATGCCGAGGTGGTGCAGTCCACAGACAGGCCTTCTATGCCCAGCGGTGCACGATGCCCACTGAAAGTCAGCAGGTTTCCACTAGCCTTTTTTTTATCATGGGATGTGGGTGTCGCTGGCAAGGCCAGCATTTATTGCCCATCCTTAATTGCCCTGGAGGTGGTGGTAGTGAGGTGCTGTAGGCCAGACTGGGTAAGGACAGCAGATTTTATTTTTCCTAAAGGACATTAATGAACCAGATGGGATTTTACGACAATCCGGTAGTTTCATGGTCACTAGCTTTTTTTAAATTCCAGATTTATTTAATTGAATTTAAATTCCCCAGCTGCCGTGGTGTAATTTGAACTCATGTCTCCAGATCATTAATCCAGGTCTCTGGATTACTAGCATAACCACTATGGATTCGTACCCCTGCCGTGCCCATGCTTCAGCCATTGGGGTAGCACTTCGTACGGACACTAGGACAGACAAAGGCACACTGAAGACAGGCACTAAGGATGCACAGGGTGATTAGTTCACTTTGTTCTGTAATATTGGATGGATTGATGGATAAGGCTGGTTTGGAATGTTTCTTTTGTGGTGTCTTTTATTTCAGCATTGTGGCCAAGAGGACGCTGTGATGGTCAGTAACAGAGGGAAGGTAAAGTGTGGGATGTTCAATGGGGAATTGGGGTTGCGTTCACTCGTACAGCAGTCAGCTGAGTCGATCACGGACATCCCGGGCAGAAAGGGGCTGCCGGAGCTGCCTGCTCCCTTCCGCTTCTGCCTCCTCCTTAGCTGTTCGCCGTATGCCTGGTGGCAAGGGCTGTGCCCTCATGATGGGGAGCTTGTGGAGCATGAAGCAGACCATGACGAATCTTGAGGCGCGCTCTGGTGAGTACTGCAGGGCTCCTCCAGAGCAGTCTAGGCAGCGGAAGCGTTGCTTAAGGATGCCAATGGCCTGCTCTATCCGATTCCGTATAGCAGCATGGCTCTCATTGTATGCATGCTGCCCACATGTGGTTGGGTTGCGGAGCGGAATCATGAGCCAGGTGGTCAGCAGATAGCCCTTGTCGCCCAGTAGCCACCCTCTAGTTTGTCTTGGTGGCTCAAAGACTAAGGGAACAGCGGACTGGCGCGGAACAAAAGCATCATGACTGCTGCCAGGATATCAGTGCTACCAAGTGGCACTTAATCACCAATAACCTGGCCACTGATGCCCAGTTTGAATTCCGCCAAGACCATTCGGCTCCCGACCTCATTACAGCCTTGGTCCAAACATGGACAAAGGAGCTGAATTCCAGAGCTGAGGTGAGAGTGACTGCCTTTGACATCAAGGCAGCATTTGACCGAGTGTGGCATCAAGGAGCCCTCATAGAATTGAAGTCAATGGGAATCAGGGGGAAAACTCTCCACTGGCTGGAGTCATACCTAGCACAAAGGAAGATGGTTGTGGTTGTTGGAGGTCAATTATCTCAGCCCCAGGACATCGTTGCAGGAGTTCCTCAGGGCAGTGTCCTAGGCCCAACCATTTTCAGCTGCTTCATCAATGACCTTCCCTCCGACATAAGGTCAGAAGTGGGGATGTTCGCTGATGACTGCACAGTGTTCAGCGCCATTCACAACTCCACAGATAATGAAGCAGTCCATGCCTGCATGCAACAAGACCTGGACGACATTCAGGCTTGGGCTGATATGTGGCAGGTAACATTCGCGCCACACAAGTGCCAGGCAATGACTATCTCCAACAAGCGAAATTCTAACCACCACCCCTTGACATTCAACGGTATTACCATCGCTGAATCCCCCACCATCAACATCCTGGGGATCACCATTGACCAGAAACTTAACTGGACCAGCCACATAAATACTGTGGCAACAAGAGCAGGTCAGAGGCTAGGTATTCTGCGGAGTGTATCTCACCTCCTGACTCCCCAAAGCCTTTCCACCATCTACAAGGCACAAGGAGTGTGATGGAATACTCTCCACTTGCCTGGATGAGTGCAGCTCCAACAACAATCAAGAAGCTCGACACCATCCAGGACAAAGCAGCCCACTTGATTGGCACCCCATTCACCACTTAAACATTCATTCCCTCCACCACCGGCGTACCGTGGCTGCAGTGTGTACTATCTACAAGATGCACTGCAGCAACTCACCAAGGCTTCTTCGGCAGCACCTCCCAAACCTGCGACCTCTAGCACCTAGAAGGACAAGGGCAGCAGGCACATGGGAACACCACCACCTCCAAGTTCCCCTCCAAGTCACACACCATCCTGACTTCAAAGTATATCGCCGTTCCTTCATCGATGCTGGGTGAAATTCCTGGAACTTCCTCCCTAACAACATTGTGGGAGTACCTTCACCACACGGACTGCAGCGGTTGAAGGCGGCGGCTCACCACCACCTTCTCGAGGGCAATTAGGGATGGGCAATAAATGCTGGTCTTGCCAGCAACGCCCACATCCCATGAATGAATAAAAAAAGATACCGGGCATTCACCATCATGATATGCTGAGCATGGTCGCACACCAACTGCACATTCAGCCGTTGCGGTACGTCTCAGCATTTAGATGCGGTGCCCGCAAAGCCACGTGCGTGCAGTCGATAGCACCCTGCACTATGACAGCATCCTGGCAAAGACATATGCATGCTCCGCCTGCTTCTTTCTGGCCAGAGAGAAAATTAAGTCACCTCTCCTGGTATAAAGAACATCTGTCACCTCTCTTATGCAGCAGTGGACGGCAAACTTGGAGATGTTACAGATGTTGTCTGCTCCAGCCTGGAAGGATCCGAATGCGAGGTAATTCAGGGCCATGGTCATCTTCACAGCCACTGATAGCGCTGTCCTTGCTCTGGTGTGAGGTTGCAGGTCTGGTTGCAAGAGGCGACAGAGTTCTGTGAGCACCTCCTTCGTAAAGTGCAGATGCCTCACACACTGCTCCTGGCTCAGGTTGAGGTAAGAGAATTGCTCGCGGAAGACTAGGTGGGTAAGGTCTCCTGCTGAGAGCCCTTCTCCCCCTCCTCCCTCTGCGAGCAGCTTGTCCTCTTCTTCGCTGCCTCTGCTCCATGTCCGTCATGCTGCAGGCCAAGGGGGATGACAACGAGAGCATTCATGACTAGGAGCAAGTGGTCTGACCAGAACCCTTGAAGTCAGAAGCAAGGCCTTCTCCATTTCCAGCACCATTCCCCGTCACCTCACCAACTTTAAACAACTCTGGAAAGCTCCAAACACTTCCACAAACTTACACAGAGCCAGCAGAAATTAATCAGCAACACACCTGAGAGTAGTGGATGATCCCTTTCAATATCGCTGGTAGGGGATCCTTGCATGTTCAGCTGTGCGATGCTAACACATGGTATTATTTCCAGCGTTGAGGACGAAAATGGCAGCGCTGGCGTCAAATCAGCAGAGCATGCTGATTGACGTCACGATCTGCCGACTCTACATACATCTGGTGCACGCTGTCCTCGCCGACGCAAACGCCCTCACCAAGATGGCGTCCAGCGGGGCCTTCACCAAAGTGTGCACTTGTGGCTCGGGCGCCATTTTTGACCCAAAATGGAACCTGTAGCGCCCAAACAACGGGCACTACACAATCAAATTTTTAGTCCCCAGTCTTTACCTACCATCATAGGAAAGCCCCAGCCTTTATATACCATCATAAGGGAGCCTCAGCCTTTAACTACCATCGTAAGGGAGCCTCAGTCTCTAACTACCATCGTAAGGGAGCCTCAGTCTTTAACTACCATCGTAAGGGAGCCTCAGTCTTTAACTACCATCGTAAGGGAGCCTCAGTCTTTAACTACCATCGTAAGGGAGCCTCAGTCTTTAACTACCATCGTAAGGGAGCCTCAGTCTTTAACTACCATTGTAAGGTAGCCTCAGTCTTTACTTACTCTCAGAAAAGGAACCCCAGGACTAAACCACAATCGTAAAGGATTCCAGGCTTTATTTACCATTATATAATCCCAAACCTTACTTGTCACTAAGGCCGGAATTTTGCCGGTGCTCAGAGGGCGTGTTTGGAGGCGGGTCCGCTGCAAATAGCAAAGCATAGAAGCTTAGAAGATAGGAGCAGGAGTCGGCCATTTGGCCCCTCGAGCCTGCTCTGCCATTTAATGAGATCATGGCTGATCATCCAAATTCAGTACCCTGTCCCTGCTTTCTCCCCATATCCCTTTAGCCGTAAGAAATATATCTATTTCCTTCTTGAATATATTTAATGAATTGGATTCAACTGCCTTGTGGTAGAGAATTCCACAGGTTCACCACTCTCTGGGTGAAGAAATTCCTCCTCATCTCAGTCCTAAATGGCTTACCCCTTATCCTTAGACTGTGACCTCTGGTTCTGGACTCCCCTGCCATCGGGAACAGCCTTCCTGCATCTAGTCTGTCTAGTCCGGCTAGAATTTTATAAGTTTCAATGAGATCCCCTCTCATTCTTCGAAACTCTAGCGAATATAAGCCTAATCGACCCAATCTCTCTTCATACGTCATTCCTGCCATCCCAGGTATCAGTCTGGTGAATCTTTGCTGCACTCCCTCCATGGCAAGAACATCCTTCCTCAGATAAGGCGACCAAAACTGCACACAATACTCAAGGTGTGGTCTCACCAAAGCCTTGTACAACTGCAGCAAGACATCCTTGCTCCTGTACTCAAAGATTGATAGCGGGTAGGAAACCCGCCTCCACGCGAGTCTACCAGGTGTCGGGTCTGTCAGCGGAGAACTGACCCGACACCAAGCAGCATGGGATACAATTGAGCTTATTAAATGGCTTGTTAAGAGACAATTTAATGGTATTTTGAGGCTTCCTTCCAATTTTACGTTCTCCCCCACGGGTTACCCGCTGCTCGGGGAACACGCCAGCTCACCCTGGCGTGAGTTGAGTCTGCTCTGATGTATCTGATAAGCTGACAGCTGCAGAAGTGGTTTAAAGGATGCCATGTTACAGATGGTCAGTTTCAGAGCGCAGAAACTGTTGGTTACTTCATTTGTAAGACAGATAGAGATTTCTTTAGCTTGCAAGTGTTTAGAGGCAACTGTATGTCCAGTGCCACCTCATTGGAACAACCTCTCTCACCATTGACAGATCGCTTCTGTCATCCCACTTGCAGCTGCCATCTATTGCAGCAACATCGGTGCCCTTGAAAAAAATCAGACCTTGCTCCTCTGAATCCTTCCACGATCAGCACCAACACCAATATCACCAACCTTCTCTGTCATCACCTGATGCTGCATAGGACACAGGGAATCAGCCCCTGACAACATTGCTGCCCGGGAGGCCAGCGATGGCATCACCATGGCCAGATTTACTTCTCTTGACGCTGCCACATGATGCGCCAGGTTGACACCATCCCACACCAGCACCGTGAAGCATCCCTTTAATGTCCAAGCCATTCCATGCACACTCATCACCATAGCGGGGGCGGGCGCGGAAAGTCATGTCTCAACATTCACTGGAACTCAGTAAGACACTTCTCAAGGTGCGCACACATCTGTCCAATAAGGGGCAGTGTTGAAAATATAGATTTCACTGTATGACAACACATTACCAGAAACTTCACATGGACATTGGCTAAACCTCTCAAGTGCCTACCCTTGTGTGTTGTTAGTTGGTATGCTTGCAGTAGGATGAGGGTGAGTGTGAGGGGTGGCTAGTGAGATCGGGAAGTGATAAAGTAGATAGAGAGGGTTGGGTGGAGGTGCAAGGTAAGTTGGTGTGAGTAAGGATGTGCAGGAGAAGGGTATGGAAGGCAGAGTGATGGGGATGTGTTGAGTGGCACAGCGGGGTGAGTTTGAGTGTGGCTTTGCAGTAACGTTTCATGATCCACTGAGATCATTGAAAGGTTTGCGCCACTGCAGCCAGGGACCCCTGATGACATCCCTGCTTTTGCCCTTCTGTGCAATGTGCAACCAGGCTGCGTTGGTGTCCTGGGGAGGTCTCTTCCGCCCTTGGAAGGGAAAAGAGCTTCCCTGTGTGCTGTGACTCCCTCCATAAGCATATGGAGGGAGTCATTGGAGAGCCTGGGTGCAAGCGTCCACCTTTGTGCAGTGCTCATCAGTGTTTGCAGCACCTCAATGCTGTCAAACACTGACAGAACTGTCAAACTCAATGTGGCCATGGTCCCTTTAAGGAAACTGGCTGATGACACGTCATCAAATGATGTCATCAGACCCGCTTCCTGTTAATTGGCCGGGAAGCTCGCAGGGTGGGCTTCACAAGGCCAATCAAGGGAAAATCCCTTTGAGCGGCTGCAGCCAGGATAGTGACTGGAACCCGGAAACCAGCTCTCCCGCCACCACCCGATACCGCTGATAAAATCGCGGCCCAAGTGTCAGTTGTGGCTCAGTTGGTAGCACACTCGTCTGAGGTCAGAAGGTTGTGGGTTCAAGTCCCACTCCAGGGACTTGAGCACATAAAGCTAGGTTGACACTCCAGTGCAGTACTGAGGGAGGGCTGCACTGTCGGAGGTGCCGTCTTTCAGATGAGACGTTAAACCGAGGCCCCGTCTGCTCTCTCAGGTGGACGTAAAAGATCCTATGGCACTATTTCGAAGAAGAGCAGGGGGGTTATCCCCGTGTCCTGGCCAATATTTATCCCTCAACCAACATAACAATAACAGATTATCTGGTCATTATCACATTGCTGTTTGTGGGAGCTTGCTGTGCGCAAATTGGCTGCCGCATTTCCCACATTACAACAGTGACTCCACTTCAAAAGTACTTCATTGGCTGTAAAGCGCTTTGAGACGTCCGGTGGTCATGAAAGGCGCTATATAAATGCAAGTCTTTCTTTCCTATGCATAAACACAAATATTTAAACATTGATTAATTTATGCAATGATGTGGAATGGGATATATAAAAACTGAGCTGGGAATATTGCTGATTGGACACACACAAATGTGTAGTGAAGTCAAAACAGTGAAGGGAATGACAAGTCAAAACAGGAAAGAAAATGCCAAACAATATCATATAATTCTTCTAAAACAGTGAAATGATAAGTTTATTTTATGCTATATTTTTAAATTTCCTTTTCCCAGCGTAATCTGAGTGTTGTTCTGCAGTGAAAACATTTAGCAGGATGCTCCGAATGAGAACAGACAAGGATGGGTGCCACAGGTCACACTTTACATGAATAGGATTCATACTTTGTAGTCTGTATTTCAAATTATGGTAAGCATAATATTCCTAACAATTATTTATTAAAAATTGCAACAAAATGTTGCAACTTTTGTCATTAATTATATTTCCACCACAATTTTTTTAGGATTGATTGTTTGTAAGTTTAAATGCCTGGTGATTTTTAGGAGTAAATTCAAGTTTCAAATCATCGATATTTCTTGTTCTATTTGTATCGCAATCTGTTAATAAATTTGAAAACTTTATTTACTTTGTGTAAAATAGCTATGATTTCATTACCAACGACAAGCTTGAAATAACTTGAAGTGAACTTTTCAAACACAGTAATACTGTATGAAATGCCTGTTGGACTTGATTATATCAAGACACGCAGAATGAACGAGAAATTATGGAGAATTTACAAACATCTATATTTAATGTGTTAGGAAATATGGCAAGAGAGGAAACAGCTTATGACATTGATTTATACAAAGCCATTCAATTCAAGCAATGGGAGATACACACCACAATTTTACAAGATTAAAGGTTCCTTACGAAATACAGAAATGACAAACAAATCAAGCTGAGCAGTATGACATAAAACAGCATAAAGTCCACACATATTTGTGATGAACTATTTTCAGACCACCTCTGGGTTATGTACTATAGAATTTGTTTGCAGAAGGCATTTTAGTCATTGATAACTTCTCAAATCACAACATCTGCAACATGCAAGAATCATTTCTTCTGTGAAATTTCTCATTTTTGCAGAAAAGTTTCCATTCTGCAACGTGTTGTAAAGTTCATAATATTTTAGCCATATTTGTTTTTGTACTCTTTACTTCTACGTACAAAATTAAGTAGCCTTCCTTAAATTATTATTTTAACTAAAACCTTTGGACTGACAACACAGAGTGAACTCAAAAGCTACGCTAGCAATTTTTGACAGCAGAGTTATATTGAGTCTGTTGTGTACACCTTGCAATTTGTGTAAGAGCCATAAACATTGTTTTAGCATCTTTGATTTTCATTATGTTGTATAATGGAATTCCCATAGATATACTAGCAAATTAATATGTTGGCCAAATCACTGTCACAGCAGAATTAATCCATACTAGCTTCTAATGTTGCTTCATCAAGATAATACTGCATTGCATATCCAATTCATGCCAATAGAAATATAAATTCACTTCTGTTTACATACCAATGACGCCATGGCTTTACAAAAATGATCACCATGTTTCTTCATGCACCATTAAACATCAATCCAAAAGTGGACAGACACTGGGTAAGCTCAAACATTGCTCAACATGCTTTTCTCTTTATTTTCCAAGCCACAATACTTTTTTCTTCTAAATTGCTGTGGCATTGCGATTATGAAGAAGATGAGAATAAAATGTCAGTATTTCAACAGTGCTCTCAAAAGAACGTAAGAATTGCAACTCCGAGGCATTTAAAGATTCAGATCAGAGGTAGAAATGTTACTTTTTACCGGCAGCCGCACAGACTAGCTACACAGCCCATCTGATAACCTACTCAAGACGCTATAGCCTAAATCATCATGATTACATGTAATCAAATTCTGTCCTTTTGCTCTCAGCAGTGGGTGTGTCTCTAAACCAAATAGCAATGTTGTTAGAAATATGTCCTGGTACACTTTTCAGTACATGAGGGATGGAGCAGATATTTGCGGTCAGTGAAATTTAGTTATATAACAATTTAGTTGGCCAAGGTGTTGGACCCCT